>CM028360.1:53234299-53866027 GCA_016618105.1 Dendrobium huoshanense | reverse complement strand
TTTTTTTATTCATTTTTTCACTTTGATTTTGGCATGTCTTCCACTTATTTGATTTGTGTTAATTATTACTTGTGTTAAATCTATTATTCGTTGTACATGTAATGCCTAAATATGTTAAATGCAATGTTGAAATTTTCTTAAAAATTATAGCCCCGCAAATCTTGAAACTGATAAAAGTTATTTTTATAAAATACTACACTTCAAAATGATCATTTTGATACATACATAAATATATACACATACATAATTATATTAAATTATATAATTACATTACTTATCAAATAAATTATCCTTGCTTACTTATAGGTTGACGGCATGAAAACTAAACATAACATGCCTCCATTTATATAAAATCAAAATTACCTGAAGATACCTAAACATCTGATCAAATTTTTCAGTCCTCTTTGATCCATTTCCACGTTTACGTTGAGTGATTAGAGAGGAAAGGGCCTCCATAGCTGCTTCATATGCAGAGGAAAGAACTAAATCTTGTTGCTGACTGTGAAGAAGTCCATTAGTTCCCATTTCCAGATATTGCAAAACTATATTGGTTCTTTCTTGGATCCTGTAGTGCAGGAAAACAGATTCACAAATTACTGTCAGATTGCCCAAGTATGAAAGTCAATGCCAAGATTGATTAATTATAAATAATTTAATACAATATATTCAATTAAGAGTAGAGAAGTCTGATAGGTTGGTTCATCCAGAACCAACCCAGCGGCCCCACCTGGGCCGGAAATAGTCTACAAGAGGCGGTTCAAACCGCCTCCCTTGGTTTGCCGCCTAGCCTAGGGGCCCACACCTATTTGATTTAATTAAAAATATTATTTTAGGAAAGGGGCCCACACCTATTTAATTTAATTAAAAATATTATTTTTTGAAAAGGGAGGGGCAGTTATGGCTAGGGATGAAGGCTATAAATAGGTATGAGGGGGAAGGGTTAGGTCATGCTTTGATTATTATCCTCTTGTAGTCTCTTTGACATCTTGGGCTCTAGACTCTTTTCTGGAGATTTGGGAGAGACGATCCTCCTATCGAATAGAGGATCAATTGTATCTTTTCTTCTAGCTTATTTTGCTTTGAGTATTTAAAAAAGTTCTATTGTTTTATTGGTTGTTTCGTCTCCGATCTTAGGTATTCTCGCTGTTTTTACCAATTTCGCATTATGGTTGCTTGCGAACTCAAGTAAATCCGATAGGATTACTTGCGACCTCAAGTACTTCCTATCAAAGTTTAAGGGTTAAAAAGGATAGTAAGCAAACCAACACTAACATGAATAGCACCAGCAAGTATCCTTGTACAAATAGTTTTGATGACAATTAAAACGAGTTACAAAGTTGGACAAAACAAGTACAGTTTGTGTAACAGATAGGTGCATAAGCAAACCAGTACATCCTATGAACAAATTTATTAGCATACATTTATGTTCATTCGCGTAGCTAATTTAACAATCCTGAATACCTTTTGTGAAGCTAGAAGTTTTAAAAAAAAATCAACGGTAATATCCTTGTTTTTAAAAACAAAAAAAACTAATTTTTCAACAAATAGCTCGGAGAGAGCTTGATAGGGTTGTCTTTAGTTTGCCAAATAACTTAATCGGACCTATAAGCTAATTATTCTGACCAAATAAATCATTGATTAACTCAATATAAACGGATCAAATCAAAGCAATGGTTAGGCTTTACCATTATGATGTGTAGATCATTAGTTCAAATCATGGAAATAGCCTTTCTGGGAAACAGATATAAAGTAGCACACATTAACCCTTCCTCAATCCCATAGCAGTGGAAACTTCATCCACCAAGTAAACACCCTTTTTTATTATCTCAATTCTAAAATATTTTAGTTTATTTGTTATACCGAGGAAATGTTAAGCTCCAAGTTTATAAACGCTGAAAGAAACATAAGTTACTTGCATTGACATCAAAATTATTTACTGTGTTGATTTTTAGTAGATTTATCGTATAAATTAGAAAGGACTTTCTTCTTTCTTATTCACTGTAGTACCCATCTATATTTATAATAGAGAAATGAATACATTGATCTAAGCTACAACAAATAATCATACACCACTCATCAAATATGGAGTACTTCCTTGCATGATGCTCTTCTATGCTAACAACATCCATCAACCTAGAACACATATTTTCGATAGTTTGTCGTCCGCCTCCCATTCTGCTCTAGCATCAAGCTCCCTTCCTCGGGAAGCGACCAACTTCGTCTCCTTTTTGAGAGATCGCCTCCACTTTGGCATCCCGTGTCAAGGTTTATCCCTTAATGATGATGCATAAAGGATTCAGTGTCTAGCGCTAACTCTTCCTGTGTATGGATTCCTCTAGAGAGGTTTCATAAAATGTCTATTTCGCCTTGATTCTGCCTTCACATAGACTTGAGCACTCTTCTTATCTGTCTCTCACTAATTTATCTCGTGATTGCTCTCAATCTCTTGAAGATATAACTTCTTTTATGCTTCTCTTGTCACCTTCTTCTCATGATTGTCGTCATGCACACACACTTTCTCTGGCTTCTATCTGATTAGCAACAACTCTCTCCTTGGTGGTTGTCTCCGCAAGGGCAGATCTTATGGCAGGTGATGGTCCACCTTTGCCTCTTATTGCCCGGGTAGTTTCTCCAATTGATACTACCACAGCGCATCATTTTCACACATTTAGGTCCACTGTTGTTATTGATCATATTGTTCCTACTATTATGTTTCTCGTTTTTCTCTTAATGCTGTTAGGGGTAAGAATGCTTCAGGTTTTCAACTTTCACAACCCAACCCGATAAGGCCTATAGACTAGATAGGTCATATCGTGTTGGTTTGCAACAAGCCAACCCCATGATATAAATTTTAGAAACCATTCACAATTCATCCAAATTTTAACTTTAAAACAACAATAATCACAGAGCTACTAACAACATCTAGCTTATTGAAAGTACACTCATCTACAAAATTCTCCTTTCATTTATCATCAAAACGTATATATAACTATAATATATGGCTACAAACTAAGCTAGAGAACAGAGCAATAAAATTAGCTGGTCATGACTATACAAAAAAAAAAGTAATATCACTATAGATTCAAATCAAATCCTAATATTGCTACTCAACTGGCTCTTTCCCTCTCTCAGATCCTAAATATAGAAGGCAGAATAATTGTAAGCTAACACAGCTCAGCAGACCACATTAACGAATCTAAATTTTCTAATGAACCCATTATTAAGACTTAATTGAGAGTTAAAAGCAATATAAAAAATCACTGTACTGAACATCATAGTAATTACTATTATCATGAATTCAAATAACAATGCTGGGAAAAAAATAAGCAAACACTCCATATCAAACATAATTCAGAGAATTTAACCCTTATGCCTCCCAACAAATAGAATTTAGAGAATTATGGCCCTTATGACTAACAGTAATAGAAAATGCTTATAGCACTAGAATGTACCCTTGGCACGAGAACAAAACTTCTTCCTCCATCCATCCCAAATTTCTCAAAATCACATAATTTAATTAGATGAACACATAATTCATTGCATGCAGTAATTAAATATAACTAAACCCATTCTAGAATTTCACAAAAAGTTATAACGGTAGGCAGAATAATACACAACTGAATAAAAATGCGTTGTTTCATAACATAAACAAATTATCAGAGATTATTCAAAACATTATCTTGAAACTTTAATTGTACTGCAACCCTATTTTTTAGTGTTAGAATTATTTTCTAATCAATTAAAATAGTGTAATTCTCAAAATCACTAGTAAAAAATTTTCAAAAAAATATCTAAATGTCCAAAATTATTATCTCTATAACATAGACAAAGTTAGGCGGTGAAAATTTTGCAAATAACAAGTTATCCTCATTTTTTTCTAACAGAATTATAAATTAAATAAAAATATAGAATTTTTTTTATTTTTTTAAAAATGAGATAGTTAAAATATCACCTACCTCGATCCAAACAACTTTTAGAAATTGGTCGTCAACATAGTAGGATTTGAAGCAACCCAAATTCAACTTTCTCTCTCTCACTCACACACACACTAGCCAGCCACCTCTTAAGAGAAATGAATGGGATTTGAGTGAATAATGATATTTTATATTATTAAAATTTGACCTAGCGCCCCACGACACTCACTCAGAGAGCCCACAACGCCACCGAGCCATCTACAGCGCTGCCGCGCTAAATTATTTTTCAAATTTCCAGAGAGTATTGCACGAAAGTGCCGCCAACCTCAACACCGTTGTGCCCTAGAGAAAAATTTTAGACTTTTCTGTTGACCTCATTTTTGTATGAGGTCACTTGGACTACTCTTGATCCTAAATTAATTTAATTCCCCAATCAATTCAAAAATTCTAGGACCTCCTCTTAGAATTTTGACCCTAGGATCTAGGCTAGGATTCTTCTAGGGTTTATACCTTAGGAGCTGCTCTAGATCTTAAACTCCTTCTAGACTCCAACTTCTAGGAATTTCTTAGGCTCTAGGATCCTTCTAGATTCCTAAATTTTAGGATCTATTCAGACCTTAGGATCTACCTAGATCTTAGGTCAATCAAGCCAAATTCAAGGTCCAAGGGTTTTGTCCTAAAGGCCTTTTCCGTTGAATTTTCAAACACTTTGAAACCCAGTTAAATGACCTCCGATTCAGAGTCTGTCAGTTGCATACTGATGGGACATGTTTCGGGAGGTAACCCTCCAAATTTGAGCTCATTTCGAGGTCTCTAACCTCAAAAACTTAATCGAAACTGAAAGGCTGTAAAACCTTCAAATATTTACAGCCTATGCCACTGGGCCTATCACTTTGAAGATTCTGACCTTAGAGCCTTCACCAAAGCCTCTAGTCACTTCCAGACCTTTAATTTTGATATGTTGAACATTAAACTGCATTTTTCTAGACCTAGTTTGACCCCTAGTTGACCATGGGTCAAAATGACCAAAATACCCCTATGAGGCTCAAATGTTGATTTTCAACCAAATGAACTCCGATTTGAATGCAACCACCTTCAACAAGTTTCAAATGTCATTTCAAATGTTTTGAACCTATTCCCAACCCCTGGGTCAACCTGGTTGACCAAGTCAACAGGTTTGACCCAAGAGGCCCTTTAAGGGTCCAAACATGTGTTTTGACCCAAATGACCTCTCTAGACCATCCAACCATTTCCATTAGTCTTGAAATGCCATTTGAAACCTGTTCGACCCAAACCCAGACCTTGGGCCAACCTAGTTGACCAAGTCAACCTAGGTTGACCAAACAAGCCCTTAAGGGTCAAAACAGGCATTTTGACCAAATTGACCTCTCCAGACCTTGGGACCACCTCCAATGGTCTCCAAATGTCATTTCAAATCTGTTGATCCCATTTCCAGGCCTTGGGTCAACCTGGTTGACCAAGTCAACCTAGTTGACCCAAATGGCCCTTTAAGGGTCCAAATAGGTGTTTTTGACCTAAATGACCTATTTAAGCTATGGAACCACTTCCATTGATTTTAAAAAGTCATTTCAAACTTGTTGAGCCTGATCTCGGACCCTGAGCCTAATTGGTTGACCAAGTCAACCAATTTTGGCTTAAGGGCCCATTAAGGGCCCATTAAGCCCTTTTGACTCAATTGACCCATTTAAACCATGGAATTACTTCTACCAGACTCCAAATACCTTTTCAAACCTGTCTGGACCAGACTCGCACCTTGGTTCACCTGGTTGACCCAGTCAACCTAGGTTGACCAAAATCAACCTTTAAGCCCTTTCATTTTTAAATTAAATTTCAGATGCATTTAAATATTGGGCAAATCCTATCCAAGGTATTTTAATTAATCCCTCAAGTGGCCCTAGCTGCCACATCACCTATTGTTGACCAGTTGACTGGTCAACATGGTCAACAAATCTCTAAATGTCCAAATGGCTTGGCCTAAGCTAACCCATTCCTTCTCAATCCATTCCAGCATTTTCTTTTAATTCCTAAGCCTCCTCCCATGCCACCTCAGCATACCTGGGCCCATTGACTGGTCAAACAGTCAATGGGTGGTCAAAATACCCTTTAATAGGCCAAATTAACCCCCTTAAGCTAATACACTTTAATTAAAAACCCCTACAGCCATTTGAACAGTCACTAGAAGCTTCCTAGGATTAATCTTGACCTTTGAATCCAGATCAAACAGTCCCCATCCCTCCATGTGTCCAAATGGGGACAAAATGGCTTTCCACATAGGATGTCCTTTAGTCCTTGATTCCTCCTGCTCCCACCAACTCCCTGGACAGGTGGCAACCATCTGGGAGCCCAAATAATTAATCTCAGCCCTCCATTCAATCTGGAAGGGATTGAATAGGGCAAAATGCCCTAATGAAGGCTCATTCATGCCCTAGCACTCTCTCTCCCATCCAAGGCTCCTCCAGACGAACTCTCAGTCTTTCTGAGTTCTCTCTAGCTTCTCCCTCATTTCCCCACTCAAACCCCGACGGTCAAAGCCGCCTCCGGCGATCCTCCGGCGAGCTCAACACCCAATCCATCCAAGGATTATTCCAGGCGATTCGTGGCATTTCGGAGCTCGGAGCCAACTAGGAACTTAATCGTGGACAGTCTACAAGCTCAGAGAATCCAAAAACGGTCCAAACCGTCCATTAAATCTCGGTAAAATCCTAAACCTAGGTTAAGACACATAAATTTAATTAACTTTGTATTAAATGTGTATTTTATAGTTTTAAAACTTCCCCATTATTTCTGTTCATTTAAGCTATCTAGATTTAAAATTTTAAACGTTTTGGTTAATCGGATCGAGCGAACGAGCAAAAAACCTAATTTAGGGCGTTTTCGCGGCTCAATCCAGGTATCTCGTTTCTGGACCGTTGATCGCCCGATCAACGGTCCAAACCGAGCCGCACAGCTCGTTTGTCCGACCGTGTTTCTGATCGCCCACTTCACCCGCCGTCCAACTAGATCTGGGCCCTTGAATCAGAACACGGGATGAGCTCCCCGTCGTTCGATCTCGTTAACTGAGATCAACGGCGGGATTTGATCCCTGCCGTTGGATTGAACCCGCGAGGATCGGACGGTCTGCGAGACCTGCCGACGTGGATAAGTGGCGGGATCCACTTGACTGCCGCCAGCCACGTGGCGCAGTTGTTCGCTGCCGCGTGGAAGACGCGTGGACCCCAGCCACCGCCGTGCGCAGAGTGCCAATCATTGGCCGCGCACTGCTGTCCCAATGACGGTGCGCCACGTGGCGATCCCGGATTTTTTTTAATTTAAAGTGATTTAAAATTTATTTTTAAATCATTTTAAATTAAAAAAAATGCTAGAAAATTTAAAAAAATATATATATATATGTATATATAAATCTGTTTTTTATAATAAAGTTATTATAAAATTAATTAATAATTTTATTATTATTATTATTATAAATTATTTAGATATTAAATATAAAGTATCTAAAAGTAATATTTATTAAAATATGACTAAATATTTTAAAATATTTAATTATTATATTTTAAAATTTCAAGATATTTTAAAATTTCAGAATAGTATTAAAATAATTAATTTGAAATTAGTATTAACTTAATATATATTATTTCATTATTTTAATTTAAGTTTTGGTTAATAATTAATAACACTTAATTTAAAATATTAAATAGGAATTATAATAAAATAATCTTGAAAATTCAAAGAATCCTTATTTTAAATCATTTTACATTATTAAAATATTTTTTTAAATATGTTTTAAAACTATTTTTGATATTTAAAAAAAAAAACTATTTTAAATTACTTTAAATTTTTTTAGAATTTCTAAAACTAATCTATTTTATAGATATTAAAATTAATTTTAAAACTATATATGTTAAATTTTGAGAGCATTTGAGAGATTCCTTTAAAATTTCAAATTTAGATTAGGATTGATTGAATAGAAGTGTTTGGGGAATGATTAGTGAGTGATTATTTTTATAATCATTCACTAATCAAAACTTTGTTACCTAATTATCGTCAATTCTTGCATGCTTAGGTTGTGCACACACCACATAGTATAGGCTCTCCTAGATTTAGGAATTGATTGTGCTTATGTATGTGTAGCATGTATTTGGTCAAGGGTTAGTCAAAACTTTAATTCAAACCTATTAAACTTAGTGTCATTAAGGACAATAATTAAGGACATGTGTTTAGAGAATTTAGAATATTTCTAATAATTAGGATTCACTTCTATTTGAGTTGAAACTTCAAACACTTGAACTTAGTGACATGTACAACCACTAGGAAAGGTTTGACTGTTTTTTGAAATCATTAAGGTCCTTAATTAATTTTCTAAGTCTTAAACCCTTAATTAGCCCTTAAAACTTCAAGAAAATGTAATAAATTCATTTTAAATCCAAAAAATACATAAAACCCCTCTAACTGACCAGAATCAAATGCTTAATCAATGAAAATTAAAAGCCCCTTGAATTGACAACATTTCTGTCCTTAATTTAATTTTAATCAAAAATCAATATTTTATTAATATAATTAATTAAAAATATTAAAAATTCCAAAAATGTCTCAAACACTTGGAAATCTCTCCTTAGGTCATTCCTGACCTTTGGAGCTGATTTCAAGGAGTTAGGAGCTCATTTGGAGCAAAATCACAAAATGGCCCTCTAATTAAGTAATTTCAAAAAATTCAATAATTACCCAAACTTCAAACCTTCATAATTAATTCCAGAAAAATCCAAATCACCTAAACTCACTTGCATTCAACTCCTAATAAGGTCTAATATTTATTAAAAATATTAAATTCCAGAAATCTGTAATATTTCAAAAAGTCAACAAATTGGTCAAACCATAGTTAAAATCTAGTTCAAAACTTCAAACCTTCGTAATAAAATGTAGAAAAATCCGATTTCAACGTACTTACTGTCTAACTGATCGTAGTGAGGTCTAGTATTTTAATAAAATGCTAACTGTCCAGAATTTGAGCTTAATCAAAAAGTCAATTTTCAACCCCTTAATTAAATGATTAAAATATTCAAAAAATTCATAAAACTCAAAATTATTCTAAAACTCCAGAAAATGTTAACTTAATGTTTAAAACATTCAACAAACCTTTTAAAACACAACAACCATCCTAAAGATGAAGTTTATTGGCTGGACTACTCCGGGCTGCGGGGCTAAGTGTCCTAAGGAGGCTGGTTCCTCGAGCCTGGTGGCACAACGCCACGAATGGATTCCAAGGGGTGTTAAACCTTAAAAATAGATTAATTATTAATTATCTAACCTTTTAAAATTTCTAATTTAATTACATTAATTTGGTTTATCGGCTGGACTACTCCGGGCTGCGGGGCTAAGTGTCCTAAGGAGGCTGGTTCCTCGAGCCTGGTGGCACAACGCCACGAATCGATTAATGGCAAACTTAAATTAATTAATTTTAAAAATCAGCAACCAAACATTTTTGATAAAATTCATTAATTCTTAAGCCTTAATCAATCTAAAATACTTAATTATATCGGGTACCACTGGGTAACCCAGGCCTACGAGGCTATTAACTTAGCCCCAAGGAAGGTGAAATAAACTTCACGGCCTCGGTGTGAAACAAAGGTGATATCCAACAAATAATTAAATGAATTTTAAAATTAATCTTAAGCCATTAATATTGAATTCAAACTTAAATCCCTTAAACTTTCCAACCAATCGAACTTTAGACAACTTTAACTAATAATCCTAATTAGGATACATCAAAACCACACGACCTACCTCACACACTTTAGATGGTTTGCTAGGATCACCGACTCTAGTTCTAGGATAGGCCGGTGTTTTACTTTCTGCAGTTGTGTGCCGAGTTTTTCGAGTTTTTACTGCATGCTGTTTGCTAGTGTAGAATTGATGTGTTTATTTACTTGCTTCCTGCATTCTGTGATTGATTGTACGTTAGATTTACCCCTAGGTTAGGAGCGAATTATACTTGTGCAATCTTATGCAGGTGGCCATGCTCATACAAGGAGCTAAAATTAAAGGGGGCAGTTAATAAAAATATATACTCTTTGCACAGGTACCTGCCGCGCTTAAGACCCCCTTTGAAATAAAAAGAGCATGGCCAAGTGTGGCTAAAAAAAATGCATTTTAAATTTTCATATTGTAACTGCTTGGGAATATATGTACAACTGTTGATTATTAGGATAACCTTGCAGGATCGAGTCTAGATTTTCTTATTTCTATCAATGTAAATTTAATTCATTTAAGGTTGTATTTATTTAAAATGATTTGAGATTGGGATATGAATATCCAATTTGAATTCCAAAGAGGTGAAGACATCCCTAAAGGGGAGAGTCTTCTTCCATTTGGATTCAAATTAGGATACTTTGCAAGTATCCAAAGAGGAAAGATAACACCCCGATCAAGGGGGAGTTTCTTTCCATTTGGATATCCTGAACCGACGAATCGAGATGTTCGTGAGAAGATGAAGGATTGGACAACGAGAAGAATCCCAAGTCTCAAAATCATTTGATTTAGGATTAGAAATCCGGGTTGTAGTCAGTGGTGCCCGGCCACTTTAATTCATTGTAATTTTTGAGATGTAATAATGAGTGGCACTTGCCATATGGACATTCAATTTGATATATTTAATTGATTTATTTAATTGATTTCGCATTAGAACTCCTGTTTTTCTAGTCTTTTTACTTGCATGCCGTATTTGATTTGACCTGGAATTCGAATTTAGGCTCTTAGGGGTCTGTCAAAATTTCTTCTACTTTAATTAAATAAAATTTTTAAGATAAGATAGAAACTCTAAACGGTCCTAAGAAGTAAGCTCGGACTCGCCGAGGGTTTTTCATGCATTCATATTGTACTTTCTCAACCTTGTTAGGCATCTCCCCGCCTGCGGGTTCTGGCAGACCACCTGGCCTATGAGGGTGCCGATCTGTCAGGGGATGTTATGCAATCTCTAGGGAAAAACCTATTTTCTAAGCCAAAATTTTTAAACTGCTACATACAAATTTTGCATTCAATCGAGTCAATTAGCATGCATCGCATTAGCAACAAATTTAAAAGAGTCTAATATTTAATTGCATTACTTAGACATCGAATACCCAACATAAGTCTAAGGGGTCAATTAAGGATTTGCTCTAGATGTCGACCCCGTTCCTTTATACTTTTCTAAATAACGTCCCTACCACTCAACATTAAAAGACCGGACTCATAATTTTAAATCGTTTAGGTGGTTTAGCTGGCTCCCCAATCCAGGCCGGGGTAAGACCAGATTCGCATTGCATTAGCTAGGTTTCGGGTCACCTTTTTAGTACCCAATTTAGACTTAGGTTCTGAGGCCGGCTTGGGCCATAAGACCTCAATTTTCGGGAATTGAATCCCAACTTTCTAATAAAATTGATCACTTAAACTAAACATCTCTTTCAATCAAATACAAGCCTAACAATTAGAATTAGTTGGAGTGTTTTCTGAAGTAATTCAGAATCTTAAAAACACTCCCTACTCCTCTTCTTTGACTTTGAAAATAACTGCTCAAATTTGAACCAATCCCTATTGAAAATTCTTATACTTTTTCTCCTTTGATATCGATCTTTGAAAATCTAAATGAAATTTACACCGCTATTTTAATCGAGAGTTTTCGTAGGAAATTTTGATTTCCTACGATGTAATTAACTACGAGGGCTTGCGCTCGTAGGAGATTTAGTAACCCAGATTTAATTTTCAAAAATATAAAAATATTTCAAAATCTCTAATTAATTATTTTTTGGGAAAATCCAATGATCATTATCGTCATTTTTAGACGGTCAATAATGATTAATATTATCTTTCTTCGGAGAGATATATCAGTTATTATTGTAATTCTAATTATGAAATTAATGATCTTCAATCCATATTAGCTTAGTTAAATACGAGATTAAATCTTATTTTGATCTTTCGAGGTCAAATATGATTCCTCTTGGATTTGACTACGATAATAAGGACAACGTTAAAATTTTGTAATATGAACCAATTAGTGAATGATATCTTCACCCTTTTGAGATGATATATCGTTTCTAATCCTGAGTTCTATTACAAAATCAGAATTTTAAATTTAATAATCCCAAAGATAATTAAATATTTTTCAAAATTATATATACTTAAATGTTAAATTTCCAATATTTTTAATCAAAATAAAAAATGGCGACTCCGCTGGGGAATTCTCTCTCTCCATCTTTAATAGCAGTTTGAATTTTATTGAATCGGTAGTCTCAACTACCTTTCCCTCCGTTGACCCCTCTACCCATTTCTCCCTTGGGTGAGTGTGGTCAACTCAATTAAGACATGTTAAAAGAGAGGTGAGTGTAGGAAGCCTCCCTCTAAGTTTAGGCTTGAACATTTTGCCTCCAACTTGGTTGGTAGAGCGAAAGAGTTAAGCCTATCCATCTCTAAACCTTTCTATAAATTTTAGAAACTAGCGTGCTCGGATTACTAGTGGCATGCTGAGTTCTATAACTTATAGAAAATTTCCTCAATTTTCAAAATCTAAATTCTCAATCTTTTAGTAGAGTTTTAATCCTTCCAAAGTCTAGACAATTACGTTGTATCGTTATATATCGAATTTTAACAATCTCAACTCGATATATATACGATCAAGTGTACCATTCATTTTAAAGATTCGTTTTAAAATTCAATTATTCCGGTAGAATTAAGCTATGACATTTCATTCTTAGTCCGCTAACTAGAATGAAAGAGTCAAGTAAATTCCAAATAAATTTCCTCTAATTAATGTGGACCTCTGTTGAATGAAAATTCAACACCTTGAGTCCCAAAAATAAGGGGAGATGCTGCCGGATTTTTGAGTTTTCAAAAATCTCTCTAATATCATTTCAAATCAATTATCGTTGTTATATGTCCTTCTACGACGATCATCGTAGTCAACATATACAACAAACCTTTAAAACTCGATCCGGTACGAATTCGCCATTAACATTTCATCTTTTGAAGATTGAAAGAGTTAGGCCTTCTTAGTGTTTTTCCCGACGTTTATTTGTGAACCTTTTGTTGAATGAAAATTCAACACATTGAGTTCCAAAAAATAAGGGGAAATACTGCCGGATTTTTGAATTTCCAAAATTTAATTATTTTCAAATTCAAACATCTTATTCAAAATCATCCAAATCAAATTCAGATTATCGTTGTTATATATTTTCCTACAAAAATTCCTTTTGTAGTTGAATATATACAACGACAATTCAAATTCTATTTCAATCAAAATCAAACTCTATATTCTATCGTTTGACACCGGGTTATAGCTCTTATAACCCAATATACGATAAAATATAAATTTATTTTCAAAATTCAAATTCAGGTTTCTAATTCAAATCTTCTCCTTTCCAATTCTCAGACAATCAACTTAACTGCAATGGCTGGCAAACTACTGTTTTCAATGGATTGTGATTTACTGATTGAAGAATTAGTCTATGAAAACTCGATTCAGTTTGGGATAGGGTTTGAGTCCCTTAGACTGGTGATGAATGGAAATACCTTAGTAGACATTGCTGTCAAGGATGAGAAAGATGCCCCTGTAGTTCAACTAGCCATAGGAGCCGGGAATGATGCCCCTCCTAGTCTGTGGTCAGCGTTAGACATCGCTAATGCGCCCAAAGAATTTCTTGAAGATGCAAAGAAACTGGAAGCTGCCGCTGCAGGCAAGATAGTGTTTGAGAAAGGGTCTTCAAGTTCTGAAACTTTATATGGAAGTAAGAATTCCAAGAAAAACTATCTGAGAAGGTTAAGAAAGAAAATCACCAAGACCAAGAAAGTGGCCGAGCTGAAGGCCTTGAGTAAAGTCGATCTTGAGGCTGTCGAGGAGCTGCCAATCCCTGTCTCTTCTCCACTCCTTAAAGGGAGTCGTTTTCACCCCCTCGCAGCTTCTGCAGGGGAGGAGAGAGTTACTCGGATAGCTAGCACTCCGCCTAGCCCAGTAGACTATTCTGTTAAAAGAACCCCGAAGGAGAAGCAAGTTTTGAAAGCTTGAATGCTTAGAAATATCATTCATACTTGCGCTGCTCAAGTAGGGCAAACGAAGGAACAGTATGTGAGACACTTGAAGGGAGTGATTTCATACAAACTTGAGAAAGAAGTTCTGAAGGAAGAAAAGTCTGAAGCCAAGAACTTGACTCCTCAACCAGTGAGGAAAAACAAAAAATTTGTCAAACAACCTGTGTCTTCAGTCTTGGTGGATGGATACCACTGGGTGCCTCGCCTCCCGTCTGCAAAGACGGAGGAGATAGTATTAACCGGGTCTGGCCAGAGTCGCTCTTTTAGTGGTAGACCACCGACCCCACCTTCAAAACTATTAAAGCTGGCCCCAGTGATAGTGAAATCTAAAGAAGTCTTTAAAGAGCTTAAACCAGTTGATGTTAAGGGCAAGAGGCCCATGTCGCCAGAAGAATCATGTGCCAGAAGGAAGTTCAGTAGATCCATTGGGATTCAGTTCAGGGAACCTCAAGTTCATATACCAGTTAAACTCCCTAGACTCCCAGTTCAGGGAAGTGAGGACTCTATTCGTGTTGATGTTGGAGCCCCAGCTGTTCAAGCCCCTCCATCACCAATTAAGATAGACGTCCCTCACCCTACTGAGGATGTCACCCTTGCGACTACCGACCTCGAGACAGTCGGAGGGGAGGAGACGACCCAAGATCCTGATCAAGAGATGTTAGATCAGCTGGTTAGTGAAGAAGTCACTGAAGATGATGTTAAGATTAGCAACATTTTTGATAAGTTGGATGTTAAAGAATATGATCAAGTGATGAGTTATGATGGATATTTACCCATCTATACTGAAGCAATAGATGGGAGGCCAGTTGAAGAAGTGGTACAAGAAATCAGAGATATCCTTAAGAAGAAGGCTATTGATGAATTCAATCCGGATGAAGATGACTTGTTAGTTGAGGAGGAGCCAATAGCGGACGTCCATATGGTTGAAACTCGTGCGTCAGCTAAAGATGCTGAGCCTTCTAAGCATCACTCTGGAAAGGAAGAAGAGTCAGCAGCAGTCGACTCAGATTCAGACAGTTCTGTCAGATTGAAAGAGAAGGATGAATATATTAAAAATCTTGAAAGAAAAGTGGAGGAGATGATGATTAGAGTTGAACAGATGCAGAGTCAGCTTTTGCAATCACAAGAGTTCAAACCCGAGCAGTTGCAGCCCACAGTGCATACAATGGGCGAGCACAGCAGGAAAGCTGATTCAAATTCCAAACTCCCAGAAGTTACTTCCTCGGTGCCTCCACCAGAAAAAGATATCCGTCAGATGATTGAAACTCAGGTAAGGGAGGCCTTAGCCCATTCACAAGGAACTGTATCTATTCCAAAGGGTAGACCCTATCCCGAGGAATATGATTTGGTTCCTTATCCTAAGGGTTTTGTGCCACCTTCTTTCAAAAATTTTAGCGGTTTAGAAAACCCAAGACAACATCTGGCCCAATTTCGAGCAAGCTGTTGCAATGCAGGAGGGTCGGATGCTCTACTCTTTCGCCAGTTTGTGAGTAGTTTGTCCGGTATTGCTTTTGAGTGGTACGCAGATCTACCAAATGGTTCTGTAAAAACTTTCACAGAGCTCGAGGGTCTCTTTTTAAAGAGATTCTCAGGAGCTCAACAACGTGTAACCGTTGGTGATCTCGTCATCGAAAAGCAAAAACCGGGCGAGTCTTTAGTCGACTACATCTTGAGGTGGCGAAACCTCTCGATGAAATGTGAACCCCAACTACAAGAGCAACATGCAGTGGAAATTCTTTTAAAGAATATCCACGGGCCTATTGCTTTTATGTTAAAGGGGTTTACAATTAAAACCTTCGAAAAGCTTCTTAACAAAGCTAGTAATCTACAAGAAGAGGCTCCCAAAATGTCATTCTTGAAGGATTCTACTGAAGATAAGAAGGTTAGTAAACCATTGAAGTCCTTTGAAAAGAGAACAGCAATGGTTTCAGCAGTCGACAAGGGGAAGAAACCGATTAACATTCAATCAAGTAATCCTACTGTTCAGCAGACTCAGAAACCTCAACCGTTTCAGGTAACTTCTCAACCTACTAGAGCATATCACCGGCCCACTTTTGAAGAGAGATTGGCTCGTCCGTATCCATTCAAAAGGGAGTCAGTGAAGAAAATTTTCAAGAGCCTTTTAAAGAAGCCAGATTTTCGATTGCCGGAGGCCAAGAAGCCGGAATAGACAAATAAAAAGGATGATCCGACCTTTTGCCCCTACCATCGCATGTTGGGCCACACAATCGAAGACTGCATCCCTTTTAAGGACTGGCTCGATTGGAATTTCCGTCAAGGTAATATTATAATTCCAAAGGAGTACTTAGTCAATCCGGATCAAGGATCTGTCAAACTTATCTCAGGTATTAATTCTAATCTTTCTTCGTCCATTGAAGATGGCTGGGATATAGCACTATCCCGGGCATTTAAAAAGTCGATTAACCAATCTTTTCATCTTTCTCAACAGTTACCGACGAGAGCCCGTGGCCCGATCTGGGAGGTTGAGCTGGAGGCATCGCAGGAGGATGTTGGGACGATTTTCTCTCCAGTAGTTGTAGGAACTACTGTATTAAATAAAAATGAAAAGAGTGAACCTTTTGTAGAGAGGAAATTTGTTGATGAGAGATTTGTACAAATGGTGGATGGTGGCTCAAAACCACTAGCCCCATTAAAGTTATCTGACTTTTACTTTGCCCCATCAAAGGCAAAGGGTCAAAAATTGAATAAAAAGAAATATCCTTCTGCAAATATTTTGATGATTAGTGTTGAGAATGAAGTTTTAAATGACTCTTCCATTGAAAATAATCCGGAGCCAGCTGAGGATAATCAAGAAGTTCAAAAACCCAGCTCTCCAGATTTGACCCTTCAAGGGGAAGATGAATCTAATATCGTATCAGATGGTGATACCCCTGAAATTAATTTTCAAGGGAATCCCGTCGTGATAGATTTTTCAGATTCAGATTCCCATTCAGAAAATGACAATCAACCGCCTAAGGAGAGCGTAACCTCCCCGTAGACTGTCCTTCCGATGAAATCGTGCAAGTACAGTTACGAGATGGCAAGGTTTTACCCCCTAGGCTTCCCCCACAGGAAAAGGGAAAACAAGTTGTTTCCACTGATCCAATTCAAGTCTCTACTCAACAATTAAACTCTCCTTCAAATCCACCGGGTCTTGATGTTAATGTTCCAAGTGTTGATTACAACGTCTTAGCTCACCTTAGAAAGTTGCCTGCTAAGTTGAGCATCTACGATGCCCTCATCCTTTCAAAAGAGATGAGGGAGACTTTAATTAAAGCACTTCTCGACCCCGAGATTTGCTTAGCTCAACTCGCTTCAACTTCTGAGGAGGAAGCTTTGTACTTCAAAGAAATTCCAGGAGTTACCTTCTCTGATGAAGATCTACTCCTTGGAACTCCCGATCATAATCGCCCACTTTACATCACTGTAAATGTGGATAAGTTCAAGTTATCAAGAGTTCTTGTTGATCCGGGTGCATCGGTCAACGTGATGAACATAAAGACTCTCGCATACCTCAGAATTGATACTAGCAAGCTCTCAACCGACAAGTTAGTGCTTCGCGGGTTCAACGAAAAAGGTGAGAAGGCTTTAGGTTCGATCACACTTCTTCTAGAGATAGGAGAGTTGAAAACTGAAGCGAAATTTCATATAATTGATTCGGCTACGTCCTTTAATGCGCTCCTAGGTAGGCCTTGGATTCATGAGTATAGGATGGTTCCTTCCACCCTACATCAATGCATCAAGTACCAACGAGATGGCATTGAGTTTGAAATTAAGGGTGATTTGCAACCATTCTCTATTCATGAGATCGGGATTTACGAGGATGCTGCATATTATGTTCCCAAAGGTTTTGCTACAAAATCTAAGGTAGAGATCAATGTTAAGGAAGAAAAGAAAGAAAATCATAGTTCAAAAGCAATTCAAGAGCTGAGAAAAGAAAAAATCAAGAGCACAAAAGAACAAAATTCAAGTAGTGAAGACGACGTCGAGCGCGTAGTCTTTAGGCCTCCAAACAATTTGCCTCAAAGAGGTGGGAGGATGGCCCAAAGAGCACGTGGTCGAGGCCGTGTTTCAACTGAAAGAAGGAATACCCTGATGTATATCGAACTTGAATCAAGTTCCGATGAAGAATCAAAAAAGAGGGGTGACAGAATTGCTTTTGAATACAAAAAATCTAATCTTCCTCCAAAGTTTGATCTCACTTTAGATTCGGATAGTGATCAAGAGGGTAACAATCCTAAACTTAAAAGTGATAAGCCTGAATTGAGTATGTATGAAAAGCTTAATAGGGTAGTTAAATCCTTAGCCTTAACCCCACTGTCTGCTGACAGAGTCTCAGGGTTAGTAACTAAGGATTCCCCTAACTTAGATGGAGAAGTAAGGAAAGTCCAGAGGTTCTTCCCTGGCACCTCCTCCTCAAGAAATGAAGGTGATGTAATCCTTGAAGAGGCAGATTTCAACGAATTAATAGAATTACCTTTCGGCTACTTTCCTCTTGGTGTTAAAGCTCTTATCTCTAAAGGTTTTGCTCCGAGTCAATGGACTAAGGGTCAAGCTAGATACCACCAAAATATTTGGAATTCCAAATTCAATAAAAACTGGACGAGTGGTATCGGTTTTGGTTCCGTTAGTTCATTTGACGATGATGAATATTGTTTGATGATAACCATCCATCTCGAATCTGAAAGTGTTCCTACTGAAGTCGTCGATTCGCTCGACAGACTTTGTTTGGAGACCTTAGATGATTCAGATGAAGTTCAAATTCGGGATGCACCCCCTGAATTTGAAGAAGAAATTAAATCGACAGTTGATGAACTTAAAGAAATTAACCTTGGAACAGAGGATGACCCTCGCCCCACATTCATAAGTTCTTTGTTGAGTGAGGACGAGTCTAAGGATCTAATTCAACTTCTATTCGAGTTTAAGGACTGTTTCGCTTGGACATACGACGAAATGCCGGGCTTGTCCGCCGATATAGCAGTTCATAAACTTGGAATCCGGTATGATGCCATTCCAGTCAAACAAGCTCTACGACGCATGCGTCTGGAGATTGAACAACAAGTCATTTCTGAAGTTAAGAAATTGGCCGATGCCGGATTTATCCGGGAGGAGCAATATCCTTCTTGGGTAGCCAGCGTTGTGCCTGTTCGAAAGAAAAATGGTCAAATCCGGGTCTGTGTTGACTATAGAGACCTGAATAAGGCATGTCCTAAGGATGAATTTCCTTTGCCAATTCCAGAATTAATGGTGGACATTGCCTCCTCGCATGTTGTTTTCTCCTTTATGGATGGCTCGTCTGGTTATAATCAAATCAAGATGGCCCAAGAAGATGAGAGAAACACTGCATTCAGAAGTCCTATAGGGATCTTTTGTTATAAAGTGATGCCATTTGGCCTTAAAAATGCCGGTGCAACCTACCAGCGGGCTATGACTCGAATCTTTGACGACTTAATCCACAATCAAGTCGAATGTTACATCGACGATTTAGTTGTCAAGAGTAAAGTTAAAGAGGCTCATCTTTATGACTTAAGAATCGTCTTCGAGCGGTTGCGTCGCTACGAGCTTAAGATGAATCCTTTGAAGTGCGCCTTCGGTGTCGCGTCAGGGAAATTTCTAGGTTTCGTAGTAAGGCACCGTGGAATTGAAATTGATCCTGCTAAAATCGAAGCTATCTTAAATATGCCGCCTCCTAAGAGTCTTACTCAATTAAGATCTCTTCAAGGTAGACTGGCGTATATAAGAAGATTCATCTCTAATCTTTTCGGAAGATGTCAACCATTCTCCGTCCTCGCTAAAAAGGACGTCAAATTCATTTGGGACGAGAAATGTCAATCTGCTTTTGAAAATATCAAACAATACCTGACAAATCCTCCAGTCTTGGCAGCCCCTATTCCGGGGAGATCTTTAATACTCTACACTGCGGCCCTTGATGAGTCTCTCGGGGCCCTCCTTGCTCAAGTTAATGACGAAGGGAAAGAGAATGCTCTCTATTACCTAAGTCGAAGACTCTTACCAACGGAAATTCGATATCCAACGATTGAGAAACATTGTCTTGCCTTAGTCTTTGCAGCTCAAAAACTAAGACATTATATGCTTTCCCATCCAATTAATTTAATTTCCAGTTTTAATCCCTTGCAATATCTTATGACCAGACCTACGTTGTCAGGACGTTTGACTCGTTGGTCTATGATATTACTTCAATTTGAAATCACTTTCATTCCCCTGCGTGCTGTGAAAGGGCAGGCCGTCGCCGACTTCCTTGCGGCACACCCGTTGCCGGCAGAATCCCCTCTAAATGATGATTTACCCGATGAGCAAATCATGAATTTTGGGGAAGCCACTACTCAAACCTGGGAAATGTATTTTGATGGTGCTGCGTCCTCTCAACGGGGCAAAACACCTGAATCTACTATTCCTGGGAAAGCCGGAGTTGGCCTGGTATTCATAACACCAGATAAGGGAATGATGTACTTTTCCTACCATTTATCAGAACCTTATACGAATAACGAGGCCGAGTACGAAGCTCTGATAACTGGTTTGGAACTTATAATTTTGATGGAGATTAAAGAGATTAAAATTTTTGGTGATTCCCAACTGGTGATCAACCAGATTGCAGGAACCTATAAAGTTTTGAATCCTAAACTCCTGAAGTACCATCAGTACACTTGTCACTTGCTCGAGCAAATTCCGATTGTAACTATGTATAGGATTCCTCGTGGAAGCAATTCTTCGGCGGATGCCCTTGCAAAACTTGCAAAGGAATTTGCCTGTCCAGAAGAAGACTCCATCCCTATAGAGGTGCAGGGTCGCCAAGTCCTGTCTCCTATAGATTTGGAGCACATCAACGAACAAATTTTCCAACTCCTTTCTACCTCTTCAGCAGTCAATGAAGAAACAGATTGGAGACAACCGATAATTGAATACCTTCAAGAAGGCAAGCTCCCTCACGAGAGATCACTTGCCCATCAAATTAAGAAACGTGCCCTATCCTACGCACTAGTCAATAATACGTTGTACCGACGATCGTTCGGTCAGATGTGGCTCCGTTGTTTAGACAAATGTGAGGCCCTGAAGATCGTTAACGAAGTCCATGCTGGACTGTGCGGTGCTCATCAATCGGGTCCAAAGATGAAAATGAAGATCAAAAGACTTGTATACTACTGGCCTACGATGATTGACGATTGCATGAAAATTGCAAAGTGTTGTCATCAGTGCCAAGTACATGGTGTGGTTTTACATCAGCCGCCTAACGTGTTGCATCCCACGATAGCCTCGTGGCCCTTCGAAAGTTGGGGCACGGATATCATCGGGCCAATTGACCCTCCTTCCTCGAAGGGTCACCGCTTCATTTTAGCAGCGACTGACTACTTTTCAAAGTGGGCTGAAGCAGTCCCATTGAGAAATGTAACATCATATCATGTAATGAAATTTTTTCGTGACCATATCGTTTATAGATTCGGCGTTCCGCGCAGAATCATATCCGATAATGGGTCCGCTTTCAAGTCTACAAAGATCAACAATTTTGCAAATCGCCATGGTATCGATTGGAGATACTCAACAATCTATTATCCACGGGCTAATGGATTGGCTGAGGCCTTCAATAAAACTTTGGTTCAAATTATTAAAAAGACCCTCGATGAAAATAAACGTCAGTGGGATGAGAGGTTGGTGGAAGCTTTGTGGGCCTACAGGACCACTTATCGAACCCCGACCCAATCCACACCGTTTGCACTAGTGTATGGATCCGAGGCCGTACTCCCTCTGGAAGTTCAAATCCCTTCACTCAGAATTGCAATTCAGAACCAGATTACAACTCAACAAAATGCACAACTCCGTTTGGAAGAACTTGAAAGCCTTGAAGGATGTCGTCTTCAAGCTCAGCAAAATTTAGAGTTGTATAAAGCCCGAATGATTCAAGCTCACGATAAGTTAGTGCGACCTAGAACCTTCCAAGTAGGCGACTTGGTCTTGGTTCTTCGGAGGCCTATCTTAGCGCACCGAAAACTCGGTGGAAAGTTTGAACCAACTTGGGAAGGACCTTTCGTAGTGGAAACAACCTACGAAGGAGGCTCGTATCAGCTAGTGGATTGTAAGGGAAATCACCCGATGCTTCCTGTAAACGGGCGTTTCCTTAAGAGATACTATGCTTGATGTAGCTCGAATTTTCAATTAATAAAATTTTTTCAAGTTTTAAGTCAATTTGATTCAATTGTTGCAAATCGTTTTAATTTCAATATCTCGTATCTCTTTTCTTAAGTCTAGATGTGAGTTTTCAATTCTTCCTACCTCGAATTTAATCTCCGTTAGTGGTGGAGCATGCCCTCTGTGGCACCACCCTAACATTTGAGTTAAAAACGATTAGTGGTGGAGCGTGCCCTTCGTGGCGCCATCCTAATTCGTATCCGTTAGTGGTGGAGCATGCCCTCTGTGGCACCACCCTAACATTTGAGTTAAAAACGATTAGTGGTGGAGCGTGCCCTTCGTGGCGCCATCCTAATTCGTATCCGTTAGTGGTGGAGCATGCCCTCCGTGGCACCACCCTAACATTTGAGTTAAAAACGATTAGTGGTGGAGCGTGCCCTTCGTGGCGCCATCCTAATTCGTATCCGTTAGTGGTGGAGCATGCCCTCCGTGGCACCACCCTAACATTTGAGTTAAAAACGATTAGTGGTGGAGCGTGCCCTTCGTGGCGCCATCCTAATTCGTATCCGTTAGTGGTGGAGCATGCCCTCTATGGCACCACCCTAACATTTGAGTTAAAAACGATTAGTGGTGGAGCGTGCCATTCGTGGCGCCATCCTAATTCGTATCCGTTAGTGGTGGAGCATGCCCTCCGTGGCACCACCCTAACATTTGAGTTAAAAACGATTAGTGGTGGAGCGTGCCCTTCGTGGCGCCATCCTAATTCGTATCCGTTAGTGGTGGAGCATGCCCTCTGTGGCACCACCCTAGCATTTGAGTTAAGCGATTAGTGGTAGAGCATGCCCTCAGTGGCACTACCCTAATAAATTTAAATCTTGATTTCCTATGGATAAATTTTACATTCCCTTAGGATTAAAATTTCACACTTGATCTTTAATCTCGGTCAACACCAATAATGTGCAATAGAACTTCGCTCTATCACACATATTGGGGGTCCATTTGTTGACCTCATTTTTGTATGAGGTCACTTGGACTACTCTTGATCCTAAATTAATTTAATTCCCCAATCAATTCAAAAATTCTAGGACCTCCTCTTAGAATTTTGACCCTAGGATCTAGGCTAGGATTCTTCTAGGGTTTATACCTTAGGAGCTGCTCAAGATCTTAAACTCCTTCTAGACTCCAACTTCTAGGAATTTCTTAGGCTCTAGGATCCTTCTAGATTCCTAAATTTTAGGATCTATTCAGACCTTAGGATCTACCTAGATCTTAGGTCAATCAAGCCAAATTCAAGGTCCAAGGGTTTTGTCCTAAAGGCCTTTTCCGTTGAATTTTCAAACACTTTGAAACCCAGTTAAATGACCTCCGATTCAGAGTCTGTCAGTTGCATACTGATGGGACATGTCTCGGGAGGTAACCCTCCAAATTTGAGCTCATTTCGAGGTCTCTAACCTCAAAAACTTAATCGAAACTCAAAGGCTGTAAAACCTTCAAATATTTACAGCCTATGCCACTGGACCTATCACTTTGAAGATTTTGACCTTAGAGCCTTCACCAAAGCCTCTAGTCACTTCCAGACCTTTAATTTTGATATGTTGAACATTAAACTGCATTTTTCTAGACCTAGTTTGACCCCTAGTTGACCATGGGTCAAAATGACCAAAATACCCCTATGAGGCTCAAATGTTGATTTTCAACCAAATGAACTCCGATTTGAATGCAACCACCTTCAACAAGTTTCAAATGTCATTTCAAATGTTTTGAACCTATTCCCAACCCCTGGGTCAACCTGGTTGACCAAGTCAACAGGTTTGACCCAAGAGGCCCTTTAAGGGTCCAAACATGTGTTTTGACCCAAATGATCTCTCTAGGCCATCCAACCATTTCCATTAGTCTTGAAATGTCATTTGAAACCTGTTCGACCCAAACCCAGACCTTGGGCCAACCTAGTTGACCAAGTCAACCTAGGTTGACCAAACAAGCCCTTAAGGGTCAAAACAGGCATTTTGACCAAATTGACCTCTCCAGACCTTGGGACCACCTCCAATGGTCTCCAAATGTCATTTCAAATCTGTTGATCCCATTTCCAGGCCTTGGGTCAACCTAGTTGACCAAGTCAACCTAGTTGACCCAAATGGCCCTTTAAGGGTCCAAATAGGTGTTTTTGACCTAAATGACCTATTTAAGCTATGGAACCACTTCCATTGATTTTAAAAAGTCATTTCAAACTTGTTGAGCCTGATCTCGGACCCTGAGCCTAATTGGTTGACCAAGTCAACCAATTTTGGCTTAAGGGCCTATTAAGCCCTTTTGACTCAATTGACCCATTTAAACCATGAAATTACTTCTACCAGACTCCAAATACCTTTTCAAACCTGTCTGGACCAGACTCGCACCTTGGTTCAACCTGGTTGACCCAGTCAACCTAGGTTGACCAAAATCAACCTTTAAGCCCTTTCATTTTTAAATTAAATTTCAGATGCATTTAAATATTGGGCAAATCCTATCCAAGGTATTTTAATTAATCCCTCAAGTGGCCCTAGCTGCCACATCACCTATTGTTGACCAGTTGACTGGTCAACATGGTCAACAAATCTCTAAATGTCCAAATGGCTTGGCCTAAGCTAACCCATTCCCTTCTCAATCCATTCCAGCATTTTTTTTTAATTCCTAAGCCTCCTCCCATGCCACCTCAGCATACCTGGGCCCATTGACTGGTCAAACAGTCAATGGGTGGTCAAAATACCCTTTAATAGGCCAAATTAACCCCCTTAAGCTAATACACTTTAATTAAAAACCCCTACAGCCATTTGAACAGTCACTAGAAGCTTCCTAGGATTAATCTTGACCTTTGAATCCAGATCAAACAGTCCCCATCCCTCCATGTGTCCAAATGGGGACAAAAATGGCTTTCCACATAGGATGTCCTTTAGTCCTTGATTCCTCCTGCTCCCACCAACTCCCTGGACAGGTGGCAACCATCTGGGAGCCCAAATAATTAATCTCAGCCCTCCATTCAATCTGGAAGGGATTGAATAGGGCAAAATGCCCTAATGAAGGCTCATTCATGCCCTAGCACTCTCTCTCCCATCCAAGGCTCCTCCAGACGAACTCTCAGTCTTTCTGAGTTCTCTCTAGCTTCTCCCTCATTTCCCCACTCAAACCCCGACGGTCAAAGCCGCCTCCGGCGATCCTCCGGCGAGCTCAACACCCAATCCATCCAAGGATTATTCCAGGCGATTCGTGGCATTTCGGAGCTCGGAGCCAACTAGGAACTTAATCGTGGACAGTCTACAAGCTCAGAGAATCCAAAAACGGTCCAAACCGTCCATTAAATCTCGGTAAAATCCTAAACCTAGGTTAGGACACATAAATTTAATTAACTTTGTATTAAATGTGTATTTTATAGTTTTAAAACTTCCCCATTATTTCTGTTCATTTAAGCTATCTATATTTAAAATTTTAAACGTTTTGGTTAATCGGATCGAGCGAACGAGCAAAAAAACCTAATTTAGGGCGTTTTCGCTGCTCAATCCAGGTATCTCGTTTCTGGACCGTTGATCGCCCGATCAACGGTCCAAACCGAGCCGCACAGCTCGTTTGTCCGACCGTGTTTCTGATCGCCCACTTCACCCGCCGTCCAACTAGATCTGGGCCCTTGAATCAGAACACGGGATGAGCTCCCCGTCGTTCGATCTCGTTAACTGAGATCAAACGGCGGGATTTGATCCCTGCCGTTGGATGGAACCCGCGAGGATCGGACGGTCTGCGAGACCTGCCGACGTGGATAAGTGGCGGGATCCACTTGACTGCCGCCAGCCGCGTGGCGCAGTCGTTCGCTGCCGCGTGGAAAGACGCGTGGACCCTAGCCGCCGCCGTGCGCAAAGTGCCAATCATTGGCCGCGCACTGCTGTCCCAATGACGGTGCGCCACGTGGCGATCCCGGATTTTTTTAATTTAAAGTGATTTAAAATTTATTTTTAAATCATTTTAAATTCAAAAAAATGCTAGAAAATTTAAAAAAATATATATATATATATGTATATATAAATCTGTTTTTATAATAAAGTTATTATAAAATTAATTAATAATTTTATTATTATTATTATTATAAATTATTTAGATATTAAATATAAAGTATCTTAAAAGTAATATTTATTCAAATATGACTAAATATTTTAAAATATTTAATTATTATATTTTAAAATTTCAAGATATTTTAAAATTTCAGAATAGTATTAAAATAATTAATTTGAAATTAGTATTAACTTAATATATATTATTTCATTATTTTAATTTAAGTTTTGGTTAATAATTAATAACACTTAATTTAAAATATTAAATAGGAATTATAATAAAATAATCTTGAAAATTCAAAGAATCCTTATTTTAAATCATTTTACATTATTAAAATATTTTTTTAAATATGTTTTAAAACTATTTTTGATATTTAAAAAAAAAAACTATTTTAAATTACTTTAAATTTTTTTTAGAATTTCTAAAATTAATCTATTTTATAGATATTAAAATTAATTTTAAAACTATATATGTTAAATTTTGAGAGCATTTGAGAGATTCCTTTAAAATTTCAAATTTAGATTAGGATTGATTGAATAGAAGTGTTTGGGGAATGATTAGTGAGTGATTATTTTATAATTATTCACTAATCAAAACTTTGTTACCTTAATTATCGTCAATTCTTGCATGCTTAGGTTGTGCACACACCACATAGTGTAAGGCTCTCCTAGATTTAGGAATTGATTGTGCTTATGTATGTGTAGCATGTATTTGGTCAAGGGTTAGTCAAAACTTTAATTCAAACCTATTAAACTTAGTGTCATTAAGGACAATAATTAAGGACATGTGTTTAGAGAATTTAGAATATTTCTAATAATTAGGATTCACTTCTATTTGAGTTGAAACTTCAAACACTTGAACTTAGTGACATGTACAACCACTAGGAAAGGTTTGACTGTTTTTTGAAATTATTAAGGTCCTTAATTAATTTTCTAAGTCTTAAACCCTTAATTAGCCCTTAAAACTTCAAGAAAATGTAATAAATTCATTTTAAATCCAAAAAATACATAAAACCCCTCTAACTGACCAGAATCAAATGCTTAATCAATGAAAATTAAAAGCCCATTGAATTGACAACATTTCTGTCCTTAATTTAATTTTAATCAAAAATCAATATTTTATTAATATAATTAATTAAAAAATATTAAAAATTCCAAAAATGTCCCAAACACTTGGGAATCTCTCCTTAGGTCATTCCTGACCTTTGGAGCTGATTTCAAGGAGTTAGGAGCTCATTTGGAGCAAAATCACAAAATGGCCCTCTAATTAAGTAATTTCAAAAAATTCAATAATTACTCAAACTTCAAACCTTCATAATTAATTCCAGAAAAATCCAAATCACCTAAACTCACTTGCATTCAACTCCTAATAAGGTCTAATATTTATTAAAAATATTAAATTCCAGAAATCTGTAATATTTCAAAAAGTCAACAAATTGGTCAAACCATGGTTAAAATCTAGTTCAAAACTTCAAACCTTCGTAATAAAATGTAGAAAAATCCGATTTCAACGTACTTACTGTCTAACT
The DNA here is from genome assembly GCA_016618105.1 of Dendrobium huoshanense. Classification (NCBI taxonomy): domain Eukaryota; kingdom Viridiplantae; phylum Streptophyta; class Magnoliopsida; order Asparagales; family Orchidaceae; genus Dendrobium; species Dendrobium huoshanense. The sequence goes on along the minus strand of CM028360.1, from coordinate 53,838,295 downwards.
GACCGTAGTGAGGTCTAGAATTTTAATAAAATGCTAACTGTCCAGAATTTGAGCTTAATCAAAAAGTCAATTTTCAACCCCTTAATTAAATGATTAAAATATTCAAAAAATTCATAAAACTCAAAATTATTCTAAAACTCCAGAAAATGTTAACTTAATGTTTAAAACATTCAACAAACCTTTTAAAACACAACAATCATCCTAAAGATGAAGTTTATTGGCTGGACTACTTCGGGCTGCGGGGCTAAGTGTCCTAAGGAGGCTGGTTCCTCGAGCCTGGTGGCACAACGCCACGAATGGATTCCAAGGGGTGTTAAACCTTAAAAATAGATTAATTATTAATTATCTAACCTTTTAAAATCTCTAATTTAATTACATTAATTTGGTTTATCGGCTGGACTACTGCGGGCTGCGGGGCTAAGTGTCCTAAGGAGGCTGGTTCCTCGAGCCTGGTGGCACAACGCCACGAATCGATTAATGGCAAACTTAAATTAATTAATTTTAAAAATCAGTAACCAAACATTTTTGATAAAAATTCATTAATTCTTAAGCCTTAATCAATCTAAAATACTTAATTATATCGGGTACCACTGGGTAACCCAGGCCTACGAGGCTATTAACTTAGCCCCAAGGAAGGTGAAATAAACTTCACGGCCTCGGTGTGAAACAAAGGTGATATCCAACAAATAATTAAATGAATTTTAAAATTAATCTTAAGCCATTAATATTGAAATTCGAACTTAAATCCCTTAAGCTTTCCAACCAATCGAACTTTAGACAACTTTAACTAATAATCCTAATTAGGATACATCAAAACCACACGACCTACCTCACACACTTTAGATGATTTGCTAGGATCACCGACTCTAGTTCTAGGATAGGCCGGTGTTTTACTTTCTGCAGTTGTGTGCTGAGTTTTTCGAGTTTTTACTGCATGCTGTTTGCTAGAGTAGAATTGATGTGTTTATTTACTTGCTTCCTGCATTCTGTGATTGATTGTACGTTAGATTTACCCCTAGGTTAGGAGCGAATTATACTTGTGCAATCTTATGCAGGTGGCCATGCTCACACAAGGAGCTAAAATTAAAGGGGGCAGTTAATAAAAATATATACTCTTTGCACAGGTACCTGCCGCGCTTAAGACCCCCTTTGATTAAAAAGAGCATGGCCAAGTGTGGCTAAAAAGAAATGCATTTTAAATTTTCATATTATAACTGCTTGGGAATATATACAACTATTGATTATTAGGATAACCTTGCAGGATCGAGTCTAGATTTTCTTATTTCTATCAATGTAAATTTAATTCATTTAAGGTTGTATTTATTTAAAATGATTTGAGATTGGGATATGAATATCCAATTTGAATTTCAAAGAGGTGAAGACATCCCTAAAGGGGAGGGTCTTCTTCCATTTGGGATTCAAATTAGGATACTTTGCAAGTATCCAAAGAGGAAAGATAACACCCCGATCAAGGGGGAGTTTCTTTCCATTTGGATATCCTGAACCGACGAATCGAGATGTTCGTGAGAAGATGAAGGATTGGACAACGAGAAGAATCCCAAGTCTCAAAATCATTTGATTTAGGATTAGAAATCCGGGTTGTAGTCAGTGGTGCCCGGCCACTTTAATTCATTGTAATTTTTGAGATGTAATAATGAGTGGCACTTGCCATATGGACATTCAATTTGATATATTTAATTGATTTATTTAATTGATTTCACATTAGAACTCCTGTTTTTCTAGTCTTTTTACTTGCATGCCGTATTTGATTTGACCTGGAATTCGAATTTAGGCTCTTAGGGGTCTGTCAAAATTTCTTCTACTTTAATTAAATAAAATTTTTAAGATAAGATAGAAACTCTAAACGGTCCTAAGAAGTAAGCTCGGACTCGCCGAGGGTTTTTCATGCATTCATATTGTACTTTCTCAACCTTGTTAGGCATCTCCCTGCCTGCGGGTTCTGGCAGACCACCTGGCCTATGAGGGTGCCGATCTGTCAGGGGATGTTATGCAATCTCTAGGGAAAAACTTATTTTCTAAGCCAAAATTTTTAAACTGCTACATACAAATTTTGCATTCAATCGAGTCAATTAGCATGCATCGCATTAGCAACAAATTTAAAAGAGTCTAATATTTAATTGCATTACTTAGACATCGAATACCCAACATAAGTCTAAGGGGTCAATTAAGGATTTGCTCTAGATGTCGACCCCGTTCCTTTATACTTTTCTAAATAACGTCCCTACCACTCAACATTAAAAGACCGGACTCATAATTTTAAATCGTTTAGGTGGTTTAGCTGGCTCCCCAATCCAGGCCGGGGTAAGACCAGATTCGCATTGCATTAACTAGGTTTCGGGTCACCTTTTTAGTACCCAATTTAGACTTAGGTTCTGAGGCCGGCTTGGGCCATAAGACCTCAATTTTCGGGAATTGAATCCCAACTTTCTAATAAAATTGATCACTTAAACTAAACATCGCTTTCAATCAAATACAAGCCTAACAATTAGAATTAGTTGGAGTGTTTTCTGAAGTAATTCAGAATCTTAAAAAAACACTCCCTACTCCTCTTTTATTGACTTTGAAAATAACTGCTCAAATTTGAACCAATCCCTATTGAAAATTCTTATACTTTTTCTCCTTTGATATCGATCTTTGAAAATCTAAATGAAATTTACACCGCTATTTTAATCGAGAGTTTTCGTAGGAAATTTTGATTTCCTACGATGTAATTAACTACGAGGGCTTGCGCTCGTAGGAGATTTAGTAACCCAGATTTAATTTTCAAAAATATAAAAATATTTCAAAATCTCTAATTAATTATTTTTTGGAAAAATCCAATGATCATTATCGTCATTTTTAGACGGTCAATAATGATTAATATTATCTTTCTTCGGAGAGATATATCAGTTATTATTGTAATTCTAATTATGAAATTAATGATCTTCAATCCATATTAGCTTAGCTAAATACGAGATTAAATCTTATTTTGATCTTTCGAGGTCAAATATGATTCCTCTTGGATTTGACTACGATAATAAGGACAACGTTAAAATTTTGTAATATGAACCAATTAGTGAATGATATCTTCACCCTTTTGAGATGATATATCGTTTCTAATCCTGAGTTCTATTACAAAATCAGAATTTTAAATTTAATAATCCCAAAGATAATTAAATATTTTTCAAAATTATATATACTTAAATGTTAAATTTCCAATATTTTTAATCAAAACATTTTCCAAATATACAAATAAACCCTGAGGACCTATTTCATAACACATTCAGACTCTCATATGCACACAAAATATTCTCACACATGCAGAAGGGTTTAAATGCAGAACTTTAACGAGTTACCTTGAATCTGGTAGGGTCATAACAAGTTGAACCACACCCTAATTTTCCCGGTGTTACAATTCTCCCCTCATAAAAATACCATCATCTACATTCCAAGACTCAAACCATCAGCATATATCATGATACAACTACTTCATTTTAGATTCCTCCTTCAAAATAACTTCTTTTTTAGTTCTACTTCTCCACTGAACTTTAACCATTGAAATCTATTTGTCATTTAGTCTCCTTATATCATAAGGCAGAATCCTTTCTGGTTATTCTCTGTAGCTCAAATTTGGATGTAACTCAATTTCTTTAGCAGATCAACGATTCCCAAAATCAGATATCCATTTTCTCAAAAGGGACACATGAAATATGTTATGAATCTCAGACATATAATCTGGCAACTATAACCTGTAGGAAAACTTTCCAATTCTTTCAAGTTTCAATAACTTCAAGGGTCCAATATACCTTTGACTCAACTTTCCTCTAGCAAATCTGCTGATGTCTTTCATCAGCCTAATTTTTATATGTACAAAGTCTCCTACCTAGAATTCCATGGCTCGGTGCTTTGCATCAAAATATTATTTATTTTTGTCTTATACATCTTTTAATCTGTCCCTGATAAAAAATAATCTTTTCAGTAGTGTTATCAACTAAAGATGGCCCAATCAAATTCTTTTCACCCACATGTGTCCAAGACATAGGTGTCCTATACTTCCTACAATACATAGCTTTTAAGGGGCCATAGCAATGCTTAACTGAAAGTCATTATTATAAGCAATTCAATCAGAGAAATGTGATCTTTCTAACTGTCACATAAGTCTAGAAGACACAATCTTCGAAGATCTTTCAATACCTTAATAACACTCTCAGATTACCCGTCAGTCCGCAGATAAAAAATCATATTGAAATGTAATTTCGTGCCAAACCTTGCTAAATACCCTTCTATAATAATTGGGAAGAAAACATGTCATCCCGATCAAAAACAATCACCTTTGATATCCCATACAATCGGAATATCTTGTGTACATATATATGTGACAATCTAACCATGGAATCAGACTATCAGATCAAAATAAAATGAGCAGACTTCGCCGGACAATCCACTACAACCTTAATGGCATTATGTCTTTGTCTCGACCTGAAAAAACTCATAACAAAATTCATCATTACCTTTCTCACTTCTACTCTGGAATATGTAACATCTGCAAAAAATCTCTCGATCGTTGATGTTCTACTTTCATTAATTGAGAGACTTCACATTTAAAAACAAAGACTGCTACATCATTTTTCAATCCGAGCCATCAGAACATACATTTCATATCATGTCACTTCCTGGGCAAATATTGTAATGTGAATAAAGAACCTCGTGTAAAATAACTGATCTTAAATCTCTAGAATTCAATACCCATAATCTATTTTTACAAAAGATAACACCATAATAAGATACTCATAATTTAAATTTATTATCGGATTTGATTTGATAAATAAACTTTAAATATTATTTATTTAACTTATGGGCTTTCTGAATCATTTCTTATAGAGACGGTTAAATAATCATCTCAACTAGAATACCATAATCATGATCAACATAAGCAATCACTTCCAGATGAAGCTTCTTCATATCTCATATTCATCAGAAGTAAACTAAATATATGATAATCCAAAAGATCTCATACTTAGAGCATCTGCTACCACGTTAGCCTTATTAAGCCGTTACAGAATAGTCAAATCATAATCTTTAATCAGTTATAGTCATCTCCTTTGCCTCAGATTTAAATCTTTTTGAGTAAATATATACTTCAAACTCTGATGATCAGTAAAGATCTCACAACTGATACTGATGAATAGCGTTTCTATATCTTCAAAGCAAAAAACAATAGCTGCAAGTTCAAAAACATATATCAAATAGTTCCTTTCATGTTGCTTCAATTGCTTGAAGTATAAGCTAAAACTTTCTCATGCTGCATTAGGACACATCTCTTCGCACTAAATACTTGAAATTCTTTCGTACCAAATGGAAGTGTCAAAATCGAAGAATAACTCAAAGAGTTTTTCAGTCTCTAAAAACTAGTCTCACACTCAAATGTCCAGATAAAAACTACTGACTTCAGTGTTAGCCTTATTAGAGGTGCAGAAATCTAGAATAATCATCTCACAAACATCCTATAACAATCAACCATGCATAAGAAACTATGTATCTTGGATACAAAAGTAGGCCTCAGCCAAACAGTAACAGCCTAAATCTTTTAGGGATCCACAAAAGTACCTGCAATACTCACCAAATATCCCAGAAAATAAATGCTCTTCTAGCAAAACTCACATTTGAAAATTTAAAATTTAGTTAATGTTGTCTCAAAGTTTCCAACACAGCACTCAAATGTATAACATGATTCTCCACAAAAGTAAAATAAACTAAAATATAAACAATAACAAATTAATCTAAATACTCTCAGAATACCCTATTCATCAAATCCATGCAAATTGTTGGCGCATTAATCACCCCAAAAGACATGATTAAAAACTCATAGTGTCTGTACCAAGTGCTAAAAACAATCTTCATCATATATGCTTCTCTCACATTTACCTGATAATAGTCAAATCGTAAATCAACTTTGGAAAACACAAATAATCTAGCAAACTGATCAAATAAATCATCGATCCTTAGCAAATGATAATTGTTCTTGATAGTGACTTTGCTGAATTTTATGTAATCAATACACATATGCATCATACCGTCCTTCTTTACAAATATAGCATGGTCTCCTCACGGAGAGGCACTAGGATGTACAAATCTCATGTCCACTAACTCTTGAAGATGTACTTTCAACTTTTAAAGCTCCTTAGGTACCAATTTATACAAAGTCTTAAATATTGAACATGTACTCGAAAATACATCAATATAAAACTCTATACACCATTCGAAGGCAAACTTACTAACACCTCAAGAATGACATCCAAAAACTCTCATACTATCGAGATATCATGATGAGATCCATAACCTATACTGTTGTCTCTAACCAATGCAAGAAATGTTATACACCATTTCAACCACGGTTTGTCTACTTGCACAGTAGAAATCAAGTAAGACAGAACTCCCATAACTCCCTAAAATAAATAGCTCCCACTACCAAGAAATTATGTGACTCACTGCTGAGTAGCTATTAGATCAGTCTCAATCAGACGGACCGTCTCCACAAGCTTTAAAAAGTTAAAAATATGAAATATAACTAATGGCTTCCTCATACTGCCTCGTAATTCTCTCAAAAACCTGTAAAATTCTCCTCATGGGTGCTAGCCAGCTACGAAGCATATCTAGTTATAGCAGTAAATTTTTTCTTATACTGCATAACGGTCATACTACCCTGAACTAACCTCAAAAAATCTCATGCATCTGATGATGTGTAGAATATGATACAAATCAAGCTCTGAACACATCCAAAAATTCCTCACAACAAATAAAGAAATTCAATCACATTTGAAATTTCTCCTCCTGCTGGTCCATCCGCCGGCGCTCTGCCTATACATCTACCAGAAAAATCACTAAAGGAACCTTCCTCTCAAGAGGACAATTAATACTATCAAATATCTACTTTAATCTCCTCAATCAGTCCTTTACTGTTCTGCGCTCAACAACACCCTCAAACCACGGAGGCTTCAACCTTAGAAATATCTATAAATAATGGTCTACATCATCATATCAAATAATAGAAACTCTACTCTAGGCCTCACCCATTAACTGGGCTACTAGACTAGCAAATTGTTAAATAGTATCATAACTGATTGTAAGAGCAATATTATGTACAGGTGTTGCCGGACTGGTGCTTTGCCTGTCAATCTTATATGAGTCTGATGGATTCATAATCACATAGAATACTTAGATGGATATACATGTAAACAAATAAGAATGAACGTCCACATAGACCCAAAATTACCTCGGTTGACTTACAAATCAAATCCTATAGCTCTATCAGAGAAACCTCCAATAACTCTGATTTGGATAGCTTTTCCTTATCTTTGAGTCCACCATTTACCAATCAACCTTATATTCTCTAGGTTCTACATTTGGCAAACATCTACAAGTGGATGCTACTACTATTAGACCATGCTCGTATGTGAGACTTAACAACTACTCATCCTTAAGGCATGGTAGACCATTAACTAAGTTTGTTTTATTTTTATTTGCTATATCACACACCTTTTAACAAGTATTGAAATGAGTCAATAGGATTTGAGATCAACAGAGTATCAATAAGACTAAACTTAGGTCCTTGGCCTACTTGTCTTATTAGGGTTGACATTATTATATTAAACGCAAGTCTAAAGAAGTTTGAAAATCATTTGGGTTACTAAGATGTCAGTTAGAAACCTCGGTGTCAGTTTAATATCATTTGAGAGCCCTATGCTCATTGGCATGCGTTTTGATATAGTATTATTATAATCAATGTGAACAAATAATTGGTGTTTGTGTTGTTTACGGATGATAGTGAAGTCCATAATAGTGCTTTGACCTGATTTCCAACATCCATCACAACAACAAAAATCCTAATTTTGTATAAAAACGACCAAAAAAGCATACTTTGACAAAGACAAAGACAATGATAACATGAATCAAACATATACAAATCCCATCAACTTTCTCCAATTCCTTGCTCTATCCACCAAGCATGCTACTTCTATGAATCCCATTGCCAAATCGAGCTTACGAAGCAAAACGCAAGAACAATAATCCTATTTCAGTTTATCTAAAAGCTAAAGAACTAGAAAAAAGAATAAACTAGGGTTTCACCTTCGCCGGTAAAATTCTCCGCGTAGCGCCGCCGCCTGCTGCTTTGCTTCCGGGTCTGGGACTGTCCTGTGCACAGCGTAACGGGACGGATGAAATCGAGGGCGATGTGAACGGAGGAGATGGTTTTGGAGGGTGCGCGGAGATAGCTGCGGATGTGGTATTTCCATGAGCCATTGAATGCGACCTGGATACCGGCTACAAAAAAAAAAAAAAAAACTTTTAAAAATAGAAGTGTCGAGGAAGCTGCCACATGTTGGCTGGAAAATATCGCATGCCACGTTTCTTCAAATAACACAACTCTTTTTGGCCTATTAGTTGGGAGCTTAGGCTCGCAACTAATAGGTACAAGATTCGAGTCTTTGTGTATGCATTGTATGTGTGAGTTTATCATAAATGACCTAAATGTCCCAAAAAAAAAAAAACATTTCTTCAAATATAAATATAATTTATCTCCAAATCTTTAGAAGGCAGAATCTATAAATTTATCTCACAGAACTTAGGTTGGTGGGCGAGCACGACCCGAAAAATTTTTCGGGTTCGGGTCAACTCGAACCCGAAATGGGTCGGGTTCGGGTTCGGGTTGACCCAGCAACCCGAAATTGACCCGAAAACTCATTTTTGACCCGAAAATCCGAGATTGACCCGTTTTTTGACCCGAAAACCCCAGATTGACTGGATTTTTGACCGAAAACTAGTAATTTTGGGTCAACCCCGAGTCATTCGTGTCGGGTCTGGTTGACCCGAATAGTGCCGGATCAGTTCTGGGTTCAACCCGAACCCGACCCATTTACCCGAATTGAAACCCCTGCCTTTAATGAGACACGACCCCTTAAGCTTGAAGAAAATAACTACGGGTTCTGCATCTGTGGGACTGATAGCTGATAGGCTTGCAAAGAAATTAACTACGCCGCCAAACGCCTCCTAAGAAGGTGGTAGCATATAGATACTCGTTCTAAAAAAAATATATCTAAAATTTTTATACTTTTATAGAGATCGATTCTTTTTTCTGAACAAATGAATTCTTTCTTCTACAAGATATTTATATAAAATCATGACAGAATTTACTCTAAAAGTTTTGAACATTCATTGATAATGCAAAAGGATCTCATGCTTCAAAACTATATAAATTTCAAAAACCTAATTGACAAAGTTATAAATTTCTAAAAATCTTTATCATATATATATATATATATATATATATATATATATATATCTTAGGGATGAACTAAAGAAATATAAAAAACAAATTCATTTTTTGCAATTTCAATGAATAAAAAATTGAACAAAAGAAGATGTCTTGAGAAGAAATTATTACGTGCAAAGTCCGGATACAACCAAACTCCAATTAGATTACGTCATATCACATATACATAGTAGTTTATACAACTTGTACAAAATGTACACACTACTATGTACAGCTCATGTGATGTAATCTCATTGGAGTCCGTACATAAGCTACATCTGGAGTCTGCACGTAATAATTTCTCCTTGAGAAGTGACGGCAACCATAATATACCACATCTAATAAGCTCTCAACAAACAGATCAAAGTGGGCTGCACGCATTGCCATCTCATCTTATTGGAGCTCATTTGATTACTTACAAATGAAATTATATACTTAAAGCAAAATAATTTATCTTAGTTAAATGTAAAAAATGAAAATAAAAATCCAAAAGAATTTGAAAGAAATTTTAACATCTAATTACATCTAATAAGAGGCAAGAATAAGAAGCCTCAAACATCCACCTCAAAATCCCAATGACCCTCCCCTCTATCGCTTTTTGGAACATTAGGGGTTTTAATAACCCTAGCAAAGTCAGTGCTTGTAAGAATCTCATCAAAGTGCACAAACTTGATATGATATGTATCATGGAGAATAGAATTCACTCCAACTGTATGTCTGATCCTTGGTTTTTAGCTGCCCACACGGTTTTTGATTCTGAAGTTAGTTTTAATAATTTTCACCTCTCTGCTTCTGGGAGGATCTGGATCAAATGGGCGGGGGATCGCATATCCTTTGTTCCGACTTTTTTCTCTTCTCAGCTTATCTGTGGCTTTATCTCATATGGAGCGGTCTCCTTTATTTCTTAGTGCTGTGTATGGCTCCAATTCGGTGGAAGACAGGACTTCTTTGTGGCAGCAACTATGTTCTAATACGCCTCCCCCTGATATCCCGTGGATTGTTTTGGGTGATTTTAACTGCTGCAGATTTCAAAATGAAAAGGCCGGGGGAACTCCTATCCACTTCAATAGGTTGGGGGATTTCAACTCTTTCATTTTTTATAATCACCTCATTGACCTACCTTCCACTGGTCTTTTTTATACTTGGTTTAACCAACAATCTGATAATGCGATCCATATCAAGCTTGATAGGGCACTTGTGAATGAAGCCTGGATTGACAAATACCCTCTTTCTTATTATTTTGTGGATAAACCTTTCTGCTCTGACCACAGTCCTATTGTTCTTATGAATGGTGACTATAGGTCCAGTAGCAATAGGTTTCTGTTTAAAAATTTCTGGACTTCCAAAGATGATTATTGGGGCATCTTGCTTAACACTTTTATGGAACCTGCTGAGGGGAATCCTCTGACGGATTTCTCTAATAAACTTAGGAAGTTTAAAGTCTCTATCAAAACCAGAGAATGGGCTTCTGCTAATGCCATTAAAACGAATCTCTACAACCTTCAGGAAAAGCAACAATCCATCCTGAATACTTTGGATCAAAACCCTTCTAATCCAAACCTTAATGCTGCTTTAAAAGGTACTAATGGGGATATTGCAGAATTAACTTCTTCCTGGACTTCTTGGGTTTCACAAAGAGCCAAAGCTAAATGGCTGAAAGATGGGGAGGACGACCTTAAGTTTCTGTATTCCAAAATTCGAATGAGGAAATCTTTTAATAGTGCTTCACTCCATAATGTCATGTGTGGAAATTATGGGAATCCTAATATTGCCAAGCAGAAGGTCATTGATCATTTCTATGATCTGTTGAACCCCACGGATGCTTTTTATCCCACTGACATATCCTTTTTTCCGATTGGAAAGACTGTTCCTCAATATGATATAAGCACCCTCACCTGCCCGATTACAAATCTGGAAATTAGAATGTTGTTTTCTCTAGAGCTTCATCCTCCTCGCCCAGTCCTGATGGATTTAACTTTCATTTTTATAAAACTGGGTGGCACATTCTTGTCCCTTCTCTTTGTTCTGCTGTGAAATCCTTTTTTAACAAAGGCTATCTCCCTATGGGGGTCAAATCTACTGCTTTATTCCTTATTCCGAAAACTTCTCATGTTAACTATATTGCTGACTTCCGGCCGATTTCCTTATGTAATTCCTTATATAAGATTATCTCAAAAATTTTGGCCAATAGGCTCAAAGGCATTTTGCCTTTTATTATCCACACGGCACAGGCTGGTTTCATTAAAAATCGGGTTTCCACGGATAATGTCATTCTAGCGGCTTAAATACTGAGATACTTCAAAAAGTGCAACAAGGTTCCTTACATGTGTGTCAAGCTTGATATTAAAAAGACATTTGATTCTCTGTCCAGAGAGTTTCTTTTGCATAGGATGGCTCAGAAGGGAATCCCTCCTCTCTTCATTCAATGGGTTAAAGCTTGCATTACTAATGTAAATTTCTCAATTTGTATGGATGGTAACCTGGAAGGCTATTTCCCATCTTCTGTTGGGCTCCGTCAGGGGTGTCCACTCAGCCCGTATTTATTTTGCATTGCTATGGATGCATTATCTTGCTTACTGGATAATTCTAATATCAGGCCTTCTTTTAAGGCTGTTGATATCAATGGTTTCAAAATTTCTCACCTTCTCTATGCAGACGACGTTCCAGTTTTTGGGGAGGCTACCATTGCTAATTGTCATGTGTTGAATGATACTCTCAGGAAGTTTTCTATCACCTCTGGTCTATTTATCAATCCTGATAAGAGTTCTATTATTATTAAAAGGAACTTGGCTCACATTAATGACATTTGTGATATCCTTCATATTCATAATACCTGCACTTCTTTCACATACTTGGGCATTCCTATTTCTAACAAGAGAATTCTTATCTCCCAATTCTCTCCACTTCTTGATACTATTTCTAATAAGCTTTCGGGGTGAAAAGCTAAGTCTCTATCTTTTGCAGGAAGGCTTCAATTTTGAGATTCACAATTTGGAATACCATAGCTTATTGGATACGATGAGCAATTATACCTAAATCTTGTTGCAAACAGCTAGCCAAAATTTTGACAAAATTTCTGTTTTTTGGGAGCTATGAGGCTAGGAAATTACATATGGTCTCTTGGGCTAATACGTGCAAACCCAAAATTAATGGTGGTCTTGGTATCCCGTCTTTTCAAGCCATTAGATTTGCATATGATTGCTCTCTCATTTTTAGAATTTACAAGTGGCCTTCTCCTCTCACTTCTTGGTATTTTTCCAGTCACTGCTCCCATTGGAAGCCCCATTCCCCTACCTCTTCAGCTATGTGGAAAAGTATTTGTAGTACTGCAATTAAGGCCAAGCATAAATTCAATTTTAAGATTACTGAAGGTTCTCCCATTAGTTTACTTTGGGATCATTGGAACAATGGTTTTTGCATTCAGGATACACCTAATTACCTCTCCCTTACAAGCTATTTCCCTGAGAATGCTCGATTAGATGCTATCATGAATGGAGATAAATGGAATATCCCCTCCACCTGCCATTCTTCCATCCAGAACGTTTTTCACTCTGTTTTTATTTCTGGTGCTGGTAGAGAAAAATGCATTGTCTGGGGGGATAATGGTAAGCACAATTTTAGTTGTTTTATCCAATAATTTTACTGTTATGAGGCTGAAGTGAGCTGGAGTAAAGCAATTTGGCACAAACATCATGCTTTAAGGTATTCTATCTATGCTTGGCTGTGCTTTGTGGGAGGTCTTAAAACCTCGGATGCGTTAAGGATAAGAAATATAGAGGTTGATTCTCAATGCAATTTTTGTCACTCTTGTGGGGAAAGTGTTTCACACCTTTTCTTTGAATGCAACTTCACTTTTTGCATCATCTCTAAACTGTTGCCTTCATTAAGATCATTTCTTATGAGGCCAAATTTACACCAACTCTCTGATTTTATTTAAATACTAGGAATCAGAATCATGGCAGAATTTCTGTTCAACTGTTGACTTTGTGGGCTGCGGTTTATACCTTATGGAGGGAGAGAAATGAACGCAAATTTGCTAATAATACTAAGAGCATTACTACCCTGCTGAATCTGATTAACAAGGTGGTGGCTATCAAGCTTAAAAGATGGAAAAGTTGATATTTTGGCTTTTTGGTTTTTGGGCGTTTTTTTCTGGCACTACTGGAGGTTTTGCTTGGTTCTGGCATGCTGGGAATTATTTCTTTCTTCGTTATTTCGGGAATCTGTCGGGTTTGCTGTTGGTTGGGGGCGATGATGTTCAGGCTTCATCCTCCCCCCAGGACGGTGAAATCTGCAACTTCTTTTTGATTGACGGCATTTTTGGCAACCGGGGGTTGATCTATTTTGAGGATGCGGTCTGCAAATCTCCTGAGCCTTTCATTTTTCCATCCAACACCTGGGAGCTGCTATTTTGCCTTTCGGCAGATTGCTTCTTGTTTAATGCTATGTTTTCTTGTGCCAAGGCCTTGGGGTTTTTTATTCTGAGTTTGTTGGTTTATTTCATATTTCTTATCTAGTGCTCCTTTTTATCTGTTATAGCCTAGCATGTGTAATTTTGGCACTTTGAGTCAAGGATTTCAAAACCGGACCGGACCGGCCGGTTCAACCGGTTGAACCGTGAACCGGCCGGCCGGCCGGTTACGGTCTGGCTAAAAACCGCTTTCGACGAGAACCGGATTTGGACCGTTTGAACCGCCGGTTCGACCGCCAAACTGGTGAACCGGGACCCGTTTTAGTAACCGGCCGGTTTGAACTATAGCGATTTTAAGCCGTCTGATTTAATCCGATGGCAGAGATTATGCAAGGTTAATAAAAAAGAGAAAACGAGAAACCCTATTCATCGTTTCATTTCCCAGTTCGCTGCTCCCGAGTCGTGAGTCGCGACTCTTCCTCCCTCCAGCCTGTCGCGACGCCGTCGGCATTGCCATTTGCGAAGAGCCGAAGCGACTGAAGGCATCCTTTGCTTGGTCAAGATCTCCTCTCCAACCCATAGTAAGTTTTTCAATTTTTCTTCATTGCATTCGATGGTCGGCACATGGATTTTTTCCGCTTACTTTGGTTTAAAGAATAATTTTGCCTAATCGATTTTATCAATTTTCAACCGAGATTAATCGGTTTGTCTAATTACTGTCTCAAACTATCCAAACTGATCAAATACAAACCCCTAAATTTCAAACACAACCGAAAAGAAAGTGCATGCTAAAATTTCCCAAATTTTACCCTCCTTTGTCCAGACCTGTATTAAAGAAAAATGTCTTCTTTAAGCAAGAAATACTTCAGTAAACTTACCTAAAAACCCTAGATTCCGAAAAAAAAATTAACAAAAAGCCTATCTAGAAGAATGACGGAGAAAGATGATAGAGGCTTTGGAGAATACCTCCTCCCTATTGCCGCATAAACTATGGAATGTCGAAGCAGAGAGATTGCCTTCTGCCGCAGAAAGAAATAAGAATTTCTATAAACCTGCTGGATGATCAATAAATAATATTTGTGAAAATTCCTCTGTATTAGGATTTAGGATTTACTGATTTAGGAATTTATGACACTTGAGTGGATGTACTATGCATAGTTTTATTTGATCCTTCATATCCAACATCCATTTGGGGCATTTGGGCGAGATGAAAAAATGATTCCTGAATGTTAGTTCTTACTTATTTTTGGTTAAGCGAACTGGAGATGAGATAATGGGTATGTTTTTCATGTTGCTTTCTTTATTTTTTTATTTTATTATTTTAGCTATTGAACACAGTACTCTAAAATGGATCCACAAACAACTTCGACTCAAAGTGTGCGTGAGAAGCTTGATATAGCTTGGAGTCATTGTACGGAAAGTAAAGGACCAGATGGAAAAAAACAATTTAGATGCCTCCATTGTGAGATTACTTATAAAGGTGGAGGAATTAACAGGATTAAACAACATTTAGCAGGAATCAGAGGTAACATAGCTTCGTGCAAGAAAGTCCCACATGACGTTCGTTACCAGATGCAAGAAAATTTGAATGAAATAGGGAAGAAAAAACAACAAGCCCAAGAGGAGTTAAAGCAGAATACAGCTGTGTTTGTGGATGAAAATATGGAAGAAGAAAGAGGCTCTTCATCACTTCCCAAATCACTATGGAAGAAGAAAGGCTTAATGATCTTGTATTTGTTCGATACAACCTTAATTTGAGGCATAGGTATGACTATATGCTTGTTTGCTTGTGACATCATTTCTTTATGCTTGTATGACTTAATAATCTTTTAATTATATTTAGATTTCAAACAAAAAAATGAAATTATGATCCTTTGGATTATACTAGCATTGAGATGGTGGATTTTTTGGTGCTTGATGAAGAACCTGTTTCAGAGCTTATTTTGGAGAATTTAGAGACTGAAATTTATACAGAAGATGTCATTCCTGTTGCTGAAGAACTTAATACTAGTTCTACTAAAGAATCTCAAAGTAAGCTTTTAATTAGTCTAAGTTATATACTTATATCATTTGAAAATTAAAAGAGATGTTAAAATATTTTATATTTCTAATATGCAGATGAAGATGTCCTAGATGATGTTGGAAATGACAATGAAATACTTGGCAATGAGGATATTGATGCATTTGGAGGGGAATATTTTGATGAACAGGGATTTAGAGATATAACTTTTGATGCTTCAAATCTAGGAGATGATTTCTAGATTTTTCTTTTGTGAAATTAATTAAGAGAAACAACCTAAACTCTATATATGTATTATGAATGTGTTTTTCTTTTTCTTTCACGATGCACCCATGTTTTGAATGTTTTTGTGCTTGGCATATTAGTGACAGATTGTAGTTTTATACTTTTATTCAATGTTATGAATTCATGTTGGCATATCTTTAGAGATTAATTAAAGATTTTTTGTTTGTATTTAAAGATATGCTTCTGGCAAAACCAAGCAATACAACAAAAATCCAAATCGTATTATAGAAGATTTCTTCATGAAAATCCAACACTTGACAAAAGGTATGCATTCAAAAAGTTCTTATTTGATTAGTTATTTACTTATTTATGAAATATTTGGTTATATTTTATTATTTTATTGACTTATTTAATGTCACATTTATATTGTGTGTTATTTTTTTTATGTTTTATAAATTTAATTGATGCAATACTTATGTTATTTGATGAGTTAAATATGAAAATGAAATGTAGCTAGAGTGAATTTATTAGAGGAAAATGTCTAAATCATTTTATAAATTTTATAATATTAATATATTATTATTTATTACGTCATCCAGTTCAACCCCAGTTTGACCGGTCCAACCGTGAACCTCTCCTTTTTCCGGTTCGCTGTCCGGTCCGGTTTTCAAAACCTTGCTTTGAGTGCTTTTCTTTTGTGTTTCACAATTTTGTTTTGCTTACACATGTAACTAGTTTGATATATCAATGAAATTTGGGCTCTGCCCTACTTTTCCCAAAAAAAAATTACATCTAATAAAATGATAAATTTTTTAAAAATATATAATTATTTTTCATTTTAGATTTCAAAGTATTCCACATGTAATTCACTTGTAAACATCAAAATTTTGATGGATATTCAAACTATCCAATCACATCATAAATAATAAAAAAAAAAGATGTTCAAAGAGCAAATGAAATATGAATAACTATCCAAGCTTTCTTCCTCGTCTAAGACAGATATGAGCTCTTATAAACGGCTCTATATTTCCGTCCAGTACAGAATTGAGGTCAGGGAGAAATATTCCAGTTTTTATATCGTGTACTGATTTCTGAGGGCGAAGCAGATACCTCCTTGCCTCATATTTGTTTTCTTTCAAGCAATCATCATTTTTTATCTTGTTTGTTTCTGATCTCTCTTCCATTGCCATGACGAGAAGCTTTGCTTTAAGGCGATTAAGAGCTTTCATCTTGTTCGCAAACTGGCTCCTTTCACCTGCAAAGAAACCTTCCAGACTTTTAGATTCACTTGAACAAACCATACGGTTTTGAATTGTAAGTTCAGTCTACGAAATAAAGGTTAGGCTCAACAGTCAGGATTGTGAAAATATGCAAGAAATTCTTGGTTTTGAAGCTCCTAGCTTCTATTTAGCCACACAGATTAGCATCTCCAATGCAATCAAAAAACACAACAACAACAACATCAAGCTTTTGTCCCACTACGTGGGGTCGGCTACATGAATCCTTTTTTCTCCATTGTGTTATGTTAAAAGTCAAATTTTCATTTAAATCTAATAAGGAAAGAATATTTATAATATTCTCTAACCAAGTCTTTTTAGGTCTACCTTTACCTTTCTTAACATAAGTCAATTTTAATACCTCTATTTTCCTAACTGGGTCATCGGAAGGCCGCCGTTTTATGTGACCAAACCATCTAACGCCGCTCTCTCTAATCTTATCTTCCATTGGAGCTATACCAAACTTTTCACAAATATGTTCATTTCATATCCTATCTATAACAGTAAAGTCACTCATCCACCTGAGCATCCTCATCTATGCAACACTCAACTTAATTTGGCATTAAAAAGAGAAAAACAGTAGCAGTAGATTAATATAGCGCACTGCAAGAAAAAAAGATTACGATATTCATAACAAAATTTGGATAGAATGGATATCAAAACTATTGGATTTACTCTCATAAGAGTAATATAAATTTTGAGTAATTAATCATACATTGTATTAATTTTAAAATAAATTTAATATAAGATTAAAGAGAGTCGTCTTAGATGGTTTAAACGGAGGCCTTCCGATGACCCGGTTAGGAAAGTTGAGGTATTATATTTGACTTATGTTAAGAAAGGTAGACCTAAAAAAACTTGATTAGAAAATATTAGAAATGATATTTCTTTATTAGATTTAAACAAGAATTTGACTTTTAACATGACACAATAGAGAAAAATGATTCATGTAGCCGACCCCATGTAGTGGGACAAAGGCTTGATGTTGTTGTTGTTATATGATTATAGTAGGAAACATGATGTAGAGGGCGCACCTATAAATCAAGCTTGATGTTTCTAAATAGTTAAGGATTGGCTTGATAAGTAGCTCAATATTAGCTTCTTTACTTCACAAGCCAAACATTAGCATCACATCATACTTAGCTCGATAATAGCATGAAAATTATGCACAAATCATAGACTGCTAACTTATATATCCTTTGCACAAATCATAAACTGCTCACTTAAGGAGTTCAGCGGAACAAAGCTTGAGCCCACTTGAATATGCTCCTTTACACCTCTAATGGAGGATTTATGAGGTATATATATCGTATGTGAGGCTTCTAAGTGAAACCAGAAACCAACATTTAAATAAAATACCGCACAAGCATGAACTAGCAAGATAGTACCTGAGCAGTGCACAATCGTATTGCTCGGAATATGCTGGATGCTGACTGAAATTTTGCTTCTACAGAAAGTTTCCCCATCAGATGGAGATGATACCTCGATATCTCTTTCATCTATGTGAAAATCACTCATCTTCTCAAGGAAAAGAGGGATCACATCTATGCTTGCCGACCAAGTCTGACAAATACAAATTTAGCAGGTAAGTTTTGTCAGCTGCAATTATACAATTTTGTTTGGGAATGATGTGCAATAAGTTGTAAAATATGTGATTCAAATTTATGATCTTAGATAAACAATCTTCTCTATTAACTAGCTCGCGAATCCTTCTACTATTTTATAATAGTAAGGTACTATGATGGTAGTCTGGTCGAAAGAAGAAGAAGTGCAGAAACAGTGATGAATTCTTAAGATATATTGCGCTATTGTAATAATGTGGTTTGGGTTTTCCCTGTATTTTTAAGCTGCCTTAGTTTTTTTGCTTTATGGGGGGAGGCATCTTTGGGTGATATATGAGATATTATGATTATAATCAAGGTTGTGAAAATCAGACCAAACATCAAATCGAAAGCATGAGAGGTTCAAAGATCAATGGTTTGATCTGGGTTGAACTTGGGATTGAATCGAATGATGTAATAAATATTAGAATTTTAAAAAGGTATAAATGAAATAATTATGATGTAATAATTATATTATCATATAATTTAATAACTAAAAATAAATAGAATTCATGAACAATATTTTCTATAATTTTAAATTTTAATATCTTCAATCTTTAAATTTAATTTTTAATCTAAATTTAATTTACATATAAGCATATAATTTAATATAAGTTATTACTAATTTTTATTTCATATTTAGATATAATCTATACATGTAATTGTTAACAAATTTACATTATAAAATTATATATATAAATCATTCATGCGTATAATTAAAAATATATAAAAATTAATTGTTTATAGTGTATAATTAAATATATAAAAAAATTAATTGTTCATAGTGTATAATTAAATCTATAAAAAAATTAAATATTATCAACAAAGAAAATAAATACTATTCATTTTATAAAAAAATTATTAAAAAAATATTTTAAAAAATAGTGTATGTGTTTTAAACATAAAAACTTCAACATAACTATTTAATCCCACATCATTTGAAAAGTTTCACTTTTTATAGTCTATATAACTTTTTGGTTTTAGATATGTTAGGAACTCACATGGAGTGGTGGGGCAATGTGAGAATGTTTTAGTAATGTTTTTTTGGTAAATCATAATTATATGTATTTAATACTCATTTAAAAGTTATAATAGATTAAATTTATATTAATTTATTAAGTTCAATATTATATTTTATACTTAACAAATTAAATTAATTTATTAAATTATTTAAATATAAAAATACTTGAACCAGCTAGATTTAAAAATCTAGGACCGGTTCATCAGTTGAACCGGTGGTTCTAGCTAGTTTAATCAGATTGATGCGAAGACAATTTTTATGATAGACCGAACCGAAGATCTAATCAGTTCACTGTTGAAATAGTTGAACTGGCCGGTCCAGTCCAATTTTTAAAACTATTATAATAATAACTCCATAATCAAAAGTCAAAACTTTTGTGAAATTTACAATGATGACAATAGGATGTAGCCATTGATTACATGAACTTGTACAAAATACTTGGTGTGTTCTGTATGTCGACCATCCTCTCTTTTTTTTCCTCTCAACGATTTAAATCATCATATAATTTCCATATATAACCGTCTCAGATCATCATGTGCATTGAAGATTTAGAGGGAATGGAAGATAATTACCTCACGAATAGTAGATCCATCAAGAGAGCTGTGGATCAGTCTATGGATTCCTCTCTCTCCAGAAAGGTAGCCATACATGTACTCCTTTTCAAACTCAATAGTGGCTAACTTGGTGCCACCTTCAATAGAAGGAAATGTCTCCAAACCTGTCACATTACAACCATTCTTTTCAGCCCATCTGGCATACATATGCATGACTTTTTCGGTCCACATCTGCAAGGAAAAAAAAAAGCGTTTTAGAGATTAAGATTTTGTTTGGGACAGCTTTCTTACTGCTTCTTAAAGTAGCTTTCTAGAACAACGAAATTATTTTTTTAACTAAAAAACTGCTTTAAGAAGCAATAAAAAAGCCGTCCCAAACGAAATCTAAATTACTTGCAAAGCAGTTTTCGATTTTCTGCATGCAAAATATGCTGCAAGTATATGAAAATAAAATTTACAATTTCATCTATAAGCACTACAGCATATTTAAAACAAAAAACTGAAAGGGTCATTTGAACCTCAGAAGCAGTGCCTTCCATTCCGGCTTTGATGATCATGCAAGCACCTTCATTGTCATATGGACCCCTAAGAAGTTTAGACATCTCATAACGATCCAGGAACTTGTTAACATCCAATGATGCAGTATATGCTTGCTGGAAAAGTTGATCGTTTATGATATCCATCTCAGCCAACTGGGTGATCAATTTTGCCTCTTCAGCCTGTACAAGATGCAATGACTAAGCAAAACCAAATTATATCTTGAAAAAAAGCCTCACACACATAAAAAGAGAGAAAAATATGCAGCCGTGCAAACATGCAAATAGGTAGGGCATATCCAAGTGCTATGGAGCGCAAATTACCGTCGGAACAATTTTCGTCAGTATTTCCCCGGAAATAAGGAATTTCCGACAGATTTTGTCCGCCGGTAACAGCGTGTTTTCCTGTAGTGCTATTAACATAGATATGGTGGCTTCACTTCTCAAACAAGAAGTTAAGTTACTGTAAACATGATTAAATCTAGAACAAGGAATTTTTCTAAAGCACCTAAAGAGGCAAACAAAAACTGAATTTAAACTTTGGTTTAACTGACAAGAAATTGTTCAATCATCCTAATGAACTCACATCATCCTACTCTGTCAGAGGAGAGCACCTTATGCCGCATGTCTTTGAGATCCTTGACAACTCTAATGGCATCAGCTAAGGCAGTAAGTGATTCATTTGATGTGGTTAGATCATCATTCCACAGATTGCATTCCCGTAGAACCTCCTCCTGCTTTATCCTCCTTTCTTCTTCAAACTCCATTGCCACTGGAGTTATCATCTCAGCGCGATTGACTGTCTCTTCAATCTTCTTCTTTAATGAAAATAAGCCTAACATAGAATGTTTCAGATGAAAGAAAGGTCAGTTGATTCATAAGGAGATAATAAGAGTTGCCATGCAACCAGATTGAGCTAGATTATAAAACCATGAAGCATGTTTGCATGCCCGACAACTCTGCAAAACTACCTGATGCCAAATCTGACCTGATTAATGCTTCTCCCAATCCCTTTAGGCTCACACACAACACACAATCCGTTTAGGGAGGGTGTTGGTGCAAGCCGAGAGTGCAATGGAGACCCATTCTCATTTCATATAATTCTCAATTCAGAAGTTTATAGGACCAATTAATATACTGAATTAAATATGATAGCCAATGATATATAAAAATCTATATATGATCAAACAAGATTTTCTATATATATGATCAAAGAAGATTTTTAAGCAAAGTATTGATCTTAAGGCACCCCATAAACATCAAAATAGAGTCCAAGTTGACTTTGTTAGACTGAACTATTGCCCATATAAGCAAGGTTAGTCTGACCAAACCCAACATAAACTCTCAAACATTGAGCTCAGTTCATGAACCAATCAAATTGGAGGCCAGATGGGCCCAAACTAATTTGACGCATCCTAAACTAGATCAAGTTAACCCGAAACGACTGGATTGTCATGTTCTCCACAAGTGATGCCTTCCCCTACATGATGGTTTCAGGCAATGTCGTTGATGAAGGGTGGATACCTTCATGATTATGTTGCATTTGAAGGGTTTATCATAGTAGGGAGTCAATGGACCAACACAAATGGCTGATGCGCACATTAGACTTAACAGGATCTTGGTTAATGTCAATTTTCCAATCAACAATATAAAGATTCCTACTTTCGTGATCCACACGCAACGATGAACAAATGGATCAATACCTCTTGACTTGGAGTATAAATGAAGATTCAAGAATAAAACTTCATCAAATTCATAAACTTAAATACATATTTCAAATTCAACTGTCCAAAATGAATTTTTGGTTGCACCAATCCTGAGGCCAAAGACCTTGTCGATCCATCTAAATTCCATTTATCCAAAAGGGAGAGATGTCCAACCCAAATATTAAGTCTTCCTAATCCAAAACAGAATATTTAGCTTCAACGTCTCCAAATCTACCATAGATTATGCTACAAGTTCAGGAAGAAGTTTAACATTATCCTCACAGAGAGATAATAGTTCAAGCACGTTCAAAGAAATAGTTAGCACATTTATCAACACATGCAATAGGTTTTTGCGAACAAAAAACCAAAAATCTATTTCCATTTCACTGCAATGTCCAAATCCGGGGCAGTAGACAAAAAAGAGAATCTACGTTAACTTATATAAGAAAAAAAAAAAAGATAAATTAAGTGAGGAGCAACGTACCCAACTCTTTGTAGATTTTGGCGTTCCTTCCCTCCAATGACTGAGCAGCCCGGAAGGAGCTGGAGGAGGAATGGGCTCTCGCCGGAGGGATCCTTCTCAGCCGGAAAGGCGTCGGCTTTCCCGCCGAGATTGATTCTACCAGCACTTTCGCCATTAGAGCAGCGATGATAAAAACCGCCTTTTGAGTCCTGGGTTGTGAATTAGAGAGAAACCTGGCGCGCTGCCGCTCGGTTAGTCGTGATCTTCTAATGTAAGGCCAGGAGGGGCTGTTCCTTTGCAACAATTATTAGGTCGGGTGTCATCGCATGCTCTTACTTTTAACCGTGCCGCCCGACCATTTGACCCGATCAAAACCCGGGATTACTATGTTTGTGTATTGCTAGTTATTGCTTGATAATAATGAAAAAATATTGCTCTATGAAGAGCAATACCGAGCATTGTTAGTTATTACTCCGTATTGCTAGGTATTGATCTTCACATAATGATATTTCTCGTTATTGTCGAGCAAAATCGACCAATACCTAACAATACCGAGTAATACCTAGCAATATGCGAACATAACAATCCCGAGGCCGTTCCGGGTCGGGTTGTCAAGCCGAGCGGTAAAGAGTAAGAACACGTGGCACTAATTTACTGAAGTCCAACGTAGAACTACGTCAGGTCACTTGACCAAATAAAAATTCGTTCCTTTGGGCTGCGTGCTCATTGAAATCCAACGGCTGGGCTCATCAATACGGTGCAGAAATCCTATGCACCTGCGATTTGCGAAAAAGTTCATACAAGGAGAAACAGGTTTTCAGATTTTGAAAATTTTCAAAATTAAATCTTTTATAGGTTCCAAATCAAAATCAAGTTTTTTAGGTTTAGAACAGTTTAATTACTCTAATTAACAAATTAATTTATAAATTATAAACGTATAATAAATACATGAATTTCAATAATATGATTTAAAAAATTGCTCCGTTTTTAGGCCTTATGTAACTGAAATCAAACAATTGCTCTCTTTTTCAGGAACAATTATTACGTCCTCCCACCGGATCTAGAGGAACGTCCGGTCCGAGACCAAATCGCGACAAAAAATAAATAATACCGAGCAATACCAAACAATAACGAGGAATACCATCACGTGAAAACTCAATACCGAGTTATACCGAGCAATACCGAGTTATACAAAAGTTGTGTCAAATTTTAATGCATAAAGAAAGAGATTCGATCCAAATTTTTTCATGATAAATTTGAAAACAAATATAATATATAGATAATTCATTAACTTGTATATTATATTTAATTTATAATGCATTTAAAATTTTTTAAATTTGGTATAAAATTTAATTAAAATATTCCTACTAAATTTTTTTCCCATAACAAATACCAAGTGCGATTTATGTTGAGAAAGCAGTTACAAACAAACCCTTCATAAGAAGAATCCAAATTGCAAACTAAGGCTTCATTTGGGACGGCTTTTTTACTATTTTTTAAAACGGAGTTTTAGTACAAATTTTTTTTATTTTTGTACTAAAACTCCATTTTAGAAAGCAATAAAAAAGCCGTCCCAAATGAAGCCTAAATGAACTTCAAAAACTATCATCCCTTTGCTATGCACCATCCACAAGATTAATGATTCATAAACACAATAAAATCCTCAGAAACACAGATGCGCATAATAAAAACAAAGAAAAGATGATTCAAAGGCATTGAGGTTTTGTTTGGGACAACTTTCGTACTGCTTTCTAAAACGATTTTCTAATAGAATTTTCAATTAAAAAAATATACTAAAAAGCTGATTTAAAAAGTAAGAAAATAGCCGTTCCAAACGAAACCTGAATCTACTTTGAAAAGCCATTCTAAGAAGTTTTGTTTGATTATAATTCAAATAATACAACAAAAAGAGATTTTTGCGTTTCTATCATAACATATCACAGCTATACTGGCCTCTATTTGCATGCCTCTTATATCAGGGCACAAAATATACTAAGATAAAAAAAAAATATATACTAAAATTTGATTTCTAGAGTGATTCTGCAAACTGATGAGCATCCAGCTCAAGTTCCTGTCTCATTACACAGTTCATAAGCCAGTCACTACTAAAAGTTAGGACCCCCATTTTTGCAGCAAGAAGAGCCTGCTCCATGTCTTCTTCACAGGTAAGAAATATGGTCTTTGATGGCTCCATCATACATTGCAGATCACGGATCACCTGCAAGTGTATATTTGCTACAAATTAACATAGCTTCTTTACAGGTTAGAAACACAGTTCAACTTGATATCTCAACTAGCATAACAGATATACTTAACAAATAAATATTTAAGAGATAGGATTGTATTTCTCGTCGAATAATACTTGTGCAGTTTTCCCACATGCATGCATGATGCCCACTAAGAGCATCTCCAACCGAACACCAAACATACGTATGGTGTCCCCACTCCAGCCGAACGCCAAATCTTCCGCTATTGTGCACCTACGTGATTTTTCTGTCTCAATCGCATTTGCTGAAGAAACACGAGAAAGAGGATAAAGAAAGTCATACTCTGGGATTTGCATATTGTTTATGGTATACAGGTTCTAGACATTCTGATGAGGACATCGTTTAGAGATTCAAACACGTGTACCGGCGACGGAATCGTAGATCGACGGCTATGATTCAACGTCTCTACTTTTGATGCATTTCTTTATGTTTTATTTAGTTTTGTTGTTTTCCAAATTTATCACTATGGGGAAGTGTTTTGTTATTGCAGCCCGGAAGGCAATTGTGTACTTTTCTTTTTGTCATGTTTGAGACATATATATAGTAGTCTTATGTGTTGCAAAAGGATAATGAATGATTAAATGAAATTTTATTTTGTCTTCTTCTTCTTGTAAGTGCACTAGAGGGAAGAGAGCCCAAAGTGTGGGCAAGCGCAATACCCACCAGTCACCGGAAGAGTCTGTGACTCATGGTCTTTTTATACGTTCTCTATTCTATCTTCGTTATCACCCAGTGGCTTCTCTTCCTTCTTCCACCTTCATCCCGCAACCAAAATACCTCCTGTTGATCCAATCCAATTCCCCTCCCAAAATCCCATCCGTCGGCCTAGTCCTTGGCCACCTAACCCGATGCCAAGCTCACCCTCTCCCTCCTTGATCGTCGACCCCTTCATTATCCCAAGTCATTATGTGATTCCAATCATCATAATGACCCCCTAAATTGGCTTAAGCAATAAAGGAAAGAATTAGAAAATTTTTAAATTCAATTTTGAATTTCAAAAACTTTCCATATTTACAAAATTTCAAATAAGGAGAGTTTTCAAATTTGAATCCAATCTAAATTTAATTTAGAGAGGATTTATTATTCTACCTCCTAATTTGTCATAGCTTGTTTGGAAAGCACTCCTCCTCCCCAATCCCCTCCCTCCTCTCTCTAAATGCCGCTGGCCCCATTAATGAGTTTTTCCCCTTTGCTTCCTAATTAGGCCCTCATCTCTCTTTAATTTGAATTCAAATTTCAAATTAAATCCCTCCAATTCTACTTAAAATCTGAAATTAATTTCAGATTTAGGTTAAACTTTCCCTCTCCTTTTCAAACCTAACCTAGAGCTCCCTCATCAAGCTGCTCCCTCTCTTCCTCCACCCCCGCCATCCCTCTCCTCTTGCCTCCTCGCCCTTGGAAACCCGAGATCTCTCATGTTCGTGGAAGCCAAGAGAAGAAGACAAGCTCCTCCCTCCCTCTCGCCATTGGTGTATGGCCGATCCTGAGGTCGACCACGATCTTTCCTTACAACGCCCAAGGAGAAATTGATATTTTACTTTCCCCTTTCTATGAACCGGAATTGGGAATACGACGACTCGGTGGAAAGCTACGTCAATCGCATCCTTCATTTCCTCACCAAGACGATTGAACTCCAATAACACCGAGTACCTTGGCTCCTCATCAGAACGATCAACGACTTCTTCTCCTCCAGCTACTTGTCCCGAGAACAAGACCTTACTGGGCCATTTGTCTTGTGGTCGTCATTGGGATTGCTTCTACCATTCCTCCGCTAAACCCAACCCCAAGAGCGAGTGAGAAGGAACTCATGGTTTTTGTTTCTTGATGTTACGCCGTGGATTCTTGTTTATTTGCTATTAGTGTTATTATCTTGTTTTCGTTGTTATTTTGATTGTCTTGCTAACCTCATTGTAACTGCTTGCCATCACTTAATATTCTAACGAAATTTCTAAGAATTTGACTTGAGTGAGTGAACATAAGTTTTAGCTAGCAAAGTTCATGCTCAATTTTATTGTTAAAATCCAAAGCAACTCTTGTCGCATGTATGTTTCACATCACATTCCATATATGCGAATATCTCCCTTTAGATTATTACTTATTTAGTAGCCGACTACCAAGGAAACAGAAGAAAGGGGAGTTTGTTTACTCAATTGGACTTCACCAGAGTTTGAGATACTAATACGACCTCTATCAGCAGAGGAGAGGTCGTACTCGCAGAGGAACTATCTCATTAGATGTTTCGGTTACGAGCTTATTACATTCGTCAGCACTTGTTGTAGAGTTTGCATGAATTCAGAATCCTCTCAGCAAGAGATCACATGATACAGAGCAGTGTTCAGAGGATATGTTTGAGCCAGGATCAGTAGATGAATTACAATCCATCTTTGCTAGGGGATTTTCAGATGATATGCTTTTGGTGTCGTTCATTGCTACATGGCTCTGTTACTTTTATTTTCCCTAGCAAGAGCAGAGTTTTTCGACCCAACATTCTTTTGATATCTAGTTTGACAATGAGTGGGAGGAGGTTTCACTAGCCCCTGCAGTTCTTGAGCATATTTATCATAGCTTGGGACAGATTTGTGCTACATACAGTCATACACAGCACAATGTAGAGATTTCCTGGCACTACATCCACGGGTGGATCTATATCCACGTTGTCGGTGCTTTCAGCATCCCATTATTACCTGGCTATTTTACATAGCGCCGTTTTTCTCATCTAACTAAGTAGACAAGGGACCTTAATGGTCCGAGATAGCAAAACCAATGATTCTTGATCAGGTTCATCATCATTGCTACCCAACATTTGTTTTAAGTGTGTCGTGATAAATTTTCAATTTTCAATATCTAGTTCAAGTACTAAAATACATTGGATACTATGTATTTGTTCAAAAGCTAGCCCTTAATAAAAAATTCTCTCTCATTATCAGGAGGGGTAATTAACTATAAAGGCTTATGCGCCTATAGGAAACCACAACTCATATAATAAAATTCTCATAAAATGAGGGCAAAATCTCTAAATAGTGTCTTATCTAAAATTCAATGTCTTCTGAAAATTTATCCCGAAACCTAAACTCGTTAAAACTCTCCTCATCGATAAAAAAAAAAGATGTGAAGAGGTCGGGGCACAAATTTTCGGAGCACACTTAATTCAATACTATATCAAAAAGATTCCATACAAAATGAATTTAATTTTACATAAATTAATGAAAAAAAGAGAATAATATGCAAACCAAAATAAATTTTATACAAATAGCAATAAGACAAATTATGTTGTATAAGTTCGAGTCCAACAATAAAGTCATTGCAATTAAGGCTAGATTGTTTCATTGTAAGAGTTTAAAAGTGATTCAATTCAATTATCATAAATGAATTCAAGTGTTTAATTGGTTGCAAGTGGATAGAACTGGCTCAAAGTTCTTTTCATCAGCTGGGTTAAAGCTTGCATCTCCAGCATCTTCTTCTCCGTTTGCTTAGATTGCAACTTGGAAGGTTTTTTCTCCTCCTCTACGGGTTTGAGGCAAGGCTGCCCCTTAAGCCCATATCTATTTTGCATAGCTATGGATGCTTTCTCTTGTTTGCTAGACTCTTCTGAGAATGGAAATAGCTTCAAGGCTAGGGAATGTAATGGGTTTCAACATTCATAGAAGCCACTTTTAAAAGGTAGAAAAGTTCAAATTTTGAGGGTTAGGAAAAGTCGCCTTCACTGGTGCTTTTTTACTTTCAATAACAATATAATAATAATAAATTAATGAAGTGATTGGTGACAATATTATTTTCCTCATACATAATAATAAAGTAATAAAAATTAATGCAAGAGTGGTAAAAATGAATATCACAACGCAAACAAAATTCATAGACTTAAGTTACTGCCAAACAAGTAGGTATCATTGCAAATCATATCAATGTGACACAAATTTAGAACTATGATCTACACAATTTCCAGATACCTTCAGGTGAAACAAGTAGCCCTTAAGGCAAGTGATATAGAAATGAGAATATTAAGATAGATTATTGGTAAATCAACAAAACTAGTGTGGAATGAATATATTGAAGATTTAGAAAGTAATACCTATTGAAGAATGAAGATGAAGTTATCAAAAATAGAATCTGTTGGCACAAGCACGAACAAAAAATACACCAATAAAAAAAAGGGATAAAGTAATGTGAAAGGAATGTGAGGGAAAAAAGATAGACCAACGATAACTTAGCAAATAATCATGCACGAAGATTTAAATAAACTAGGATTAGCATCACCTACACATTAAGAAATGAATGGAGAAGAAATATAAATAATTCTAATCACATTTATAATTAACTAATTAAGAAAAAGACAATGATGATGAAATGAAAAAATATTGATCAAATACATATTTTGTAAATACTGGCTCTAAAAGATAACATTTAAATATTGTGGATAGGGTGCATCAGTAGGATGTTCAGTGAACCCAAAAAAATTCAAAAATGCCAATATTTAGTCAATATACCTCACAACATAAAAGAGATGTGTTTTGGCCAATAAATTTTGTCAAAAATCAACCTCCTAAAATCTAATTTTTCCATCCAACAACATTAAAATACAGTTGATGGAATGATATGAGTAACAATATAAACAGTTTGATGCAAGCGGGTCATAGTGACACTTACACTGCCACCAGCAGATGATATGATGGATGAAAGGTCATTGACGGATGGTTGGATATGCTTAGAAAGGCAGACTTGATATCCTCTGAGTAATGAATGAGGATTTGCTCTTGCTCTAATAACCGCATCACTTAGTTTACATTTATACTTAACATGATAGTCCTCATCTTCTAATATATGCTGAGATTCATCTGAGAAAGGTTTTAAAATAATTCAGTCTGAAGTTTTCTTCTAAAAAGGACTTAAATATTTGGATCTACTGCTAAGCAGCACAATTATATTCCCTATGAAAAGAGAGGACACATGGAAAACTCAAACAATCAATGCATCCAGATATATTTGCATAATCTCACCTAAGAACTTGCCTTCTCGGAAGCTAGATTTCAACCAATTGGCAGAAACTATCCAAGTCCTGCACATGGTAAAAACTTTATGTTGATTAAGAACAAGAAACAAGGAGCTTGCAAATGTTATAACAGAGACATCCTCAATTGTGAAAACTAAGGCTTAGTTTGGGACAACCTTCTTATTACTTCTTAGAACAACTTTTTAGTATAAAAATTTTAATTTTTGTACTAAAAAGCTATTTTAAGAAGCACGAAGAAAACTGTTCCAAACAAAGCCTAAGAAGCAACCCAAGAAACTTGTAAAACGTGTACCATACAATGCAGTCAATGGTACTATTATAATGCAAATCATGAACAGCGAGAAACACATTCCTACAAGATCATGAGAAGCTTTAGTACTATTATAATGCAAATGCCCTATTACTACAGTAAAAAAACCCAATGTGGCCAAAACTTACGTCCCATACGAAGTTAGCCCTTGATGAGAAATCTCCTCAACGATACCCGTTAGTATAGGGAAACAAAAGGTGAAATGTATGCTCATGGAAAATCATATCACTTGGTTTGGTTTGCTTTAAGAAACCAATAATAAATAAATCTAAAATTGCATAATAATCATCCTTGAATCAGAATACCTCTGCAAGAGTTAACATTATTTAGTTGACAGAAGCCATTTTTTATATAAGTTTCTCAGAAGGTCTTGCTTGAAATACAGAAATACATCGCAGTATAAAAATACCCCTCACAACCATTAAATACAAAAAAAAATCTAAGTTATGCTGTTATTAAATAGAAAGATGGTTTATAGAAAATCCATCTGCGTCAAAAAAATTATTATCCATTGGAATGATCAGACAAAAACGATTAAAGCATACAAAATTATTTAAAGATCACAGAATAGGAAAAAAGGGAAAAAAATAACCTCAAACAAATTCTTAGCCACTACATAACACCATGAGCCATTCACCTTCCACAACATATCATCTAGGCTCCACATTTGCCATTGCTAGAGTACAAAGCAATCAATGCCATGTGAAAAATGAAGTGTTTAAGATGATTATTTTATTAGGTAGCATGAAATTGTGTAAAAAAACATACGCAATTAGAGGATTATTAGAGATTGTAATATACATGACCAGGATCATCAAAGCTAGAATTGTATTTTCTTTACAGTTATCTAACCTATTGCACATTCATCATACAAACACAAAAAAAAAATGTTTTGCAGCTTTATTTAATCAATGCCTAGAGCGGGTTAAAATTGTAATCTGATTCAAAGATTATACATCCATAGAGCTGCATAGAGAGCAAAAAAAATACTCACCATGTCTCAGTTGTAAAAATTTGATGAAAACAAGTAAGAAATTAAGCAAAAATGGCAACTTAATACACACACAGATATGATACGAACCCTGAGCATAACGATAAACAGAAATTCAATGTCCGCCTTGCTTTCCCCGTTATTACATGCGTGCTAGAGTTTCCACTTGATGTTACAGAGCCTCCAAGCTCCTCTACAATCTGCAAGGAAAACCTGAAGCTTAGCTCCGAGGGAAATGAAATTAAATGCTAGAATGGGATAACTCACACAACCTGGGTAGAAAAATGCAATAGAACGGCAAGGCATACACGTTGGAGCATAATAGAGGAAAAAACTCGGTTTCTTACCAAGTTTTTATGTATTCTTAAACTAAAATTCAGTCATTCATCATCCACATCATTAGCCGTATCCAAGGTCGCAACTATTTGGGACTAGCTTTATAAATCCTCGTTATGCATTCATTTTTCCTGAGAACTACAAGTTTATTTGGTGCACTTTTATTTTGTAAAATCTTAAAACCTTTCATCAATATTGTAAATTGAATGGTTTTACAGCTTTAGGCCTCATTTGTTTCGGCATTTTTTTTTCCTTTTCTGATTAGAAACAAAGAAATTATTTTTTGGTCGTTGTTTGGATGGGATACTTTTATAGAAATGCTTTTTAGGAAATTTCATTTTTCTACTGTTTTGTGGGCTCCGAAAATTCGGCCCCGGCCTCCACTCGCTTTTTCTTCTTTTCTATTCGAGCGAGGGAGTTTTAACGAACTAAGTTCCGGGGTAAATTTTGGAAGGCAGATGGGTTTGTAGATAAGACACTACCCAGAGATTTCGCCCTCGTTTTGCGAGGACTTTATGATCTGAGTTCTGGTTTCCTATAGGCGCAAGCCCCTATAGTTAATTACCACTCTCAATCATGAGAGAGAACTTTCGATTAAGGCTAGTCGTCAATCAAATACGTATAGAATACGTGTTATCTGACATATAGTAGCAGCAATGAATTTAGATATTGGTAGAAATTGGATTTGGAAATTGGGTTTGGATTTGGGAATGTTTTGATATTTGGAAAGATTTGAAAAGTTTGATATTTAAAATAAAAATTTTCACCATCTGGAACTTAAAGCGGATGGTGGGGGAATGGACGATAGACCCGATCAAGATCCCATGGTTCCGTCGTCCCGGGCCATCATGGTCCCTGGTCTACTTAGTCAGAGGAGGTAGTCGACCCAACCTGACAGAAGGATCCTTGTCGGCAGCCATGGGTTGCTTCGTCCAAGGGAACCTTGTAGACCTGGGTTGAATGTTTGTCTAAGGGGACAAATTTGAATCCACCTTAGCTAACAGAGGGCTTTGTGCCCTATCGATCATATCCTATTGATTCATATCTCAAGGATTTGATTCCAATAAGGAACGTAACGGCGCTGGCCATAACCGGTATTTCGTGGTGCCATTTGGCGGCAAAACCACTTGGTTCAGAGGGCCCCGAGTCATAACCGTTTATCCTGCGGTTCCATTTGGCGGTAAACCACCGGTTAGAGGACACGTACCACATCCTTACTAGCAGGAGATTGTCTTGAGAATGGATCCTAGTGATATTTTCGACTAGGCATTTGACTCTTTGTGAGCTGAAGTAAATTTTAATTTTTCCACCTCGGTAAACTGTTGCGGAGGGTGGATGGATTTTGCTTAAGCGGGTTGATGTGTTGAATTTTAAATTTTTGGGATTTTTGAGAATTTTCTGGATTTTTTGGGTTTTTGGGATTTGTGGATTTTTGTGAAGTTTTTGGATTTTTGGATTTTTATGGGTATTTTGGGTGGAGCTTTGGAATATGGATATTTGGAAGACAATTGAAAGTATTTGAAAACCCCTCCGGTTGAGATCTGCATTCAACACGGCCATCATCGGGGTATTCGGGGTCACTTTCACTTTTATTGATTGAACCCTGTCAACTCTGTCGGGCTGTCGATAGAGGATCGGGTTTCGTAGGCTTTGTACCCTTGAAAGTGAATTCTTTTTTATTTTAGCCATTGAAGGCCTAATATGAATATATTAAAATAAATATTCTGGTCGCCACGGCCACATATTTATTTGTTGGTTCGAACCTTGTCGACTCCTATTAATCGGTATAGGAGGATCGGGTTCGAGCCTGAATTCACTTGTCAACCCGCGCAGCATCCCTAGACGTCACGTGTGTACCAATAACATGCTCGCCGGGGCCCATGCGGGTGTTTGGGGGCATTTTGTAATTAAACCCTGTCGACTCCTTTTACCTGCTAAGGAGGATCGGGTTCGAATTTGAATTCACTTGTCAACCCGCGCAGCATCCCTAGACGTCACGTGTGTACCAATAACACGCTCGCCGGGGCCCATGCGGGTTTTATAATTATTTTTACCCCTTTTAGTGTACCTATGTGTATACAATTTATAGTGCACGTGCAAGGGTACTTTGAAAGTATTCGTAGTCGCCTTTTGTCCGCTTGCGTAGAAGTTGCGGATCCGGTGGCGTGGCGTAGCAGCTTCTGGATAGAATTGTTCGCTGCTTCTTACAGGTAGACTGTCGTGCACTACTTGTTGATTTTTGTAGGCAGGTCATAGTGCACTAACTAATCTCCTGCCTCAGGATCGTATGAACTCGTACTTGTCATATTCTACATGCATTTTGTTGTGATTCTTGGTCTTTTCAGTACATCCGCTACTGCTGCATCTAGGTAGGTAGATGTATTCATTCATATATTGAAATTGACTTCAGGATACTGCATTTACTAAAGTCTTTCTGCATCTACCCATCAGTGGCTGGCATGTGGCACGTACATTTGTCTTTGTAGAAAGATCGAATGTGTTGCAGATCTTTTGGTTGTTATATATGAGTAGGAGTCGTATTGTTGCTTGTGAGTGAACCAACATTTCACTTCTATTTGAGATTTTAATGAATGACCTTCATTCATTCATTGACCTCTTTATTTGCAGGGGAAACATGTCTTCTACGACGACCTCCTAGAAGTATTTTGTAGAAGATCCATTGTTTCTGCATCGAATCCACCCTTTCACCAATCTCGGATGGTTTGATTGTACTTGTGCCCACAGTGGTTTGTTGTGCCTACGAGGTATCCACTGTTGTTATCCACAAGTAGGTCATATTTGTTTGTAAGGATCCGTTGTGTTTGCTACGAGCTCCTATGAATGTCCGTAGGAGACCCTCATTTCTTGCATCACATCCACCTTTCACCAATTTCAGGTGGGTTTGTTGGGTCGCATTTGTTTGTAGGAAGGCGGATCATTCATCATTGGTCTCTCGTATCGCCATCTCAATCAACAGACATTTATAGGGATTGTCGTAGGAGTTCATACAGATGTTCTTGTAGTTTGAATTTTCTCATGTATGATACGAGTTTTGTTCTTCGCATATGTTTGAGTCCGGATTAAGTCTCATTTAGACTCGAGTTCATCGAATCCACAACTCTCACTTGATGTTGTATAGCATGAGTTCAAGAACGGATTTAAGTTCTTTGGCCAAATCAAGTGCAATTCTTATCTGGATTCCTTGTTCCCCTCTTGATTTCTGACTCCATTCAAACTCAAACTGATTGTTCAGGGTCCTTTGAAATTCTTTGCAAGTTCTTTTGGATGTTCATTTTCTTTTTGTTCAAAGTCCTCTGGAGTCTTTATATGTCCCCTTTTCATGTTCAAATTGGCTTGAGTTTGGTTCAAATTTGATTTCATTTTTTTTATTTGGATTTGAACTTTATGAATCATTTAAATTCTGTTCAGGTCATCTGTACATGTTCAATCAAGTTCAAAAGTCCACTGCTCTTTCTCGTTTGGTCCAAATATTTTGTTCTTTTGAGTTCAAAACAGGTCCAAGTGTAGTAATATTTCACCCGAAATTTCGGCAGCCTCCCGACGTCTCCCCCGTTTAGGGGAAAAACTACAAGAAAACTGGGCCTTCCCACCACGACCAATAAAGGCGTGCATGGTAGGTGCCCTCTTTCGAGGACACCTCGGCCGTGATTTTTCTTCCCACCACGGCCAATAAAGGCATGCATGGGATCTTTGACGGTACCTGTTACAAGAAGAAGAGCAGTTGCTTTCCCCCCGCCCGGGGGTACTTATAAATCATTCCGGCCGCGCAAAGAGAAGGGTACACCAGGCTCGCCTGGCCTCACCGTGTATGTCGAACCGGTTTCCCTCCTACCACGCTCACTAAAGGCGTGCTTAGGTGGTTTGCCGGTCCGACACGCATGTCGAGACAGGAGGGCGAGGGTCGCTCGCTTACCTCAACACAGGTGTCGTGCCGGTTGCCCCTCCTACCACGCTCAATAAAGGCGTGCATAGGTAGACCGCCGGTCCGACACGTTGGTCGAGATAAGAGGGCGAGGGTTGCTCGCTTACCTTATCGTAGGTGTCGCGCCAGTTGCCCTTCCCACCACGCTAAGAAAAGCGTGCATAGGTGGACCACTGACTCGCCACGCATGACGAGGTAAGAGAGCGAGAGGGGAGGCGACTGTCCGCCTCGTCGTAGGCGTCGAACCGGATTTCCTCCTACCACGCTCACCAAAGGCGTGCTTAGGTGGTCTACCGGTCCGTCGTACACGTCGAGGACGAAAGCCTGAGTTTAGGGGTTATACCTTCGGGGCCGGCGGGTCGGCGGTGTAGGCTCGGACGTCGAGGTAAGGGACGGGCACATACAACTCATTATTATTCTTTATTATAACTTATATTAATTATAATAATAATAATTAAATAATTATTATTGATAATTAATTATTAATTAACAACTAACTATAATCAATAAACTAATTATAATTATAATTAATCAATGATTAATTATAATTAATAATTAATTAATAATTACTAATTAATTATAATTAGATAATTAATTATTAGAATAATTAAATAACTATTAAATATAATTAATAATAATTATAATAAAAATAATAATGGATAGGATTAGGGATTTACGGCTTAAATCCCGTATTTACTAAATCCCTAAGTTCGGTGGATTTATGGGATTCGGCCGAAGAAGCACCCGAAAGGTAGAAAGTTACCTTCACAGCAAGCGCGCTCCTGTGCTTGCTTCGATCAAAATGATCGTGACTTCCGATCGGGCAAGGAAGGGGCAGCGTCGGAGGGGCAAGGTATGGGAACTCCTCTCCCCCTCTCTCTCTCTCTCGGCTTGCGTAAGACGTCGGCACAGTTCGACCGACCAAGGAGCTGGCGTCGACTAGACCGAAGCCGGAGGAAGCGTCGGACTGGAGTCGAGGGAGGTGGTTGCAGCTTAGAGCTTTGGTTCGCGATCACAGTGGATCGGACAGAGGCGGAGGGAGGAGACGGGATCTGGAGGAGTGGAGCCGAGTGTGGAAGGAGATGAGAGGGGATCGGAGGAGGGAGATTGTGAAGGGAGCAGAGAAAAGAAGTATCGGGACTGGTCGTGGAGTCGGAGAGCCTTCAGTCACGTTTTATAGAGGCGAGTGGGGTAACGATCGAGGCGACGATGCAGGATTTGCGCCGGGTTTACTGAGAAATGACGCGAACGGCGCCGAATCGGCGCGATCTAGGCATGATTTTGAGGATCCGATGGATTCAAGGTATGTATGCTAGATTTTTTGGATTCTTCTCTCTTTTGCTCTTTTGGGTTTGATCTGGAGGTCAACATGTTTTTGAGAAGCTTTTTGATATTTGCTTCTTCATTGAAAAACTTCAATTCCCTTAACCATTGTTTTTAAAACTGCCTTTTACAAAAAGAGAGGAAGAACCAAATGAAGCCTTAATTATCATAGGAAATGGAGACTTTGGATGCTAAAATTTGTAGATAATGGAGTAAACCATAATAGCAAGTAGTTTCAATTTAACATATTTATATCGCAGTGGAAATGCATAATGTCCATTGATGAAATTTACATTCTTATCAGGCAGCCATACCCAATAAATATGGAACCCAGCAGTCTAGCGAACAGGTATTCTAAACAATAATGAGGAATTCGCCATTCTTACTGGCTTAATAACCCCAAGTAAACAGTTTGTAGGCAAATCCAATTTAACTAGAAGTTAGGCACTCTCGATTATTATCTACATACTAGTCCCAGATACAAAAACGTTAGCTAGGCAATTATAGGATTTGATGAATCCATGTAATTCTTTAGAAAAGAGGGTTTCTTGTGCTAAGAAATTTCATATAAACCTCAATACACAATCATCACCAATTGAGAGCACAACGTATTGGGATGAGCAACAAAAAGAAAGATCAGAAAATAATTAATAACCAGCACTGCATTAACAAGTGATATTGACAGTCCATACCTTTGTAAGCTTTGATTTCTTATCATCATCAGCAATATTCATGAACATGATTCTTGGGTAGTTTCCTTTAATATCACGCCTAGTACTTTCCTGTGCTAACCTTTCCCCTTGAGAATGAGTTGTCAAAGTAGAATGGGTGACCAAATTAGGAATTTCTTTGGACAACTGAGGACATCCCAAAGCTGCCAAAGATTGCTCACTGAAACAATCATAATTTCCTTCATCATGAAGAGAGCCACAATTTTGATCGGAAAACAAAGAATCATCAGGCACATGACTTCCTTTAACTCTCTTAGACTTCAAAGAGGAAACAGAAGCTTCCCATACTAGCCTCTTTCCTCTTAGCCGAGAAGACAAGAATCTTTCATCAGCAACATCTATAGAAATTATATTGCCGTCAAATTCAGTATTAAGAATGGAATCCTTGCAACATCATAATGCAAAGGACCTTCAATAAGTATGTTACACAGAATGAAAGTGCCAACATGACAGCAAAAACCTTGGAACAACCAAAGCAGTAAATGATAGTGGTATGACATATGGTTTTGCGACTCATATTTAAATGATAAGATAGTATAGCACGGTTTTGTCTCTCAGAATGAATATGATATTTGTTCTCCGCAGCATATATCCTCAAGTAACTTGGCTCAAGAACATCAAAACTAATAACTCTAGATACAATGTGAAACAATAATTTGTTTCTCTACCAAGCTTTAAGTGCTTGACCATTTCCATCATCACTGCTAAACTTTATATGACACTGTTGCCTCAATTATAATTTGAAGGTCAGACTATGGAAATAACCGTTCAACAATGCAAGGATGAGGCAGCATACATCAATCCTCAGATTCTGCATTGCTTGCAAACTCCTGTGCTAGGTTTGCCTCTCTTTTATCATCAACTGTATCCCAAAAATATCAATATAACAGAAATATTTTGAAATGGGAGCTACAAGAGGACTTTTCAGCACACAATATGTCCTGCCATAAATAAGTTTTAAGTAAAGTTTATCTGTTAACAGATGGCCATGTATCCACTCTATTTTATGGAAATGAAAAAAGCTATAGACAAAAAATTGGATGGAAGTACTCAGTCCAAAATAGCAATGCAAAAGATGTAATATGAGAAGCTTATGGATCTGTTATCAAATCAAACTACGCTTTTAGTTACAAAGAAGTCAACGACAAGTTTCTTCATTTCTTGACTGATTCCAGAAGTTCATGAAAAAAAAAAAAAAGAAGCTAGGCAAATTAAGATGAAAATACCTTTTGCATTTATCATATCTTTCAAAGAAAAATCTTCCTGATCAGTTTCCTTGACAGATGAAGTGTTTGAATTAGAAATTGCGCCAAGTCTATAAGGTTCACTAAATCTGCATCTTATCATGTTGGATTTGGAAGATAAATTTTTTTCAACATGTTGAGAGGACTCCATGAAAGTAACAATATCCTTCTTAAGATGTGCAACCATAAGTGTAGCATCTCCAGGAAAGCACAATGCCCTCCTAATATCAGCTCTTACTGGCAGTTTGCGAGCTTTTCCTTTGCCATCTACCACTCCTACCGTTATGAAACCCTGCATGGCACCAACAATGCAACTTCAAATAGTTAAAATAAGCATGCAAGACAAAAATACAAGTTTTAGCCAATCAACGGATAAGGCAATGGGGTTATTACAGCATAAGATATAAGAACAGTAGAGTTCTAACACATACCTAACATCAATTTTAAGTTAGTCAGGTGTCTACAAAAGGTTTGACATCAATATAATTTCTATTTGAGGAGTGCTATAATGGATTAAATCCAAGTAAGTCTAAACTGAAGGTATGCCACAGGAGCAAATAATGACAATGGTAATAGCTAAGTTTCCAAATATTTTTAGAATATGAAATATAATTAGTATGAAAAAAGAGGCAAGCAAACTAGATTAAAAAAAGTACCAAACAAAGATTTAGAAACAAGGGAAGTCTTTAAAAGTAATTCATCTTTCTCTAAATGTAGTTCAGATCAGGAGCTTGTGTCTTATCAAAAAGTATTTTGCTATATCGATAATCATGTCATCTTCTGGATACGTGTTATTTATTGATACCTGTTTATGCCAAAATTGCTCAGATTCCATATCAGCCCAACAAAATAATGTTGAAACCCCAACTCTTCTAAGTCTTTCTTTCAACTCTTCATACATCATGCAACCGATGCCCTGAAAAGCAGATATATATTATCTCATTAGAAGGAAATACGACAATGAAAAAACTAAGAAGCTTCTAAATACTAAAATTCGATGATAGCATAAAATAATGAGAGCAATCTGCATGTAGCTTACCACAGTACATGTTACCTAAACTAATGTGCTTGTTTAGATCTTATTTTTCTCATACCTGCATGCATATTTCAGCATCATCCATGCATGTGTCTCCATTTCATATGCGAACCAATTCGCCAAAAGTATGGTCAAGTTGGAACTCAAAAGTCTAGGCTGACAGATCTCTAAGCGAGAACTATTATTTTCTATACACATGAAGACTCTAAAAAAATCATACAAAATTGTACTAGGTGAGAAGATGCAAAATACATAAATGTAAATTTGTTATGAATAAAGATATCTGTGGGCTCCGAAAATTCGGCCTCGGCCTCCGCCCGACTGTTGCTTTTATGGGGGGTAGTTTTAACGGATTTAGTTTTCGGGTAAATTTTGGGAAGGCATATGAGTTTGTAGATAAGACACTATCCAGAGATTTCGCCCTCATTTTGCGAGGACTTTATGATATGAGTTCTGGTTTCCTATAGGCACAAGCCCCTATAGTTAATTACCCCTCTTGATAACGAGAGAGAACTTTCAATTAAGGCTAGTCATCAATCAGATACGTGTTATCCATAGATATGTAATATCAGACATATAATAGCAGCATGGGCAATGGATATTTGGAAATTCTAAGGTTGGAAGATTTGATATTTAAAATGAAAAATTTCACCATCTTGCACTTAAAGCGGATGATGGGGGAATGGATGATGGACCCGATCAAGATCCCATGGTTCCATCGTCCCGGGCCATCGTGATCCCTGATCTACTTAGTCAGAGGAGGTAGTCGACCCAACCTGACAGAAGGATCCTTATCGGCAGTCATGGATTGCTTCGTCCAAGGGGACCTTGTAGACCTGGGATGAATGTTTGTCTAATGGGACAAATTTGAAATCCACCTTAGCTAACAGAAGGCTTTGTGCCCTACCAATCATATCCTATTGATTCATATCTCAAGTATTTAATGCCACTAAGGAAGTAAGGAACGTGGTGGCTCTGGCCATAACCGGTATTTCATGATGTCATTTGGCGGCAAAATCACTCGATTTAGAGGGTCCCGGGTCATAACGGTGTATCCTGCGGTGTCATTTGGCGGCAAAATCGCTGGTTAGATGACACGTATCACGTCTTTATTGACGGGAGATTGTTTGAGAATAGATCTTAGTGATATTTTCAACTATGCATTAGCTCTATGTGAGCTGAAGTAGTTTTTCAATTTGTCCACCTCGGCAAACTATTGCGGAGGGTTGATGGATTCTGCTTTAAGTTATTAGATGGATTATTTTTCAATTTTAAATATCTTTGGATTTTTGAGATTTTAGAATTTTGGATTTTCGGGTATTTGGAGTAGCATTTTGAATTATTTGAAATGGACCATTCTGATTGAGATTTTATGTTCAACACGACCATCATCAGGGTGTGTGGGGTTATTCGTGTATCATTGACTGAGCCTTGTAGACACTATCAATTTGTCGATAGGGGATCGAGTTTCATAGGCTTTATGTCTTTGTTTGTGAATTTTCTTTATTGAGGGCCTTAAAGGCCTAATATGAATGTATAAAGACAAATATACCGGTCGCCACAATTATATATTTGTTTAATGGTTCGAACCCTCTCGACTTTTATTGATCCGCATAGAATGATTGGGTTCAAACTTGAATTCATTTATTGACCCGCACAACATCCTTAGACGTCATGTGTGTACCAACAACACGCTCGTCGGGGCCCATGCGAGCGTTTGGGGGGGGGCTTTTATAATTATTTATTGAATCTTGTCGACTCCTTTTACCTGCTTAGGAGGATCGGGCTCAAATTTATTGACCCACGCAGCATCTCTAGACGTTACGTATGTACCAATAACACGCTCGCCAGGGCCCATGCTGTTTGATTGCATTTACCCCTTATGTACCTATATGTATACAAATTATAGTGCATGTGCGGGAGCATTTTTGTAATATTTTAATTGTGCAGGTAGCTGTCGTTTGAATGCACACAACATTCCATTTAAGAACTTATATACGTCGTTTGTCCGCTAATACGAACATTGCGGATCCGGTGGCGTCGTACTATGGGTCTTTTACGGGTTTGATGTAATCATTTGGCATTTTATTCGTAGATGGCACTTCTTGTGCATAGGAGGTTTCCTACAATAGTTCATAGGAACTCGTATTTGATATATTCACTTTGTATTTTGCTTGTGGACAACACATCGGGCGTATAATGTGTCTTCTACAATAATTCATAGGTGCTTACATATGTTGCATATCTTCCATCTTTACTTGTAGTGAGTCAATGTATTCTCCAACCATTAATTGATTATTGACTGCAAACATATTGTAGCATTTGTTATATGGTGTTGATTATCGTCATTACACGTGTGTTTGTTTGCTGCACATCAATCCTCCTATTTTCGTAGGGGACCGATACATTTGCTTGCATACTATTATTGGTCCTTAATATAGTTGCATTTGTCATTGTCTCATCCTTACATGTTGACTGTGAGACCATTTATGCGGCCATCGCATACTAACCACCGTGGCTTGTCAGGGTTTGGTGCATTTGTCTGTACCTCTTTCAAATTCTTCTAGCAACTGCTGCTTGCATCTTCAAAACACTACGAGCTTCTATCAATATTTGCAAGTGGATGTATTGGGGATTACTGTGTCTTCTTGCATGATTGCTATGAAGAATACAATTAATTCCAATTTCTTTGCTTGTGGGATTGGATATATCTGCTTATGCTTTGATGTTGACCACGGAATAGTGTTATATCCACTGCATACTAGTCTTATGTTTCATCATTCCTTCTTTATGACTTGTGAAAACTTTACACATTAACTGTCATCGTTAATATGCAATTCATTTAAGAGGTTTTGTACGTCTATTCGTGGCCAAGTCATACATCCTGTTTTATTGTATTGCTTGTAAGGTTGAATATGGTTGATTGTATGAGTGTTATAATATTCATTGCATACTCTTTACCATCACTACAACCTTCTTTGCTGCGTGTAGGTTAGGTGTTGCATATATGACGGATCTCTTTTATAGTGATTCGTAGGTGCTTATATGCATCTTAGACCACTTATTGTCATATTAATTGACATAATCACCATGTTTGTCAAGAGCTTACATTGTTGCTTATGAACAAGTTCCACTTGTAAAACTCCTAACCTTCAAGGAGGATTTAACATATGCATGATGAGATAATTAAATCCATTGTTGTCTGTGTGAGTTCAAGATCTAGATTGAGTTTGAGTAGAAGTTCAGGTCTCCTGAAGCCTTTAGAGATTCAAACCTCTTGTGATTCAGTTGAGCTCAAGTTCTTTATTGTTCATGTCAAGTCTAAATTCAATTTGAGTCTAATATGCAAGTTCACTTGCAAGTCCAGTGCCTATGCACTATGTCACATCTAAGTCCACAAGTTCTTATTGTCCACATCTTGTTCCAGTTTGAGTTCAGTTTAAGTCCAATTCATTATCATTTGTTGCAAGTCAAAACTCATGTTTGATTTCATCTAGATTTGAGTTCATTTAAGTTTCGCTTAAGGTCAAATTTATGTTCAGTTCATTGTCCAAATCAAGTCCTTTATTTGTCCAAATTTTGTTCAAGTCCCCTGTGTCTTCAGTCGAAATTTCGGCAACCTCTCGACATCTCCCCTGTTTAGAAAAAAAATCTGAGAGACTAGCCTTCCCCTCGTCGCTACTTGAGCACTTCGGGTAGATGTTTAATGCACCGCGCTGCAAATTCTTCAATCCCCGCCCGCTACATG
This sequence comes from Dendrobium huoshanense, assembly GCA_016618105.1. Taxonomy (NCBI): domain Eukaryota; kingdom Viridiplantae; phylum Streptophyta; class Magnoliopsida; order Asparagales; family Orchidaceae; genus Dendrobium; species Dendrobium huoshanense. The sequence goes on along the minus strand of CM028360.1, from coordinate 53,794,234 downwards.
AGCGTTTAAGGATCTTAGGCACTTGTTAAAAAGAGCACAAGGATTTCCCCACGTATAGGTACTTAATTTTGTCCCCCTCACGCTACATGAGCGGTCCGAGGATTACCCACCTCGTCGCAAGTGCCGCGTCGGCTTCCCTCCCTACTACACTACATGAGCGCGTAGGGGGTTTGCCAGCTTGTCGCAAACCTCAAAAGTAGGATTTAAGTTTAGGGATTATACCTTTGCATAGGTGGATTGGCGGTGGAGGCTCGTGGCATGTGGATCAAGGCAAGAGGAGGGCATTTGCACGTTTCTTTTTCTTATTCTTATTATTATTATTATTATTAACATTAATTAATTATAATCAATAATAGTCAATTATAATCATCTCTAATTAAGTATATTTATTTATAATTAATTATAATTATTTATAATTATTTATATTTAATTAACATAATTAATCATAACTAATTAATAGTATTTAACTTAAATTAATTACAACTAATTACTAATAATTAATTGCAATTTAAATTATTAATTATATTTAATTAAATTTAATTTAATATAATTAATTAAAAATTAATTATAATAATTTAATTAAAATTAATTGTAAGTAATTACAATAATAATAATTAATTAAAGTGATTATAATTAAAAACTAATTATAATTAATTAAAATTAATTTGAATTAAATAAAATAAACCCTTAATCCCTCTGTTAGCAGATCCAAGGGATTAGGCCGAAGAAGCGCTTGAAAGGGAGCAGGTTATCTTCACGGCTAGTGAGCTCCCGCTGTTGCTTCCAATTAAATGTCGTAACTTTCGATCCCACTGAAGGGGAAAGTCGTCGAAGGTGCGAAGTCGAACAGCCGTGAAGGAGACGGAGAAGTGACGCGTGCCTCTTACAGCGAGCGAGCTCCCTTAGTTGCTTCTGATCAAAATGTTGTACTTCCGATTCGACGAGAAGGGAAAGCCGTCGAGAGAGCGAAGTTGGACAACCACGAAGGAGGCGGAGAGGCACGCCAAAGGGGGAAGTCGCCTTCACAGTGAGCAGGCTCCTGTTCTAGCTTCCGAACAAAATGTCGTAACTTCCGATTCGAAGGAAGGGAAAGTCATCGTCGGTGCGAAGTCGAACAACCCTGAAGGAGCCGAGGAAGCGACGTGTGCAACCTCACAGCTAGCGTGCTTCAATCTTTGCTTTCGATCGAAAGGGCGCAACTTCCGATCCTACAGAAAGCGGAGTCGCAGAAGGAGCGAAGTCAGTTTATCGCTAACCACCTGAAGCCCTCCCTCTCTCGTGTATTTAACGACGCGAAGTCGTGCAACGGGCGTGGGGGATGCGACGTCGACGTGCGTAGGGCTTTGTCCGGCAGGTATGGGATTTTTTTTTATTTTCATTTTATGCGGGCATTCAAATGGAACTTTTATTTAGTTCAGGTCACCTAACGTAGCTCTATGTTCGGACGCCAGTAAATTAGTGCCACGTGTTCTCACTATTTACAGCGCGGCTCGACAACTCGACTCGGAACGGAGCCAGGATTGCTATATTTGTGTATTGCTAGGTATTACTCAGTATTGATAGGTATTGGTCGATTTTACTCGGCAATAATGAGAAATATCATTCTGTGAAGAACAATACCGAACAATACCGAGCAATACTGAGAAATACCGAGCAATAACGACTCGGTATTTCTCAGTATTGCTTGGTATTGGTCTTGACAGAGCGGTATTTCTCGTTATTGCCAAGCAATACCTATCAATACCGATTAATACCGAGCAATACGCGAACATAGAAATCCCGGGTTAGGTCGTCGGGCCGCACTGTAAATAGTAAGAGCACATGGCAACATGTTATTGGTGTCTGAACGTAGAGCTGCGTCAGGTCACCTGACCTAATAATTGTTCCAACAAATGCCCCGCCATAAATGCACTTATTTTCTTTTTTACTTCTCATTCAAGAATATGGAAAAAGTGCAATACCAGCCAAAAATGATGCCATGGTAATCTCATTTCTTTTTTCTTTTCCCTCCAAAAACATTTTTTTCTCTTCCTAAAATGCACTTATCACCTCTTCCCCCTTTCCACCACCTTCATGAAGGCAATAGTCCCCCAAAAAATGGAAGGGCTGCTCCTTGTGACCACAAATCAATGACTCTTTAAATCATCTAGATGCTTCTTGGGCTGCATCCATAGAGACACCTGCCCCACCTTTGTTCAATGTCATGCTCTTGCAATGTGATCACAAACTGGATGAATTGACGATTGCACCTATGGCTGATAAGGTAGATATTGCCTGGTGTGATTAAAACTGCACTTCAAAGCTTGCTTTTATGGATTGATTTTTTTCTTATAAATCAATTTCCCAGACATAATTGATCTTTAAACACTTGGAGAATAGAGATACCATTTTACATCAAGTGAAACAAAATTATGAAATTCGTGAGAAGGGATATCACAAAAAAACAATGATGAGGAAAATTACAAAGAAGAAAAAAAAAAAGGTTTTTGGATGACATGCTAAAAATTTATGCATCATATCCATACCTTCCTTTGAAATTTTGATGCAACTGCAGCAAGGGGAATCTCCGCAAACTGTGTATCAACTGGAATTATTTGAAATGTGACTGCAGCGATCACCTGTATGGTACAGAAAAGTTCGTTTGTAGGAACTAAAACATCCACAATTGCTTTCTATGCGTTAAATAAATTTACCAAGAGTTCAATAATAAATTTTGTAGTAGTTTTTTTTTTTTTTAGTAGTTCTTCTTTTGATTTAGTTCAGTTTTAATTTTCACCCCAGGAAAAAAATTGCAAAGAAATGACATCTGGTTTAATGCTTGTGCTGAAATTTTTGATCAAAGAATAATTCTACTAAGATGTTTAACCAAATGACATGGCATCCCAACTGCAACGCTACAATGTGCCAATTCAAATATATATATATATATATATATATATATATATATATATATATATATATATATATATATATATATATATATATATATATATATATATATATATATATATATATATATATATATATATATATATATATATATATATATAATGAACTAACATCAAATCAATTGATTGTAATCCTTACATTATCCTATTAGGGGAGGACCATTATAAAATATAGATCTTTCCTTATTTGTTGATGTTGATTTGAAGAGTTTCAAATAGTATAGTTTCTTTTTGTGTGTTAATTATTGTATATAGATATAGCGAATTCGAAATATGAGAGAGAGTGAAGAAAATTTTCTTAAAAAACAAAAAACCTTCAGAGAAATGATTTGGCATAAAAAAAGAATTACTAGTAAGGATTGCAAGGGTCTCTCACAAATCTTATGTTTTCAATGAGTCATCTAGTCTCTCACTTCATCAATTATAAATTAAAAAAAAAAACTCAAAATTTTGAGAGGGCTTCTACTTCCCTTTTATCTCATTATATATTATTATATAAATATATAGTATACAGACATATAGATACATTAAAAAAAAAACTTGAAACTTTGAGAGGGATTCATTTGAACATAAACTTCTTTATTTTACATTTTAATAAATATCAATTCCCCTTTAAATTTTACATGCTATAATGCCTTGCACTAATATCAAATCAATTGATGTCATATCTTACATTGCTATAGGAGAGAAGCCCATTATAAAAGAGGCTCTCTTGTTGTTTGTAGAATTGAAATTTCTCAAATAGAATTTTCTCACATTTTAAGATAATTATTATACATAGATATATTGAGGAATTGATAGTATTGGGAAAAAAAAAAACAGACGAGAGTAATTTTTTCTTAAAATATAAAAGTTCTTTTAATAGATTATTTGAAAGGAGAAAGACAGAATGGTAAGGGTTGTAGGAGTCACTCTAATGACCTTTTATGATTTCAATGAATCATCTAATTTCTAGCCTCATTAACAAACTTCTAAGAAAAAAATCTTGAAAAATTTAAGATGGCTTCATTTCAAAATAAAATCATCTCCATTCATGTCCAAACACCCACTCCTTGAAACATTATCAGCAATCTTCTGCCACAAAGTACTATACTTCGGTAAACATGTGGAAGTTTTGGACAATTTAACACCAATTATGGCTGTTTATATGCCAATTGGCAAGTTTCAATGTAGGAACATCCATGGCAGAAACTTCAGTTTTCAAAAATATTATATCTATATTCTACATAAACAATAACAACCCGAATAGAAATAAAACCAAAGAATGATGTGGCCAAATTTAAAAACAACAAAATGTTACCTTAATGGATACCTCAAGCGAGTTTGAACAAAACATTAGTGTACTATATTTCCTGGGAAGACATAAGAAGAACAGAAAGCACTTAGACAGCTCAAGTTGCCTTTAAATTGGCATCATATGCATAGTGTTCTTCAATAACAGGTGCAGTACATAAACAAATTTATGAGCTGGAATATGCCAATAATAATAATAACCTACCCACTGGACAAACATCTTTCAAGAAATTGAGATGCTTTCCCTGTATTTGCAGCATAACTCATGGTAGGAAGCTCTTCCATATAAATTTTTAATGCTTCCTACACATTCATGTATAAATACATCTCAGTAAAGTTCAATACTGGAAAAGACTAATTAAAAATAATATCACAATAATATAGCCTTAAATTTTCCTTTACAAAAGAATGGGTTGAATTCTGCAAATCTAGAGTGAATGAGACTTTAATACTTTAATGAGTCATATTGATGCATAGCCTGAATATTATTACATCTGCCTCCAAAGAGGCTCAAGCTGGTTCTAGTACACAATTTCTATATAGAATAGAGAAAGGACATGAGCATAATAGTAGACAAGTCCAAAAAGGAGACGGGTGAGTTTTAGTCTTCTCGTAAGAAAACAACATAAAGAGGGTTTTGTTTAACATTATAGAACTAAAACTCGAGCAAAGTCAAATATGGTAAAGCAATACTGTATTTTCTCTACATTTAGGCATATGACGAAAGATGATAACATATAATAACAGAAGGATGTTCAAAATTACAGATTTTATATTTCAAACACAACCCTGCAATTAAGTTCACATGAAAAAGAGTTGAAGAAACCATCAACAGAAAAGCTGGTTCATTCATCATCCTCTGCACATCAAATTCAAAATACCATTGCACACAAATTACTCAGAGGAGCAAATTAATGAGATAGTATCAGGTGTCGATCATAAAATTATAAAATTAGTGCATCTATTATAGATAAAAGGAACATAACGATGTCATTTTTCATCCAAAAATTTCATCTGGAGTAGGGATTTACTACATTGCAACAGGAAAAATACTCATTATGAGAGAGGAGTAAGTAATCACCTGGAGTAGGGATTTACTGCGACTGTCAAAATCTTTTGGGTTCAGAAGCATAAAGGTGTGATCTGCCCAAGTGAGCGACCTCATACCTTCATTAAAAAAAGGGAATAATGAGGAAAAAGACAATGAAATCGCTGAAAAATAGGAAAGTGGTTATGCATCGCAATCGTAAAATACTTCTAAAAACAAAAACATTTTTTTTTTCTAGCTAACAATAACGGCACATTTGTTGCTAAAAATTTCTTTCTTTGTGCTCAGTTTCCGAGTCTTGACCTGTTGGTAGAAAGAATAAAAGGAAACGAATCTGTAGATAAGCTAAATGCCAAACTGAACTATAATAGAAAGTTCACATAGTTGAAATGAGCGTAAGATAGAGGTGCGGCTTCTACCGTTGTCTTGCAAACTATCTTTTGATTGCCTCCTACTGTAATATTTCCTGGACGTTTCCTTTTCTGAATCACATTCTGCTCGCACAAAAAAAAAAAAGATTGGACGCTTAGAGAAGTTTTAAATTGGGGAGAAGTACTTCTAACGAAATAGGAAAAAAAAGGAACAAATAAATTGCCTGATATTCTGATCCTTGCATCGTTTTTTGAAGACAAGACGATGCCTTTTCCAGTTGATTCACAAACGACGCTTCCCCCTTCGATCTCGACCTTACAGTTCCCTGATTTGTCATCGAAGAAAACATGAGAAACCAAGTAGCCGCCGATCGAAAAATCAAGAGAATAAGTGAAATCTTTGAGCCATTTATCAGTGGATAGTAGAATCGATCCGGAATTCCCCCTACATTACGAACTAGGGTTTTGGAATTACCGATGGAAATTGGGGAGGAAGTCGAGCGCTTTCTTCCCGCCATTTCGTCGCTTGGCTTCGGCTTTCGGGAATTGCGGGAACAAAGCATTAAACTTTTAAAGCTTTATTTATAATTTCTTATCTAATTCAAAATTTATCTGACTCAAATTTATTTGACCTAAACTTGACCCGTTAATCTAAATTCAACTTGGCCTAAATTTGTCTGATTCAAATTCGACCCATTTAAAATGTTTATCAGACACAGCTCAACTTGGCCTGTTGGTTGAGAGCTAGGCTTTCAATTAAGAGGTCTTGGGTTCGAGTCTTTGTGTATGCGTTGTGTGTGTGAGTTTAACTTAATTGACCTAAATGTCCCAAAAAAAAATGTTTATCACGTGAATTACATAACTTTTTGAATTTATACCATCTGATTAATCAAAATTCAACCCGTTTAATAAAAATCTAAATGTTTAACTCGAAATGTAATACAACTATGTCAATCTAAACTTTTTGAAACAATCAATTTGGCTCGAAATTTAATTGGATCAAAATTTCAGGGCTCGTCTCAACTAGGGGTGAAAACGAGTTTAGTCAGAGTCAAGTTTTTACATTATTTAGCTAAGCTCGTTTAGCGCATACTGAGCTCGAACTCATCTAAAAAAAAAAAAGATGATCGAGCTTGACTCGATTATTCAACTCGTTTGAAAAGCTCGAACTCGACTCGTTTAAAAAGCTCAATTTTTACTTTTATAAATTTAAATATTGATTTTTATATGTAAATTCACTTGTAATTTAAGAAAAAAACTAGTTTTTTTTTCTTCTCTATTTCCTCTCAAGTGAATTTTCATTATAATCTTCCACTTCTTCAATTACATTTTTCATAACTCCATCGTTCACTCTTCCACCATCATTCTTAACTTCATTAATATCATTACAAATCTCATTATCAATTAGAACCTCATTCATACGCTCACCAGCAATATCAGATTGAGATTGTCCATGAACACATGTATTTTTGACATTCATTGGTTCACTAAATTCATCTCTTGTCTCTTAGGGTTCGCAGACTAAAAACAAATTGAAAGAATATAACATTATTCTCCAAAATCAAAGAATATACAAACACTAAAGTGGACTAGCAAAATAGTACTCAACTAACTTAACACAGAGCCAATGACTCCAAGAAACATCCACTAACATTGAAGGGAATGGAACATACATTCACTATCTTCAACATACATCCACAGACTTCAAGTCTTACAGCCACTTACTTCAACAAACATTCATTGACTTCAACACACGGCCACTGACTTCAAAATTCATTAAAAATGTACATGACAGGACTCAAGACAAAAGAAAATTAATCAAACACGTATAATCAGCACTTCCATAGGCACTCCCCATGCGCCCCTGGTTGCAAAACAAGCAACCATCCAAGTGGAGAAAGTATGGTTATTAAGGGAATATCATCATCATCCATGGCAAATTACAGTATCCCACGAGACTTTAAATTTTAGAAAACACAACAACAACATGAACTAGAATCGAAACTCGAAAGGCAGCATCAATAGCAAGGCAACATATCATGTATTCAAGTTAGTGGCAACAAAACATCGTAGCTTAAAAAATAGAAAATCCAATAACAAATTGAACCAGGATCGAACAGAGAGGGGACTTAGGGGAGAACCGACAATACCTACCATACCACCTCACTCCCCCGGTTCTCAATCGACCGTCCAAGGAGAGAAGTTCTGCTTATTAATGGAACAACACCATCAATAAACACAAAAAATAGAACCCTAGGAGACCTCAAAAGATATAAAATCAAATGACAAACTGAAAGCAACAAAAGCCAGCAGCAGCAAAGCACCAGATGACAAGAGTGAGATAGTAGATTAGAAACACATAATAGAACTAGGAAAAGTCTTAAGAGAGTTTGGTTTTTTCAAATCCAATTGAAGAAAATAACACTCGACAAGAACTTACTAAGCTTTAGGGCAATCACTAGTTAGAGCAATGGAGCTCCTTATATTTTCTTACCCAAGAAATCACTCGGCGTCTCTCTAGGGCACAGACGGAGAATCTCTCACACTGTCACAACCTCGCATGTCATAACCGTCACAAAATCGAAAGCTCTTAAGAATCAAGAATCGCAAAATAGAACTAGGCATCAAGGCGAGACACTATATCGGAGGCTTGTGAGCGGACAACGGAATGACTACGGGTCGTTCGATCAGCATATTTAATTAATCGAGCTGCTCGACGAGTCTTCGAGTCGAGTAGGGTTCAGCTCGAAATTAAACTCATATATTGTACGAGCTCAATTAAAAGCTCTAGCTCAAACTCGAAACTCGAATAGTTCGACTCGCAAGCTCGCTATCGAGTCAAGTTCAAGCTAACTCGCCAGCAGCTTGACTCACTTACACCCCTAATCTAGACTATAATTTTAATTGATTCAACTCAAATCAAAATTTTTAGAATTAGGTCAATATCAAATTATCATATCAGGTCATTTATTTTCACTCTTATGTCACTGGATTTTTTTTAATTATTTAAAATTGTAATTGGACTATTTCAAATAGAGTCTATTTGACCAAATATATAACTCCTTTTTTAATGTTAAAATTAAATCAATTTCAATTTATTTCTTATTTAACTCATTTAAAAAAATTGCTCTAGAAAATAATAAAAAGCTGTCTCTAATTAAGCCTAAATTGAGGTGTTTATTGTATACAAATTAAGGCTAATAAACATACATCATGTCTTATCAGTGTAAATCATGCATTTAAAATTATGAATCTTCCTACATAAAATTTGCATGTGGAGTAATGTTTTGAATCAATTAAATTCATCTAGGCCCTTATGATAAAACTATCAAATTATTTTCTACTTTTAATTTGAATAAATTAGAAAATATCATTTGTTATTTTCTTCTAACTAACTATATAAATATAATAAAAAAATTTATGAGATAAAATTTATTATATTTATATAATTAATTACAATTAATGCTTTTCATTATTTATGTGATTTATCAAATTTGATTACATAATTTTTAAGATTAAGGATGCATTGGCTCATCATTTATTAATCAAATTACATAAATCATTTAGACATTAAGATTTATGCTAAATTGATTAATTTTAAATTATATGCATAATCACAAAACATATGTGCAAAACTCAATATAACAAAGCTCAAATTAAGATTTCATTTGAGACAACTTTCTTACTATTTTATGAAAAAAAAATTTAATACAAAAATTTAATTTTGTATTAAAAAGCTGCTTTAAGAAGCAGTAAAAAAAATCCTCCCAAACGAAACCTAAGGCTTTGGCTTCGTTTGGGACGGCTTTCTTTCTGCTTCTTAAATCAGCTTTTTAGTTAAAAAATTAAATCATTTATACTAAAAAACTGATTTAAGAAGCAGTAAGAAAGCCGTCCCAAACGACGTCTTTGTTTGGAACAACTTTCTTACTACTTTTTATAGTTGATTTCCAATACATTTTTTTTTAATTAGAAATTTTTATACTTAAAAATTACTTTAAGAAGCAATAAGAAAAGTGCTCCAAACAAAACCTGAATCACCACTTCGGCGCCTCAATGATGGTCACTAACTGTTACGATCAGATCAACTTTATTTGGTGAAATTAATCAAACCAAATAGATGATTGCAAACTTGAAATTCAAAAAAATCCTAATAAATATTTCAAGTAACATCAATGAAATAACATCACTTTGATTTTTAGTTCACAATTTCACATTTCTTTACTAATTTACAGAGCCAATTTCAACGTAATTAATTTATAAAAATATGTCACTGAACATCCATCTCTTTCTCAAACTGGAAAGGAAAAAAAAAAACAAGAGATACACCAATACAGTTCAAAGGGTTTCAAAAATTCAACAGAGGGCTATGGTCTTCAATATTACCTGCAACCAGAGGAGACTGCCATTATCTAAAAAATCTTATTTTGCTGAATCTAAGGCTTCGTTTGGGACGGTTTTCTTATTGCTTCTTAAAACTGCTTGCTAGTACAAAAATTTTCATTCTTGTACTAAGAAGTTGCTTTAAGAAGCAGGAAGAAAATCGTCCTAAACGAAGCCTAAATGATTTTTCAGAGAAGTTGTCTACAAAATTATGGATGAAACTGTCAAGGGATATGAATCACAAACCTTGCCTGAAAAATTATAAAGGACATCGGCTTCTAACATATTCAGTAAGATTAAGTGCTCTTTAATACTGATAGAGCCTCCTTTGTTGTCGCAGATATAATAGCATCAGAAGCATTTGGTAAGTAGTAGTACTTGCCTGCAAGAGCGATGGATTTAGGTCGGACTGCGATTTAGGTTTTGATAAAGAAATTATTCTGTGCGGACATCAGACGCAACTCTACGTTCGGATGATGTGGTAGCGAGCGGTATTGAGCGCGGTACAGTAAAAGGGTGACGTGGTGCATTCTGATTAGTCTCCGGACGGCGTTCCGCATCCACACAGAATAATTTTTCTTGTTTTAGACAATTTTCTTACTGTTGTTTAAAATAGTTTTTAGTTAAAAACTTTTTTGTACTAGAATGCTACTTTAAAAAATAGTAAGAAAGCTGTCTCAAACGAAACCTTAATATAAAAATATGTTTCTCTCAAGCTATTCTAGAGTCTGGAGAAGCATACCTTTAGCGACCCTAGAAATTTCTTTGGCAAATCCAGTAGATACAAACTTGTTTTCGGTGTCTATAACTAAAAGCGACATCCCAGCCTTGTATATCTTTCCAGCCACATCAAGAATCTCGTCCTTGGAGAGTAGAAAATTGTAAAATAATAAAAATGTCAATCATCATGAATCAGGTTGTTTGGGAGGTAAGAGCATGAAAAATGGATTATTCTACTAATCTTCCCTGAATCTTTGAACTTGAAACAAGTTTCATGTAATTTATGAATCCCGGCTCATCTAGGTCAAGTTTCATATAATTTTGGATCGATTTTGTATGGACAAAGGACTAAATTGAAGAAATGTTACGCAGGAAGACTAAGGCTTCGTTTGAGATTGCTTTCTTACTGCTGCTTAAAGCAGCTTTTTAGTACAAAATTAAAAATTAAAATTTTTTTGTACTAGAAAATTGCTTTAAGAAACATTAAGAAAACCGTCCAAAACGAAGCCTAAATTATCTATAAATGAATAGGCGGGGACAATTCTAGGATTTAACTCTTGATTTAATATTTTTTAAAGTTGTATGAAACCTTTAATTCTTGCGCAGAGGGTTTAGGAGCATCTGAAGAAATTGCAGCTTCTGGATCAGTGGATCTTTTCAATGACACATTAGCTCTTCCATCAGTAATGGCTACGATCATAATACGACCAACGTCGCCACTCTTCTCAGCATTTAGTCCCACTCTAACAGCCTACTATGCATAGAAATAATGTAAGAAAAAAAAAACTAGGAAAAAAATAGTTAAAAGATCTGCAGAAGAAGTACCGTGCTAAGACCATGAGCTAAAGGAGAGCCACCACCACAAGGGAGTCTCTCAAGACGTTTCCTTGCCATTGCAATTGACCTCGAAGGTGGTAGTAGAACCTCTGCAAAATCCCCACGGAAGGGAATGATTGACACCTGTTGATAAAAAAATACAGTTTCATTTTGGAAATTTCATAGGTTTGAATTACAGGTTCCATGAGGCTGTAGGCCAGCAAAACAGGCTAGAGAAATAACGACTTGACAGGATTAATAAGAAACCATATATACAACAAATAGGACTAGATTGAAGAGAAGCAAATTATAATTTTGCCAAGTAAGTTCTAGATGTCGAAGTAATTTGCATTTTGGTGACTTCACAATTCAACTTGCTTTGTTGGCAAGATTTTTGCAGAAGAACAAAAATTCTGGCTAGGCAAACTCTGGAGGTTTGTTGCTTCATCAAGAATGGAAGACTGGTACACCACGCTTGACGGTAGTCAAAGTTGAGACAAAAAGTGAGATTTAGGCTTTTCGTTTGGGACGTCTTTCTTACTGTTTCTTAAAATAATTTTTTAATACAAAAATTTAAATTATTGTACTAGAAAGTTACTTTAAGAAGCAGTAAGAAAACCGTCCCAAACAAAATCTTAATGATTCTTAATGCAAGTCTGATCAACGTCATTGATCCTGCTGCCTCTTCCCAGACTCGTGACATGAAAAAGCATAATCATTTACACCTAAAAGCATCTTTTGCTCCCCATGAACACAGAAAATGGAATCCTACGCACCATGAACTAGGAGTTTAGCCACCATTGCCAAATGGTGTTAAGGAGTTGGCTCCTTTTCCAAATTGTTTTGCCAGGTATCAGCTGAGCATCCTCAAGAATATGTAACTATGAAAAAGCATAATCATTTACACCTAAACGCATCGGTTACTCCATGCGTATCTTTTAATTGAGAGCGAGTTGAGCGGTTGTGTCCTTTGAGAAGTTACTGTTATGCCGGTCCAGCCTGGACCGGCTCATCCTGGACCGGCCCAGCCGGTCCGGGCTTATTCCCGGCGGAAGAAGGCGGAAGGGAGAGGGGGATTTGGGGTGGGGTCCATTTGATTTCAAATTGGATTTAAATGTTTTTGGAGGGAGAATGAAGGGTAGAGAAGTCCTTTTGCTTTTAATTTGAATTAGATTGTATTAAATAGGGAGTTATGAGGAGAGAGGTTTTTATCTTGCATTTGAAAATAGTTTTGGGTTCTAGGTCTTCTTGCTTGGGCTCTCGGCGTTGCCGGAGATTGTGGGAGAGTTGTTCTTCCTCTCGGATTGAAGAACATTGTATCGGGCTTTGGTTTTGATTGCCTACTAGTGGAATACAATCGTTTGCTATTGTTTTCCTACAAGTTTCTTCCCTATTTCCGCTGTTTTTGCGCTATTTGTGTGCCGATTTGGGTTAGGTTTGCTTGCGAACTCAAGTATTACCTTAGGGTTATTTGCGAACTCAAGTATTTCCTATCAAATTGGTATCAGAGCAAGATCCGGGCGGTGGAGGGTGGTTTTTCTCCATTATTCGCTGCAGATTTTGCTGATTTTGGGGAGGATCCGGAGGCATCTCGTCATTTCCCATGGCATCTAAGCGAGTAGAAGTATTGGAGACCGAGATGGGGCAACTTAAAGCGGATCTGGATGAGAAGATGGCCACATTGAGCGAGAATGTGGAAGGGAAATTCGTGGCGTTGGAGGAGATGATGAAGAAGTTGTTGGAAGGGCAAGCAAGGGCTGTGCCGGGGGAGGAAAGAGGAGAAGGGAGTGGGAGCAGGGGGAAAGAGAAGGTGAATCCAGACGAGGAAGAGGAGGTGGAACTGTTTAACAGCAGCGGGAGGATGCCACCTCGGGAGTCCATCAGGCGAGAAGAGCATGAAAGAAGGAGAGACTTCAGGGAAGAAAGAGAGGATGATTGGCGTCGCCGGAGGCCCGATCCAGTGGACCGGCCATGGGGGATCCAGAATCACCATGGCGGAGCGCGAGGAGAAGATGGCTATCGGCGGCCGAGGAGGGATGATGAGCCCCGATATGGAGAGAGGGGAACTTGGGAAGACCCCATTGCATGGGACAGAGGAGGCCATGGGGGGAATAGGGCATACGGGGTGGACACGAGAGCCAGAAAGCTGAAAATGCCCGTGTTCGAAGAGGGAAATGTGGATGAATGGATCCACAAGGTGGAGAGGTATTTTGCAGTGAATGGCCTGATGGAGGAGGAGAGATTGATGGCGGCTAGCATGTGCTTGGAAGGGGCGGCTTTTGCATAGTTCAAATACATGGATAAGTGGGATCCGGTGAGGACTTGGAGGGACTTCAAGGAGGCTATCAGGGAGAGATTCAGGGGGGGCAGCCCATGGGAGATATCAGAACAGTTCTACGCCCTCACTCAAGAGGGAACAGTGGAAGAGTACCGGAAGAAATTTGAGAGTCTGGTGGGTGACATGGAGGGATTATCGAACAGCACTCTGGGGGGAAACTTTATGAAGGGCCTTAAGCCAGAAATTAGAGATGCGGTGAAGGTAATGAGACCGAGGGACCTGAGGGAGGCCATGGAGTTGGCTCAACTGGTGGAGAACCAGAAGACCAACGCCCGAAGTTGGCAGAACAACCACTCAGGGGGTCCTACCAGGACAACTACCACTTACTTGGCTCGAAAAGGGCCAACCCCTAGTGTCCTTAAAGAAAGTGGGAAAGAGAAGAGCGGGGTGACCAGATCAGCTGGGAGTTTCAAGAGATTGACCGAGGAGGAGATGCAGGAGAAGAGGGCCAAGGGCCTTTGTTTCAGATGTGAGGAGAAGTTTGTTCCAGGGCACAGGTGCAAGGATCGCGCTCTTCGGGCTCTCACCGTCTATATAGACGAGGCGCCTGAGGAGGGTGATGCTTCTGATGAGGAGCAGATTGATCCCCAGTTGGAGGTAGCTGAGGTATCCCTAAATTCGGTGATGGGATTCACTCCTAACCATACGATGAAGGTGAAAGGGAAAATCCTTGGGAGGGAGGTAGTAGTGTTGATCGACAGTGGAGCCACCCACAATTTCATATCCGCTCAGGTGGCGGAGAAGCTGGGAATGGAGCCTACTGAGACAGGCAATTATAGGGTGATGATGGGGACAGGGAAGATTGAGTCCAGCACTGGGATCTGCAAGGGGGTGGAGATGAGACTACAGGAGATAAGGGTGGTGGAGGACTTCCTACCCTTGAGGTTGGGTAGCACAGACGTCATTCTGGGCATGAAGTGGCTACAGACCTTGGGTGAAACCAAGGTAAACTGGGGGACCATGGTGATGGAACTGATGGTAGAGGGAAAGAGGGTGAAGCTGAAAGGGGAACCAGGATTGTCCAGAGCTGGAGTGTCTCTCAGGTCGATGGTGAAGATGATCCATGAGGAAGGAGGAAGGTTCCTGGTGGAGTTGCAGAGCTTGGAAGATCATCAGGAGGAGGAAGACAAACACATTCCTGTGTTAGTTCAGCCCTTTCTGAAGGAATTTGAGGATGTGTTCCAACCTCCGGTGGGACTACCACCTGACAGAGAACGGGAGCACCAGATTATCCTGAAAGAGGGGGTATCCCCTATCAGTGTGAGACCTTACAGATACCCTCAGATGCAGAAAGATGAGATTGAAAAGTTGGTGGGAGAAATGCTAGAAGGAGGGATCATTCAGCCCAGTGTGAGTCCTTTCTCTAGCCCAGTTCTGCTGGTAAAAAAGAAGGATGGGAGTTGGAGGTTCTGTGTTGATTACAGAGCCCTCAACAAGGAGACAGTGCCTGACAAGTTTTCCATCCCTGTGATTGACGAGTTGATGGATGAGCTACATGGAGCCGTTTTATTCACCAAGATTGATCTAAAGTCAGGCTATCACCAGATCAGGATGAGGAAGGAAGATGTGCAGAAGACAGCCTTCATGACTCATGAGAGCCACTACGAGTTCCTGGTGATGCCTTTTGGCCTCACCAACGCACCAGCCACATTCCAGGCATTGATGAACCGGATCTTCAAGCCACACCTTCGCAGGTTTGTGTTGGTGTTTTTTGATGACATTCTCATCTATAGCAAGACTGAGAAGGAACACCTAGAGCACCTGAGAGTGGTGTTGGGGGTGCTGAGGGAGCATCAGCTGAAGGCCAATTTCAAGAAGTGTGACTTCGCTCAGGCACAAGTGGAGTACTTGGGGCACGTGATATCTCAGGAGGGAGTGGTTGCGGATCAGTCCAAAATA
Organism: Dendrobium huoshanense; assembly: GCA_016618105.1. Classification (NCBI taxonomy): domain Eukaryota; kingdom Viridiplantae; phylum Streptophyta; class Magnoliopsida; order Asparagales; family Orchidaceae; genus Dendrobium; species Dendrobium huoshanense. Next base: position 53,778,418 of record CM028360.1, on the reverse strand, counting down.
GAGGCAATGTTGGTCTGGCCTCAACCCAAGACCTTGAAGGGGCTCAGAGGATTTTTGGGACTGACCGGCTACTACAGGAGGTTCGTGAGAGGATACAGCACCATAGCAGGACCGCTGACAGAGCTGCTGAAGAAGGATAATTTTTTATGGGGGGAAGCAGCTTCTGAGGCTTTTGAGAAGCTGAAGAAGGCCATGACGACGGTGCCCGTACTTGCTCTGTCAGACTTCAATCAGGTGTTTGTGTTGGAGACAGATGCTTCAGGCTATGGATTGGGGGCAGTGTTGATGCAGAACCATAGAGCCATAGCTTACTTCAGTCAGATACTGTCGTCCCGGGCTAGGCTGAAGTCGGTCTATGAGAGAGAGCTGATGGTGATTGTACTGGCCATCCAAAAGTGGAGACCTTATTTATTGGGCAGACATTTTATTGTCAGGACTGATCAGAGGAGCCTGAAATACTTGCTAGAGCAGAGGATGGTCACAGAGGAGCATCAGAGGTGGTTGTCCAAGCTGCTCGGATATGATTTTGAGATTCACTATCGGCCAGGATTAGAGAATAAGGCAGCGGATGCCTTATCACACTGTATGGGGGAGCTCCAGGGAATTGCTGTATCAGTACCGGTTCTGATTGATTGGGGAGCCATCAAAGAGGAGAGCATCCAGAATGAGGAGCTAAGGAGAATCAAAGAAGAGGTGCTATCAGATGAAAACAGCCACCCAGGCTACTCAGTGGTGGGAGAAAGACTGTACTATCAGGGAAGGAGTGTGATCCCTAGGTCTTCCATTCATATTCCCCAACTGTTACAGGAATTTCATGGGAGTGCCATAGGAGGGCATTCAGGAGTGCAGAAAACCTATAGCCGGTTAGCTGCGGAATTGTACTGGAAGGGGATGAAGAAAGACATAGAAGAAATGGTGGCTAAGTGTGATACCTGCCAGCGGAACAAGTACATGACGATGGCACCAGGGGGATTACTACAGCCCCTGGCCTTACCAGAGAAGGTTTGGGAGGAGATCACTATGGATTTCATTGATGAACTTCCAAAATCAGAGGGATATACTGTTATATTTGTAGTGGTCGACAGACTGAGCAAATATGCTCATTTCATTCCCTTAAGACACCCGTACACAGCGGTGTCTGTAGCAGCAGCATTTGTGAGGGAGATAGTCCGCCTGCATGGGGTACCGGAGTCTATTGTGTCGGATAGGGACAAGGTGTTCCTGAGCCATTTTTGGAGGGAGTTATTTAGGATGCAGGGCACAGTATTGAAGAGGAGCACAGCATATCACCCACAGACTGATGGGCAGACGGAGGTGGTGAATAGAAGCTTGGAGACATACTTGAGATGCTTTGTGTCTGAGACACCGAAGCAGTGGGCCAAATGGCTGGCCTGGACAGAATACTGGTACAACACCTCCTCTCACTCGGCTACCAAGATGACACCTTTTAAGGTGTTATATGGAAGAGACCCCCCACACCTGGTACACTACAGCCATAGGAGTACTCCAGTATCTGCAGTGGATCAGCATCTGAAGGAAAGAGATCAAGTGTTGGACGAGCTCAAGAGGCATCTTCTCAGAGCCCAACAGATTATGAAGAAACAGGCGGACAGTAAAAGGAGGGATATACAATTTGGAGTTGGAGACAAGGTCTACTTGAAGATCCGACCATACAGGCAGAGGACTATATCCCAGAGGAGAAATGAGAAGCTAGCAGCAAGATATTTTGGCCCTTTCGAAGTGGAGGATGTTGCGGATCTATGTTTTTGATGATAGCAAACATTCCTTATTTCTCTACGATTGCCTTATGTGCTAACGTTTCAGGTCCACACGATCAGACTGCAATCTGGAACCAGCTCAAGATTGGGTAGACTAGGTCTGTGTCAGTTTGTAATATTTTTTCTTTCTTGAGTCTATTGTATTTGGTGTGGTATCTGATGATTTGTAACTTGGAAGATTTTCTGTTTTGCCCTAAAAGATTTTTATTTTTGGTAACATCGTCCGGAACGATATTTATATCGTCCTGGACGATCTGACAAAAGTAGAAATCCTAGTTAGGGCATCCACATTAAAGCAGCCATTTTTTTTTGCAAAACACATCGTCCGGAACGATTTTGTATCGGCCAGGACGATCGGCTCAATTCAGCAAGAATCTGCCGCCATATCTACTTAGGAAAATCTTATTTTTGGATATCGTCCTGGTATATCGGCCTGGACTATAAAATATCGACCTGGCCGATCCAGGCCAATTTTTCCAAAATTTCTCAGGCAGTTTTGGAAAGTAATTAATGGGGATTTCGTCCAGGCCGATCGCAAGATCGTCCGGGACGATTAGACATCGTCCAGCTTCATTTCAGGGCGATTTTCAGGACGATTTTCCTCATATTTGTGCTAATCGGCCAGGACGATTTGGCTATCGTCCTGGACGATAATGGCGGCAACTTGCATTAATGAGCTCGTTTTGAGAGCCTCTATTTAAGCTATGGCAAGGCACTTTGTAAGTGTCTTTGGCAGCCATTGTAGCTTCGTTCTTGTGGGGGAAACTTGAAGAGAGAGCTTGAAAGGGAGAGAGGAAAGGGTGGAGTTTGAGAGAGGGAGAAGATCCTGTGAGGGGGGACTCAAGGGAGTGTGGAGGGGGTTCCACACGGTTGCTCCGGCGAACTCGCACCTTAGTACCATCGGATTCAAGGCTTGTCTCGAGATAAGTTCACCAAAGAAGAAGTCTCTTTGGTGTCAAAGGACCCGGCAACTCCGCCGCACCGGGAGAGGTGGAAGTGATTTTGTAAGGGCTTCTCCGCCTAGCTGTGGGGGCTAAAGGAGAGTCACTTTGTGTTAGTGCAATACTTGGAGGGTGCCTCCAAGGAGTGGACGTAGGTCAAGGTTTGACCGAACCACTATAAATCCGGTGTGTTCTTTTCTTATTATCGCTTCCGCATTTATTTTTCTTCCGCACTTTTTGTGGTGATTTTGGTTTAGGTTTTTGTCTTTGTTTAAAAGATTCTTCTTTTCCAAATCACCTCTCTCTTAATTAGCTTTGTGAATAAGTTCATAAAGGGTTAACATCCCCATCGAACTTTCAAGTGGTATCAGAGCGGTTTTCATAAAATAAGTTTTTAAAAGCTTTTGAATTTCGATCCATGGCTAATATTTATAATCGTATTTTTGCGGAAGGATATTCAATCACTAGACCACCATTGTTTGAAAATATTACATTTGATTTTTGGAAAATTCGCATGTCTACTTTTTTGCAATCGATTGATTTTCGTATGTGGCATATGATTTTAACTGGTTATTCATCACCATCACGTATTGTTAATGAAATTAAAACTGATATTCCTTTTAATCAATGGAATAAGGATGAACGAATGGATGCTCAATTAAATGCAAAGTCTTTAAACTGTTTTTTCTGTGTTTTAAGTTCTGATGATTTTATGTTAATCTCCACGTGCACTACCGGCAAGGAAGTTTGGGATAAATTGCACACCATATACGAAGGCACTAGTGAAATCAAGCAATCCAAGTTGAATATTTTAATGCATGATTTTGAAATGTTTTCTATGAAACCTTTTGAAACGATTTTAGACATGTATACAAGGTTCATTTAAATTACTACATCATTGCATGCTTTAGGAAAAGATTTTTCAAATTTTGAAAAAGTTAAAATAATTCTTCGTTGTTTACTTGAAAAATTCGATGCTAAAGTTGTTGCTATTTGTGAATCAAAAGATTTGAATGATTATTCTATTGATAATTTGATTGGCTCACTCATTGCCTACGAGCAAGGGTTGAGTCAAAGACTTTTGGATGCAGTTGAGACGATCGTTCTAAAAGCCGAAGATATGGAAAGAGGAAGCTTAGTTGGTGACGATAGCAATGAATTGCCAAGCAAATCAAAAAGCTCACCAATGCATAAGCAAAAGAGGAAGAAAGGTAAAAGTGGTAAGGATGTCCATATTTCCTCTGACATTGTTTGCTTTCGATGTAGGAAACCTGGACATATGAAGAATGAGTGCCCTAATTTAAGAATTCTCCCTGCAAAAGAAAAGGGTAAGGCGAAGTTAAATTTAAACTGGGGAAACAATGAAAAGCGAAAAATCTCATGGGCAGATCTGGTCTCTGAAGCATCGGACCAGGAAAGAGATAATGGATAAAAGCCTTATTTGAGTTTTTCTTTGTTATTTTTTTTATTTTGTTTCTATTTTTTATTTTTATTGTTTTTTAGATTTTTTTCTTTTACTTATTTTGTTTCGTATTTTTTTTTTCTGATCAACACACACATCCACTTTTCTAGAAATGAAAAATTTACTTCCTAATTTTTCTTGAAATCTTTAGTAAGTTGTGATTGACTTCTCTAAAAACAATCAAAGGAAGGAAACTCATGTATTTGACTTTCAATCTCATTTTCCTAAAAAAGATTTTTCTACTTTTGATTTAAAATATTTTTCATCTTTTAAATTGGTTTTTGAAACTAAATTTTTTATCTCCCTATATTTTATTTATCGCATAGGAATCTTTTGCAAGTTGTTGAATCTAATTCAAAATTTTCTTAATCAAGAAATTCGCTTTATCAATAGTATGGGTTTACTTTTGGTATTTAAGATTTCAGAAAGGTAGCATAATCAAAAAAAATTGGCCAATGATGCCAAAAATAAAAGAAGCGTAAAGCGCCAAAATTGAAAAATATAGAATACACAAAGTGTATCAAAAGATGTGCAGTGCGCCAACCAATTGTCAAGAGGCATAAAATGAGCCCACTAAATTTTAATGCTTACCATTCTTATACTTCTTAAAGCTTAAGAAAACTCTTGATTTTTCGATGCTTGAGTTTGAAAATCTTGACTCATGATTCAACAAATCGTGCATTAATCTTCTATTAGATATATTTTATGAAAGGAGCTTTGAAAAATTACTGTTTCTTTCTCTAATTTATTCCTTGATTTAGATATCAAATTAAAAAGTTTTTGAGCCTTTTTTAAAGAACTTGAGTTTGGATTATCAATTCTTGATTTTCTAACTTTTACTGGGCTATGTGTTGTCAATCCAATTCTACTAAGTTTTTTTATTAAAACTCAGAGGTAACTTTCTCATTTTAAGAACATTTTTTTTTTCACTTGATCAGGGAATGTTTTTTGTTCGTTTTGTTTTTTGTTTGTGCCTCCTCTCTTTTTGATAATGTCAAAGAGGGAGAATGTTGTATCTTTTTTCTTTTCAAAAATTTTAAAACAACAAAAATATTTTTTCATCTCCCCTATTTTTTTAAAAAATGATTTATTCTAGTGAGGGGGAGATTAGGAGGATTTACTTTTATGAAAATTTAAATTGAAATGTTTTGCCATCATCAAAAAGGGGGAGATTGTTGCGGATCTATGTTTTTAATGATAGCAAACATTCCTTATTTCTCTACGATTGCCTTATGTGCTAACGTTTCAGGTCCACACGATCAGACTGCAATCTGGAACCAGCTCAAGATTGGGTAGACTAGGTCTGTGTCAGTTTGTAATATTTTTTCTTTCTTGAGTCTATTGTATTTGGTGTGGTATCTGATGATTTGTAACTTGGAAGATTTTCTGTTGTGCCCTAAAAGATTTTTATTTTTGGTAACATCGTCCGGAACGATATTTATATCGTCCTGGACGATCTGACAAAAGTAGAAATCCTAGTTAGGACATCCACATTAAAGCAGCCGTTTTTTTTGCAAAACACATCGTCCGGAACGATTTTGTATCGGCCAGGACGATCGGCTCAATTCAGCAAGAATCTGCCGCCATATCTACTTAGGAAAATCTTATTTTTGGATATCGTCCTGGTATATCGGCCTGGACTATAAAATATCGGCCTGGCCGATCCAGGCCATTTTTTCCAAAATTTCTCAGGCAGTTTTGGAAAGCAATTAATGGGGATTTCGTCCAGGCCGATCGCAAGATCGTCCGGGACGATTAGACATCGTCCAGCTTCATTTCAGGGTGATTTTCAGGACGATTTTCCTCATATTTGTGCTAATCGGCCAGGACGATTTGGCTATCGTCCTGGACGATAATGGCGGCAACTTGCATTAATGAGCTCGTTTTGAGAGCCTCTATTTAAGCTATGGCAAGGCACTTTGTAAGTGTCTTTGGCAGCCATTGTAGCTTCGTTCTTGTGGGGGAAACTTGAAGAGAGAGCTTGAAAGGGAGAGAGGAAAGGGTGGAGTTTGAGAGAGGGAGAAGATCCTGTGAGGGGGGACTCAAGGGAGTGTGGAGGGGGTTCCACACGGTTGCTCCGGCGAACTCGCACCTTAGTACCATCAGATTCAAGGCTTGTCTCGAGGTAAGTTCACCAAAGAAGAAGTCTCTTTGGTGTCAAAGGACCCGGCAACTCCGCCGCACCGGGAGAGGTGGAAGTGATTTTGTAAGGGCTTCTCCGCCTAGCTGTGGGGGCTAAAGGAGAGTCACTTTGTGTTAGTGCAATACTTGGAGGGTGCCTCCAAGGAGTGGACGTAGGTCAAGGTTTGACCGAACCACTATAAATCCGGTGTGTTCTTTTCTTATTATCGCTTCCGCATTTATTTTTCTTCCGCACTTTTTGTGGTGATTTTGGTTTAGGTTTTTGTCTTTGTTTAAAAGATTCTTCTTTTCCAAATCACCTCTATCTTAATTAGCTTTGGGAATAAGTTCATAAGGGCTTAACATCCCCATCGAACTTTCAAGAGAAGAAAATCGGGGAGGTAGCATACAGATTGAGGCTTCCTTCAACAGCCAGAATACACCCCGTTTTTCATGTATCACAGTTGAGGAAAGTGGTGGGGGAACATGCAGTAAGCCCAGAGCTGCCCAGCACATTGAGGGAAGACATGGAAGTGACACTGGAGCCTCTAGCGGTAGAAGGAGTGCGCATCAATGAAAAGGGGGAAAATGAAGTGAAGATTAGGTGAAACGGCCTCCCAGATTATGAGGCCACATGGGAGCCATTGGAGAGGATTGCAGTACAGTTCCCTGCCTTCCACCTTGAGGACAAGGTGGTACTTTGGGAGGGGGGTAATGTTATGCCGGTCCAGCCTGGACCGGCTCATCCTGGACCGGCCCAGCCGGTCCGGGCTTATTCCCGGCGGAAGAAGGCGGAAGGGAGAGGGGGATTTGGGGTGGGGTCCATTTGATTTCATATTGGATTTAAATATTTTTGGAGGGAGAATGAAGGGTAGAGAAGTCCTTTTGCTTTTAATTTGAATTAGATTGTATTAAATAGGGAGTTATGAGGAGAGAGGTTTTTATCTTGCATTTGAAAATAGTTTTGGGTTCTAGGTCTTCTTGCTTGGGCTCTCGGCGTTGCCGGAGATTGTGGGAGAGTTGTTCTTTCTCTCGGATTGAAGAACATTGTATCGGGCTTTGGTTTTGATTGCCTACTAGTGGAATACAATCGTTTGCTATTGTTTTCCTACAAGTTTCTTCCCTATTTCCGCTGTTTTTGCGCTATTTGTGTGCCGATTTGGGTTAGGTTTGCTTGCGAACTCAAGTATTACCTTAGGGTTACTTGCGAACTCAAGTATTTCCTATCAGTTACGAGCGAGCTAGCCTTTCGTTTGGGCGGAACATACGTAGGTGGGCCCATTTGTGACTGGTCAGTGGTCAACATCATCTCATATCATTATACCATGCACAACTCATATGCCAACAAGGATCCTCCTGACCATCTACATTTGAGCCCTTAGCTCGTTAGAACAACATAGCATATACCACATTTCAAGGTGAAAGTTCCAAGGGAAAACCACAAACAGTTCTATAACTGAAAGGTCTATTTGAGAACATACAAATCATAATTAACTAAATAAAGCTATTGCTGCTGATCTACAAAAGGAAGTTCGAGGTTCAAATCAACCCAAAAGAAAGAAATAAATAAACCTTTCAATTAATTCATAAAATGCAGCAACACATTCCTTTGATATACAAGAATCATGAGATATTTTATAGATAAAACTTGTTTGAACCTGGTCTCTGCTTGTATAACTTTCTGCTAGCAATTGCAATGCTGCACCTTTAGCATTTTGCATTCGATTTAGCGCCATACTTCCACTAGCATCAACCACAAAGATAACCTGTGAAAGGTATATACGCAACAATCACTACAATAAAAATGTTTTTGGTATAAATAATCAGGTGCATTCAATCAAGAGATTTTACTCTGCCTTGCCAACGTTTAATTTCAAGCAACTTTGGCAAAGCTATTTATAAATAAGGAAGAACTCAGAGAAATCTCATTGACAAAATCGTTTGAGAATACTTGAATAAATCACCGGACAAGAAAAGAAGGCAAACAAAAAAATACTATTAATTTTATGAAAGCCAACTTACCAAGGCACCAGCTTTCCTTGCCATCCTTTTTGCTCTCATATCTGTTTTCTCCACATATACTTTTTTATTCTTTCTCGTGTCCTTCTCCCTCCTAAGTTTTTGGTACGGTGCAGCAGCTCTGAGTGTTGCATCAACAGCCAACCTTTTCACAGGACCCTACAGAAGCCATTGGCCACGATCCCAAGCATTACAATGATAACTCTAGTATGATCAAATATCATACATTAAGAGAAAACTGATAGAGAGGAAGACTAATATCATAAAAAACAGAGTAAGAATATAATATGAATGCATGGTTGCAAAAAATAAGATCAAGTTTTTAGGTCAAAGTTGATGAGGACATCGAAGATCAACGGCTACGATCGTGTCTATTTATTTTGATATATTTTATGTATTTGATTTGTTATTGTTCTTTTTCTCTTTCTACCCTCACTTGAGGGCTTTGTCTTATGTTTGCCAATTGTGTCTTTTTATTTTCCTTCATGTATTTGGCTATTTAAGCCTTCTCCCTCCTCTTGGAGGGGGGATGGTGATTAATATGAAATTTTCAGCTTGTGCTTATGGATCTATTTGTGAGTTCTAAGTTTCTCTCTTTGGATGATCTCTTAGTGAGTTCGTGAGAGGAGAGGCCCAAGTGGGGCAAAAGCAATACCCGTCAATTTTGGTGGATTCCAAGGTTCACGGTTCTCTTTTTTTTTTTTTTCTTGCATCGAATCCCCTCCCCAATCTTCTCACCCGCCGGCCTCCTACTCCCCGTCCCCTTCCCCACCTCCCAAAACCGAGCCCACCTTCACTGGTCCACTGCCCCCTTAGCCGCCCCAAACGGCCGGCCACAAGTCTGGCCGCCGGCCAGCCCTCCCCTCTCCCCCTCCACTTGTTCCACCCGCCGGCTCACCCACCATAAATCCTTTCCTAAATTATCTCTATGTGATTTAGGAGGGAATCCTTGTTGGCAATCAATTTATTTTGAATTTCAAAACTCCTTCTTTTGTGAGTTAAGTTCCATTAGGAAGTTTCTTATTATTTGAATCAAATATGAAATTAATTTCAGATTTGATTATAATTGCATTAACCTCCTTGGGGCCCACGTATTAATCACAAAACCCCTCTCTCTCCTCTCTACATGGCCGGCCCCCTCTCCCTCATACTTTCTCTCCAATTTTCATTAATTGCTCTCTATTAATACTCCCTCATTATCTCCCACAATTCCTCCCTCACACTTAATTCCTTTCAATGAGAGTTTGAATTCAAAATTCAAATTCTTTCCCTCCAAATTCACCTAATCTGAAATTAATTTCAGATTTACTAAAACTTCATCTCCCCTCCTTCTAATTAATTTGAAATTGCTAACATGCCACATAAGCAAGGGAAATTAACTCCAAGATTATCCCCATAGCTGCCCACCTACTTTTCCACTTCATTATCCAAGTGCCTGTGCATCCAACAAGAGGAAATCGCTGAAACTCCCCTCTCTAGCTTACTGTCCAGATCCCTGGACAAGTTCCATAAGCTGAACTTGAATATTAGTGCCTTGAAAGCTGCTGTCCAAACTCTGCCAATTGCTGTCCAGAGAAATTCTGTTTCTCTTCCTGCTGTTCAGCCGGTCAAGAAATCTTCGTGTGTTGTCTTGAAGGTTCAGATTGCTGCCCACAACACGAAGAAGGTTCTTGGTTGCCGTTCACTTCCTCTCCAGCACCCAAACAGCCGCCGAAGCTTCATATCTTCTATTTCTTTGGAGTTTCCAAGTGCTGGAACTGCTGTCCAGGTCTGCGAAGTTGCTGTCCAGAATTATTTCAAGTGCCAAATTGCTGTCCCGACCTTCATTGCCGCTGTCTAAGATGTTCCTAGCTGCTGTCCAGCCATTTTGTTGACCTTCCATGAATTTCCCGCTGTCCAGAAGGTCTTTGATCGCCATCGTGAAGGCTTCCAACCCTAAAGTTGCTGTTCACTCTTCCCCAAGCTCATAATCAACCACACCGGAACATCGGTAACTCCCCTTCTTTAGGTAAATACTCCCTCCAAACTCTCTTATCTTCCTAGTGCACTCACTACTTGTGGTTATATGTTGATTCACGACAATCTTGCTAATTCTTCCCCGTTAAAGCCTAGTAATTAGAAGAGTTGAGTGAGGGATCTCCTCGTAGTGATTAGTCTTATTGTTAGCATTGAGATTTATGGTTGAAACCAATCTTGTATGAAACGTCACATTAATTGACTAGTTTGCAATCTTAACTTCCACGCATGTGATTTAGCCTAAGCTTATTTTATCACCTTATCGTTTTATTGTGTCGTTTATCATCAAGAGAAAGCTTATAATTATTGGGCTCTAAAAATTAAGCGTGTAAATTTTCTTAATCTAATCATCTATGCATGTACGTTTCACATCAAAAGTATTCCTAAATAATACCATAGTACTAATGCAAAAGGTCGCAAATTCGATGAAGAAAAAAAAAATTAGAGTTGGTTAAGTGTTCTATCTGTGATGTAGCTTTTGATAAGGGAGCGACAGAATATCTCATGAATGATAGTAATGCAAGACTTCTTACGTTTTAGGATTTCCTAATAGAACTAAATTATGTAACATACAAAAGCATGCAGGTAAATTAAAATTTAACATTGAAAATAAAAATTATTCCGTTTTGATAGGAATTAGAAAACATGCAAATGATAATTTAATGATATTCTAAATAGAAAGTTAGCTTAGAAATTCAAGATCAAGGAAAACTATAAAAAAAAAAATGCACCACAATTAGAAAAATAAATTATATGAGTTTTTCCTAGATCCAATCACTCAAGTGATTCCATAATTAAAATATAGAATAGAATACAGTGAAGGAAAATAATCACCAAAATAGTAATCCAAACTTCACATTGATACAAGAAAATGGCTTACTTGAAATTTCATAATCAGCACTTGCAAATTCCAATACACTACGAGATTCACATCCAACCAACAATTAATCACAAAGAAGAAATAAAATGGTTGGCATAATTATTATTTAAATCCCTTTTTAAAATGACTTAAGTATCCCTTAATTACAAACGCAATATCTCATAATTTGCAATTTAAAAAAAAACTTAGAATTTAGAGTCAGTAAATATCTTAAGTTGAGAGGCCCATAAATAATTGAATCTACAAATCAAAATCTTGTACCAGGGAAACCACTAGAATATCAAAAGACACCGAAGTCACAAGTATAGATTGCAAGGGATCACAAGCCACATGTACCTACCTGTACTTGAGGGAACAAAAGCATAGCCAAAAGTCACAACAAGCAAAAAATTCCCATAATTGAAGCCATAGTTAAGGGTGAAAGTCCTGTATCAACATCAATATGCCATATTTGGATAACATTCGGTTTCGTTGGTACTTACAAAGCAAGTCTTGGTATAATTTTTATAGAAAAATCAGTGGATCATCACAAGTTGGTTTGTCAAGAGAAATCTTCCAAAAGAGTTTGAGTTTCGAGAAACTGGGTGTCTGAAATATGTCTTGGGGATCAAAGATACATATTCTAAAAATTACTAATTATTTCTCAATAGAATATGCTGGATCTCTTCAAATTAACTAATACTTTGTATAGCGATGCAGTATTGTATAGCGATGCCGCTGCATCCTTTTGCACCAAAGCAGAGGTTGGACAAAGAGCAAAATGATAGTGTTGTAGACTGAGGATGACAAAAATAAATAAAATTTGGAGATTGATTTACTTATCCCACAAAAGGCCAGCTACTTTCTATGATATTTGTATGGTAATTATTGTATACATGATCCAAAAAAGAAATACTTATGAATTGTTCATAAGATACTTAAATACCTAAAGGCCACATTGAGCAAAGGAATCTTATTCAGAAAAAATAAAATAAAAACTTGGCCTTCAAGTCTCTATAGATGCCAGCTATGCTAAAATAATTAAGGACAAAAGGTCAATGATTAGCTACTGCACCTTTCTCAAAGTAATCAGGTTACAATATGGAAAAGTAAGAAATGAACTATGGTGTTGAAGTTGAGTTTACAGGTATGGATCAAGGCATCTATGGAATCATATGGCTTAAATATTACGCTTGATGATCACAAAATCATGTATGATCTTTGAGACTTAATTTTGACAATAAATTTGCAATCAATATTGCTTAAAATCTTGAACAACTTGATCGCACAAAATATATTGAGGCAGACAAACATTTCATTAAAGAAAATTTCAACAGCAATTTAAATAGCACCTCTTCAAGTCCTTAAAATAAAAATCTTGCAAACCTCATTATTGAAGGACTACCTACTTCAAGAATTTTGAAATTACATGCAAGCTAGGAATGAAAATATCTATTCTCCACTTGGTGGGGGAGAAAAAATCTGCGGCAATCCAAAGATCCACACGGTGGCATAGGAATCCATGGTGGTAATACAATGAATCTTTGTTTCAATGTCTGGAATTCCAAAATGTGTGAAATCTGAAATTTGATGTGTAAATAGTTGACTTGTTTAACATTATAAAATAAATATATATTAATGCATAATTATTTCTTTATTTTTTATCAGGAATAATGTATTTCCTTTCTTATGATTTCCCCTCTTGTTAAAATAATGGTAGGTAGGTAGCTAGCTATACAAGAAGAAATAAGAAGAGGAATTAAATTCTTCATGCTCCATTTTTTATTCCACTTTGATTTTCTTCTTTCATCAGAATGCATTGTAGTCGTTTTTTCACATGTTTGCAAAAAAAATGCCAGTTCAAACTCTAATATCTTGTAGGCTGATAATCTAGCATAGCTACTCACTTAAAAGAAACCATTGGTTAAGGAGTCATCGTTTTGGGAAACTGAACAAGGACTTATGGTAGTATACTAGTCCCAAAGTATTCCTATTTTCTCCAGGGTTGAGAAAGGCGGAAGAAACCACTTAAATCGAATTTAAGCAAATGAAACAAAGCAAAAGCTCATAGCTCGAGGTTTGTCCAACTAGTTTTTTGGTAGATATACCAAATAGAAAAACCATAAAGTACTTCAACAGAACCTCTGGAACTACTTCAGATACTGAATACATATTGCAAGGGAAGCTGACCTTAGGAAGCATAGGTTTAATATATCGACCCCTATCCTCAGAGAAAATGACATTCTTGGCTCTCCCAGCTTTTCCTCTCCGTCTCTGTGCTTGCTGTGCAAAGAAAAGCAACTTCTCATCCATTATGCCACCCTCAGCATCAAAAATAAACTCATCTGGAATTTGCTGCTCTTGCTGTTCATTCTCTTTGTCTTCTTCCTCCTGCTCTTTTGTTTAATCAAGAAGGATTATGAAAGGAACAAAATGTTAGTAAATCATGTCATAAAAGAAACAGGACTCAAAACGTTGCTATCCCATGCCCATTTTCTAACAAACCTCCTGCTCTTCTTCCTCATTTTGATCTTCAGATTTGTCCTGACTTTGTGGAGGAGGTGGTGGAGGTGGCGGGGGCTGATTTTGCTGCTCTTGTGGATTGGTATTGCTAGTTGACCGCGGAATTATTACAAGCTCTACCTAGATTGCAAAATATGCAGATCAAAACAGCTGTGTCAGGGTTAGCAAAACAATTGAATGAAGTTGGCTTATAAAGATACTCAACAGCTTTCTTCAGGTCATCCACACCGACTTTGTCACGTCCCTCTAACGCAGTCAGACATTTGGCCACACGAGAAGCATATAGCTCAGCCCTATGCCCCTAACAAATTGATTTCATAGCTTGAATTATTGGTTGTAACCAAATCATGATAACTTTAAAGAGGGCCAGCTCAATTCATCAGATATAAAGCATAATTTACAAAAATTCAACTACTATGCAGCCTAACATGATCTAAATATATGTATAATAGTTAATTGAATACGGTCTTTAGTGTCAGGATAAGTAGACTGGACAAAATGAGAGAAGCTTTACAATCAATGCTTTCCTCACAGGCAATTACTAATATTCTCCACCTTGAAATATTATACGTAGCTTATATTTGCAATGGAGAGGTTTAGAGTCCTTAGGAGGACAGTTTTAAAAACAATTTATGAAAGCTCTGAGTACATTATGAAGGATAGTTTTAAGGAATAAATCAATGATAGTTTTAAGGGTCAGTTCAAATAAATAAAATACATTTTATTAAAGGTAAAGGAAACTAAGCACATAAAGTAAACCTGACAGCCACCTCGAAGTGCTTCCATAACAAGATATTTAAGCTGGTCTCTGCTGATGGTAACATCCTTCAAATATTCTCTGGCCAAAATGATCTGCATCATTAAACTCAAAACTTAGAAAGATCTAACATTTGATGTAAATGCATTTTTCTGAAAATGCTTGTTAGAGTGGATGCAAGTCTAGAGATACGAGATTGCTAGCTTGATTCACTATAGAAGGAAAAAGGTGACAATGAAGAAAGGAGCTCCAAAGCTAATAATAAACTTCAGTTGCTTCAATGAACAACAAGAAAATAACTCAGATCCTATAAGAAGCTTAATTATAAACTTCACGTCAGAGCAGAATCATCAAATACTTCTATACGAGAAAACTTTGCGTGGATTACTCCATAGCTATAGCAATAAAATAAGTCAAAACACAAAATAATAAATGAATATATTTTTTTAAGTTGATAGCATCTAGTTCCTCCATATAATAGAAAGTCAAACCTCGGTGATGTGAACATATTTTAAATATTTTACATTAAGGCAAGCTGATTCTGTACCATTGATGCGGACATCGGCACGAAGATTTGGCGCATCTATCACAGGAGGCGTCGTAAATCGACGGCTCTAATTTAAATTGTCATTTAAATTTTATTTTCTGAATTTTAGCTCTTATTTTCGGTTATTTCCTGTTTTACCCCTAGATTAGTTTATGTGAGTGTTGTGGCCCAAGGGGCAATTTTGTAATGTTTAATTTTTCTCATGTAGTGGCCTATATATAGGCCTCAAGCTATTGTAAGAGGAGGACGAGTGTAACTCCTAAATTATTTGGCTGACATTTACATCTACGTAACTCCTAAATTAATTCCCACATCTAAGGAATTAATTAAGGAATTCTCAAATCTTTCCTAACTCCTCCCGCCACCCTCTCAATCCCGTCAGCTGGGAAACAGGAGCCTCAATCCAATTCAATCCCGTGAGCTTCTTCCCGTAACAGCTTAGGATTTTAATTTTATTCCCTAAATTACCTTTCAGCTCACCGCTTCCCCCTTAGTGGATTTGCTCAAAATCTGTTCACGGGAGAAGGCAGATTTGGGGAAAGAAATTAATGGGCTAACCTGCTGTTAGCCGAAGCATTCAAGGCCTCCCTTTGGTTACTCCTCTCCCCACTTATTCTCTTCCCAATCAAGCTGAATTCTCCCTGGACTATTTCCTATCAGATTTCTCTCAGATTTCTATTAAAAAATCTGAAGTCATATTTCAGATTTTTGAAAGGGTTGTTTTGTTCTTCCCCCAATTGCAAGAGAAACAAGCTCCCGTTCTACATCAAACATATTATGAGCATCATTCACAAAAGATGCACAACAAAAATAGAATGTTGTTGCAATTAAACACTCTTTCTCAATTTCAGCATATGTAACACCAGTTGATTATTTTAATTAAAGGTGATTGCTCGGCATTTCTATGCAAAACACTTAACATGAAGTACTTTAGATGGTCAGCTAGTTATTCTTTGCATCATTCTTCCAACTAATTTGAGGTTTTCTTTTAAACATATAACCTAATGCCAGTTTTCTTAGCGATATACAATCAGAAAAAAATAGCCAACCATCAAAGAGCTAGTTTCATGATATCATTGAAATTAATCTAGCTATTCAAATTCAAGAATTGCAATAGATTTGACATACAATAATAAGTTAGAATTTTAATACTCTTTCTTGAAGTAGTGGAATCTCAATGGGCTTATTCCACATGGATCTAGTACATTCCCCAGAAAGAACCATAATGAGATGAAATGCAAACCTGAAACCTGGTAGATCTTTGGAACTAAACGGAGAGAAATGAGAATTATGAATTCAGAACAAGTCAATCTCATTTAGGCAAAAAAAAAAAAATTTTTGGAGACCAGCATTAACCTTAAAAGATGAAATGGCTCTAAAGTTCTATTTTCGAGCAACAGTATTTTTTTTAATTTCATTTTGAGAATGGAAGGCATTCCCCTTGAAGTGATCAATAGGAGTAGGTTCCTATCAGCAACAAAATGGACCTTACATATAAGACCAACAGCAGTGGATCGCAAGTCTCTAAAAAAAAAGACCAGAAATAGAGTATCCAGCAGCCAGAGACATGGTAATATAAATGCAAAATCAGAATGCCAACAACAGGAACCACTCGGAAGTGGTACCATTCCATTTGTTTTGTTCAATGAAAAGCATAAAGTGGGATGCAGAACCATTTTGCTTGGGGTATCAAAGGTTGAATGATTTTGCATGCACGCAAAACATTTCAGAAACCAGTATGAAGTACATACTTCTGATATTGATTAAGGTATTCAAAATTCATATCCAGTTCAGTTTAACAGGTGATTTCTTATGGAAATGGTGCAATTATTTCGTTAATATTGCAGCAGAGATAAATCTAAATGCTGCAGACTACCTGAGTTTTTGCCAATTCAGTTTCTTCATCAACCATTTTGAGAACCTCGTTGCTAGATTCCTGGAATTGCGTTGCGATGCTAACAGCCGCAACCCTGTCATCAAATCCCATTGGAATATCTGCACTGCATATGACGATAGCTTATAAGGCCAAGAAAAATAACTACTGTTTATACTGCAAAGTATGGATTGCATTTCAATGTGATAACTCTTGCAAGGAAATATTCTATTTTCAAAATATTGGTATTTCTCACGTTTTAAACAGGGGAAGAACTCATGAACTTTGAAGCTAATATACAGGAAAGGAGTGTCAATGGAAGATAAGTACCTTAAGTTTATCGCGATACGGTCAAGTAAATGTTCACGTACAGAACCTTCCTCTGGGTTATATGTAGCAATGAGAAGTGGCTTGCATGGATGTCTGAAGCTTATTCCTTCTCTCTCCACAGTATTGACCCCCTCAGTAAGCACATTTAGAAGTAGGTTACTAATACTTTCATCCAAAAGGTTAATCTCATCGACATATAAGACACCTCTATGGGCTTCAGCAAGAAGCCCAGGTTGGAATACAGTTGTCCCAAATTTAACGGATTCCTCAACATCAACAGATCCTATTAGTCTGTCTTCTGTCACACCAAGTGGAATCTGGTGCATTTAAACACCGCCGACTTTTATGAGTTCAAGTGAAATGGGAAAGCGGTCAAATCCGGAGATAGCTCAATAAGCATTTACCTGGACAAAAGGTGATTTGACAATTTCAGTCTTTGCATTACCATTAGCATCATATTCTATTCGTTCAGCTAATCCATCTTCCCACCTAGTGTTAGGTACAAAAACACAACAGAATAGCATGAATCAAAATAAAGCATATTTTATATCAATAAGAAGCCACATTCATGTTGAATGCAGGGACAAACAAAAACGCCAGTATTAAAGAACAAATAGAAAGATAATCTTGTCATTCAATTGCAAATAACTCGCAGTGCATCAGTTCCAAGACTAATTAAGCTTTTGAAAAGTAGTAAATCTAGATTAACAAGACAAATAACAGCAAAACCTGAATTCACATAGTTGAGCAGAATGCCTGAAGACAGAAATTCAGTTGGAGAAAGTTCCCAATCAAAAAATAAAGAGCTAAAACCTTTGCCAAGAACTTAGCTTGAATTAATGAAATGTAGCTTGAGCAAAGCACGCAGCATCTTCAATAGTCTCAACATTTATGGTTCCAACAAACACAAACAAAAACCATTCGCAGAGAAACTGGAATAGAAGTTTCAAGTAACCATACTCTTCAGGGCAGGACGGGTCTGCATTTGCTATGGAGCCCAATATCACTTCGATGGGAGGTAGGATAGCATGCAATCCACGAGCCATAACGGTCTTCGCCGTTCCACGCTTACCCGAAATGGCGATCCCTCCAATCTCACGATCAATAGCTCCAAGCAGTAAAGCTGTTTTGATTGCATCCTATGCCATAGAAAGATGTCAAGACTAGAAACCAATGCCACCATTGGACAAACAGCAACCTTTTGATTATTCAAAAGAGATGTATGGCAACACTATATCAAACAATCATATATTTTATTAACAAAATTTAACATATTTATTGTTAAGGCATATGAGAATATTAGGCTTAACTTAAACATAAATTTATTGAAAGATAAGTTGGCCGAAAAATACTAATGGATGACTCTCACTCAAAAGCTAAAGCTTTGGGGATGAAAATATATGTTGGCCATTGTGTCTCAAGCCAAATTCTGGTCGTACTTTGATTCTCACTATCAAATAAGTCATAACAACACTGGTTAAGGGGTTCGTGCGATTTCTATCTCCCATGGTTTTGATAGCCATAAACATAGTTGAGTGAGGTTTAAGAGTAGGTGACTCTCCCACATCAATTCTACATATTTGAATGGCTCTTCACACATGAGAAATGATGGTGGTGAAAATGTAGATTTTATTATGAAAAAATATTTTAAAAAATTAGCAAATGTATCTAAAATTGAAATGGTGCAAAAGCCCAAAAATTATCAATATTCTTTTCCTTATATGCGGCTTAAGTAGTTGTAACGAGTTAGGAGGTAGTTATTTTGATTTCATTTTTTTTTAAATGGAAGTGTACTAGATTTATTTATAGATGATCACTGATTGTATTAAATTGCAAGGTAACTTTTCATTCATTTTATTTCTCACTATATTTTCATCCTCTTTATTTTGGAATCAATGAGAACTGCGGAATTGAGAAACAAGTCCCATAGGGAGCAACAATTGTAATGAACAACGCTAATGAGGGACACTCTTTGCTCCAAGGGAAGAGATATAATATCAACTTTCGGGCTTATATTTCTCAACTTATTAAATTTGATGCATATCAATTAACATTTTACAAATATCTTATTTTTGACAATCATAATTAATATTTTGGTGCAGATTTTTTATTTCAAGTAATACAAACTACAGCTTAATATATATTTATATAAGTATAGAGGAAAAAGTCTGAATTAGAAGTAGAAGGTAGATGCAAGCCAACGACATGGACACAGTCAACTGTTAGAGATCAACGGTGTGGAGAAATCTGAAAAAAGGTGTCGTCTTTATCACAAGAAGATGGGAGTGAGGAGAAAAAGTTGTACTGGCTACTTGAAAAACAATTGCTTGTGTATACTTCTACATGCATCCACAAGTATTCAATAAGTAACTGGCAAGTCATGATATATGGACTCGTCCTCTATGGCTAGAACTCGCCTAACATTCCAAGAGGCGCTACTCGCCTAGAACACGCCCAAAGTAATCAATAGGCACTACTCGCCCGGGACTACCAAAGAACATGCACTCTATAGGGCAAACTGGGGATTCCTCATGAGGCTAGCAACTCGCCATATACCTGGATGACTAGACCACCTGTCAAAATCCAACCCAATATAACCCACAAGCAGAACATGCCATATTGTGTCGGATCGTGACAATAATAGAAATTCCAAAATCTAATTGGAGAGAAACAAAAAGATCCCAAAAAATTTTCCAAACAACAGAAACACTAAACTTTAATTAAAACATACAATTACTCATCATCTAAAGATTTTTCATTCATCTAAAAAATATTTACAATCAAAATAATTTTATACAAACAATATATGGTTCAAACAATACAAAACAGAACGGAAAAGTCATATCCGTCAAAATCCAACCACACATACCTATACAAACTTAGACTCAAATCCTGCAGCCTCTACCAACTTTATCCTGCTCCTCCCCCTTATCCTGAAGTGAAACAGATGCAGAAAGTAAGCATGAGCAATCACAACTCTGCATGTCACATTCAATCTACCTAGGTCTTTAATAATAATTATCACCAATAATGAAATACAAACAGCAAGATGAAGTAATTCATCCGTACAGAAGTCCAACTAGATTTCTCAAAATAACTAAATATTCATATAGAATTAGGTGATGTTTATAAAGCTTTAATCAAAATAGCATAACAATAAGGAAACAAAACAATAAACATTTCATATTCATATCTTAGAATAGAATGAATCTCTCTCAGGCACTTGTACCTCCCAACAAATATCAAAATTCAGACAGTTATGACTCCCTATGCTAGCACATCAAAACTTACCACAATCATCATAATTTATCTAAATGTATACATTCGAAAAATTTATATACATATAAATAAATACATTTTTAAATATAGACCAAATGACTCTTTCACAGAGTATTTCATTTATAATCAAACAATCAGATATTTGGGGAAAAGCCACATATAAAATTTAATATTTTTAGAATTTCACCATATTATTACACATTGTTCTTAACTATGTTTCAAAGCTTTTATTGCACAACAACACTATTTATAGATGTCATAATACTTTTTAAATCAATAAAATGGTATATTTTCAAAACTACCTAATGAAAAGCCACAATTAATGCCTCAGAATGAGTAGAATATTGTTAACTACGACATATCAAAGGTTACGCATTAAAAGTTTTCCCAATAATCAGATCTACCTCATTTTCCGTGAAAATTTTATTTCAAAATTCAGAAAATCACAAAAACTTCAAATTATTAAAAATAGAGATAGCAAATCGTAATGTATCTCCACCCAAACAATTTTCTGAACTGCCTCGATGGATGAAATTGATCCAAAGCAACCAGAAACAGACTCTCTCTCTAAAAATCCTCCTCCTCTCTCTAGCCAACAGCCTAAGGGGATTAAAATGATTTGTAACAAAAATTTTTTAGTGAATTTTAATATTTAGAAAATATATGATCAACTAGGGTTGCAAATGAACCAAGCGTTTGACGAGCAACTCGTGGCTCGGCTCAATAAGAGCTCATTTATGTTCGTTTAATAAGGTAAATAAACAACCTTGAACAACTTTGACAATACTCAATAGCAAAATAAACAATCTTGAACAACCTGGCATTCGGCTCGTTTATGTTCATGAACAACATCATTTAGAGTTCATGAATATGCTCGTTAAGAAGCTCGATTAAAAAGCTCAATTATACATTATTTAATTAAAAATAAATATTATATCTTATTTAACTAATAAAATAATTAAATCTAATGTTATATATATATATATATATATATATATATATATATATATATATATATATATATATATATATATATATATATATACATACATACACACATATATAACATTATTTATAATTAAATCTCCATTAAAAAGCTCGTTTATTCTCCCGCCAATCTCTCTCCCCTCATTTTCACGTTTTTATTCTCCTGCCCGCTGCTTCTCTCTCTCCTCCGTGACCACAGGAAAAAAAAATTTGCTAAAGGGGGTTTATAGTTTAGAGTTTGTGAATATGCTTATTAAGAAGTTCAATTATACCTTATTTAATTACAAATAAATATTATATCATATATACATATATAATAATGTTATTTATAATTAAATCTTGATTAAAAAGTTCGTTTATTCTCCCGCCTCTCTCTCTCTCTCTCTCTCTCTCTCTCTCTCTCTCTCTCTCTCTCTCTCTCTTCTCTCTCTCTCTCTCCTCGTTTTCACATTTTTATTCTCCCGCCCGCTGCTTCTCTCTCTCCTTCGTGACCACAGGGAAAAAAATTGCTGAAGGGGGTTTAGTCCCACACTGCTTGGAAAAAGATGATGACATATAAAAAAAATACATGTGATGGTTGTTTGCTGAATAGCGGGCAGCGGTGGGACTAAGCGGGTCGAATTTCCGCAATTTGGGCTGGACGGATCGGTAAGTTGGCTCAGCTCGATTGAATTAAAAAAATATTTTGTGCATTCTAAGCAGGCTCGGCTCGGCTCGGCTCATTTATGTTAAACGAGCTGCTCAATAAGCTTGAAATTAAACGAGTTCAAACTGAATACGAACCAAGCTCATACATACTCGTTTTATATGAGCTTGAACTCGAATAGCTGTCCAAGAAGCTCGACGAGCTTCGAGCTAAGCTTGAGCACAATTTTGACAAACGAGCTTGAACACGAACAGGCTAAAGCTTAGCTCGGCTTGGTTCGTTTGTAGCCCTATGATCAATGTCGCAGCACTTAGAAACATAGTATCACAACGCTATAATAGATTCTTAGCCAAACAGAGAGCACGAAGCCTTAGCGCCTAGAACCAATGAATCAAAACCCTAATTAAATGACCAAAATGATAGAGAGCTCAGTGTCGTAATGCCATGGTTTAAAATTGCGCAATAAGAGGCGCGCCTCTGCGCAATTTTAGACTTTTTTAAGCCTCAAAGCCTACGCAATGAGAGCTGGCATTGAGGCGTGCGCCTCATGTTTTAGAGGCGTGCGCCTCATGTTTTAGAGGCGTGCGCCTCATGTTTTAGAGGCGTCCGCCTCTTAAAATTTAAAAAAAAAAATCCTAACCTAATAAGATTCCACAATTGGTTTGTCTGCTCGGTACTGCTTGGTATCGCTCGGTATCGCTAGATACATGCTCGGTACTGCTCGGTACAATAATGCTTGGTACCACTAGGTACATCCTCAGTACAGCTAGGTACATGCTTGGTACCGCTCGGTATATTTTCATATAAACGACTTACGAACTTTAAAAATAAGCAAAACTTCAAAATTATTCTTACAATAAAAATTTGTTCCGGGGGTGCTGCCCCTGGAAACCCCTGCAAGGTCGAGAACCTCGCTAGGGGGCAGCGCTCCCTTGGACCCCCGGCTGTCCGGCATATTGTTGTATTTATTGTTATTTATTTTTGGAATTATATGTTAATGAAAAGAATACTGTGATTTGGGAAAGATAGAATTTGAGTTGACTATATTTTATATTATCTTATTATTGGATATTTTGATTTCACTTCATAACTTGTGGTTTTTTATGTTTTATATTTTTTGCTCATTAGTATATAAAAAAGTTATCATTTTATGTTTACGCAATCTTTTGATTTTGAGGCTTACGCCTTGAGGCTCACGCCTCGCCTCACGAATGAAAAACGCCTCAATACCCGATTACGCAATTTTAAACATTGCGTAACGCCACCCCCAGCGTCACGGTGCTCCAAGAAAAAATTTCAAAATTTAGATTTCACACTCACAGACCTTTGAGACACGCTCCAGAATAGAATTTATGCATTCATACACAGAATATTCACGTACGTATGAAAAATGAAAAAATAGAGAATTCAAACATACAAGACTTATCAGACAGAGTTCAGACCAATTCATAGCATTGTAGCTATAGATGTTACACCACCACCTCAATCACTCGCTCCTCCTCAAAGAAACCTTGGGCACTCACTCTCTCGCAAAAAGATCATCCTCACCAAATTCAGCTACAATAAAGTGTCTACTTATGGGAACCTTCACCTACATCACCGTAACCATCAAACTCAAGTGCTCTCCATCCCAAAGACAACACCTCACTCACATCTCTCTCCTTAGGTGCTCTAAGAGATCACACACAAGTCATTGGCAAAGTCAGCAAGTACATCAACCACTGATTACCTATCCTCTCAATACTCACCCACAAAACTCGCCCGAGCACACTCGCCCTCATCCACTTAGCACTACTAAACTCATCCGGAAGCTGTTCGTTGAATCCTTCCAACCTCTTTTTCCTTAAGGTTGTCAGGAGGAGACACGCATCTAGTGTGATGTATAATATTGTATTGCTATTGTACTTTTAGATCTTGATATTTTGTGATTGATAGTAGATACTCTGCCACTTTAAGATTTATAGCTTTCTTAAACATTCTGTAGCACTTTCATCTACTCTCCATTATCAAAAGTTCAACTTTTCAGCTCACCGGGTAGGCTTGCTGATAAAGTCAGGTGCCATCCATCAACAAATTTGGAT
This sequence comes from Dendrobium huoshanense, assembly GCA_016618105.1. Classification (NCBI taxonomy): domain Eukaryota; kingdom Viridiplantae; phylum Streptophyta; class Magnoliopsida; order Asparagales; family Orchidaceae; genus Dendrobium; species Dendrobium huoshanense. The sequence goes on along the minus strand of CM028360.1, from coordinate 53,754,199 downwards.
CCAACATATTGCTTAGAAATGTCCATATGAAACAAATGAAGCGTATAAAAAGAAAGAACCGATCTTCATGATCTACATTTACAACAAAATTAAGATAAATAGAGAGCATCTAACAAAGTCAAGAGCAGCAAAAATCAAAGACCTAACCCCATAGGCGATACGCAGATAAACAGTGAATGGGTTGCAGACATGGCTCACCTGCCCAACAACCGCGGCTAAGGGGAAGTACTTTCGTCCGTACAGCGACGATTCCAAGGGCTCCTTCTTTGCTTTCGATGTCACTAAGGCGCCGTTGGTAGTATCAATGGCAGCGGGACCGGAGGCGGCTATCGCACGGAAGAGTGGAGGCCGGGGAATAGACCGTCGGGCGACGAAGTACCGAGTGAGGAGTTGAGGTTTGGGCCTAAAGAGAGAAAATATACATGATTGGAACGGCGAACTGAGAGATGACTCCGCCATTGGAGATGGTGAGAGTTCGTGCAGATGCTTATTATCTTCTGCCTTATCCTTCTCAGGTTTTAGCTCTGCATCTCTTTCTCCGAGTTTCGGTGTTTTCCATGAGTGAGTGCTGGTGATTTGCATCACACTTAAAAAAAGAATAATAAATAAAAAAAATTTACATACATACCACTTTATTTTATTTTATTTATGTATCTAACACTTAAAATTTTAATATCACATTCATATCATTCATATAAAATTTTATTAACAAATATATTACACATATATTTCATCCTTACCACACATACCACCCAATAAATTTTAATATTTCATTTCAAGGAACCATAATTATTCTATAGGGGTAGATATGTAATATTAAAATTTTAGGTGTTAGTTATATAAATAGGCAAATAGCATGAAATTAAGGGGTATATATGTAAGTTGTATCAATTTTTAAGGAACAAACACAAGCCCACAATGTTAAGTCATCTTTATTCTCTTAATAAGTAGCTATTGTTGGGTTCTTGCCATGCATTTTGTCAAAGTGCAATGAAACTATAGTTTTTTTATAAGCTTTTGAAGCCAAGTGATATGCAAGCTCCATGATGTTCCTATAAGGAAATAGTTGATAAAACATTATTGATAATGTTATATCAATAAAAAATAAATTATTAGTTTCTACCATGCATTTTGGCTCCCTCAGTCTTGTCATCAAGCAACGAATGTTTTCTAATTCAACTAATGCAAATGCCTCTAATAAATCTGAGTATTCATCTATGGCACCGCTATCACGAGTCACAACATGTATTTATAATGTTTGTCTATAGATAATTTTGAAATCTTGAATACAAACACATAAAAGAAAAGTAAACATATATATTGAAATGTTCTTCATTGTTATTACGATGATCTAAAATTATTCATGAGTTTTCTCTTTGTAGAATAAGTATATAAGATGGTATATTTTGAAATGATGTGTTGAGGCACCCACTTACATAAGTGATAAATTACTAAGAATATTATTAAACCATTTCATAGGATAATTTAATAATATATTCCCTCTTCATATTAATATAATCTTCATTTGCTTTAAATTAAGATTAGAATCAAAGATTATGTCCTCAATTATTTGTCCAATGAGCTATAGTTGAGTTTTTCATTAGTTTTTCAAACTAACATCCAAAGTGCAAATGTGTTATGATTCATGCATATATTTATAGCTCACAAGTTTCTTTAATATTTTTTAAAAATGCAATAGATACACTATAGATACTTATTTAATTTCTTAACCTTAAACACTATAATTATTTTTATCATATATAGATGTAACATCCTCTTTAACCCTTCTTTGCTCTCAAAAAGTTTCCCAACCTCTACACAATTTTAGGATAAATGTAAGCATAATGTCATTATGCTAGTATCAATTGAATTAGAGGTACTTTCAAGTACTAGCCCTCATTGTATGGGAGTTATCCATGTGTTCTTCGTATATTGAATTATTGCTTTTAGCCCCAAGATACCTAAAGAATAAGTTCTCACATGATTATCAATTTTAGGTAAATCAAAAACTAAGATTGTAATCTCCATTGGATATCATAATATTAAAGTATTCATGAAGTCATCATCATCTACAGTTTATATGTCTGCAACACCACGTACATTTGTACGTGGTATGTCCATATCACCATATACACCAGCAAAAGATGGTGGCTTGACTAATCTATATATCATTCTCATTAGCAATATACACGCACAAATATATATATATATATATATATATATATATATATATATATATATATATATATATATATATATATATATATATATATATATATATATATATATATATATATATGTATATGTATATGTATATATGTATGTATGTATGTATGTATATATACATGCACATTTGAGTGATTGATGTTGAATGAATATAAATATCTTATAAAAAAAAAAAAAGCAAGGTCATAATCTATTAATAGGCCAATTTGAGGAGTTGAAATTATGGATTGCGTTATATTAAAGTGGTACATCAAATAAAATTTCAATCTTCAAGTAAAATTCTTCTTTGTACCATCAAATATTTGTTTAATTTTTCAATAAAAATCTTTCTTTCTCTCTCATAGAATACAATATTGTCAATACTTTATTCGCCATAAAAAAATAATTGGCCACCACATAACTTCACCATGAAAGGGTCCTTAGTTCAAATCAAGTTATAACTTTATTTGAACTTTGTTTTATCATGGTTAAAACATATTTAAATAAGCTTTGAATTATGTTTGACCATGGTTTGAACAAAGTTTGAACACATAATTCAAAAATGTTGCATATTCAAAATGTTGACTTAATAAAAGTTTATTTTCATTTTCATTAAAGTTTAATAGAAAATTATAAATATAAATTTAATTATTTCATTTTCACTAAAATTAAACTTTACATACAAAAATCTAAAAGTTTTATAGTTTAATTGAGGGTCTGTTTGAGGCAACTATAGTGTTATATAAATTAAGTTGGTTGTGATGTTGTTATAGATAAATCAACTTAGCTTCTCTAATTACAAAAATCAACTATTTACTAGTAAAAGCTCTAAAATAAAGTGAAAAAGCATCAACAAAACAATAGCTAAATGAAATTGTAGTTGTTGTCTAAAAAGTAAAGCAATGAGAATATGTCCAACAGTCCCTTATCCCAAACGCAATTAATGGAAAAAATTTGTATTAAGTATTTGCGATAAAAAATGTTAATGATGAGCGTTAAAATTTTTGAAATTATGAGTGCATTACATAAATAATTTATTCTATATTTATTTTGAAGTAAATTCAAAACTTTTAAAGCTCATCCTAAGAAAAAATTTGTTCACAAAAAATTATATCAAGATAGGATGACTAAATATTTTATCAAAATAAGCATTAAAGTTCTTTGGTTTAGTTTGAGATAAGTACAACATAAATTACTTATACATTGCACATATCTCAAAATAAATCTTAGGGCTTTAAAACTCTCTGTGATCAATTTTTTCATTAGGTCATCTTAATTAATTTGTTTTATTTCTTTAATATTTAAATATGATTTACATACAATTAGAGCCCCTATTTTAATTGGATGAAGCAAAAATCAATATAAAATTATTTACTAAGCATATATATAATACTATTCATATTTTATTAAATTAAGAAATATCAGTACCCCTAAGAATTTAAAAGTAAAATTTTTTATCACTTGAAGTTGATAGATTCTCTTGAGTTTGTTAAAATTTAAGGTCTATTTGGGATGACTGTAATTTTTTATAAATTTGGTTGTAAAATTGTTGAATTTAATTTAAGATAATGTAATATATTTTAAAAAAAATAAAATTTATATAATTTTTATTTGATAATAAATTAAATGAGTAAGATTTATTTTGATAATGTTTTCATAGGGAGCTTTCATATTGTATTTATATCATTTTAAATTAATATTTAAACTTTTACATTTACTTATGGTATGCCATCAAAAATCTTCGTTAATCAAGCATGAATCTCAAGGCTTATTTGAATCAAAAATTTTTAAGATTAAATTTATGATCAATCGAACTCTTGACATTGACAATCTTATAGTCGAACTTAACGTCTCAACAATATGAACTCAATAATACTAAATGTTGTCCAATCAGAGTCTGACATATCCAAATCAATGTCCTCAAGTAAAATGAAATCTTTAGAACATTAATTAGTTGATCAAATGATCTCTAAATTTGATATACTTATGATTGAATCGTGCAACCTAATGAGATAAATCCAAAAAAGCTCAGAATCGCTTAATTTTCATGTCATTAAGACATTAAATATTGAAGAAACAATCTATGATAGAAGGACACAATGCATATCATCTAATAGAGTGTTATGAATTTTCTTCATATTTATAGGGCATGTCAATCCCAAAACTCACTCTCTACATGAGGAGGATCATTCACTAAAGATTTAAGAAAACTTAAAGGCTTAAAGAACCTAGGACCTCCACCCAAGCACCACAGCTAGTGAACTCTCACTGGTCGATTGTTAGACCATCATCATTGGACCTTTATTAGTTGATCGCTACTATTGGACCTCCGCCACCCAATTATCACAATCCAACCGACAAGACCCACTGATAGAAAATGTTTTATTTTATTGAGTTGTAACAAGCAAATCCTAATGTCCAGGTTTAAATATTTTTTAGATTTCTTCTTCTTATTTAAAGTTTTAAAACAACAAACAGACTACATAGCTATTTTAAAAAATCCAAAGTGCTAATATGCACTTATCCATAAAATTTCTTTAATTTAATTCATCATCAAAATGTATATATAATAATGCTATATTATATGTTACGGAAAGTAGAATACTGAGCAGAACATAATAAAAGCTAGTTATGAGTATACAAAAATCAAAATAGAATAATACATATATATACACACTTAAATCAAATCCTAAACATCTACCCAACCAAATTCTAGACCCTAAAAATAAAACGCAAAACCATTGTGAGCTAGAACAACTCAACAAGCCACAATACCGATCTAAATTTTTAAATATTCCTTTTATTAAATATTAACTAAGTATTAAAATCAAAACTAAGCAATAAAATAAAAGCAATTATCAAAAATTTAGGCAAAATACACCAGTACCTTATATATCCTTCTAAATTGACAGACTTAGATAACTCTGACACTTATGCCTTCCAACATACAGAGTTCAATAACATTGAACCAACGACTAAAGTTCAATAATATAGAGTTTAACAACTTTGAGTAATAGACAGAGTTCAACAACTCTAAAGCAGAATACACATATATTATCTGAACAAAACTTTCTTCACTCCTTTCAAATCTCCACATAATTATTCATTTCAATCAATTAGGCATATATTTTAATGCATTGTAGTGATTAATGTGTAAATAAATATATTCTACAATTTGCTAACATACCTTGATGGTAAGCAACAAAAACTTTTACTAAGCAAAAATATCACTTTAAAAAAAAAATCAAATGATTAGAGATTGTGTAAAACATTAATAAGATTTTAATTATACTAGTTTAAGAATTTAGATTATTTTTATTAAATAAAAATTGCATATATTTTAAAATTATAAAATTTCTAGAAAATATTCAAAATCTCACTTTCTATGACATAAAAAAATTGTGTGTTGAAAGTTTTACCAGTGCAAGGTTCTTGTTTTTTAATAACAAAAATATAAATTTAATAAAAAAAAATTAGAAAATTTTCATTTTTTTGAAAACTTATATTAGCATAATGTGACCTACCTCGATTCGAACAACTTTCAGAACGGGGCCGACGATTAAAAAATACCCAAAGTTGCTCAAATCATCTTTTCTCTCTCCAAAATCAATGAAATGAACGAGACAAATAGCAAAAAAATGTTAATTTTAATATAAAAATTTGGGTTGGCGCCAACGCACTCATTCAAAATTTCATAACTTTGAATTAGTTTACAAATTCCTTAAAGCACCACGACGAGCGCTCTAGGAGAAAATTCTAAATTTCACAAACATGCATTCATAACCCCCTAAATTCACTCCAAAACACATGCGGTCCTTTTTTATGCACATATATCATTTTTTAACACATGCAAATGAGTTCAAACACAAAAATTCAATGGAATATCTGACTTAAGTCTACATAGACCGATTTAAAATAATACTTTGATTCTGGAGGTGTCACACCAGCTGTCACTGTTTGATCATTATTGTCGGACCTCTATCGCCTGATTTCCACCATCGAAACCTCTATCGCTCGACCCCCACATGGAACCTTTTCTTGCCCAAACACCATTTTAAGTCAATAAATTTATATATTAAAAATTAATTTTATAAAATAGTAAGAAAATTGTTCCAAATAAAATTGATGGCATTTGACAAAATGATAAATTAAGAATGAGCCAAATAATCATTTGTGATACTGTTTTGTTTAAAATAAATAAATAATAATAATATTTTGATGTAATTTAGTAATTTTAACATTATATAAATAAATATAAGGGAATAGAAATATATCCCTCAATTTTGAATCACAATATATCTGAGCTATTTTATCTCATCTAATAATTGGCAAATTGCAAATAATCTCCTCGTGAATAATCCGACGAAAGCGGGCCCATGTTCACGAGCGTACAGCTGGTTTATTTGTTCGCCACGTGTCCTACCGGTCTTAACTACCGTCCACGCCATACCCACTAGTTTCGTGTAGCCCTCCCTGCAGCGCATTGTTTTAGGCTTTTACCCACATGGACCGCTGCAACCAGAAGATATCACGGGTGGAAGCCGCGGGCCCCGCAATTTCGGGCTAGGTTTGGCACGTGGCGGCGAAAGCTGACGTGTCTTTTTCCTTTCCCAGAAATCCAGTACCCAAATCGTTTCCCCAAAAATAAAAGATAAAAAAATGTACGCAAATCTGCACAGTGATTGATATCCTATCATAAGGTTCCACGTGTACATTTTTAGAAAATTCTACTAATTTGGTTGGGAAGCTATAGTGTTTGCTGTTCGAACAATACAGTTACTTTTTGTGGGGACATGAACCAGAGATTCCGGTTACAAATTGATCGGACTGCGAAGAGGGATGCATGTGCTCGCACATGCGTATTTGCTTAGAGGTTTTTTGATTGGTTGAAAATGAAATATAAAATATTTTAAATACGAGAGATCTAATTTTTTAATATTAAATTTGATGAGAAAGTAAAATTTTAGTTCATTATTTATGTATTCTAAAATATTTCGTTTTCGACAAATTTTTTTTACTGCAAGTTAACTCCGTTGTCGTCACCACCAACTACTGTTGACTGACAATGCATTCCGACTGATATTGCCACTCGTTGGCCATTACCAAATACCAACACAGTTGACACGATCTCTACTGTCTTGCTAGTTATGCATCGCCATTGGCTACCTATCACAATTATCGTTGAGCTTTACACTGCATTCATTTCAACATTGATCAAAGAAAGTCTATTTAGTCTGTCGAATATGATGTCAATTATTTTTGTTTAGGGTTAACTTGAATGATGCCTTTAGAAATCTAAAAATAGATTGCATTTCCACACATTTGAGGAGAAATTTTGAAGTAGAGAATTCATTGGTTTATATAGTTTAGGAGATCTAACATTCTCTTTAGAATTTTGCATATCCAATCTTATCCATCTACCATGGTTGTATTGTTTTTCTTTCATATAGACAATAAAATCAAACCATCTTTCAATACATAAACTACGACATCAACATCCATTGCTGTCATCAACCATCGCAACTAAGGTCTCGTTTGGGACGACTTTCTCATTGCTTCTTAAAGCAGCATTCTAGTATAAAAAATAAATTTTGAACTAAAAAGCTGTTTTAAGAAGTAACAAAAAAGCCGTCCAAAACAAAACCTAAGGCTTTATTTGGGATAATTTTCTTACTGCCTTTCAAGGCAATTTTTGAGTAAAAAAATTCTTGAAAATAACCATAATTTCACTTAAAAGCTACAAATAGAGCAAGTCCTCTAAAGATATTTGCTCAAGTAATGGAAAAATAGATAAAAGGCTTTGTTTTAGATGAATTTTTTAATGCTTCTTAAAGCTGCTTTAAGAAACAATAAGAAAGCTTTTCCAAACAAAACCAAAAGTGGGCTTTTTAATTATTGCTTTACCACTGATTTCACCATTTGAAAGAGAGAATCAAAGCCACTTCAGGAAAGTAACAAAAGGTTATATTAACAACGACAATGCTCAATAATGAAAGTGAAATATTTAATTTTTTTAGTCATATATTTAAGAATATAAAAATTGGAAAAAAAGCTAAAAATGAATTATATTTGAAATGCATGTCGATAGTATCTAACGTCTTAGTTTTGCATGAATATATCGCACACAAACAGATAAAATAAAAGAGCACCGGAAACATCAGAGTTTTATATGAAAGATCTAGAAAAAGGAAAAAAAAATTGTGATATGGTTTAGTTGAAATAACTCACTATATAAAGGATTACAGATGTCCGTCGTTCTGCTCAATTGGAGAACACCTAATTACAATGTATGTACACAAGACTAATTTGGTCTCTTATGGTTGTAGCTACTGGATAAGTGATGAATGGTGATGACGGTGATCAGACGATAACAATTAAACGATGATACTTATATGAAGGTATACAGAAAACAGTGATTAAGTTATAGGGTGTAGGATGACGGCGGATGAGTAATGGGGGTTGAACAATGATAGTTGAGTATTAATGACCAGATAATGGCGATCAAACAACCTAATCAGGCGGTGATGATTGTTGGCGGTGTTCGTTAGCGTTGATCGTCGAGCATAATTTTTGGCGGTGTTCGTTACCATTAAATGGCTCATTTTGATTCCTTTAATCATAGATCGTTATTTCAAATTCAAGTGCCTTAATGATCTTAGAATTAAGTGATCTTGGACTCATTGTATTCCTCTCATTGAAATAATTGTTTTGACTATAAGCTTGCAAAATCGAAAATCTCTTGCTCTTCGAATTAAAATCCTAAATTTTAAACCACACATCAATTGCTTGATTTGAGTCCATTTGAACTCAACTCGAATCATTTTTTATGTCATCAGATTTGTCTCATCCAGAAGTTCCAGCAATCATAAATTTAATTCCATAATTTTTTTTAAATGTTAAAATTATATTAAAATCCAAAACCGATCAAATAAATATATGGATAATTGATCAAATAAATATTCATAATTCATCTCATACACCATTGCATTGGTTCTTCTGAGCTTGTGTGAGTTAAGCAGGTATATGTACACAAAGCATTAATCTTGATCTTACTGCTTTCTAAAGCAATTTTTTAGCACAAAAAATTTTATTTCAAAAATTTCTTATACTAATAAACTGCTTTAAAACGGCAAGAAAGCTAATTAAGGCTTCATTTGGGACGGCTTTTTCGTTGCTTCTTAAAACGGAGTTTTAGTATAAATATTTTAATTTTTGTGCTAAAACTCCGTTTTAAGAAGCAATGAAAAAGCCGTCCCAAACGAAGCCTAAGCTTCATTTGGGACAGCTTTTTACTATTATTTTTTTGCTACATTTAAGAATTTTAAAGTTATTATAAAATGCAGTAAGAAAACCATTACAAACGAAGCTTTTTAATAAAAAAATGTAAGTAGAGAGAGATTGTTGTCTTAAACACCCAAAAGTTATGTGTTTTGATGAAGCTAACAGTTGAAAAAAATAATTACATGGCTAAATAAGGGTCTATTTAATTAAGCAGAAATTATTTTGTGCGAATGCTGACATCGTACAGAGACCAACTAGAATGCTCCACATCAGCCCCTGCTCAGTACCCGGCTTAGTACTGCTCGGTACCCAGCTCGACACTGCTGAGGTAACGCATTCTGGTTTGTCTACGGACGGAAAATTGTGTTCGATATTCGCACAAAATAATTTCTCCTGTTTAAGATAGTTTTTTTTTATGTTCGTTTTTTCAAATAACAACCATAATTCCGTTTGACAACTATTTTCACAAAAAAAAAAAAAAAATTAGAGAGCTACATTTTACAGCAGCGTTCAAAAAAATGACGTTCTGCACAATAACTATACAACCACCTCCACAAAAAAAAAAAAAAAAAAAAAAAAAAAAATCCCAAACAAAACCTAAGGGGAGGAATATTAAGATTTAAGAATTAATTGATATGCTTTTCTTGCATTATATTTTTGGATAATTTTTTTTCTTTAAAAAATATTCTAAATATGATTTATGTATAATATTCATCAAATATTTACTCTATATAAAGCCTTTAAGCATATTTCATGTGTAATCATCATAATAGCATATGCCTTTCATCAACATCTAACTACCAAAGCTTTGCTTTCTTCATCATCCCATGTAAATATGAAATGTTGTTGAAGCAAATCACAAGAATCATGGATGGCTTTGATGGATGGATCTCATGCATCCTCATCCCTTAAGGACCCTATCCAGCAAAAAAAAAAAAAAAAAAAAAAAAAAAAAAAAAAAAAAAAAAAAAAAAAAAAAAAAAAAAAAAATATATATATATATATATATATATATATATATATATATATATATATATATATATATATATATATATATATATATATATATATATATATATATATATATACATATATATATTTGTCGCATATTCAGAATTCATGTGGCTGGACCCCAAAGTTGTATGCTGAATGCATCAGATGACAGTTGCTAAAGATATGATGAACATTTTCCTAAATTTTTTGTGATAAATATTATTGATTTAGGTTATAGTCATCTAACATTCAAAGAAAGGGTTAAAGTTTATTATAGTTATTTTTTCGTTCTAATTGATACGCCATCCGCCTACAAGCCCGCCCCCACGATTCAGCCTTTCGCGTTTCTGATCCTACACTCAAGCTACTAGACAAGTACTCAAGCAGAGCACCCTTAAGATAGAACATGAGCTGGAAACTCGATAAACTTGACTCACAAGCTCGAGCCGGCTTGACTCGTTTACACCCCTACTATAAGATCACACAATCTCGAGGTCATTGAGGATTTGGGGGCAATAAAATGCTGAAAGAATGGTTTATGTTCTGACGAATCAATATGGATGATTTGATTGAGTGTTTTGTCTTTCTCTACATGAAAGAGACCTAAATTTGAAAAGAGCTTGAAGGTCCAAACAACTCTAGAGTATTATCTAATGCTCAATGCTGATTACAACATACTTTATTGCCGCAAATGTTCCAATTGATCATGATCATAATTTCGAGTTAAAATCTTCTCTCTCTCAAAATGTGGTTAAAGACCATGATAGTAAACCCTAATCTTTTAATAAATTTTAAATATTAATAACTTTTCTAAGGGATGATTATTGATTTTGTGGTAAAAATATTTGCCCCTTATGAAGACTAGTAATATTTTTTATAAATTAATCATTACAAATTTTAGTCATATTTATATTAAAAAAAAAGATTAGAATATAAAAATATTATCAGAAAAGTATGTGACTAACCACCTTTTCCCAAAAAAAAAAGGTGATAGTACTGCACAAAATCAATGCAGTGAAAGTTGGAAGCATAAAAAAACATTAATTAACTCAATTACATAGCCCCTAAAAACCACAGAGACAGCTAGAAAAGAACAAATGAGCTTTTCAGTTCAAAATCCTCATCCACAAACCGTAAAAAACAAATCACATTTCCTCCTTATAAAAGGAGAACCGTCTTCTTCATCACCATAATCCTATCTCCTCTAAAGCTCTCCAGAAAAGAAGAAGAATAAGAAAGCTTGCAATGTTAAGAAGCTCTGTCAATGTCTTCTTCCTCTTCTTCTTCCTTCTCATGTCCCTCACCATTCACTCTCAGGAAACTCAGGTTCCTCTCTTTCTATATCTCTCTCTTTAAATGATTACTTGAAGTTCTAAGTGATTCTCAATCGACTACCATTTTTGCTCTGTACATGGTAGGCTGATCATCACTACTCTCCAGCTCCGGCGCCGGCGGCTCATGGCCCAAAGAAGGCTCCAGGCCCCATAGCATCTCAGCCTATTGCTGCTCTTCCAATGGTAATGTAATTACGAGAGTATCAGGCTCAAGTCTTTGGATTAAAAAACAATTTGGCTTTTGTTCTATATTGCTCGATCAAATGATCCATTTGGATGTGTAACAATCAAATTTACTTCACTTGATTGCATGTATAACAATCAAATTTACTTCACTTGATTGCAGTATGGAGCCACCCCCGGAAGCCTCCATCCTCAGGGTATGTAAACACCATCTCAAGCCTTATAATCTCAAAAAATTAAGCTTCGTTTTGGAGTGATTTCTTATTCATAAAACAGCTTTTTAACACAAAAAATTTAAATTTTATACTAAAAAGCTGCTTTAAGAATCAATAAAAAAATCATCCCAAAAGAAACCTTAATATTTTATACTTGCGAATAGATATACAGATATATGAACATGTATATGATTCTATTGCTAGAAATCATAAAAGGTTTGCATCTTTGCTTTGATATCGTTATGATGTCACTTGTCAGTACAAACATGAGTATATAAAGATGAGCGAAGAAAATAATAACAAAACCCACCGAGGTTTAGGGTGGTTAGTGGGCGAGAACGGTTGGGAACCACCCATCTCGGGTTCAAATTTCTCTACTACGGTCTCACCTCTTCAGTAGGGCAACACAAGTGTGAGTCTGATGCCGATGGGTGGCCTCGCTAGGTTCCGCCGCCAAACGATATCTTTGGAGTGACAGCGGGTAGATACCCCCGTTCCAAAATAATAATAATAATAATAATAATAACAAAGATAACATATTACTATGAAATATTAAACACGTGATAGTAATGATATGATAACATCCTTAAATATAGTAACTCTATAGATGTTTTGAAAATTCTTGCAGAATGTGCGGGGAGATGCGGCGGCAGATGCTCGGCGACGGCTTACAAGAAGCCATGCTTGTTCTTCTGCCAGAAGTGCTGTGCCACTTGCCTTTGTGTGCCTCCTGGGACTTACGGGAACAAGCAATTCTGCCCTTGTTATAACAATTGGAAGACTAAGAGAGGAGGGCCTAAATGTCCTTAGGTAATGTTTCATAAGTAAATTTGAATCCTTGTTCAATTCTCTATGTATGGAATGTGAGATAGAATGTTTAGAGGAATAAAATGATGTATATCAAGTATATATAAATAAATGTTCTTTGTATGTTATTTTTAATGTTGCAATAGGATTTATGAAAAGAAGAAGAAGAAGAATGTTTTACTCATATCGTAGTGTTGGCAAAAGTTGGGGTGTCACAATGGTTAAACTGGTTAGGTTTGTGACATAACCAAAATTCACCCGATCTAAACTCAGTCCACTTGAATTGACCTATTTAGTAAACATGCCAAAAAATATAAACCCGAATATGTTTTATCGACAACTCGAATAAGTCAAACCCGACCCACTAAACCATTTTGATTTAAAAAAAAAAAAACTTATTAACTATAAAGATAGGTTAATGGCTCAAAAGTAAGAAGAGCTTACCAACAATAAAAGAATTTAAAGGGAAAAAAATAAATGGGTCACTATTGGGTTCATAGGTTCACCTAAACATAACCAGCCAATTAAACAGTAAACTCAAATCTAAATTTCTCAGGTGGGATCATGTTGAATTATCAAGTCGAATTATGTAAGAACTGGGCTTGAACCAGCCCTAATCAAATAACGGGTGAAGTAGCGAACAAAGCAGGCGAGTCGAGCAACAAAATCTCATATGCGGGGGCAGCTGGCGGGACCTAACCGTGCGATTGAGCAAGAAAACACGTTGGACTGTAAAAAGTAGTGACTCCTCATGTGAGATATCCTTGATTCGCTTAGTCCTTTTGAACCATATGCATAGAAGAGGCTTTGAATGAGAGGAGACTGACTGAGAGAAAGAAGCGTCGATGTCATTTAGTCTTTTGTCATTTCAGCTTTTTTTAGATAGTTTTAGCAAATGAAAATTTAAACAACCGTCCGATCGTCTGTTTCCACCTTGTTAATTCGAACCTTTGAGCTAGGTCATGACAAATTATTTAATGACACCCCTAGATAATAATTTGTTTATTATTATCACATTCTCATTCTCAACAACTGCACATTTGCTAATATTCAAACACTTTTTTGTCATAAAAAATTATGTAATTTTGCACAATTAATTAAAAGTTTATTGCAAAATGCCCCATGTTATCTTACATTTCTACTTAAGATGTCTTGATTTGTTTTAATAATCCTAAAACATTTAATTATAAATCTACCCCAAGTATGGCCATGCTTTATTTTTTTTCTTAATAATTTGTATATCCTCCATGTATCACATATTGTTTTGCACTTTTCCTAATAACTTGTTGTCATTGTATTAATTTTATCAAAATGGAAAAAAAGGTAAATATTCAAATTCTTGAGTTATAAATCACACTTCACATTAATCAAGTTTTTAAAAAACCCTCAGCTTAGCTCCCTATAATTTTTCTACCATACAAATTAATCCTTGGAGTTCAATGTTGATCTTCAAAATGTTTTTGTTTTGCTTATAATGTAAAACATTTCACTAATTTAGAATTTTAAATTCTTTGAGGTGACTTTTGACATAAATTTAATTGATGCAAACATTTGTGATAAAAACAAAAATCCCCCCTTCAATATTCTCAAAAATTAAATACTCACCTTCATGCGAAAATATTTTGTAGTATGTATAAACTATATATTCTTTTTTTTTTTTTCTTTTATGTTGAGTAAATTTGATTGTAATTATCAGAAGTTAACAGTCAATATGCTGAAATTCTTGCCTCGATGATAGGAGTTAAGGCCCCAACACTATAAAGCCTTGAGGCATAAATTAGAAATTTTAATATAAATTGATGAGTTGTATCGATTGCATCCTTTGAACATAATAAATTAATGCCTAGTTTTTTTTGTTTTTTTTTGAGGTAAATCGATTGTGTTGATTTGTGAAGTTTTTTTAATGCAATCTCTATCACTATTTATTCATTTTTAATAAATATAAATCATATTTTAAATATTCCTATAGTCACTCTAGTTAAATTAGAGGTGTCAATATATGATTTGACCCAAAATTGTCTCGAAAATCATAGTTCTAATTGACAGGTAGATATTAGTTATAAGTGATAGACTTGATTATTATTTAGAATGAATTCGAGTTGTCCTGAATAACCCAAAATCAACTCAAATTTAACTTTATTATTATTCAACTTAAGAGTAATTGCATTAAATAGATCATAAGCAGGATAATTTTGGTTGTATTGCAAGTTAGGTGAGTTGATTTCATGTTCGGCGGGTTTGGTTCCACTCAGGTTCAAGTCAGATATTTTGACACGTATAACAAATGATTCAGGATCAAACAACGGAGTTTGAGTCGAGTCAACTTCAAAATAGTCCTACCATGAGACTATTTTGATTCATTTTAAAGACTCGAGAAACCAAAATGATCATTTAATATAGTTGAGGATCATTTTGGTACTTCATAAAGAGTCGAGAGACAATTTTGATGTCTTTCTCTATTAAATCCTACTCAAATGTATAACCTTCTATCAGACAACATAACAGATCTCTCAAAATCCCTACTTACCACTTTAATTTTTCTATTAATTTATGGATAATAAGTAATTGTGGATCGAAGTTATGCTTCCATTTTCTTCTCATTTGTTTCTTCAAAAATCACTTATGAATTTTATAGCTTGATTATAAATAACTATTTTAGACAAAACATGGAATTTAACCACTTCATTGAATTATAATTTTGCAATATTAGATAACTTTATGAACCGGTAAAAAGTATACTCTTTATGAAAAAAAATGTACCTGCCTACATCATAATAACTCTCATTTTGTGAATTTCAGAGTTGGATAATATATAGCGAAACAATAAATGTTCTCTCTTTTTAATTTATCAAAAAATATCTACCTCCAACTTTTTATATTTATGTTTGCCAATTATCATCTTTCTTAGGTGTAAGCAAAATAGGAACAGAATATGAACTACTGTTTTTCCCTAATAAATCTCTCATTTAAGTAAAAAATCAACTTATTTCTTAAGCTCAACATATTTTGTCGGTTTAATTTTCTAATGCTACAAAATATGCAATAATAATCTGGAAACTAAATCAATTGCTTTTAACTCATTAGAATATTTCCTAGGATAAATAATGTTTAAAATCAACCAACACTGGTTTAAAATCATAAAGCAAAGTCACAATATTTTTCATCTCTCTCATGATATCAATTATGCGCCATAAATTAAGGCGAGCCTGTTGTGTGAAAGGAACGTACCCCTTAAACTCAAGTGAAAATTCTATAAGATGATGGTGAAACCTACAAGACTGCAATGCTTTATGGCATAGAATGTTGGCCATTAAAAAAAAGAATGAAGCAAAGAAGAGGATGCTCAGGTAGATGAGTAGATTCACTCTTATAGACAGAATGTGAAACAATTAAATACATGAAAAGGTTGGAGTAGCTCTGGTGGCAAATAGGAATGTTTGACTTCTAATGATTCGGTTAGGAAGGTAGATGCATTAGATTTGACCTATGTTAAGAAAGATAGAATTAGACCTAACAAGACTTAGTTAGGAAATATTATAAATGACTTTTTTTTATTAGATTTAAATGAGAATTTGACTCTTAACATAATACAGTGGAGAAAAATGATTCATGTAACCAATCACACGTAGTGGGATAAAGGCCTGATATATTGTTGTTGTTTCATGATATCAATTCTCAAATCAAATATAAACCAAGAGAGTTTAGTTTTAGAATCTTCAATGATCTCATTGCAAAAGTAACATTTCAAATTTATTTATCGCTGAAACTCCCAAAAACCACAATTCCTTCAAATCCATACACAAAAACAACATTTCTACTTTTCAAAATACTGAATAAAACCAAACCAGGTATAAATCCAAATGCAACAACACCCCTATTTTCTTAATTGAGAGCAAACTTTAATGACATTCAACAGTATTCTGAGTCATAAGAAAGAGTTGCCTTCTAATGACTAGCTAAAATTTTTTACAAATCTTTCAAAAGGGTGAACTGCAATATCGTAGAATGATTTACATTTAAATGTATATATTTGCCTTTCTTTTTCAAGAAAAATCAGGTCAACTGCTCATAACTGTGTTAAACTTTAATCCAGCCATTGTTGTGCATAATTAATTTAATGACTGAATGAAAGAACTTTAGAAAGTATGAGCATACCTTCATACGAAAGCAAAACCACATTCCTCTTGCCTTAGCAAACAAAAATATGAAGGCGAAAGGAGTTGCACAAGTCTTCTTTCCAATGAAAGCCAAAAATACTTTTCAAGAAGTCTCAATGTTGCAACATAGGTTCCCCTGCAAACTAAAGTTCATTTGAATTTCAGAAAGTTTGAACAATAAAAAAGAAGCATCTTCGAAATGAATTTTCCAAGAATCATTTCAAGGAATTCTGTAACTATGAAAATTTCCAAATTTGAAATGGAAACTGAAAGGATATAAAGTTCCATGGAGAATCATACCCTTTAGGCGTGAAGATGCAGTATTGAGGCATCTCTGTGCCTCCCAAAAGGAAATATGCATCTTCCATCTCTAAATATTGTGGATATTTCTAACAGATACAAAAGCATGTAAATAACTGGAAATTATTCAAATCAAGGAATTCACTTCATCAATTTCATTACTCAGCCTCATTGCAGGTATCACTCTGTTAATTTTTCGAAGCAACTCAAACCAGATTCTTCATCCTCACCAGAGTCTGAAGCCGAGGTAACAGTGTAGCTTTCAGTTTCTGGCACAGCTTGCAAGAAATTTTCATCTGTACAATCTATAATGACCTCTTTCTGAGAAGAATCTTGTTGCTGTTCTGAGCTGATGCTTCTCCCCGAGCTTAAAATTTCTCTCCTCACAACATTTAGTACAATTCCGTTGTCAATCTTCTCTGGTTGTAATAAGTCTCCCTCAGATACCATAATGCTTCCAGGGCTTGTTCCGCTCTCAGCTTGGTTCTGACTTACACATCTTCTGTTTGTTTCAGAATCAAGCTCAAGTTCCTGAACAAAATTAATGAATTTGATAGCAGAACTTGTCCTCATCAAAGGACCACCAGCCCTTGTCCAGGAATTTAGTTCGAGTGTTTCTGATTCACTGTCACTTTCCTCATGCAAGGTTGAGTGGATCTGATTGCCCTTACATGAAGATTCTCCTAGTTGATTGTTTCGCTCTGAATTAATTTGAGTTGCAATATCTGCAAGCATGTCCTCTTCAATGGAACTTGCAGAGTTCTCTCTTGCTAGAGAATTCCAAGAAGGGATTCTTTTTGAAGGGCTTATCCTGAGTATATTACCGATCTGAGAAGTATTGCTGACTCCATGTGAAGAAGTAGCAGTCTTTGCAGCACTCCTCTTTAGCCGACGAAGATGGTTGAGAAGTGCAACACATTCATCAAGTGTGAGTTCAATAGCACAGTTAGCCTTCATGACAGAAAGCTTCTCCCAGGTACATCTCCTGCCTTGGTTGACAGATTTCTGAAGCTCTGCATAAGTTGGGTTCTGTATGATCTTGGAATACTAAAGAAGGAATATAAATAGAATCAGTTTCCAGATGAAGAAAATTTATGGCATCCAAACTCACAACAAATAAAATGGAAGAGATTTGTGTACCTGAGCAAGTGTAGCAGGCATTACAACTGTGATATCTCCTTCCCATTCTTGAGCAAACAACTTCGCAATCCCTCCCAGTGGAATCCCGAGTTCCAGGATCTGTTCACATATATGTTTAACCTCCATTTCAGCAAGATGTGCAAGCTGTAGATAAGGTGTATCACCAATAATAGATTAAAAGAGCTCACAGATATATGCAAAGAAACACAAAAAAGGGAAATATTAGAACTTTCAGTAACTAAAAGATCACCTTGGCAGCAAAGTTGCCTCCATACGATCTCACAAGCTCCTTCAGTCTCAGCAAAGGTACTATATGAGGATTGGCCTGGCTAACAATGAAATGATTGACATTGAATAACTCCTTCAGCTGCAGCATTGGCAAATCCATCTCCAAACTACCATCACGCCAACGGCGGGCTGCACCACCTGAATCTTCCTCTGGTCCCTCCAAGAACGGTGCATGGAAAGGAACAAGGTTGCCAAATCTATCTTTAGCCATCAGCTCCTGAGCCTCAAATAGACCAGGAAAAGCACACGAAGCCGTCACTGCACTCCAAATGACCACATGTGGGGAAGTAAGGTAGTTAAGGCATCTTGGTGGTTCATGCTTCCTGGGAGAGCAAACAGTGATCCCGAGAATTCGTCCAGTCATGTCAAAGGCTTCCTGGAATGTTAGATTGCTTGTAAGATGGCGTAGCATCATTTGCAAGTGGCGCATGTCATGAACTGCACCTTGCGTCGTTACTCTCTTGAACACAGCGAAGAGCCCGCCCATCTGATCAAAAAACTTGAGGGCATGCAATGAATCCTCAAAGAACGCCTCGATCTCAGGCCATGAACGTGTTGCCACAACTGCACACATTATTGATCCTACACTCGACCCCGCAATTATTCGAGGTAGAAGCTTATGCTCCACCAGGGTTTTCACCACACCAACATGGAATGCTCCCAGAGAAGCTCCACCACTTAGGAGCAAGGCCGTTCTACCAAAGGCATGCCTAGTCTCATGCATGAACTGGAGCCGTTCTTCAAAAGGAAACTCCTCAGATTCAGAATTGCATACCATTTTCAGCTGTGTTGATACTTCATCAATGTAATCTTTTATAAGCTTGGGAACCTACAAAAATTGATCTTTTTAATCACAACCCCAACAACAAGTAGAATTCAGAAATCCCAACTAGTAGAGTTTTGATTACATCAAAAAGATTTAATTCCAATTCATATAATTTCAATATTAGTTGTAATATGTAATCAAAAGCATTTGTTTACCAGTTCATCATCAACTATCCATACATTCAAACAAATCTGTTGCAATCAAATGCACCTAGTCTCTGCTAAGTATGAGGTGAATGTCATCATCATCATTAACTTACCCCAATTATTTGGGGTCCGCTTTATGAATCAATATTTATCATTCATTCATGTTGGGTGCTATTTTAAGGATATACAATTATACATAAGCGCTTGCTTCTTATACACCTTGTAGGTTTTGCTTAGGAACTACATTGTATTGCATCATTGATGTATGGATATCTAGGGATTTGTCTCAAAGTTTGTAATAAAAAGTGTATCAATTGGTTAATGAGGTGACCTTCCTTTTTTTAATAAATATCTTTTGATATTCTGTTTCATTTACTACAATATATTGCAGTTAGGCCTATGAGATGCTGAGATAGAAGATTGAGCAGCGAGAATATTAAGTGTTTATTACTTCTTCCTTCCACCAAATTGCATAATCTCTTTTTATTGGTTTCCTATCAAAACTTGAGATTAACCTTTTTTTCTATAAACTATTTGTAATGTTTTCTGCATGGTTGAATATTTGAGTAAGCTCACAAAGTATATTTGCTACTATAAGTTAAAAACGGGATAAAAATTTATTTTTAATTCCACCACCGCTAGGCCACTTTTCTATTTAAAAAATTATATATTTGAATATTTATACACTATATAAACAAGATGAGTAGATCAAGTTGCCAAAGGCCCTTATGTTATGATACATTATTGTGACCTATGCATTATGGGGATAGGTATAGGAATAGTAAGCATGTGTCTAAAAATGCATAATCATCAATAAGCCCGAGACAAGCTTGCATATAGACCGGGCTAACATTGCAAGCATCATAAGCATGTTGAAGCATCTTGCCTATAGGGCAAGATTGTAAGATCCATTTTTCTATATATTGACTCACCTATCCTACAATAGGTAAGAGAACTAAAAAATATGGCTTTAAACTTGCATAGGTGGAGTTATGTGGCATTCCTATCTAGAGGAATTAAGATGTGATTGAGTTTCCCGATATCTTATGATATGGTCGTAAATTTATTTATAAGCATTCCAGAATGAAAGAACAGTCTACATATTATATTTCTTAGCATTCCCGGGAGAAAGAATAGTCTATATACCACCTTTATTAGCATTAGATAGTTGATTTTCACCTTTGAGTTGTGATTTAAGAATTGACCTGGCCACCTGGGTAAATCCCATCAATTGTAGAATTGTAAGCTCTACTTTCTAAATTGGTCAATACATATATCCTGTTAGGTGTGAGCCCAATTTAGGCATTTTTCCATCTAATTTTGAGGAAATGTGAGCCCCATTTGTTAGGTCAATTCCTTTGTTGTTGATGTAGTGTTGCTAATCTTCCTTTTGGGGAATCACTTCTAGAGTGTAAGTGACATACCTCCTCATCCACCGAGCTTTAGAAGTCCCTCATCACTCTTTTTCCAGTAATCCCTCCTCTCTCTTTTTCCAGTAATCCCTCCTAATAGAATGATAAGAACTTGATAAACTCTAGGACATCTTCTTAATACAAAATCCTATCAACACATTATTACTTGGGCTCTATGAGAGAAGATTCCTAACACCCTACCATAGAATTAACTTTCATATTCACCCTATTGTTCAATCCCTAATGTATACCTCTTACTTGACCCTTGACTTGAACCATCCTTTTTACTAGGTCATTTCTTAGAATTCCTTTCTGTTGAATATAGGACATGAGCTGAATATTCTTAATCGAAAGTAGTCTTAGATAGCCCACCCAGGTTGTAATTAATAATAAGAGCTTGTGCCCATGGTTAACCTTGATTCTCCAAAACTAAAAATAGAATTTGCTTGGTTCTCCATATTATTACATGAAATGACATTATTTCTATGATATATTTCTAACAAGTATTTGATTGATTCTCACAAATCCTTTAGAATTTGTTGGTCTTTATTACACAATAATCTTCATCCTAACTTGAAAACATAAAGAATCTCGTGAAACCCAAATTTTTTAGGCCATGATAATAAGGAATTCATCAAGATGATGAAGAGCCCAATATATATGCATAAATTGTAGGGGCATTTAGAGGGGAGGCATTATACCAAAAGACCACTACAAATATTTTGGCTGCATATGTAAGAGTCCAAATGGATGACATAAATAAAATGTTGTGTTTAGATATTAGCGCTTCCAATAACATATTGACTTATCATCAAATGATTCAAAATTCTTGTTGTTCCACTTGAACATAACTAACGATTCATTTGCTGATGCCAATTAAGCTTGTCTTCTAATTGCATTACTGTCTAACTAGCAACCTTTCTCCATAAAATATGTTCTGTTAATGTCAATTAATCAGAGTAGCAATACAATAATATTATGGAATATAGCATTTTGGACAATTTAATGAAATTGCTGAATTCAAAGGTTTGTGTGGTGACATACAAGAACTAATATTCATTCTTAAATATAAAATTTGGAAATTCAATTGCTTACAATAGTTGAGACAAACAATTTTCAGAATCTAAATTCAAAAACATTTGCTGTTCTGACAAAGAACCCCTCTTGCAGAAACAATACTTTAGAATTAAAAACCAATAAAAATAAAGTTGAGATCACACCTGAAGCCTTCCCTGGTGAAGTTGTGGGTTGCACATATTTCCCAAATTCCTCATTAGATCAGCCCTCATGCAAAAGACTATATCCCGCAATGACCCCTCTTTCCGGCGTTTCAGTAGCTCCCGGAGCTTATATTTCACCAGCTCCTCATCATAAAACTCAGAATCATTCGCTCTTAATGGCATTTCCTTGTCGAGCATCTTAGCGGCATGGGCCCATTCCTCGTACGTCAGCGCGCACTTCATCAAGTTCCGCCAAAATCGTCGGCGCAATGAAGCGTCCGCCGCCGATCGTCCGCCGGCGAACTTTCTCAGAAAGAGAGTAGCGACGGTCACCATCAAAAGAATACCTTGCGTGTTCCCTGGGTGGAGCCAGGACGCAACCCGATAGATGATTCTCCGTAAGAATTTGGATATTTGACGCCGGATCTGCGTGAAGGACATGGAAAAGAGGACTCGCAACGCGAGTGTTCGGCCAATGATCGACGACGGGCCGATTGAAAAAGCCTCAACCCGAGCTTCATTGCCAATATCCATCGCCAATCCGCGGGCTTTTCCTCCTTTTAGCTATTTCTCGTCCAAAGGCAACTAATTTTCGCAAACCCGTTGCCAAGATTCGAGCTTTAGGACATTTTAAGGCCAAATGAGCGGGTAGGAATGATCAAAGGATTCAAAGCTAGGGTTTCCGTTTCTTTATAATATTGCAGGCGTCTGAGCTATTGGCACTTGATAGCAAACGAAATCGAAATGTTCGCGTGTAAGGAACGGATAAGAGGAAAAGAGCTCAGCTGAGAAGAAAACAAAATCAAAATCAACCGATTGAATGAACAATCCTAAGACTTTCAACAAGATATAGATCGGGAATTACAGATAAGGACGGCAACCGCTGCGTCTGTCTGGAAGGAATTTATGGCAGCAGATTCGGATTGCGTGAGGTAAAGCTTAATGCTTGCCTGTCTAGGATCTAAATTTTAGTTAAAATCCAGCAAAGAAAATCATTTTTTCTGAGGTTTTGATTATTTCAATCGATTGGTTCGACCAATGGAATTAGAGTTAAATTGGATTATGGAATAAATAATAATATTATTAAAAATTATAAAATAAATGAGAAGTTTTTCTCTCATTCATTCACTCTAAATTCTATTTTCATAACAAATTAATCAAAGCTAAGTTTATAAAATATAAATAATACATAATAAGAATGTGACATCAAGTCAAAAATAACTTAAGCAAGACAAATATCCTAACAAATGGAGAGTAATTGTAATTAAAAAATCATCATCAAATGACACACCTTGCGGCTGCAGTTTCCCACACGAGATGGTCTGGTCATCCCGCGGCTCTCAGTTCCCGCACAGGATGACCATAAGACATTTCATCGGGGGAGGAATGTATACCTTTTATCAAAGCTCTATTATGCATTAGGTATTGAGAAATGCATATCATCTTCAGTTCTCTTTATCTAGCATGTGTAGCAACTGAAACTGTTAAAAAATAAAAAGAATAAAAGTCTTAGTAATGATCATATCATATGTAGATAAGGACTTAGTTTCTAGGACCAACTATATTAATAATGATTAAAAATTGGATGATAAATTTTATAGTAGCCTTATAATGGTTTTAGGAATGAAGTTGAGATGCTTAACTCTTACATATTAGATTGTGTTTCCCAATTCCCACTATGATATTAGAAGAAGGTTATCTCCTTTCTTAGGAACAATTATTAGGTTCGGTGACCGGACGTAGCTCTACGATCGGTCACTACTGAGATCGCGCCACGTGCTCATACTCTTTACCGTGCGGCCCGACGACTTGACCCGGACCGGAACCCGGGAATGCTATGTTCGTGTATTGCTAGGTATTACTCGGTATTTGCTCGGTATTGCTTGACAATAACGAGAAATACCGTTCTATGAAGACCAATACCGAGCAATACAGAGTTTTTCTAGAAAAGCTCAGTATTGCTCGGTATTTGTCTTCACATAATGGTATTTCTTGTTATTATCAAGCAAAATCGACAAATATCTAGCAATACCGGGTTGTCATGGATTAAAAAAACGCACGTGCAACATACACCCACTATTCGTCGGGTCGGGTCTGCGGTTTTGTGCCTGCTATGTGGCGCGATCTCAGTGCCGGCCGAACGTAGCTCTATGTCCGTTCACCGGACCAAATAAAAGTTCTTTTCTTAGGCCTAAGAATTAAACCACAACTACTCCTAAAGGCTTACTACTAGGCCTACCAACACCACTTATAGAACCAAAATTTTTAGGGTTCATATTATAAGGAATTTAACCGACACTTGCGAGATCATATGTTTCAACTTTCAAGTGTCATAGTAAGGGTCATATGTAGATCAGTGCAATGCGTAAATCTTATTTTTAGATGATTTCAGATCTTATTTTAAGATGAAATTAAATACTGCAGGTAGAAAAAAACATACAATAACAAAATCATGAGCATAAGAATATTGTAATGTAAATCTTATATTTATATGATATTAAAGACTACAGGTAGAAATAGCATACATCAACAGAATCATGAGTATGATTTTAGCAAGAAAATAAGGCTTGAGATACAGGAAAAACTGAAGCTTCCAATTCTTAAGAACAAAAGTTTGAGTTCAGGAAGATTTAAAGCATGAGCTGTTAACATAGTAAAGAAATTGATTTAAACTTCCTTCACAAACATTTAAACAAAGAAAAAAAAAAAAACCTATAAAAATTAAGATTACAAAAACTTACATCCAAAGATTTGAAGGAAATTGGAGAAGGGGATGTGATGCTAAAGTAGAACAATGGCTTCTTTTACCCACTTGTTGAGTCTAGTTTGGAAAGGATGAGATTCCAAGCAGTCACGAAGGAGAAGGAGAGTTTGAATGTAGAGAGGCGAACGAGAGCTAAGTAGGTTACGGGACTGGGAATATAATCATAATATTAGTTTTTACCTTTTATATTTGATACGGCATCACAAAATTAGCTTGATCGGACATGAATCTCGAGGCAAAAGCTAGTTTGAAAACTTCAAAAATTAATTCCGGGAGCACCCGAACTCCGATTTCAGCGAGCTTATAGTCAAACTGAGCGTCTCGGAAATACAAACCCAACGACATCAAGATCAACCCAATCCGAGCCCAAATGAATCCGAATCAAGGACCCGAAGCACTGTTGGAAGGTTCAAACCTCAATTTGAGTTATCAAATGGTCTTCTATTTTAACGAGCTTATACTCGAATCGAGCGGCTCGACGAGACAAATCCAACGAGATCAAGATTGCAGAATTCCGACATCATTAAGGCCTCCAAATGTCCAATTAACGGTGCACGATCGAAGGGTTCAATATCGACCGTCCATTCAAATCACTCCCTATTCGCCCATGATCTCACACCTATTTACGAGCTATGCCACTCCAGGAAAACTATAAATAAAGCCCTCATTCTACACAAAGGGGACAAAAAAGTGAAGAGAGAGAAGAAGAAGAGAAGAAGGAGGAGAAGGAAGAGAAGGAAGAAGCTCCTCCTCGACCACCGCCGGAGCTCTTCCTGCTGCCTGAAGACGCCGGAACTCTGCCGGATTTTCGGGAAACGCCGGGAATTTGCAGAACTTTGTAACTTTGTGAGAAGTTGATTGTAAATTGATCGTCTTGATTTGTAAGACGGATCAACCTTTATACTTCAAACAAATACTAGTGGAACTTTGCAACTGGGCGAGGCCCCGTGGTTTTTTCCCTCTTTTGGGTTTTTCACGTAAAAACCTTGGTGTTCACTTCTCTTTTTCTGCTTGTGTGTTGAATACTCGTACAACGATAGGACACAAATTTATAAACTCTACCGCCGCGTATATTCTAGCACGCAACAATGTTACTCCTCAAATATCGCTCGATCGAAATCTACGGCTCGGATTGCGTTTGAACTGAATTGAACAATTCTTTATAGTCGGTTTGTTGGTTTCACGGTCCGATCGATTCAACTCCGATTTTGTGTTATGCCAATTTCAGGAAGTATTCGAACCGACAAGCTGACTGATTGTTGGTTCAATCGATTGAACCAGTCGGTCCGATCCGATTTTAAAAATCTTGATTTTTTCTATTAATTTATAAATTTACATACATATATAACTAAAGTTTTATGTGTTTAAATATCAATTGTTTAAAATTTTACATTTATTTATATAATATAATAATACTTAAATCCCCTAAATATATATAATATTTTATTTAAATAAATTAATTTTAATGACAGTTAAAAAAGAGAATATTATTATATCAATAAATAAAAACTGTAAATATTAAATTTGCAAACAAAACTTATTTTATATGTAAAAGTCATAATTTACAAACAAACCATAATTTTAAATAAGTTAAGGGTGTATTAAAAGGTAGGCTAGCGGGGCCAGAGCCACTATTATTTGTATTTTTTCGATAATTCATAAAAATAACATGCACGTGTTAGTGAGATTTATGCTTATTTTTGGAAGAGATTATTAGTCGCGGAGTGCGGACGGTTGGAGAACCGTCCGCAAAAACATTGGGTACCTAGTGAGTTCTAAAAATCAGCCTATAGTCGAGCTGCTCAACGAGCTTGTTAGCAAAGTTGTCAAGCTTGAATTTGAGCTCTTATAACATATGAACATTAATCTTAGCTCCAATTTGAGTTCTTGGCTCGATAAATCTGACTCATGAGCTTGTTATTGAGTCAAACTCGAGCTGATTCATGAACCGATTTGACTCGTCTACACGCTGACATACGGTGAAACTTCTAAATGCTAGCATAAATGATAGGCTTGATTTTTTTAGAGACATAATAATTTGAAAAGAGTTGATCACTTATGATGAATGAGGTTCTATCACAATACTCTTCTTTTATCTACCTATTCTCAAATTAATATCAATCTACTAAGGCATTTTTTCTTGAAATTTTAGTTTCAATTATCTCTTATGATAAAAAAATAAAAAATTATTTACATAAAAAATATATTTACTCTTTTTCCATTTTCTCTATATATATTATCTTTTGTTCCATTATTAATTATTTTATCTTATTATGTATTTTCTTAGCATAGCATTTTTTGTGAAAAAAAAAAAATATGGCTTGATATTTCAACCAAGCATAAATGATGGACTCTCTTCGCCACGGATTTCAAAGAATTCAATATGCTTGAAAGCATCATCTTAGATTTCATTTGGAACAACTTTCAAATTATTTTTTAATTAAAGTAGTTTTTTAGTTAAAAAATTTCTTAAATAATTTTTTTTCTAGGAAAAAATTAAAAAAAAAAAAAAAACTGTCTCAAACGAAGCCTTATTATCTTGCTTTTGACATTCCCAAAGCTTTCAAGGCTTTGGTGCCTTCAAAGAGAAAAATTATTAAGTGCGGCGTGCGCACCGTCCGCACAAGCACTTGGTATCTAGCGGTACCCAACGGTACCGAGTACGGGTACCGCCAGATACCCAATACTTATACGAACGGTTCTCCCATCCGCATTCTGCACCAAATAATATCTCCTTTAAAAAAGGGCTTGTGAATGATTCGGTGCCTTCAAAAGGGTTGTACGAGGATTTCACTTAATTTATTAATCCTATCCTATTAGGGGGAATGAGCATAGTATTGATGAATCCAACACTATAATTCAACAATGATTTGATTTCTCAATGGGGGCTTTGTGTCAAATTAGTATTGCACTTCTTCTAAGTTTTTTTTATTTATTTCATATGCCATATACCTTAATGAAAGCTTGCCTTTTTAAAGCTTTTGTTGACATTAACTTTCCTGTGCATTTGTTCCCAGCCTTGATAAATACTTTTTACATTTACGAACTTTGAGATGTTGCTTTTCATGTCTTCAACTAGCTTTATATGGTGCTATTTAGGGGTGTTAATATTTAACACGATCCGAAAATTCAACTCGAAATCAATCCAAAAATTTCGGGTTAGGGTACAATTCGACCCATTTTAAAAATCGGGTTGGGTTGGGTTGGATTGACCATTTGACCAAAAATTGACCGTTTTTTGAACCGAAAACCCGTTTTACCCAAGATTGACCCCTTTTGACCCGTAAAGCGGTGATTGACCTATTTTTATTACCAATAATATATTACTCAGGGCCATAAGCTATACACTAAGCAAGCCATCTGACCACTATTTATTTATGGGGGTAGGTACATAGTTCTATAGGAAGAATTGCATTTAAAAAGAATGCATAAATTACAAAATATCGCTCAATGAAGATTTGTCATAAGAAAATATTACAGTTATACTTTTTAAGAATCTTAAATACGTATGACTTTCTATATATGAGGTGGAGGCACACAAAGTTGCTAACCATTTCTTCATTGTTATTCAACTTTCGTTGGGAAGGTAACGTTCTTTCACCCCTTTTGCATTCTTCTTAGTGCTTTTCCTCTACTTTATTTCTTCGTTGTTGTTCGACGTCGCCTGCTTTACGTGAGGTAAAGTTTTAAATGAGTCGCTATCTTCTTATCCTCATTTGACAGGAAGGGGAAGTTCCCTTCCTGTCAAATTGGATGTTACGACAGTTTGACAACGTTAATCGGAAGTAAAGACGGGAGCTTTCTCATTGTGAAATTATTTATCTCAGCGAAGTAATCACAAGGGTTCTAGGAGAAGTCATGGAAGATGTGGTCGTGTGAACTTAAGTGAAAGTGATACCGTTTTTGATTTCATATAAGATGATCAGCACAAAAGAAAGACAAAAAATTCAAAATCTTGTATTTTTTGAATGTTGGTTGTTATTAAATTGATTTTGTTTCTAAGAATGAATTCGTTGTTTTATCACATTATTCTAAACATGTAATTTTATATTTTAATAAAAAAATTTCTCACAAATATAATTAGAATTATTTATAGAGACAAAGGACATAAAAATAATAATTTAATATTTTTATTAAAAAATATAATTAAAATTTCAATAAAACTATATTATGTAAAAAACTTTTTTGGTAGGATCCGCTGAAGCGGGAAGCTTTAACTACATGTGAAAAGAAGGACCTGATGGCCATTCCCGTCCATGTCTGGAGAGAAGCTAAACATCTCTCCGTTCTCCGAACACGGCTTTCCAAATCGCCTGATTACTTATTCCTGATGAGGAGCAGTAAAACTACACGGTGTGGGACTAAATTTCCGAAGCTCCTCCTCCTTTCTCTTCTCTCGCGTCACCCGAAGCCTGTCGACTTGCCCAACCGAGGCCTTGCTCCCGATCATCCCTGTTCGGCCGGCTCTATGAAAGCCAGAGTTCCTTCTCTTGAGCGCCTCCAGACCTCCAACCTGCTCCACCCACCACATTGACATTGGTCTTGACAGAATATTATTTTTCGTTATTGCCGAACAATATTGAGCAATACTAGCAATACTCCGGTATGCACAAAACTGCCAATACATAGCAAACCCAGGACCGATCTGGGTCGAGCCGTCGGGCCGTGCGGTACAGAGTAAGAGCGCGTGACACCATTTTATTGGCGTCCGAACGTAGAGCTACGTCAGGACACCGGACCAAACAAAGAAACCGCGGAGAAACTAAAAGAAATATATTAAAAATTATTTGTATTTTTCAACAATTAATTAAAATAACATGCAATTTTTTTTTAAATAAATAAGATGCACTTGTTAGCACTGTTTTGAAAACCGGACCGGAACGGCCGGTTCAACCATGAACCGGTCTGGTGGCCGGTCCGGTCAGGCTTCAAAACCGCCTCTGCATCGAACCGGATCAAATCGGATTGAACCGACGGTTCAACCGGTGAACCGTTGGACCGGTCCGGTTTGGAAAGAATCGGCCGGTTCATAAAAACATTTTATTTTATTTTAATTAAAATTTTAAAAATATATTTTAGTTTACTAAATTTTTTAAAACTTTTAAAAAATAATTTTATCAAATATGATGATTAATTTCATCATAATACATGCAAGTTATTTTAAATATCTCATATAAATTATTTTGTAAGAGGAGTGTACTTCTCACCTTATATAGGGTTCAAGGAAACATCCTCAAACTTCCCCCATGATGTGGGACTAAAAAACTTGGATGAGTAGTTTAGAATGTGAATTTGGGCTTATTTGGACTATTTGGGCTTCAATTTTTTTCTTAGTTGGGCTACAAATTTAGATAATATGTATTATAATATATATTATAATACTTATAATATATATTATAATTTTGCTATAATATATAAATTTGCTATAATATATATTATAATACTTATATTATAAAATATTAATATTATAAATTAATACATTATATTAAATATTATTTGTATAAATATATTTAATTATAAATATATAAATATATTATTTTTAAATGATATTTATATTTATAATTTTGCATTATATATATATATATATATATATATATATATATATATATATATATATATATATTTAAATTTATAAATATTATTAAATGATCATATATTTAATTATTTATATTATATTAGTGATCATACATTTTTTATTATAAATTTATATATTATATTAAATATTATTCTTATAAATATATTATTCTTAAATATATTTATATGTATAAAATTTTATAAATATTATTAAATGCTCATATACTTATATTATATGATTTTTATTTTATTTATTTTTAGTAATATTATTATTTATTACGTCATCCGGTTCGACCCCGGTTCGACCGGTCGAACCGGTCAAACCGTGAACCTCTCCCTCTTCCGGTTCGTTGTCCGGTCCGATTTTCACAACCTTGCTTGTTAGTGAGATTTGGGTTTCATATGGGATGGTTTTTTTTTTTTCTTAAAATAATTTTTAGTATAAAAAAATATTTTTTTTTAAATTAAAAAACTTCTTTAAGAATCAGTAAAAAAGTATCATGGCCCATACCTTAAAATTTAAATGCAAAGTTAATCGGTAATAAAAAATTTGATCGGTAAATATCCACCTTGATGCATTATCCCAACCTCTCTTGTGATAGGTAACAACAAAACCCATAGGTTATTTCCGTTCTCATTCTCTCATACGCACGAACACGATTATAGCTAGCTGAGTGATTTGTGATTACCAATAAAAAACTGAAAATCTGTACGGTGTGGGACTAAACGCTAGCCCTATCTCCCGGCTTCGTCTGGTTCGCGAGCTCCAGGAAAGAGCCGGAAGTTCCTCCGCCTTCTCTTCTCTCGTGTCACCCGAAGCCTGTCGACTTGCCTAACCGAGGCCTTGCTCCCGATCATCCCTTTTCGGCCGGCCCTAGAGAAGCCAGAGTTCCTTCTCTTGAGCGCCTCCAGGCCTCCAACCTGCTCGACCCACCACAGTAGCAACCACGCTTCACTGCAAAGGTATTGTCCCCTCCTCTTCTAGAGATCTTGAGATGGAGTAGGCAATAATATGGATTTTGTAGCTTTCATGAATGCTACTGTAATTTCATAGCCACTCATTAACAAAGCATGATGAGTTGAGGTTCTCTCATAGAGCTGAAATTAGCTTTAATTTTCTTTCTCCTTTCTCTCAAATATTTCCTGTTCATTGGCTCCTTATCATAAGTAGTGTGGTGTTGAAATGTGCCTAATGGTTTATTAGTTCATTTGATGCATTGTTATTTGGATAAACTCCAAATAGGTTGTGTTTTGATGATCTTGATCAAATATGTGGATAGTTTTTCTTATCTTTTGTGATTATGTGTGATTGTAAAGCATGATCTTCATGTCTATTTATTTCGTGTAAGTGTTGCGTGTCATCTACGTGATGGAATGCCATCTTTTGCCAAATGTTTGGGACATGTTTATACCAATGTCCGCCATGAAATAATACAAGCTTTGACTATGCTAAGATTGTGAGTGAGCACATTCGTATTTCACAGTATCTATGTTTCTAAAAGTCTGCTAGTTAAAAAAAAAAAAGGAAAATAGAGAGCTTATACTTATTCATGTGAGAATTCATTGGCAAATCATTTTATGATTATTTGGAAAGCCTCTAATATATTCGATTTGTCTTTCTTGTTATTGTTCATGACAAAACAACACTCTTTAACATGTTAGGACCTTTTTAAGATAATGTTGTGTTTGACTATTGTGAGGTAGTGCTATATCTCTTGAATAATTGTGAGCAAAATTTGTTCAGTTTTATACCGAACTTCGAAAGATACACTTATTCATAAGATTCTTATAGTAGCTACACAAACTTGTAATATAGAAGCTAGGGGTGTCAATTTTTGACACGACCCGAACCCGACCCAGAAAAATCCGGGTTCAGGTCAACCCGAATCCGAAACGGGTCGGATTTGGGTTCAACAAATCAACCCGTTTTAAAAATCGGGTCGGGTTCGAGTTGACCCAGCAACCCGAAATTGACCCGAAAGTGACACGAAAACTCATATTTGACCCGAAAACCGAGATTGACCCATTTTTGACCCAAAAATCGAAGATTGACCCGATTTTGACTCGAAAACTAGCAAAACGGGTCGGGTTCGGGTTGACCCAAATAGTGCAGGGTCAGTTTTGGGTTCGACTCGAACCCGACCCGTTGACACGAATTGACACCCATAATAGAAGCTATAGGTATTTCTTCATGTTTTAACAAGTCGTGTGATCGAATACATAGTTCATTAGCAATGTTTGTGTGATATTCGTATGTATATTCTTGAATTTTAAGGTCCGCCGACATACTTGACGTCATATAAATGTAGAAGCTTGTAGTTACATTACGTGACTTTATTTGTTTTATGTCCAATCACAAGTATAACTGATTCAATATGAAGTTGCATAGAACACAAGTTTCATATGCTTTTAAGTTTTTTTTTCTTTCTCTTAAAACATAGAAAGGAAATTAAACTTAATGCTATATTTGTTTAGGAAGGGCTAAAGTTGTGATAAGTTATTCGAAATAATTTTGATATGAAGTGATTGATTGTGTTGAGATTCATTTGTTAAAATTGTGTTATTATTTCACGAAAGCTACTACCATTATATCCTTTGTTAAAATGCCAGTTAATTTGAGTTTATCTTCAAAGTATGCTTATCACTTTCAATATCATGTACAGGATTATATGGTTCGAATCTGCTACTGTTTTTCCTGTTTCCCCACCGGTGGAATTGGCAACTTAAAATGTTTTTAAGTCTGCTTTTGCTGGAGGCCTCGCATGTGCCATGTCTACTTCAATAATGCATCCACTTGATACAATGAAGGCAAATATTGACCCTCACATCTCTATCTTTTATGATATTCTCTTGAAGGCGGGCATGGGTCTATATGTAGAGGCAAAGAAGGTATAGCTCATTCAATTCTGGAGTACGTAAGTAAAAAATGTATTAATTAATTATATACCTGTCTTTCTACTTATGCATCAAGAGTTTGGTAGATTATCAGAATGATGGGAACTACAAAGCTGTTCATTTGAAGACAAAGGCGAAAACAGAGGTGAAGATTAAGAATAGACATGAGGTCATACTGCAAAGATTTTCTCAAAAGTTCAAATATCCTCTTTTGATTTTGACTGAAACCTTGCCTGGAATCAACAATACCTATACTATGACAACCAATCTTTCACATACTATGCATGAGGAAGCATCCATTTGTATGTTGGAGAACTTGATTGCTTCGAGGACTCTGGTAGATAAGCAGGACGCTTCTGGTTGGATCAAGGTCTAAGAACTTTCAGTTCTATCTGGTTCATCTGGAACAAAACAGTTATATAATTATACAAAGCCAGAGTTCCTTCTAGTAATAGATCAGGTGATCTCCATTCTTCTCGTATTTGTCCTTCATCTAATGTTCTATGTTGTCCTGTTTCTCCTTCTGGAGATGAAATTTCTGTTGGGAGAAGTAATCATGATATGCGATGCTTTCAGATGTAATTTGTATCAATCATTTACCAACTTTGCTATGTTGAGAAATTTCTTTTGTTTTTTATACTGATTTGCAGCATTTGGTTCTCAGCATTACTTATTGCAGCGATGCTATTTTCTAATAGAAGGCCTGCTATCTATGCTACAGAACCTCTCTTCTTCTGAAGCTTGTTTAGTTGTTTCTATTGTTGGAAGGTTACTGAAGAATTCATAAAAATTCTGTTAAAAACTGTGCTTTAAGATGGAAGGGAAATGAGAATTCATATGTTTTTTTTTTTTTAAACAATTTTCTTGTGTTGTCCGAAGTTCAATAATATGTTACATGTTTTTTGGGCCTTTACATATAACCGTACAACGCCACGATGTTGTGTTGTGGTGATGTATAATTTGTTCGGAGATAGACAAAGAGCGGAGCACTGTTGCGCTTCACACCCCGGCGCTGCATCACTGTCAAGCAGACAGGAGACACAAAGTGGAGCACCACGGCACTCCAAACTTCGCACTGCGGCACTATGAGGTAGGCTAATAGTTTTCTTTTTGGTTTTTCATTAAAGGTTGCTTCCCTTGGTGGTTTAGGGTGAGTTTCTCTTTATTTGTTTGTAAGAAAAAGAAAATTAAAAATTGGCATGAATTATGGATCAAATGCAAATTAATGATTTCAGGTGTCGGTGCTTCATTTCATGTTTGAAAAGAAGAATGAAGGGCATCTGCTTGAGAAAAATTTTAACCTGAAATTGAAGGATGAATCAAAATCACACATAAGGCGAACACTTTTGATCACATACTAATTAAGATCGGAAGCACACTAAAGAGAGGAGGAGATTATGGAGATGATCAGCCAAGGGAGAGTCAATGTACTTTTCCATCTTTTGTGAAGTCTAATGAAGATGATAAACCAAATTGCAGAGTTTGTAAGATCACTTGGAGATCATAATCACTGTGGTCTGCGCTCCCCTAAGCATCATGAGGCTATTGAGAATATCAGGCTTATCGAAAGCACCATAACGAAGAGAAAAGAGCAGAAGAGTTTGTAAGATCACTTGGAGATCATAATCACTTCTGCTCCATTGCAATATGAACAAAGCAACTTACTCTTCACATGTCATTTCAGTGGGGTAGCTTACAGCATGAGATTTGCTCCAAGAGTTGAAACAGTTGAGCTCAACAAGGGAACTGGAAATTATCACAATCCTCACTCTTTTTGTCTCTCTCTTTTGTAAATAACACAAGGTGGGAATTGAACCCCTCACGCACATTTTGTAAAGTGGGGGAAATACAAGTAGGAGTATTCTCAAACCAACATACCTCATTTTTTTAGAGAGATTATTCTGTGCAGATACCTGACACAGCTTACCGTTCAGAGGTCAATCAGGTGTAGCCACATCATCCAGTATCGAGCAGTACCGAGCTAGATACCAAGCAGTACTGAGCCGCGGTATCGAGTATGGGTTATGTGGCGCACTTTCATTGGGCTTTGGACTACGTTCGGTATCCGCACCTAATAAAAAATTCGTTGCTCATCCAGGTCTCAGTCTTGTTCTCAGGGTCAGCAGCTATTATCTGCACCCAATACCAAGATGGAGCAATCAAATAAGCAAATAATTTGTTGGCTTCAATAATTGATGGTAAACAGGGAACTTTCATTTGAAGTTGTCAATGTGTTTCAAGCTGAATTTAGCTCAAGATGTTCTCATCCAAGTTTTTTTTCCCTACTGATGTCATATTATGATAAAAAATTCGGTTCCATAAGGCAAGAAAACTTATCTAAAATTGTGAACATGAGAAGATCTGTAGTGGGATCACTAGGGGCCTGAGCCCCATTGGCCTAGCCCAAAATTACTTACTAAAAAGTCTACTTTCTTTTTAATAAAGGCCTAATCCATGCAATTGAGTGTAAAAGCTTAACAGCTGAATTAATAAATGGGGAAAGAGGGCAATATTAATTATTAAATGTGTGTGGTAAGAGAGAGAGAGAGAGAGAGAGAGAGAGAGAGAGAGAGAGAGAGAGAGAGGATTGGAGATTTGTAGGATAAATTTTGATTAATTTTTGTTTGTTCGTTTTGATTTTAATTTTAATCATATATTTATTTTTTCATAATTTTAATCATATATTTATTAAAAAGTCAACTTTTTTTAACCACTCTCCGACAAGGGGAGGATGTGAATGTAGAAGCTAAAGGTTCTAGGAGAAAGGAAGATAAAGAGTATATCGTGTAAACAAATAGCTTCTCATTATACAATGTATAATACAATGCTATGTATTTGGTCTCTTAAATAGACCTAACATAGTACGGTTCAAGAACCCACGACCAGGCCTATACCTCCACGTCATAAGCAGGAGCTGGAATACCGAAATGTGTTTAAGTTAAATATGTTGCTTCTAATACTCCCCCGCAAACTGATGGATCTTGAATGACCGTCAGTTTTTGGAGTAGAGTGTGGAATCGTGGTGTAGATAGGGATTTCGTTAGTATGTCAGCAACTTGGTCAACCGTACTTATTGGTAAGATGCGAAGTGGTTTCGATGGATGCGATCTCGTATGAATCTGTGTTCCAACCCCCACAAACTATATGTTTTCTATGTTCCAACCCTGCATTTATCCAAAGTAAATTTGACAAGGCCTATCTCTTGATGTCTCCCAAATTTAAAAGAAAACTCTTTTGGCCAATGAGTTTAGAGAATAAGGTCGTAAGTTTGAAACCCCGGTCTCAATCCTTCACATGTTTAGAGTAGAGTTGACAAGGCTTACATCAAAATGAACATGAAAAACATAAATTTTTTAAAAGAAGATTTCATGGTTTACCCTGAATTTAAAGCAAGGTTATAAATCCCAATCTTCGACTTGATCCTCCACATGCTCAAAGTCAAGTTGACAAAGCTTCCATCTTGATGGCTCTCAAAATTATAGAATTTTGATAAGAGAACTCCTTGGACCTCTCATCCTATATGGTTGGGTTATAAGTCCCAAATGTTTTATTTGATCCTCCACATGCCAAATATAAAATTGATTTGTTTGTATATTGACTATTGTCTATACAACAAGAGGATGATCGTAAAATCCTTTACTCTTGATATGATCAAAACATGTTCATCTCATCATTGATTGAAACTTTATATTTCACATCAATTCTTGCCAAAATATTTTACAATACATAAAAATGAATTCAATTTCACATACAAACCAGTTTGTTTGAACCTAATATTCTTCAAGCAAGTAATCGGAGTTGACAAGGTTCATAAAACAACAATCTTTTGAGTGATCCTTTGCAAATAAATAGTAAAATCTTTTAAGGTTAAGGGTAACAATCTAAATATAAAAATAAAAACACATGCTTTTTACTCTAATGATGGATTTTGTTATTAGAATATATTAACTAGAAGGGATCATTCTCACAATAAAATTCTCTCAAATTACAATAGAAACCTTTTTGTGCTTCATTCTTAATGATGCATATTATTCAAGCAAATTGTAAGTAGAATGAATTTTGTCCAAAACCATTCCCTCAACTAAATATATACAATTTACAATGCTCAAAGCAATCACCCCTCCATTTTCTAAATCAGTTTATCCGTGGTGACATTTAATTTTGACCCAATGATGGTGGTGAAAAAAATATTGGAAGGTTATATCCAATAGGCCAGGTAGCCTATAATAAAACCATGCAAAAATTCACTGTCCTTACCAAGATTATAGTGAAGTCGGACTTCTGCCCGGCCACCGATGAACTCCGGACTTTCGCCCGGCCTCCAAGTGACGCTGGATTTCTGCCCAGCCGCCAAGTGATGCCGGACTTCTGTCTGGCAACCGACAAAGTCCAGACTTTCGCCCGGCCTCCAAGTGACGCCGAACATTTTTCTCGGCCTCCAAGTGACTTCGGATTTCTTCCCAGCCTCCAAATGACTTCAAACTTCTGCCCAACCACCGGTGAACTCCAGACTTCCGCAAGTCCTCCAAGTCACATCGGATTTTTGCCCAGCCACCATGTGACACCGTACTTCTACCCGTCCACCGACGAAATCCTAACTTTCGCCCAGTCTCCAAGTGACGCTGGATTTCTGCTTGGCCTCCAACTGACGCCATATTTTCACCCTGTTGCGAGTGACGTCGAATTTCTGCCCGTTCACCAACGGACGTCGGACTTTCGTTCATAAATAAAGGATTGAATATTGTAATATGATTGTCCTTAATTTAAAGGACGAATCAATCACTTGTAATCAATTCAAACACTAGTGGAATCTTTTCAGCTGGGCGTGGCCCCATGGTTTTTCCCCTTTTTAGGATTTTCCATGTAAAAATCCTGGTGTCCTTTCATATTCTGTTTGTGTGTTGGATATCCATGCAACGCTAAGATGAAATTTTTTAACTCTATCGCCGTATATATTCTAGCCCGCAACAGTTATGATCTTCATTTTGGTGTTTTTAAAGAAGAGGGTTTATGCTTGATCCTTCGCATCACTTAGAATTAAATTTCTAAGAGAAGAAAGCAATGTTCTCACTAAAGGGTAAGTAAGGACAGAGAAGCGAACTTCCTCTTAATAGGTTTTATAGATTTCAACGGGAGAAAAGGTTAAAATTTTTGAAATTTCAATCATTAAGGCTTATCTGGGCACAACAACGTTCGAAGAAATGACAAAGAGATCAAAGAAGAAGAGAAAGAGTAAGAATGAGAG
Source organism: Dendrobium huoshanense (assembly GCA_016618105.1). NCBI lineage: Eukaryota > Viridiplantae > Streptophyta > Magnoliopsida > Asparagales > Orchidaceae > Dendrobium > Dendrobium huoshanense. The sequence continues at coordinate 53,715,214 of CM028360.1, read as the reverse complement.
TAAAAATAATTTAACTCCTTGAGTAGCAAAAAAATATTTGGTAAATTTTTGTGATGTTTTTTTTTTTTAAATAAATTTCTTGTCTAAATAGGTGATGCATTTTAATTAATTTTACTCCTATTAAAGGTATATCATATATTTTGTTGATATATTTATATTATAAGATAATATTTGTATCGTAAACTAAAAAAAAAAAAAGGGTAAGATCCGCCTAAGCGGTTTGCCTTAACCGACGAATGTGCACGGTAAGATTGTTCGGGGAGTAGCCAACAATCTCTCCCATCGACGAACACAAGCTTCAGAATGGAGACATTTATTATTTATATGATACGGAATCAGATATCAATTCGGTGTGGGACTAAACACAAGCGAGAAGATTGCAGCGAACCGTTGTATTACGCAACACAGCCATGAAAACCATTCGTCTCTTGCCACGAGTCCTGCCACAGCATCTAAGAGTACCTCTAACCACATGAAGGAATTGTTAGTATAATGAGGTTATTAATCATTTTCTGAGCTTGGTTTTGAATCAATGAAGGTGTAAGATTAGGAAGATTCTAAATATCAACTATGTATAAATTTTGTTTAAAATTTTAATAACCAAAATATAAATCTACAAGATTAGGAAATGCATATTTTTATTTTAATGATTTACTCTGCTTTAAGATTGTAATTAATGGTTGAAGATTAGAGGTGATAACTAAAATGGTTAAAGATAATTTTTTTTTAAAATATTTTCACTTCCAAAAATATAATCCGTTTGAAAAGCAGTTCGGGTTTCGTATTCTAATCAGTTTCCAATTTTGGGTCAGTTTCAAGTCAACTCAAAACCCCAAAATCAACCCATAACTGATTTGGATTTGGATCGTGCCTAGCTAGCCTCACAATCGCCCTTCACCCACTTTGTCATGCTCACACTTGCATAGGTGCACCCACTCATGCTCACACTGTCGGACGCCTATCCCTCGCTCACCTCGTCTCGTTCCCTCGCCTTACGCTCGTGCTCGTGGACCGCCTCACATAGTGCTTGTCTCGTTCAATCGAATCAGCATGTCAGGTCGGGTTGACCTAGGTTTAGGGTGTGTCAAGTCCGAGTTTGGATTTAAAATCCATTTGTGTAATCAAGACGGGTACGAATCAAATTAATTAAGTGCAAATCCATTTTAGGTTGGACCTAAACTCAACCTGAAAACTCATTTTGATACCTCTACATGAGATCTAGAAAAACTAAATAATGAATGTGGATAAAGTCACAATAAAGTCAAGAATAATTTTTTAATAAGTGTAGATAAATTAATTTATTATTTAGAGGGGTATGAGTTAATTATTTAGTATTATCAACATCAAAATATAAGTATATATATATATATATATAATATAAGTACTTTACAAGTATCTATCTGAGTTCTCATTAGGAAAATTGGCATCAATGATCCATCTCTTAAGAGAATCACTTGCCACGAGGAAAAGCAATTGGCCAACAAACTAGTCGATCGGTATCATCTTTAGCATGTTTGTCAACAGGGCGCCCAAACTCATAAAAACCTCATATATAAGTGATACGTCATCTCAAAATTATCTTGATCGAGCACGAATCTCGAGACAAAAGCTAGTTGAAAACTTCAAAAATTAATTTCGGGAGCATATGAACTCCGATTTCAGCGAGCTTACAGTTAAACTGAGCGTCTCGGAAATACAAACCCAACGACACCAAGATCAACCCAATCCGAGCCCAAATGAGTCTGAATCAAAGGTTCAAAGCGCTGTTGGAAGGTTCAAACCGCAATTTGAGTTACCAAACGGTCTCCGATTTTGACGAGCTTATACTCGAATCGAACGGCTCGACGAGACAAATCCAACGAGCCCAAGATCATCAAATTCCAACATCACTAATGCCTTCAAATGTTCAACGAACGGTGCATGATCAAAGGATTCGATATCGGCCGTCCATTCAAACCACTCCCAATTCGCCATTGATCTCACGCCTATTTACGGGCTATGCCACTCCAGAAAAACTATAAATAGAGCCCTCATTCTACACCAAAAGGGGAGAGGGAAGAGAGAGAGAAGAAGAGGAGAAAGGGGAAAAGGAGATTCCTCACCTCCTCTCGACCACCGCCGGAGCTCTTCCTGCCGCCTGAAGACGTCGGAACTCTGCCGGATTTTCAGGAAACACAAGAATTTTGCAAAACTTCCACGTGATGCTGAAATCCTTCCCAATTAACAACAGAGTTCCCTCCCGACGCCGAAACTCCGCCCAAGTGAAGCCGAAGTTCTCCTCTGCCACCAAAGACGTCGGACTTCTACCCGACGTCGGACATTCACTCTTCGCCAAGTTTCTACCCGACGCCGGACTTCTACCGGTTATCGGACTTCATTGGACGTCTATGCGAAGATGCATTTATTTCCATTGCTGGACTTCTACCTGACGCTATCCTACTGATCTTCGTCGTCAGACTACAGTCCTTCCGACCTCTATCGCCAGCCGACTACGGTCCTCCCGACTTACATCGCCCGCCGACTACAATCTTTCCGACCTCCGTCGCCCGCTGACTACGGTCCTCCTAACTTACGTCGCCCGCCGACTATAGTCCTCCGTCGCCAGCTGACTACGGTCCTCCTGACTTATGTCGCCCGCCGACTGCAGTCCTTCTAACAAAGCGAATACGTCGATAATAGCTCTTTGTATTTACATCATGTAATGTACTCCATAAGATGTACATCAAGCTAAGGCATTCTCCCAAGGAAGGGCCTCATTTTTAATCGACTGCAAATACTAGTGGATTCATTCAAACTGGGCTAGGCCCCGTGGTTTTTCCCCCTTTTTAGGGATTTTCCACGTAAAAATATTGGTGTCTCATAAGTGCTAGATCCTCTTTCTCTTATCTGATTGCGTGCTGGATTTTCGTACAACGCTAAGACGATAAACTTTATATTTCTCTACCGCCGCGAATACTCGTGGACGTAACAATAAGTAACCCTAATACTAATAGAATCATTCATCTATGATCATCCCTTGCGGTGAAGGTTGCTCGCCAACCACTGACATCAACTATTCAACTACAATAAACAAAATTGTGGCGGTTTAATTAACTACTAGCATTATTTTAGCTATTAAAACCGACATCTTAGCTTATATTAAGTGATGCAAAAACTTTATTTTCTTATAGTGGGTTATAGTCGAGTTTATCATGAGTAGAGCTTACCGAGCCATAAGTTCGAGCTTGAGCTTGAACTCGAACTCGAGCTCGTATATTAAAAGAGCTCGCTCTCAGCCTGGATCGGCGCGTAAGCTCATTATGCAACTCGATTAGCTTAAAATATATTAAAATTTTACTTTGAATTAGTATTGTACAATATATTTTAACCAAGGCTTTTAAAATCGGACCGGACCGGCCGGTTCAACCGGTTGGACCGCGAACCGGCTGGCCGGCCAGTTACAGTTCATGTTAAAACCGGTTTCGCACAAAATCGGTATCCGGTTCGATCACCCAGCCATATAACTCATTTCATTCGAACGTATCTTCTTCCCCAGCGTCTCCCGCATGGTTCACGTTAGTAATGAGGTCGAGCCCAACCTTCATGCCGCTGTCGAACAGCTCCACTGTGGATCTATTCAACTGCAAGGAGGCAGAGTTGGGAAATCGAGCTCTGTGCCTCTGCCACGCCATGCCGCCATAGGAGATGAGAGTGGTGCCATCAGGTAATTGTTCGTCGGGTAAAAGCTGGGAGAGATAACGCTTTTGTTGCTGGGAGGAAAAAGAAGGATATAAGGATGAAAGTTGAGAAGATGTTGGAGAAGTACTCTAGGATAGCGGCGTTGACAGAAGTCACAGAACTCTAGTTACAGCTACCTTTTTTATTATATTACCATGAAACAGAACTTTAGCTATAGGCTACACCTACATTTTTTATTATGTTTTATGAAACAAAACTAGCTACAGGTTTTTCTCCCAAAAAAAATCTAGCTACCGGCTACAGCTACCTTTTTTATTATATTATATGAGAATAGCCAACACACTATCTCAAATGAAGATCAAATATTGCAAATTATAAACTTATAATTTTTTATCCTCTCATAGAATTAAATATTGGGTTATTTTTTAAATATAATAATTATTTATTATGTTATCTGGTTCGTCCCCGGTCGAACCATCGAACAGCTAACCTCTTCTTTTTCCGGTTCATTATCCGGTTCGATTTTCAAAACCTTGATTTTAACATTTTAAAATTAGTTCTAAATAAAAAATAAAAAATCTAAATAAAATTCACGCTTTTAATTTAAAATTAAGAAATCGAGCTCAACTCAAGCTCTAGCACAGTAAAAACTAAACAAGCTTAACTCGATTAGCCAGATACTCAACTCGACTCGATCCGTTTACACCCATTGCCAAATACATCAAAACTTATTGGCCAAATCTTAATTAAATAGATTATCTTAATACTAAACGTTAATCCAAAACTAAGCTTTAAATTAAATTAGATTAATTAATTCCCACAAATATTGATAAGTTTTACGTAATACTACCGTTAGGAGAAGAATTATTCTTTTTCTGGTAACTAAATAAAATTTACACATTAGTTTTGACTTTATCTCAATTTGCGTAATTTGAAAGTTTGGAACATTATTTTATTTTATTTATTTTTATAATAGATATATATGGAATTAAATTATCTTTTCTATTTATAAAATTATGATCTGTCACATAAAATAATTTAAAAAAATACTTAAATAATTGTAGAAAATGAAATAGTAATATATTGGGGGAATATTTATAAAGGATGGGGAAGAGATCTATTGCTGTTAAAGTCTCCACCATTTCTTCAGGTGGAGGAGGAGAAACAGTAAATAAATGGCTGTTCTTAGAAGAGAAGAGAGGAAGAAGCTCGGTGGTCTGAAGACCATGCCTTTTATATTATGTGAGTTTTTTTTTTTTTCTTTGTAATGCTAAATTTAGGATTTGTTTGAGACGACTAACCGTAATTTTTAATGAAGATGATTATAGAGCAACTTTGAAGAAAATAGCTTTTTGGAAAGCTATTATAGAAAGCACTTCCTATTACAAAAACTTATTGACATTATTTTGTTTTTGGGGTAGTTTAACTGCAATATTTACACATTAATGAGGGTATCCAATTACAAGTAATCACGAAAGAGTTGAAGCTCCCTATTCATTAAAGTTTCGTTTGGGACAGTTTCTTAGTGTTTTCTAAAACAGCCTTTCAAAAAATTTTAGTACTAAAAAGCTGCTTTAGAAAGCACTAAGAAAGCCGTCCCAAACGAAAACTAAGTTGAGAAGTGGGAAGCACAAATGAAGTCAGACCAACAAGAAAAAGATGGGCAAAAAGAGAAAGAGCGAATGAAAGTCAAAGCCCAGGGTATGATGCTGATTTCAACCCTTAGCGAAGAAAGGCTCTTGCTCGAATGCATGACTGTGAAGAGCAAATCGTCATGGCATGGAGAGATTATTACGTGCGGAGTCCGAACGTGTTTGGAGGTCAATCCGGACGTGCCACGTCACTCAATACACTGTACATTGGGTAACGTACCATATACAGATTAGTCTTCAAGCATGTTCGAACTCCGCACGTAATAATGTTTTCCTAGCATGACACTCTAAAATATTGGATTGGGACACCAAGAACTCTACAACCACGAAGACTAATACAAGAACAAATCATTAATCGAGAGAGAGGCGAATTTGAATAGAAGAAGAGCACGAAAACCCTAATTTAATTCATAATAATATATAAATATTAAATTATTGAGACATTTATAAACCATCAGCATAACAAATTTATTAATTGTTTGTGATATCTTTTTTGTTTTTCATTTTTTTGTTGATTTTGATAGCCAAATAATTATTATGACTGCGCTAATCAATAATCCAATGCAGCAAATGAAGTATGCGATCGGTTCGCCGTTGCTGGTTTCAATGCCAATATGATTCAGTATCTAAGGAATGAGCTTCATCTTCCTCTTGTTCAGGCCACCAACACACTGAACAATTTTTCCGGCACGTCGAGCTTTACTCCTCTCATCGGCGCTCTCATGGCGGACTCTTTTGCTGGCCGCTTCTGGACCATTACTGTTGGATCAATCCTCTATCAATTAGTATGTGTTATGCAATTTAAGTACTTTTAGTGTTTGTTTGGAAAGATTTTTCACAGTTTTACTTTTCAGATCATAACAACAGTTCCGTTACTGTTTTCTTATTACTTTTCGAAAATTTTCATGACAGAAAGTTGCTGTTTTTACAGCCATAATCACTAAAATGTAGTAACTTTAAGAAAAGTTGCATTTGATATACAGGGAATGTTGGGCGTCACCATCTCCGCAATCCTCCCAGCCCTTCGCCCGCCTCCCTGCCCTCCCCAGTCCCCTTCCTGCCACCAAGCTTCGCCATGGCAACAAGCCATCTTCTACCTATCCCTCCTTGTCACCGCAATCGGCTCCGGCGGAATCCGGCCCTGCGTCGTCGCCTTCGGAGCAGACCAACTTGAACAAGACAGTCCAACTCAACGGACCAATAGAACCGAACGACGCTGGAGCTTCTTCAATCTCTACTTCTTCTGCATCGGACTGTCTGTAATGCTTGCTCTTACAGTGGTGGTCTACATACAGGACAATGTAGGCTGGGGACTGGGTTTCGGGATCCCCACCATCGCCATGTTCATCTCTGTTATCGTTTTTGTGTTTGGGTACCCGCTTTACATCAGGAAGAAGCCTGGAGGTAGTCCGTTGACCAGAATGGCCCAGGTGGTGGTGGCGGCTGTGAAAAAGAGGAAGCTTGATGGACCTGCCGATGTTAGGCTTCTGTATCAGGATCAGGAGCTTGATGCTAATATAACCACCGCCGGCCGTCTCTCGCATACCAAGCAGTTCAAGTAAGTGTTAGGCGATCGGCGACTATCGCCAACTCTTTATTTGTTATTATTTTTGAATTACTAAATCAGAGACTGCAGATTCTTGAACCGGGCGGCGATTGTCACTGACGGCGACAAAACCGACACCGGCCGGTTGAGACCATGGCGGCTATCGACCGTCCACCGCATCGAAGAGCTGAAATCGTTCATTCGCATCCTCCCCATCTGGTCCGTCGGCATCCTCCTCATCACCTCTGCGGCCAACAACTTCACCTTCGGCATCATCCAAGCCAAGACCATGAACCGTCACCTCGCTGGAGACTTCCACATCCCTCCGGCCACCCTCTTGATCTTCTCCGCCATCTCCATGCTCCTCACTCTCACCATCTACGACCGCCTCATCGTTCCCCTTGCCCGCCGCCTCACTAACCACCCCGACGGCATCTCCCACCTCCGCCGCATTGGCATCGGCCTCGCCATCTCCATCCTCTCCAACGTCGCCTCCGCGCTCGTCGAGAACCGTCGCCGCCGGGCCGTCCACAAAATCAGTGTTTTCTGGCTGGTGCCGCAGTACGCGGTACATGGTGTGGCGGAGGGGTTGGCGTCCGTCGGGCTGATGGAGTTTCTTTACGACCAATCGCCGGAGAGCATGAGGAGCATATCGGCGGCACTTTACTGGCTGTCAATATCGTTGGGGCACTACGGTAGTACGATGCTGGTGACGATGGTGAACGATTTCACTAAGAAGACGAAGCAGGGGAGTTGGTTACAGAACAATATCGATAAAGGGAGGCTTGATTATTTCTACTGGCTGGTGGCCGGGCTCCAAGTCTTCAACTTTGGATATTATCTTGTCTGTGCAAGGTTTTATGTGTTTAAGAGGTTAGAGATCGCCGGAGATCCGAATCCGTCGGAGGATGCGGAGGAGAAGGGTGGTGGTGAAGTTGAGCTAGCAGTGGCAGCTCAGGCTTAGGTTTGACGAACCGAACAACACAAAAAAAAAATCACCCGTTTCCAAACGAAAAAGGCAAAAAAACTCTCAAACAAACAAAGCCTTAGAGCGAGTGCTGAAACCAGATTTTCATCAGTTGGAAACGGTATGGACTTTGTCATAGGAGTAATTGTCAAAAAAAAAAAAAAAAAAAAAAAAAAAAAAAAAAAAATTCGTGTTGCGCTTACATTCTTCTTTTTGTGCTATTTTTTCTTATCCGTTTGATCTAAATTATCTTAATTTGTTTGTCAAATGTGTTGAATAAAACTTAAGGTTCGTTTGGGGCAGTTCTTTCATTGCTTTTTAAAATAATTTTTTATATCAAAATTTCTAATTCAAGAAAATTTTAATTAAAAAGCTGTTTTGGAAAGCATTAAGAAAGCTGTCCCAAACAAAACCTTAAGGCTTCGTTTGGAACGGCTTTATTTATGCTTCTTAAAACAGTTTTTTATGCAAAAAATTTGATTTTTGTAATAGAAAATTGCTTTAAGAAGCAGAAAGAAAGCCATCCCAAACGAAGCCTTAATGTGATTTCAGAAAGCACTCGAAATTAGGAGAAATTATTTTGTTCGGAGATAAATCAGGATGCGTCATTTCAGCTTTGGTTCAGGACGTTTTTCTTATTGTTTCTAAAAGTAATTCTTTTAGTATAAAAATATTAATTTTTATATTAAAAATCTACTGTAAGACACAACTCTCCTTGGCCTATTGGTTGATAGCTTAGGCTTCCAAGTTCCAACTAAGAGGTTCAGCGTTCGAGTCTATGTGTATGCGTTGTGTGTGTGAGTTTGCCTTAAATGGCCTAAATGTCCAAAAAAAAATCTACTTTAAGAATTAAAAAATAATAAGAAAGTCATCTCAAATGAGATCTCTAAGACTTGATTTTGGATAATTTTTTTACTATTTTTTAAAATAACTTTTTAGTATAAAATTTTCTAATTCAAATTAAAAAAAATTATATTAAGAAATTATTTTACAAAAAAATAAGAAAATTATCCCAAGCAAAGGTAAATACTTCGTTTGGTATAACTTTCTTAATGTTTTGTAAAATTATTATAGAGAAAATAATTATTTATAGGTAATACAAAAATCAATTTTATAGTATAAACTTTTTTAAAAGTAAAAAAAAATAATGACCAAATAAAAATTATGATTGTACTTTGAAAAATATAACAGTAAGAAAAATGGCCCAAAGGAAGTATAAATTTTTATTTGGGATAAATTTTTTGCTGTTTTCTTAAACAGTTTTTTAGTACAAAAAATTCTTAAAAATAGTAGCAAAAAACTAGCGGAAATGAAATTAAAATACATAATAAAGTAGTGTAATATTTACTAAAAAAAGTAACAATCTACATAACAATAATGAATTAGTGAAAACTTAAATGTAACATGTAAAAACATTAATATTGAGTAAGATTGATTTTATATAATAATAATAATAATAATAATAATAATAATAATAATAATATATATATATATATATATATATATATATATATATATATATATATATATATATATATATATATATATATATATATATTCAAATTATTATGATTGGATAAAATATAATTGTGGAAAGGTATGTTGATGTAATATGAGAGGTCTAATAAACTACAAATTATGCACAAGAAAAAAAATTCAATGAAGGCTTAAATGATGAATGTTTACATCTACATATATGAATAAATACTCATAGTAAATTGTTGAGAATAGATGACAATCATATGTTTTATTTGGGACATCTTTCTTATTATTTCTGTTTCTTAAAACAACTTTTTAGTACAAATGAAGCATAAGAAATTCATAGAATATACGAGAATTGGAAGTAATCACTCAATTTCGGGATTTGAATTTTTCGAGGATGAATTTAAGGGTTGATAAGAAGAATATATTAAATTCACAATACAAAAGTATGTGAATGCAAAAGATTAAAATCTTTGGGAAGCTTTTACAAGCTTTTAGATTGTAGAAGCTTTTCATTTCTTTTATATTTCGAATGTGAAAGGAAATGCAAATTAGGGAAACGAAGAGTTTTGTGGATAGTTTTTCCTAACACGTCGGAGTTAAGGCTTTTTTTCGAATGGCTTTCTTACCGCTTCTTCAAGCTACATTTTAGTACAAACTTAAATCATGGAACGAATTTTAACAAACTAATTAAATAAAGTAACCCAATGGCCTACTAATTCACTAATATTGGAGGAGAATTTGAATTTTTTTATTCTAAAAAGTCATTTATGATAATCTATTAATGCAAACTAATTAAAATTTAAGTTAACACATAAGACAAAGTGTACAAGTTTTGGTTCAACTAATAAATTAAAACTAAGTGATTTTTTATTATTTATCTTCTAATTTTTTTTTTAAACTTTTTTTATAATAATAACTCGAATCATAATAATTTTATTTTTAATTTGTTCTGAATAATTAAGTTTTTGTTAGCCAATTCAAACTCGTAGAATTAAATTCAAATTTAAATTCGATTAATTAATCAAGCTCAACTTAGGCGTGATTCTAGCTTGGCTCAACTTATTTACATGCACCCCTAGCCGCTTCAATGTGGACATGGATACACATGCATATATGGTAGAAATGAATGGCACAAATGTAAACAAACTACATCAAAATAAAGGGGACCGTACGATTGTTGTTGAGCGCAAGCGTCAATCTTTGCTAGCCATTAATTAGGTGACAATCGACATAGAATGAGAGTACTTCACAATGATTGCAAATCGGCTTGATCATTCTTTTGATATAAGGGGAGATCAATTGATTGAAAAAATTGTGCATACTGTTGACCTCGATTTTGCCTAGAATCGGGCTTGGAGAGTTGACTTGGTCAAATTGACCGAGTCAGACCCCAAGACCCTCTCCAATAGGTTCAGTGAGTCAAACTGAGTCTGTTGAGCCCGGGCCTAGGCCTTGGGTCAACCTGGTTGACCAGGTCAACCCGGGTTGACCCAAGTTGACCTAAAGAGCTCAAATCAATTTTTAAATAATTTCAAACCCTTTCATGGCTTGATCCGCATCCTCTTTGACCTAATTGACTTGTTTGACCAAGTCAAACCCTGACTTGGTCAAACCAAGTCAAAATTTGGTCAAAATCACCTATTTATTTGGATTTAAGGCCCATTTAATGCCCCCAATCAATTCCCTTCGTTTTAAATTCAAAATCACGGCCTAAACCGACCTATTTCCCTCCCAATTAGCTGAGGATTAAATCTAGGCCGTCCACCTTAGGTCTAGGGGCTTTAAATACAAAAAATCAAGGCCAATTTTGGATCTTTCCCTCTTGCTCGAGCTCTAGACCGTCTTAGGCCCTGAGAATTGGTGAGAGGACTCCCATACCCCTTCCCCACTTTTCTCGTTCGAAACTCGACCGCCTCGAGCCGCCGCCGGCCAGATCCCGGCGACACCCGAGCCCAAATCCATTCCAGGACAAATCCCGGTAGATCGAGCGACTTTTGGATCTCGACGTCAACTAAAGAAACGTTGCTGCACCTCTCACGAGTCCAACAAGCCCAAGATATCCCGAATCCACCGTGTGGATTGAGGTAAAAACTAAACCCTAGTCTAGGTCACTTAGGGTTAATTAGCGTTGAGATTTTTGAATGTTAATTCAAAATAAACCTTCCCCATGAATGCTCTTCGTACATAGGACCTAAATCTCAAATTTCATGTAATTTGGTTGAGTATTGAGGGAGAACGAGCGGGAAAACGTGTTAGGGTTCCGGTCCGGGCTCCCTTGCACGCAGGTTTGATCCTGACCGTCGGATCCGGGATCAGCGGTTCAGATCTCACCCGCCCGCGGTTTGGCACTGACCGCGCGGACGGCTCAGCGGTTCGGTCGGCCACGTGGTTCGATCGGAACCGTCCGTCCAAGACCGCGTGGATCTAACGGCTCTCGAGCCGTGCCGACGTGGTCAAGTGATGACCGCCGCCGCAATCAACCCGCAATCATTGCGGGCAATGATTGCGCCGCTTCCGCGGTTTCGGGAGCCAGTGGTAAGGCGCCACGTGGCGCATTGACAGCCGCCGACGTTTAATTAATTATTAATTAATATTTAAGCTATTTTTAAGCCTGATTTCTTTCAAAATTCGTCAAAAATTCGTTTTTTGTCCGATGTTCGCGTACAATACCTCGTTGGATTCGTATCGCCGTCCTCTACATGATAAAAATTTTTTTTTATAAAAATAGTCCGTATATTTTAATTTATTTTAAAAACAGTAAAAAACCTTTTTTTTTTTTTTATTATTACTTAAATCATTATTTTAATATAATTATTTTATATTATTATTTATGGTTATTAGTTATAATTAGTAATGTTTTAAATGTTTAGTTTACTATTCATTTTATGATTATTATTATTAGTTTAATATTGCTAATTTATTATTTTAATTTTAATCTTATTTCTAATATTAATATTATTTTAAATTAGCTTATCATTAATATTAGGATTATTATTGTTATTATTATTATTATTTTTATATATATATGATGATGAATTTCAGAGATTTATGTTATTTCAAAATTAATTTTGTAAAAGCATATATATACCTATCTTTATTTTTAAATAATATCAATTTTAAATGATTTCAATAATAAAAATAAAAAATAAAAAAAAATCTTTCTTATTGCTTTAAATCTTCCAAAATCCATATCTTTCTCGTTTTTAATCCGATTTTGACGCACAACGTCTTGTTTTGAGCGTATTCGGATTCTGCACATTCTGGAATTGGTTTTATTTAAAATTTTTGGGTCTGTGTATAGTTATTTTAAAAAACAGCCAGCTGTACTATTTTAAAATTATTCAATTATTGTCTTTGAACTTCGAAATTGTGTAGATTTCTCGTTTCAAGTCGGATTTTTGCGCACAATACCTTGTTTTGGATGTACTCTGAATTCTGCATATTTTAAAACTATTTTTAGATGAAAATTTTGTCTGTATTTTCTGTAATTTCAAAAACAGTGAAACTGCACTATTTTAAAATATTATTTTATCATATTTGAACTTGCAAATTTCGTATCTTCGCCGTTCTATGTCGGATTTTGACGTGTAACCCCTCGTTCTTTTCAGAAAAGCGAGCTTTGTGTTTTGAAACTATTTCCAGCCCCTGATTTTGGTTGTTTTGACAGATTTCTATTTTTGGGGCATTATTTGATTATTTAATTATTATCTACTCAATTAGTATAATAATTACTTTCAGGATACAAATTATTTTTAAATCGTTTTGATACCGTGTGAGAGTGGTCAGCAAGTCGCCCATATACCTATTTACTATAATCCAACCTATTTTTAATTATCTTAATTTCCAAAATTTATGTATATATATATTTAAGTATTTTTAAACTACTTTGAAACTACTTATATATTAAATCTCTTAACCTTGGGAGACTTGCTTCATGAAATTTTAGACATGGATCTATGAATGAAGAGCAAATCATGGGGGAGTGGGTTAGTGAATGGTTGAGTCCCAATCATTCACTAATCCTTTCTTTAGGTGTCTTTATTTTTTTTATCTTTCGTAGAATGCATGTATAGGATTGCACCACGAGCACTTAGTCTAGGCTCTCCTAGATTTAAGGACGTGGCGTGTTTATTTTGTTTATGTACTCCATGCATTTATTATCCCGAGGGTTAGTGTAAACATCACTTTAAACTCCTACAACGTAGTGACACCCTAAGGACAAAAATTAAGGACCTGTCTAGCGAACTTAGAAGTTTTCTAGGAGCTAGTATAGATCCCAGAACGACATGAAAACTTCAACATTTAAACTTAGTGACATCATAAACCTCCCCTGAATTTTCTAGGAATTTTTAGGGCTTGTTAGATCCCTTAATTAACCAACCCTAATTAACCTGCTAAATAGGACCCCGAGACCTTCAGAAAAATACAATAATTACATATTAGGTCAGAAAATTACCCACCTTAGCTTGAACTGACCAGAATCTGATCCTTGACTTTAGATAAATAGGGCTCCTTAGTTTGACTCCAGGCTGACCCCTAATTTGACCATAGGTGGAATTTACCTTTTTGCCCCTAATAATTCATTAAAAATCATTAAAAATTCCAAATCTCCTCCAAACAATTGGGAACACTTTCTTAGGTCATCCCTGATCTTTGGGAGTGATTCCAATCAGTTTGGAGCTTGTTTGGAGCAAAATAGTAAAAAGGGCCCTTTATTAGGAAATTTAGAAAAATCCCTTAAATACCCAATCTTAGAAAATCCATAACTAATTGTAGAAAATTCCAAATTAGGCAAACTCACTTGCATTAGACTCCTATTAGGGTCTAGTATTTACTAAAAATATTAGGTTTCCAGAAATTGGTCTAGATTAGAAAGTCAACTTTTTGGTCAACCATAGTTCATTTAGGGTCCGAAACTTAGAAAATTCATAACTTTGGATAGGAAACCCCGATTCTAGCCTATTACCTGTCTAACTACTCGTATTAAGGTCTAGTATTTTCCTAAGGTGATAGGAGACTCAGACTTAGCCTTTTTCCCATAGTGACTTTTTGGACCCTTAGTCTAGTTCCTAGGAGGACCCAGGACTTTCCAAAATTGGCTAATATAACTTTAACTTCAAATATCATCACCCTAAGTTCCTAAAATTGATCAACAAACTATATTAACTAAAATGCACCCCAATTCACTAATATTTGAATTTCAACAAAAATTTCCTTTTCTGGCCTTCAACAGACTTGAACTTTAGACAATTTTAACTAACTATCCTGCCTAGGATCTATCCAAACTACACAAGCCTTACACACACATAGAATGGTTTGCTAGGGCACCACTTCTAGATCTAGGTTAGGCCGCTGGGTTTTATTTTTCTGCTGTGTGCCGGAGCTTTCCGTGGTTTTCATTGCATGCTGTTTGAAAAATGATTGGTGTGTTTGCTTACTTTTTCTGTACTCTGGATGTGAGCGTTAGACTTACCCATAGGTTAGGAGCGTCATATATATACTGTTCTTCCGTGCAGGTGGCCATGCTCAAGCTAATGAAAGGGGGGAGCATTATGATTATTTCTAATAATATTTTATGCAGGTGCTTGCTCAGCTCCCCCTAAATAAAAATGAGGGCTAAAATTAATAATTATAACTGCACAGATGGAGCTGCTTAGCCCTCATAATGAAGAGCATGGCTTGGCACAGGGTCAATGGTGTTAGCATTTTTTTTTTATATATATATATGAACTGCTTGGGATTTTTATTAGGATAACCATGCAGGTCCTTTTAGATTTTTCTGCTCTTCAATTAATGTAATATATGTAATAATCGTTAAGAGTTGTGAAAACAACTTCGAGTTGGGATATTCTTATCCAACTCGGATTCCAAAAGAAGAAGGCATCCCTAAGGGGAGAGTCTTCTTCCATTTGGAAGATCGAGTTGGATGGCTTTAGATATCTAAAGAGAAAAGGCAATACACCCCATGTTGGGGAGAATTGTCTCTTCGTTTGGATATTCAAGCCACGACGGATCCAAGGAGTCCAAGGAGGAGTGATCCAAGGAGTCCAAGGAGAAGATACCCAGGAGACTGAAGATATTGAAGATTTGAAGACCCAATATCCCACTCAAAGTTGTTGGCGTCTGTCATAGGTTTAGAAATCCGGGTTGTTGGCAGTGGTGCCCGGCCACTTTACTTTTCTGCATACCCTGGGTTGTAATTAAAGGGCAGTTGGCCTATGGACATTTACTTGATTAGTTTGATTTATATTGATGTGTTTACCTGATTGTGCAGTAGAAATACCTGCTTTTCTAGGTTTATTCATTGCATGCCGATCTTTGTTTTCGCCTGGATATCGTTAGGCTCTTTAAGGATTATAAAAATTTTTATACTCATAACTAATTTTCTAATATTTTAAGGCTTTAAATAACATAGAAACTTAACGAACCTAGGGAATTGCCGGAATCGTCCGGGGTCGCATGCATATTACTGCATCTTCTCTCTCCTTCTAATAAGACATCTCCCTGCCTGCGGGTAGAGTCCGGATAATCTGGCCTATGAGGATGAAGTGCCGGACCTAGGGAGACTCAGTCTTTTCAAAAAATTATTTTCTATAAGCCTGTTTTTAAAGTTCTATAGCATTCATGAGCTGACAATTCAACTAGCATGCATTGCATTAGTAACCAACTAATTAAAATTTAATTGCATTAGCTAGGGGCATTCACCCAACATAAGTTCAGGACCACTTAGGAAATTCTCTAGATGTCGGTCCTACTTCCAATAACTGTACCACCCACCCATCTTTCATAATTGACTTGACAGCATGGTTTTAAATCGATTAGGTGGTTAGCTGGCTCCCCCAATCCAGGCCGGGATAAGTCCAGATCTTTGCATCGCATTAGCTAGGACACTGGTCTTAGTGTGTGTCGAACACTAAGTCCAAACTAGATTTAAGATTCGAGGATACTACATTCGGTCTCGTAGTATGCCTTAAATAGTAGGTAGGTCCTTTCTTTTCAGGGACCCTAAATCCTACTTATCCGCGTTACAGGATGACGCCACCTCCATCCTTCTCTCACGCATGTGATTGAGTATTTGATTTTTCTTCTTCCAGTTTTCATTTAGTACCCTAGAGCCTCCGAGTGCTGGTATGAGCCACGCATGTCGATTCAGCCCTTCGGACCTTTCTTCCCTTTGAGTAGGATTTCCTAGTCTATACCCTCGTGCCGATCCCACTTTAGGAGAGGATAATGTATGATCCTTAATCGAGAGTTTTCTCAGGCTCCGGCCTGGGAAGTAATTAACCACGGGGGCTTGCGCCCGTGGGAAACTTGGTCTCCACAATCTACTAAACCCCATTCGAGCTCTTTCATCGGATGGGGGAAACCCGTGATTTGGTCATGTATATTACTACCCATCGAGGTGTGTTGGCGTCAGCCTCTATCCTCAATGGTCAGTCGTATGCGCGATCCAATCTGTCCCTTCCAATCGACCCGTTCGCGCGGTGCTCTTTCGGAGGTCCACACATACATCATCATTAACCTTTGAGCGATAGATCACAAGTTCGCCAGCGATGATTCATCGTCAGTTTGGTCACTCTCCATATATAGGGAGAAATCAAACAACCATCAATACTTAATCCTCCTCTTATTATCAGCTACCCAAATACCCAAAATAACTTTTTTTTGGAAATTTTATGTTTTATCTTCGATGAGATTAAAAAAGAATCTACTATGCTCACACTTCCAAATCAATAATCCTCTCATAACTAATTCTTATCTAATTCATTTGAGACTTTGTTTGGGACGGCTTTCTTTCTGCTTCTTGAGGCAGCTATTTAGTACAAAAATTTTAATTTTTCTACTAAAAAGCTGCATTAAGAAACAATAATAAAGCCGTTTCAAATGAAGCCTAAATCACATCAAATCACCTTATAATAAAACCAAACATCTTTGACAAAGTTAGAAAAATCAACTTTTTTGCATCCTAAGCTGTTGTGGAAGCTTCCAAACATTGCTCTCCAGCATGAACAGAAAGTTTCCATAATTGTAATTACTCCTTTTATCGGTCAAGCTTGACTCCAGAAGTGATTTTCACGCAATGCTTTTGAGATAAGAATTATTTGCTTTCTGGTAAACTAAACAGAATAATTCTACCACATTTTTTGTCTTTTCCTCACTGACCATTTGAGAAATACAGAAGTTTGGGGCATTATCCATTCAATTCTTACTATATTGGCATATATTTTTATATGAAATTATCATTTACGTTAAAAAATATTTAAAAAAAAGTTGTAGCAATTGAAGCCAAATCAACTCTCCCTCTGCAGATTGCTTTGTTTAGTTCGCTGGATGAATCATTTATATATTCATGCCTCTGTTGCCCAAAGAGCCTCAACACAGACAGTTCTGTAAGCTGAATTAATACAGCAAGAATTGATAATGGCCGACTGTGGAAGAAAGGAGAAGAAGAAGAAGCTCGGTGGTCTGAAGACTATGCCTTTCATATTATGTGAGCCTTTTTTTGATCTTTCAGAGCTTAAAGTTTAGAATATATGGAGTGATTATGAGTTGATAGAGTATTTATGTGATTTGATGCAGCAAATGAAGTATGTGATCGGTTTGCCACCGCCGGATTCTACGCAAATATGGTGACTTATCTTAGGAATGAGCTGCATGTTCCATTGATTCAGGCCACCAACACTCTCAACAACTTCGCCGGAACGGCGAGCTTAACCCCCATTGTCGGCGCCCTCATCGCAGACTCTTATGCCGGCCGGTTCTGGACCATCGCCGTCGGAGCTACTCTTTATCAGTTGGTAGGTTTCAGTACTAGGAGTATGCTTTTACAGTAGCTTTACAAAAAGTTGTTTTCTTCTTAATAGTTTTATAATATTGTGATTAATTAAATAAATGCAGGGAATGCTGGGTGTGACAATCTCGGCAATTCTACCGTCGCTCCGGCCGCCGGCATGTTCTCCCGATTCTTCCTCCTCCTGCCAGGAAGCTTCGACATGGCAGCAAGCAGTATTCTACTTTTCCCTCCTCCTGACGGCAATCGGGTCGGGCGGAACACGTCCATGCGTGGTGGCGTTCGGAGCGGAGCAGTTGGAAGAACAGGACGGATCGGGTCGGAAATCTCAGGCCAAAGGGTCGTCCAAGGAACAGCCGAGCTTCTTCAACATCTACTTCTTCTGCATCGGAGTGTCGGTGATCCTCGCCATGACGGTGGTGGTTTATGTACAGGACAATGTCGGGTGGGGGATCGGGTTTGGAATCCCCACCTTGGCCATGTTCATCTCCATCATCGTCTTCGTCGTCGGGTACCCACTTTACATACGTCGGAAGCCCAACGGGAGTCCGATGACCCGAGTGGCGCAAGTGGTGGTCGCCGCCTTGAGGAAGAGGAAGCTCGTTGTGCCCACTGATGGCAGTGTTCTGTACCAGAACAGGGAGCTGGACGCCGATATTTCAACCGTCGGCCGACTATCCCACACAAAGCAATTCAAGTAATTAATTACTACTATATGACAAATTAATTACAGCTCGCTTGCTCGATCGATCTATTTGTTAATACGAATTTGGAACTGAAATTAATCATGAAAAATTCAGGTTTTTGGACCGGGCGGCGATCGTCGTTGAGGGAGACATGGACGAGAGCACCAATCGGCCTCTCCTATGGCGTCTTTCGACCGTCCACAGAGTGGAGGAGCTGAAATCCATAATGGGAATCCTCCCAATATGGTCGGCCGGCATCTTCATCTCCACCGCAACCTCCAACAATTACACCTTTGGGTTAGTCCAGGCCAAGTCAATGGACCGCCAGCTCGCCGGCGGCTTCAGCATTCCACCGGCAAGCTTCTTCATCTTCTCCTCCGCCGCCATGCTCCTCACCCTCTCCGTCTACGATCGCGTGATCATTCCCCTTGCCCGCCGCCTCACCGGGCGTCAGGAAGGCATCTCCCGGCTCCGCCGAATCGGCATCGGCCTGGCCATCTCTGTCTTCTCCAATGTCGCAGCCGCCCTCGTGGAGAACCACCGGCGCCGCGCCGCCGGCCACATCAGCGCGTTCTGGCTGGTGCCGCAGTGCGTGGTGCACGGCGTGGGCGACGGCTTCGCTTCGGTGGGGCTGATTGAGTTCTTATACGAGCAGTCGCCGGAGAGCATGAGGAGTATAGCGGCGGCGCTCTTCTGGCTCTCGATATCACTGGGGCACTATGGAGGAACATTTCTGGTGACGATGGTGAGCGACTTGACGAAGAGATCGAGACAGGGGAGCTGGCTGCAGAACGATATCAACAATGGGAGATTGGATTACTACTACTGGTTGGTGGTTGGGATGCAAGCATTCAACTTGGTGTACTTCATTGTTTGTGCGAACTGTTATGTCTCAAAGAGAATTGAAGTGGAGGAGGAGGATGAGGAGGAGAAAGGTGCTGCGCAGCCCGAGCTTGAAGATGAAGATGAAGATGAACATCAACCTCATCTGCACCCCTGTGTTGTATAGAGGAAATTGTGATTGCATACTCTCTCTTTTGATCTTGATTTTTTTAATTCATTTGTATTAAAAGATTTTTTTTAAAAACTCCATCAGTGAGAAGATCTGTAACACAATTGTATGGTCCTAAGATCAGCAACTGTAATCAAAGAAATGACAATCAATTTTAAACGAACTAGGATGACAGTAGCAGTTTAATGTTTTGTTTAATACAAATTTCTTATTATTTGCTAAAATTTTTTGTAAAAAAGCTTTAAAAAGCAATAAAAAAATTGTCCCAAATGAAGTCTAAGACATGTTTTTTTTATTGTTTTATAAGAAAAAAATTTAGGGCAAGAAATTTTAATTAATTTTTTTTTATTTTAAAAAATATTAAATAAGCTGTCCAAAATGAGGCCTAAAAATTACAGCAATCAACATTGCAAAATAGCAATAAAAGAATTTGCAGTGGGATTTAAGTTGGTCAAAGCTGATGATAGGAAACACTTGTAGATCTCAAGTATTTCCTATCAATCTTCAAAAAACAACAAGAATTCTCAAAAAAATCCACACAAAAATAGGAAAATAATAGATAATTTGTATTATTTGATAAAATGGAAATGGAAAATAACAAGATACAATTGATTCTCTATTTAAGAGGAGGATCTATCTCTTCCAAATCTCTAGACGCCGCTAGAGCCTAAAAGAAAACTTAAACCTAGGAGATCTAAAATTTCATTCCTAATTCAAGATGCCCTAATCCCAAGAAAACAACCTATTTAATGTATATAATCCAAAAAAAAATCTCCAAACAGTCCATGTATTCAAATTTCCGTCCAAACTCCCTAAAAAATAAGTCTAAAATGGCTTACTTGTGCTTACGGGAGAGGCGTACCTCTGCCTGCTTTGTGTAAGCCGGTCATGTCGGACCGGTTAGACCGGTATATCAATACTCCCCTCTTAAAGATCCACCTTGTTCGCAAGGTGGAACGAAGGAAACTGCTGCTAAAGCACTTGGTTAATAGCATTGGATTAAAAAATGGACAGAATGTTCCCTTTTTCCAGCATCTCCCCAATCAATCTCTCGATCTCATCATTCTAAATTTGGGGATGACGATGTAGATGAACACTAATTAGTGAGACTCCTTCCTTTCAGATGAGAGTATGTTTGCGTCCCTGTGGAGGAGACAACTCCTGAACTGTCTATGACACTTCTAGATCCTATTGTGGGAGTGGATGAACCATGTCTAGTGCTTCTATCTTCTCCCCATCTTCTTGTATACATCTCACCATGATTTTGAGAGTTACCATGGATTTGTATAGCCCTGGATATCCCCTTATCACCACCTTTCTCCCCTCCACCATCAACTTCATCGTGAGTGCTCCCCAATTGTCCTTGGTGTCCCCCAAGGTTTGCAACCACTTCATCCCCATGATGACATCAATACTTCCTTGCTCCAGTGAGGGAAAATCCTCCCTCTACAAATCCCCTTGCATTTCTCCACCTTCCATGTACCCATCATCACCACATAATAATCAGTGTACACTAATTTCACTCATAGTTGGTCGATGACCTGAGTGGAAATGAAATTGTAGGTAGCCCCACTATCAATCAGTACCACCACCTCCCTTCCCTTTATCTCTCCCTTTAACTTCATGGTATGTTTCGTAATGAAATCTACAACTAAGTTCAAAGAAATATCTTCCATATGAAGATGCAACTTCTCTTCCCCCTCTTCGTCTACCTCTCCTTCGCCTCCCCCTTAAGTTTCCTCATCATCACAGACGGTGAGAACCTGAAGAGTTCAATCCCTACAACTATGCCCTAGAGTATATCTCTCATCACACTTGAAACATAACCCTTCTGCCCTCTTTTCCTGCATCTCTTTCTCTGACAGCCTCTTGAAATTTCCCCCATTTCCCCCTCCGCTAACTCTCTCCTTGGGCACTTCAAACTCTTTAGTGCTAGCCTTTTAGGAGCTAAGAAGGTGGTCGTCATCCAATACGATCCCCCCGAGTTGCTCCCCATAGCCCCTCTCTCCAGTTGCTTCTGATCCTCCACTAACTATGCTAGCTCCATGGTCTTCCCTAGGTCTCTTGGCCTCATCACCCTAACTGTTGCCGGTATCTCTAGTTTAAGCCCCTTCATAAAGTTCCCCTCTAATACAATATCTCATAATCGCTCCACCTTACTGGCTAGATGCTCAAACCGCTCACGGTAGTCTGCTACAGATCCCTCCTGTACTAGAGCAAAGAATAGCTCATAGAAATCTCCTCCCCGGTCGGTTTCGAAACGTTCAATTATGCAATCCTTAAATTCTCCACAACTACTGATGGGTCTCCTCTGGTCTCTCCGTTGGTACCATGACAGTGCCTTCCCCTCCAAACATAAGTATGATGCTGTCAGCTTCTCCTCCTCCGTTAGCTCATTAATGACGAAGTACATCTGCACCTTATAAATTCACCAATATACATCCCGCCATTCGAATATGGGCATGTCCAGCTTCCTCACCTTCTGATCTCACCTTTGTTGACCTTGATTTTGTCAAACCCCTGGGCATGGTGGACTGAGTTGACCAAGTCAACCTTTGACTTGGTCAACCCAAGTCCTAATTGACCCATTAGGCCCATTAAAAGCCCAAATCCATTTGAAATCAAATCTAATTCATATCATGGCTTGAACTCTTCCCCATTAACCTATTTTGACTGGTTTGACCAAGTCAAACTCTGACTTGGTCAAACCAAGCCTTTAATAGGTTAATATGACCTATTTATGTGAATTTAAGACATAATTAATGGGTTTAATGGCTCTTAATGCATGGAAATTCAAAACCACGGCCTAATCCCTCTAATTTCCCTCCTAATATGATCATGATTCGATCCTAGCCGTTCCTCTTAGGGTTAGGAGTTTAAATAGAGAGAATTAAGGCTATTTTGGGGACTTTTTGAATCTCTCTCTCTCTCCAAGCCCCCAGAGCCCGAGAACTTTCTTGTGAGAGTTCATTGGACTTCCCCTCACCCTCCTCAACCAATTCCCGACGGTGAACTCTCGCCGGCGGCAAGATCCCGGCGAACCCGAGACGAAATTCCTTCCAAGGCTTCGTCTTATCGATCGAACGTGCATTGGATCTCGATGTCAACTAGGAAGTCGTTCCTGAGGAGTCCACGAGTCCAACGAGCCCAAGATCGCCCGAATCCACCGTGTGGATTGAGGTATATCGCAAACCCTAGTTAGAAACACTTAGGGTTAATTAGCATCATGATTAGTGCATCTTAATTCAAATAAAATCCTCCCCAACGATGCTCTTCATGTCTATTATATGTGGTTAAAATTTCGTGGAAAACCATCGAGCGAATCGAGAGAACGAGGCGATTATCCGTTTAGGGTTTCGGTCGATCGTCTGCATGCACATCCCGTAGATCGGACCGTTGATGCTCGGATCCACAGTTCTGATCGAGAGGGACCGCGGGTCCGTCCAGCCGCGCGGTCCGCTTGGGCGCCTGGATCGCGGTTCGCCTGGATCTCAGCTGTCCGTTTGGATAGGCGCGAGATCAGACGACTCATGGCTCCCGTCTTACGTGGATAAGTGAGCCGTGATTGCGGCATCATTGCCGCAATCATGGGACGGCGGCGCCGCCAATCAATGATTGGCCGCAATTCCGCGGGCCAATGACCTCGCCACGTGTCCCGCCGCCGGCTTATATATAAAAAAATTATTTTAAATTATATTTTAAGTATATTTTAATCCAGAAAACTTCAAAAATTCATAGGAAATTCATTTTTCGTCCGATTTTGACATATAATATCTCGTTTTGTTTGTATTTTCATTCTCTACAATATATATTTTGAGATATTATTAAAACAGTAAAAAAAAACACTTATTTTTATTATTATTTAAATCATTTTTTTTATATATATAACTATTATTATGCATTTATTTAATTATAATTACTTACTATAACTACTACTATTTTAAACTATTAATTTGCTGATTACATTATCATTATCATTATTATTATTATTATTATTATTATTATTATTATTATTATTATTATTATTTTTAAGTATTTAAAATCCCTTTTATTGCTTTAAATTTCCTAAAATCATAACTGTCCCGTTTTGAATCCGCTGTCGACACACAACACCTCGTTTTGAACGTAATTGGATTCTGCATATTCTGGAACTAATTTTACTTAAAATTTTTGGATATGTCTGCAATTATTTTTGGAAACAGTAAACATCATTATTTTAAAACTATTTAATTATGTTCTTCAAACTTTAAAATTGCGTAACTTTCTCATTTTGAGTCGGATTTTGATGCACAGCACCTTGTTTTGGGTGTATATGGAATTCTGTACAGTTTGAAACCACTTTTGGGTAAAAATTCTGTTTATATTTTCTGATATATCCACTATTCTAAAATATTATTTTATTATGTTTAGACTTCGGAAAATCATATCTTCGTTGTTTTAAATCGGATTTTTTCATATAACCCCTTGATCTTTTCAGAAAAATGTGTATTTTATTTTGAAACCATTTCCAGCCTCTGATTTTGGCTGTATGAATATATTCCTGTTTTGATCCTATTATTTGGGTATTTTGATATTTATATATTAATATAATAATTATTTTCAAGATACAGACTATTTTCGAATCGTTGCGAGGTATCGATTGAGTGGTCAGCGAGTCTCCCATATACCTAATCATTATAAATTGATTTATTTTTAATTATCTATTTTCCTAAAAATCTATTTAGTTTTAAGTATTTTTAAAAGTATTTTAAAACTATATATACTTTAAATCCTGATTTTGGGAGATCCGCTATTCGATGAAATTTTAGACATAGGTTTTATGAATGAAGAGCAATCATGGGGGAGAGGATTAGTGGGTGTTTGAGTTCCAATCATTCACTAATCCCTTCATTAGGTGTCTGTCCTTTTATTTTTCGTAGACTGCATGTGTAGGTCGCACCACGAGCACTTAGCTTAAGTTCTCCTAGATCTAAGGACATGGCGTGTTTATTTTATTTTTGTACTCCCATGCATTTATTATCTTGAGGGTTAGACAAAACGCCACTTTAAACCCATATAATGTAGTGACACCCTAGGGATAATAATTAAGGACTCGTCTAGCGAACTAAGAAGTTTTCTAGGAGCTAGGATAGATCCCAGATTGACATGAAAAATTCAACACTTAAACTTAGTGACATTATAAACCTCACAGAATTTTCTAGGAATTTTTAGGAGCTTTTAGAGCCCTTAATTAACCAACCCTAATTAACTGGTTAAATAAGGCCCAGAGACCTTCTGAAAATACAATAAATACATTTTAGGTCAGAAAATTACCCATAATACCTCAAACTGACCAGAATCTGATTCTTGACCTTAGATAAATAGGGCCCCATAGTTTGACTTCAGGTTGACCCCTAATTTAACCATAGGTTAAATTTACCTTTTTGCCCCTAATAAATCATTAAAAATTATTAAAAATTCCAAATTTTCTCCAAACACTTGGGAACACTTTGTCTGGTCATTCATGACCTTTGGGGGTGATTCTAATCAGTTTGGAGCTTATTTGGATCAAAACAGTAAAATCGGCCCTTTCCTAGTTAATTTAGAAATTCCCTTAATTACCCCGATCTTTAGAAATCCATAACTAATTGTAGAAAATTCCAAATTAAGTAAACTCACTTGCATTAGATTCTAATTAGGATCTAGTATTTATTAAAAATCTTAGGTTTCTAGAAAATGTCCTAGATTAGAAAGTCAACTTTTTGGTCAACAGTAGTTCATTTAGGGCCCGAAACTTGGAAAATTCAAAGCTTTGCCTAGAAAACTCCGATTTCAGCCTACTACCTGTCTAACTACTCGTATTAAGGTCTAGTATTTTCCTAAGGAGATAGGAGATCCAGACTTAGCCTTTTTCCCATAATGACTTTTTGGACCCTTAGTCTAGTTCCTAGGAGGACTTAGAACTTTCCAAAATTGACTAATATCACTTGAAATTTAAATATCAATATCCTAAGTTCTTAAAGCTGACCAACAAACTAAAATAATTAAAATGCACCCTAATTCACTAATATTTGAATTTCAATAAAAATTTCCTTTTTTGGCCTACAACAGACCTGAACTTTAGACAATCTTAAGTAACTACTCTGCTTAAGACCTATCCAAACTACACAAGTCTTACACACACATAGAATGGTTTGCTAGGGCACCACTTCTAGATCTAGGTTAGGCCAGTGTGTTTTACTTTTCTGTTGTGTGTCGGAGCTTCCCGTGGTTTTCACTGCATGCTGTTTGAAATTGCTGGTGTGTTTGCTTACTTTTTATGCACTCTGGATGTGAGCGCTAGATCTACCCCTAGGTTAGGAACGTCATATATATATATACTGTTCTTCCGTACAGGTGGCCATGCTCAAATTAATAAAAGGGGGAGCAATGTCATGATTTTTAACAATATTTTATGCAGGTGCTTGCTCAGCTCCCCCTAAATAAAAATGAGGGCTAAATTAATAATTATAACTGCACAGATGGAGCTGCCTAGCCCTCAAAATTAAGAGCATGGCTTGGCACAGGGTCAATGGTGTTAGCATTTTTTCTCATATAAACTGCTTGGGATTTTTATTAGGATAATCTTGCAGGGATTCTTAGATTTACTGTTTTCAATTAATGTAAATTTGTATGTAATAATAGTTAAGAGTTGTGAAATTGATATTTGAGTTGGGATATTCTTATCCCACTTGAATCCCAAAAGAAGAAGGCATCCTCATAAGGGAGAGTCTTCTTCCATTTGGGAGATTGAGTGGGATGGCTTTAGATATCCAAAGAGAAAAGGCAATGCCCAAAGGGGAATTGTCTCTTCGTTTGGATATTCAAGCCACGACGGATCCAAGAAGTCCGAGGAGGAGATTTCCAAGGAGTCCAAGGAGAAATGACCTAAAGAAGACTGAAGACTGGAAGATCAATATCCCACTCAAAGTCATTTGCGTATGTCATAGGCTTAGAAATCCGGGTTGTTGGCAGTGGTGCCCGGCCACTTTACTTTTCTGTATACCCTGGGTTGTAATTAAAGGGCAGTTGGCCTATGGACATTTACTTGATTAGTTTGATTTATATTGATGTGTTTACCTAATTGCGCAGTAGAAATTGCATGATTTTCTTAGGTTTCTTTATTGCATGTCGTCTTTTGTTTTTGCCTGGATTTCGTTAGGCTCTTTAAGGACTAAAAATTCTTCTACTCATAACTAACTCCTAAAATTTTAAGTTTTAAATAACATAGAAACTTAACGAATCTAGGAAATTGCCGGAACCGTCCGGGGTCGCATGCATATTACTGCATCTTTCTTTCCTTGTTATAAGACATCTCCCTGCCTGCGGGTAGAGTCCGAATAATCTGGCCTATGAGGATGAAGTGCCGGACCTAGGGAGACTCAGTCTTTTCTAAAAATTATTTTATATTAAGCCTGTTTTTAAAATCCAAAGCATTCATGAGCTGACATTTCAACCAGCATGCATTGCATTAGTAACCAACTAATTAAAATTTAATTGCATTAGCTAGGGGCATTCACCCAACATAAGTCCAGGACCACTTAGAAAATTCTCTAGATGTCGGTCCTGTTTCCAATAAACTGTACCATCCACCCATCTTTCATAAATGACTTGATAGCATGATTTTGAAGCGATTAGGTGGTTAGCTGGCTCCCCCATCCAGGCCGGGATAAGTCCAGATCTTTGCATTGCATTAGCTAGGACACGGGTCATAGTGTTTCGTAGAACACTAAGCCCAACCTAGATTTAGGATTCGAGGCTACTACATTCGGTCTCGTAGTATGCCTTAAATAGTAGGTAGGTCTATTCTTTTCAGGGACCCTAAATCCTACTTATATGCGTCACAGGATGACGCCACCTCCATCTTTTCTCTCACGCATGTGGTTGATTGTTTGTCTTTCTTTCTCCAGTTTCTTTTTAGTGCCCTAGAGCCTCCGAGTGCTGGTATGAGCCACGCATGTTGATTCAGCCCTTCGGACCTTTCTTCCCTTTGAGTAGGATTTCCTAGTCTATACCCTTGTGTCAGTCCCACTTTAGGAGAGGATAATATATGATCCTTAATCGAGAGTGTTCTCAGGCTCCGGCCTGGGATGTAATTAACCACGGGGGCTTGCGCCCGTGGGAAACTTGGTCCCCACAATCTACTAAACCCCATTCGAGCTCTTGCATCGGGTGGGGGAAACCCGTGACTAGGTCGGGTATATTACTATCCATCGAGGTATGTGTAACACCCCAAGATCCGTGTAGCGAAAGGATTCATCTGATTTTTTTTTTTCTTTCCCTCTTCTTTTCTTTTCTTTCTTTCAATTTTCCTTATTTTCTGTTCATATCAATCCATACATACATATATCCAGAGCCAGAGATAATTACATTACAGAAAAGAAACCGCAGCGGATACTAATTCACAAAATATACAACAGTCAAAGTACAGTCAAAAGAAATATTACACTAGCCATACAGGCTACAAAAGAAAGCCTACCAAGGCTACAAAAGAAAAGCTACGGAACTCGGCAGAAAGATCGTCAAACTGGAGGCCCTGCACCTGAAATCATTAACCACATATAATGAGCTTACAAAGCCCAGCAGGTTACCAAAGCCCACAACTGAAATCAAAGCACGACACTGAAAACAATATGCAGGTTAATCAACTCAAGTCAAATCAATCAATCGAACATGATCAATGAGTCAATGCAATACAAAAATCAATAGTCAATAAAACCAGTCAATGATAGCGGCAGGCAATTCGATAAATCAATTCAATCAATCAAAGTCGTCTATCAAATCGATGCTATCAAATCAATACGGTCTAATCAATTGAAATCAATCGAGAAAGGCGATACGAAGCAATGAATCTATAAAACAGTCCATACGGTGTAAAACAGTAGCAACAGTGAATCTATCAAATCTATAGGCAGCAGTACAATAAATCTATAAGCAGTAGTACGATGTCCCTGCTATCAATGCAATATCTATATCCATCCATTTCTATATCAATGCTCAGTGGAATCAATACTCAGTAGTCAATCGATGAAATCAATGAAATCCGTACAATAGTAAATCAATTCGATAAATCCAATCAATATCAATAAACCGATCCGACATCAATAAATCAATACAAATCAGGAAATCTAATGCGATGCAATATCATGTACATGCAATTTCATACACTGGTCTTACTCAACAAGCCCAAACACTAGTCATGATGCTGTTGTAGTTATCAATCGTTCAATATCAATAGTGCTGTTGTAGTGGTCAATCTATATCAATAGTGCTGTTGTAGTTCGTTCAATGATGCTGTTGTAGTTCGTTCAATATCAATAGTGCTGTTGTAGTTCGTTCAATACACGTTGGTTTCTATAACCAACGTTCAACTAGGTTTCCACTTGTCTTTCAGCAATCAATCAATCAATGCAATAATCGATGCAATAAGCAATATTAAAGAAATCGAGAACGATCACATCAATAGTCAAAGGCAGATCAATTCAATCTATCAATTCCGGGAAAATCAGAAATCATACGAAAATCGGGCAGAGTAACGGTAGTCTATCGAAATTACACAAAAAGCCTGCAAAAAGACAAATTCTGAATTTCACCAAATTACAACACAATAACCACGGCATCAATGCAAGACTATCAATCTATAGAATCCAAATCAAATCAAGTCCTGATAATTTCCTATTCAATTAAAATCGCGTAGAATCAATTCCGACCGGTAAAATCTTCGTAGAATACAGTCAAATCGTGTACAATAATCATATCTATAACTGTTGACCTCATTTTTGTATGAGGTCACTAAGACCCTTCCAGATTCTAAATTTAATCCTAGATCCTAGGATCCACTCTAGACCTTAGGATCTTTCCTAGAACTAGACTTTAGAGCCTATTCTAGAGCCTAGGATTCCTCTAAATCCTAGATCTTAGAACTCTCCTAAATCTTAGGATCACTCCAACTTCAAATCAACCTCCACCTTTGATCAACCTCAATTTTAAATCAATTCCTGTATTTAATCCACTTCAATTTCAATTTGATTCCTTCCTGTGACCAATTTGAATCTCAAACTCCACCCAATTCAAGTCCAAATTAATTTAAACTTCAAATCAAACCCAAATCCAGAAGTTTAAACTCAAATTCAAACCTTTAAGGCCCTGTCCTAAACACCCTTTTCAGAGATTTTTCAAACATTTCAAAACCCAGTCAAATGGCCTCTGATTCAGGGTCTATCACTTGCAAAGTGATAAGACATGTCTCTAAAGGCTACCCTCCAACTTTGAGCCCATTCTGAGGTCTCTAACCCCAGAATCTGAATTAAAATTCATAGGCTGTAAAACCTTCAAATATTTACAGCCTATGCCATTGAGCCTAACCCCTTTGAGATCTTGACCTTGGAACCCTTATCCAAGCCTCCAATCACTTCCAGATCCTTGATTTTAACCCATTGAGCAGTAAACTGCATTTTTCAAACCCTTTTTGACCTTAGTTGACCAATAGGTCAAAATTGACCAAAACACCCCTATGGGGCTCAAATAGGGATTTCAAACCAAATGAGCTCCAAATGGGATGCAACCACCTTTGACAAATTTCAAATGTCATTTCAAATCTTTTGAACCCATTTCCAACCCTTGAGTCAACCTGGTTGACCAAGTCAACTGGTTTGACCCAAGAGGCCCTTTAAGGGTCCAAACATGTGTTTTGACCCAAATGACCTCTTTAAGTCACCCAACCACTTCCATTGACCTCAAAATATCATTTCAAACCTGTTGAGCCCAAACCCAGACCCTGGGTCAACCTGGTTGACCAAGTCAACCCAGGTTGACCAAACAGGCCCTTAGGGACTCAAATAGGGATTTTGATCAATTTGACCTCCCCAGACCCAGGAACCACCCTCAATGTTCTTCAAATATCCTTTCAAATTTGTCCAGCCCAGATTCACCCATTGGGTCAGCCTGGTTGACCCAGTCAACTTAGGTTGACCCATTAGCTCTTAGAGGGTCTAAATGGGTTAAATTAACTCATCTGAGCTCTTCAACCCCTATTACCTATTTAAATCAATTCTTGGATAAGGCTCAAGTGTCACTTGACATTTGGTCAACTTGACTCAACTTGAGTTGACCAAGTCAACCCTCAATCCTTAGTGGCATTGGCTCCCATTTTCCCTACCCTTGACTTTTGACTTTTGACTCTTAATCAAACTATCCTAAATGACCTTTTATCTCCCCAAGTGCCACATCACCAATTTTGACCTGGTTGACTGGTCAAATTAAGTCAACAAAGCCTTAAATCCCTCTTTGAATTGGTCAAACCTCCCATTTTGACCTCAAAGAGTGTGAGTTTAGGCTTGGAGCTTCTCCAACCTGTAGCCTTGACCCCTCCTATGCCATGTCAGCACCCATTGACCAGTTGACTGGTCAACTTGGTCAAACCCAAGCTTAAACCTCTTCTAGAAGGTCTTATCACATGCAAAACCCTTTTCCTTGATTTAAGCTGCTTTAGGCCGACCCCTTTATGCCCTAAAGCTCACTTGGAGCTCTCCTAACCAAGCTCAAGGCCTGGTTTAGCCATAAGTGGCAATGCCTCCTCTCACTCATCCCAAGTCCACCCAATAGGAGCAAGGCTTGTCCAGCCCTTTCCGCAGCCTTCCAGCTTTCCCAGGGAGAGGTGGCATCATCTGGAGAGCCTCTGCATCAATCCTAGCCGTCCAATCTAGCCCAGCCCGTTTGAATAGGGAGAAAGGCACCTTTTGAGGTTAATTGATCAAGGCAGCTTCTCTCACCAACCCTAGCCTCCCAGACCGAGCTCTCAGTTCGTTTCGAACCTCCAGAGCTTCCTCTACCTCCCCACTACAAAGTCCAAGTGGTTGCACGTCACCGGCGGCGAGTTCTCCGGCGAAACCACCACCTAGACCGTCCCAAGCTTCTAGCGGTCGATCCAGACGTGTTCGAGCTCGGATTTCTGCTGGGGATCTTCACTTGGACAATCTACAAGCTCATCAATCCAGAAATTTCGAAGATCTAACGGTATAACTCCCTAAAACCCTAGATCTAGGTCACATTAGTTAGATTTAAATAGCTTTATGATGTTAGGGTTTTAGCTAAAACGAAGTATTCCCCATTATTTCTGTTCATTAAGGGGACCTATGTTTAAAATTTGAAACGATTTGGTGCACTCAATCGAACGAACGAGCCAAAAAATGAATTTCTAGGGCGTTCCGCCGGGTTCGTTCAGGTGCACGTTTTTTGAGCCGTTGATCAGATGATCAACGGCTCTGATCTCGTATTCACGCGGATCGTCCGGCCGCGTGATTGCTCTACTGGTTCGGATCTCCCGTCTGGCGTGATCTCGACCATTGGATCCAAACCGCGGGTTGCTTTCTCGCCGTTCGATCTCTTCTCCTGAGATCAAACCGCGGGACGCGATCTGGATCGTTGGATCGAGCAGGCGGATGATCCGACGGCCTTAACCACGCGCTGACGTGGTTAAGTGAATAGCGCGTGGACCCCACTCGGCGCCGCCGCGGTTTCGAGCCAGCGAGTAGCATTGTGCCGCGTGTCCTCCGCCGCCGCCGCGGTTTGACCCCGCGAACCAGAGCTCGCCACGTGCCGGCCGGTTGTTTTAATTAGCTTTTTTTTTTTTTTTTAAATCAGAAAATTTGTTTAAATCATAATAAATTAATTATAAGTCCAAAAATTTAATGTAATATATCAAATTTCTCAGAAAATTAATATCTTTAATTTAAAATTAAATTCAATTTAAAATATTATATATTTTTTAAATTATTTTAATTATTAGATATTTCATATTTTAAATTAATAATTAATTAAGAAATATATGATTAAAATATTGTAAATAATTCAAAATTATATTTTAATATATATATTTCCAAAACTTCAGAAACTTTTTTTTTATGATATAAAAATTATTTGAAGTATTAATTATTTCCAAACTACTTTAAATTAACTTAATTAACTTAAATTTCAAAGTTTTCAAATATATTTAATTTAAATCAGAAATATTTAAGTAATATATCAAAATTATTGAGGTTCAAAATACTCTAACTTAACATTAATTTTAGGATTAAAATATTCATTTATCTTGATTTATTTGAATTATTTGAATATATCAATATTTGAGTGATATTTATTTAAATATTATATTAATTACTTTAAAGTCTAAAAATTATTATTATTTTCTAATAACATCAAAATCAGTGGATCTCCATGCTCTCTAAGGTTTATTTTAATGATATTTTTAATTATTTTATTTTAAAATGTATATTTACACCTATAGGATTAAATATATTAATATATTTTCAAATATATTTTAAAATATACATATATTTAAATCTTATAAGTTTGAGAGATCCTTTTAAAATCTTAAACATAGATTAGGCTTGATTGAATAGAAATCATGGGGAATGATTAGTGCATAGTTGTGATTCAACTATTCACTAATCAAGGTTTAAGCCAAGTTAACTATGTTAGTTCTTGCATGTTTAAGATGCACACACCACTTAGATTTAGGTTCTCCTAGATTTAGGATTTGCTTGGTTTGATTGCATATTGCTTATGTTGAGTTAAAGGGTTAGAGAAATTTCGATTCAAACCTATCAAACTTAGGGACATTAAGGACAATAATTAAGGACATGTTTAGAAAACTTAGAATATTTTCAATAATTAGGATCCACTTCCATTTGACTTGGAACTTCAAACACATAAACTTAGTGACATGTACAGCCACTAGGAAAAGTTTCACTGAATTTGGAAATCATTAAGGTCCCTAATTAATTTTCCTAAGTTTAAACCTTAATTAAGCCTTTAAACCTTCCAGAAAATCTAATAAATCCATTTTAAATCCAAAAATTATGTTTAACCCCTCTAACTGACCATAATTAAACCCTTAACCCATGAAAATTAAAATCAAAATTATTTGACAGCAATTTGAACCTTAATTTAATTTTAAGTGAAAATCAATATTTAATTAATATAATTAATTAAAAAATATTAAAAAATCCAAAAATCTCCCAAACACTTGGGGATCCCTCCTTAGGTTGTTCCTGACCTTTGGAGGTGTTTTCAAGAGATTGGGAGTTTGTTTGAAGCAAAATCACAATAGAGACCCTCTAATTAAAGAAATTCCTAAAATTCATTAAAATGTCCAAACTTCAATAATTCATAACTAATTCAAATAAAATCCAAATCACCCAAACTCACTTGCATTCAACTCCTAATAAGCTCTAGTATTTATTAAAAATATTAAATTCCAGAAATTTGCAATATTTCAAAAAGTCAACAAATTGGTCAAACCGTAGTCAAAACTAGTTCAAAACTTCAAACCTTTGTAATAAAATGTAGAAAAATCCGATTTTAACGTACTTACCTTCTAACTGATTGTAGTAAGGTCTAGTATTTTAATAAAATGCAAACATTCCAGAGTTTGAGGTTAATCAAAATTTCAACTTTTGACCCTTTAATCAATTCATTAAAATATTCTAAAAATTCATAAAAGCTCAAATCATTCTAAAACTCAGAAAATATTGGTTTAATTCTTAAAACGCTTAACAAATCCTTTAAAACACAACAACCACCCTAAAGATGAAGTTTATTGGCTGGACTACTCCGGGCTGCGGGGCTAAGTGTCCTAAGGAGGCTGGTTCCTCGAGCCTGGTGGCACAACGCCACGAATGGATTCTAAGGGGTGTTAAATCTTAAAATAGATTAATTTTTAATTATTTAACATTTTCTAAAAATCTCTAATTCAATTACATTAATTTGGTTTATCGGCTGGACTACTCCGGGCTGCGGGGCTAAGTGTCCTAAGGAGGCTGGTTCCTCGAGCCTGGTGGCACAACGCCACGAATCAATTAATGACAAACTTAAATTAATCAAGCTTTTAAAATCAGTAATGAACTCATTTCTTTATATTAATCCACTCCTTTAATTCCAACCAATTTAAATAACTTAATCAACCCCGATTGCTACTGGGTAACCCAGGCCTACGAGGCTATTAGCTTAGCCCCAAGGAAGGTGAAATAAACTTCACGGCCTCGGTGTGAAACAAAGGTAGCAATCAATTAACTTTTAAAATATGTTTAATTAAAATTCTTAATTCATTAATATTTAAATTTTAATTTAAATTCCCTTTTAAGCTTTAACAAATCCAAATTTTTAGACAACTTTAACTAATAACCTACTTTAGGATCTATCTCCGCCACACGACCTTTCTCACACACTTTAGATGATGTGCTAGGACAACCAACTCTAGATCTAGGTTAGGCCGGTGTTTACTTTACTGCTGTGTGCCGGATTTTTCGTAGTTTTCACTGCATGTTGTGGATGAAATTGCTTTGCCGTGTCTGCTTACTTTTTCTGTACTCTGTGGATGGATTGATGTGTTTGGCGACTAGATTACCCTTAGGTTAGGTACGATCTGGATGTTGACACAGTTTTCTGCAGGTGGCCACGCTCATGCAGGGCAATAAAAAAGGGGGCAAATCAAAAAATGCATAAATATTATAAACTCTTTGCACAGGTGCTTCAGCTGCTAAAGCCCCCAAATAAAAAGAGCGTGGCCAGTGTGTTTACTTTCTTTTCTGCTCATATATAACTGCTTGGGAATAACTGCTTTTTATATATTAATTGCTTAGGATAACCCTGCAGGTGAGTCTAGATTTCTATTTTGATATAAATGTAATTTGTATGATTGTTAAGTGTTGTGAAAGTTAAGTTTGAGTTGGGATACATAGATCCAAAGCTTGGATTCCAAAGAGGAAAGGATACCCTTTTGGGGAACACTCCTTTTCCATTTGGAAATCCAAATTTGGATCATACCTCTTCCTTACCCAAAGAGGAAAGAGTGGCCTTCCCCTTTGAGGGAAGTGCCCTCTTATCCATTTGGATAATCTGCTACGAAGATTCCAAGAAGATTGAAGAAAAGGAGTCCTAAGAAGAATGAGATTGAAGACTTGAAGATTTGAAGATTGAGAGTATCCCACTCAAAATAACTTGCGTCATTACTAGGCTTAGAATCCGGGTTGTTGTTAGTGGTGCCCGGCCACTTTACTTTCTGTAAAATTCTGGTTTGTAATAAGTAAGGCAATTTTGCCTATGGACATTTATTAATTAATTCATTTATATTTGATGTGTTGAAATGATTGCCTTTAGGATTACTTGCTTTTACTAGTTTTTTGGTGATTGTATGCCGCTCTTTGTTTTCGCCTGGATACGTGAGACTCGTAAGGGTGTGAAAGTTTTTCTACTCATAATTTTAAAAGTCTAAAATTTTAGTGAGTCTAAATAACATAGAAAGATAACGAATCTAGGGAATTAGCCGGGGATCGACCCCGGGGTCGCATGCATATTTCTGCATTACTCTTTCCTTGCTTTAGACCCTTCCCCGCCTGCGGGTAGAGTCCGGATAGTCTGACCTATGAGGACGAGGTGCCGGACCTGGGGAAGTCCAGTCTTCTAAAAAATTATTTTATAAGCCTGTTTTTAAAAATTTCAAGCATATTTGATTTGAGGTTGCTAACCAGTACGCATTGCATTAGATACAAATTAAAGAGTCAAAATTTTAATTTCATAGTCCTTAGCATTTTAGCACCCAACATAAGTCAAAGGGGCCAATTAGGAAAATCTCTAGATGTCGGCCCCGCCTCCCCAAAACTTTAATTATAACGTCCCTACCACTCTTTCATAAAAGACCGGATTCATCTCTTTTAAATCGGTTAGGTGGTTAGCTGGCTCCCCAATCCAGGCCGGGGTAAGTCCAGACCTTGCACTGCATTAGTTAGGATCGGACGACTGTGGTTCAGTGTCCAAAATAGATTTAGGTTCCGGGGCAAATCTTTGATTATAAGACCCCAAACTTCGGGAATCTAATCCCAAATTTCTAATAAAATGCTCAACTCTAATTAAATATCATTTCAAATCCAAAACATAAAGCCCAACACTTAGATTAAGTTGGGACACTTCCGGATGGTTCTGGAATCTTAAAGTGTCCCCTACCTCTCCTCCTTTAACTCTGTTAATAACTGCTCAATTTTGATCCATTCCCTTTTGAGTTTCCAAAATTCACTTCTCTTTTTGATATCACTCCTAGAAAATCTAAACGAAATTTTGCCATTATTTTAATCGAGAGTTTTCGTAGGAGATTTTATCTCCATACGATGTAATTAACTACGAGGGCTTGCGCTCGTAGGAGATTTAGAACCACACACGCATCTGATTTTAAAAATCGATTTTTCAAAACTCAATTGGATTTATTTGGGAAAATTTAAAATATTAGTGATCATTATTATCATATTCAAAGAATTATCATCGAGTGATATTTTCTCCCTTCGGGGAGATATATCTTTCTTCGATAAGGCTTTGGATGTGAACCTAACGATCACACTTCTTGAATATTGTAGTTGGATATTCAGTTGAACCTCATTTTGACCCTTCGGGGTCATATGAATTTCTCTTTAGCATCCGCTCACAATATTCAAGTTGGATTTCATAATTCTAAGTCTGAATACCGTCATGAAAGTTTATTTTCGTCCTTCGGGGTGATATACTCTTTCTAACGAGTTGATTCGACCTTAGAATTAGAACTTAACCTTAATCTTAAAATCCCCAAAGAAAACCAATATTTTCAAAACATGTTTTCAAAATTCCACCAACAATAACATACTAAAAGTTGTGCGGTGAAAGTCTTGTCAAATCAAAACCATGTCGAAAAGTCGACTACGAAAACACAAAACAGATCACATCTCGGTCAAAACACAATATCTTCGAAAACAGAAGTAAGGTTCGGAGTCCTTACCACGAGATAAACAAACTATCCAACAGCAACGAACGACGAAAATCGCTCAGCGGGCCTCGAAATCGGACTTCTTCCTTTGCTTTCCTTCTCTTTCTCTCTCCTCAGATATTTTGATTTTAAAAAATGTTTTTCTCTCTCCTCAAAACGAGCTCATTTCCCTTAAGTAATGCTCATATCGGCCCGGCCGATCGTCTCGATCGTCCTGGACGATCAGACCAAATTCCCATCGTCCTGGGACGATTTTTCAGGACGATAATTACTATTCATAGGCGATAAAAACCCCTACTCACTGACTTGTGCCATCCACTGATCGTCCCGGGACGATACCTCGA
This sequence comes from Dendrobium huoshanense, assembly GCA_016618105.1. Taxonomy (NCBI): domain Eukaryota; kingdom Viridiplantae; phylum Streptophyta; class Magnoliopsida; order Asparagales; family Orchidaceae; genus Dendrobium; species Dendrobium huoshanense. The sequence goes on along the minus strand of CM028360.1, from coordinate 53,677,247 downwards.
TCGGCCTGGACGATTTCATCCAGAAATCATTCCAGAAAGCACTCCAGAAATCAGCTATTCAATGCACTGATCGGCCTGGACGATCTCAACTTCGTCCTGGCCGATCCTGGGAGGAAAATCACTTTTCCAGAAGCTACAGCAAAGGAACGAGGTCTTACAGTATGTTGGCGTCAGCCTCCATCCTCAATGGTTAGTCGTATGCACGATCCAATCTGCCCTTCCAATCGACCCGTTCGCGCGGTGTTCCTTTCGGAGGTCCACAACCTGTTTCCCCTTATTCCTTTGTAACTTCTTTCTACCAAGTGCTTGGCTTTCCCCACGTTTCCTGGTCTTCCATTGCCTTATCATAACCCAAACCCCCTTTGAAATCCCCTCTCATTCCTTCAAATTTAGCACCTCGATGGCCATAATATCCCTCTCGGCGTTCCCAATCAATAGCCCTTTGCTCCGCTCCCCCATACCCATGCCTTTCCCCATACCTACCTCCTCTATCCTCCATCTGGAAAGGATATAGATAGGGTTTCTTCTTTCTCCCTCCACAATCTCCACCTCATCTTCTTCCCTACAAATTTTAGAATTCGTGTTCTTCCCTTCTAACCATTATTCAATTGAAGCTATCGTTTGGTTGTTGATTTCTAACATTTTCTTCATTATGTCCTGAAGATTGGCTACTTGTCCTTCCATGGAGGAAATCCTATCCTCCATTGTTGTCTTGATTTGGTTAATCTCCCCTTCAAGTCTTTCTTCCAGCGCATCCACTTTCTTGGCCCACATCTTTATCTGAATTTTTGTAGATTCAAAAATATTGGATTTAGATCACAAAAACATCAATTCTCTCTTCGTCGGCCAAAATTCAGCCGTTGAAATTTGCCAAAATCATTCCACCAACGGTCCAAGACTTGTTCTGATACCAATTTGATAGGAAACATTTGTAGATCTCAAGTATTTCCTATCAATCTTAGAAAAACAACAAGAATTTTTCACAAAAAATTCACACAAACAGGAAAACAATTGATAATTGGTATTATTTGATGAAATGGAAATGAAAAATAACAAGATACAATTGATCCTCTATTCAGGAGGAGGATCTATCTCTCCGAAATCATTAGATGCAGCTAGAGCCCAAAAGAAAACCAAAATCTAGGAGATCTCAAATTTAAACCCAAATTCAAGATGCCATAATCCTAAGAAAACAACATATCTAATGCATATAATCCAAAAGAAAATCTTCAAACAGTCCCTACATTCAAATTTCCCTCCAAACTCTCTAAAAAATCCTTCCAAAATGGCTTGCACATGCCCGAGCATATGTTCTTGCGCGTATGAGAGAGGCGGACTTCCGCCTGTTTTGTGATGGACCGGTCCATCAACTGATTCATGAGCTGAGCTCAATGAGCTAATGAGTCGGTATTACTCGACTTATTAGCTCTTGAACCAGCTCGTTTAAAAAACATTAATATAAAATACACTTAAAACATATTTACATTCAAAATTTTAAACATAAAATTGTTAAAAATGTTTAAAAAATTATATTTAACGTTCTTATTTTAAGTTATTCATTATAGTTATTTTTTAATATCTCATTCTATTTATCATTTTGTTATAATAATGAATTGAATCATAATCATTTTTCCCTTTTTATAATAAACGAGTCAATTCAAACTCTTAGAAAAAAGCTTGAACTCGAACTTGATTAATTAATCAATCTCAAGCACAAATGAGGAATGACTTGAACTTAGTCCGACTTATTTACACCCCTAACAAAAACTAATATCTGCAGCACTTTTGCAATTACCTCTTTATTTGAGTGTGGTAATAGCATTATATTTCCAATTGATACATTTGAATTAACATCATATTTTAGCCAATGTTCCATAACCAGTATTCAGTTCACAATAGCTATCACAATAAAACTTCGTTTGAGACGGTTTTCTTACTACTTCTTAAAACAACTTTTTAGTACACAAAATTAAATTTTATAATAAAAAACTGTTTTAAACAACAGTAAAACAGCCGTCCCATATGAAACTTTAGAGATGTGTAGTTTCATAACCCAATGAAAAAACAACACAAAAATGGCTTTCCAGTGGACAGTTGTGATCACTTTCTGTTTTTATTTTTATTTTATTTTATTTATATTTTAATACAAAATTAAAATATATTTGATGTTTGATAATTGTTATTAATTTTTATTGAATATTACATAAAGGGCAAGTCATGACGAAAACCGTGGTCGTCGATGGCTGGGGTGGCAACAGCTCAAAAATACAAATCAAATATATTTTTTAAAAACAAAAATAAGAAAAATAAAAAAGTGATCCTAAACCTCCCCAAACAACTTAATTAGGCAAATAAATCTTTCCTTTTCATTGACAATTAATGGGAGTATAGTACACTTTTCATTATTGACAAAAGAGTTAGATATGTACATATCACAAACTCTGAATCAAATCAGAAGAAGGCTATTTACAGTCGTTTGAATTACTTACATGAGCACTCTGTGAGAAGATCAACTTTTGCAAGCAACCTTTTGTAAGCTCCAGCAACTATAGAACTAATCATGATTATTAAAACTTGGTTTTCATCTCTGCCTCATAGCAAAAATTATTCTGTTAATGCGTCACGTCACCCTTTCGCTCGATATCGCGGCTTGGTACAGCTGACTGGCTGCACATGATTCGCCTCCGGACGTAGAGCTGTGTCCGGCCTCCGCATGGAATAATTTCTCACCTCATAGGCTCCCTCATTTCAGCCCGGCCTTCATCTAGCTTTCAAATTCATATCCTCGTCTGCAGGCGCAACGATGAAGCAGATCATAACCTGCAAGCACTCCAGCTCCAGCTATTCCTGAAAGCATATTGGCACCCACTCCTCTAAACAGAACTAAAAATCCCTCGCGTTGTACAATTTGCTGAAAGGCATGGAAGGTGCTTCGATATTTGTAAGGCTGTCCTGAAGTCATCATCATTCTACGACGCAATGTATCAAATGGGTAGGCACAGACCCCAGCTGAAGTTGTCACAGTCCATCCCAAAACAAAACTGGCCAAGAAATTCCCCTGTGATAACAAAAGTCAGGTCTCTGATAGGAAACACTTGAGTTCGCAAGTAATCCAAGAGAAAATATTTGAGTTCGCAAGCAACCCTAACAATAATTGGCCCAAAACAGCGAGAAAATAAGAAAAATCTGGATGAAAATCAAACTAAAAGTGATAGATTGTGATAGAAGAATCAAAACAAACAAACTTCAAGCAAGATACAATTGATCCTCAATTCGAGAGGAGGATCGTCTCTCCCAAATCTCTAGATTGTGGATCTAGAGCCCAAGACACCAAGGAGACTCTAAGAGAACAACTCCAATCATGCATAACCCTAAACCTAAACAAATCATACTATTAATACATTAATTCCCTAATTCAAACATCCAAAATTCAAAATTTCCCTCTCTCCCTAACTGCCCAACCCTCTCTCCTTAATTTCCTCCTAATGGGATCGTCTCTCCCAAATCTCTAGATTGTGGATCTAGAGCCCAAGACACCAAGGAGACTCTAAGAGAACAACTCCAATCATGCATAACCCTAAACCTAAACAAATCATACTATTAATACATTAATTCCCTAATTCAAACATCCAAAATTCAAAATTTCCCTCTCTCCCTAACTGCCCAACCCTCTCTCCTTAATTTCCTCCTAATGGGCACACTATTTTGGGGGGAAAGAACCAAGAGAGGCGGAACTTGTCCACCTCTTGTAAACCTGAGCCGGCCTTTGAGCCGGCTGGGCCGGTTTACGTTGAACCGGCCTATCAGTCTCATTGTTAGAAGACGGCTTTACCAGACTGGACATAGATGTGAGCTTATGCAAATGGTAGCAGAATAATCATCGTTCAAGAATTAGAAGATTGCAGGATGTGTTCTAGAGGGGATGAAACATAGATCATCGCTAGAAAATTATATAATGTATGATCTAAGTAAATGATTAAAATGGTTTCTAAAATTTTTATGTTTGTCTATTATAGTCCTAGATTGTTTTAGGTGTTCAATTTAATCCCTTTAACTCACCAAACCTAAAACATTTTGACTCTATCATCGACTTTGTCATTTCTTTGGACAAAAACTTTTCTTTGTTCTCAATTTAAACTTCTGTTAAAATAAGTTACAGTCCACTGGTTGATGGAAATTTATTAATGTATGGGTCAAAACTTAGGCTTAGTTTGGGATGATTTTCTTCCTGCTCTTAAAGCGGCTTTCTAATAAAAAAATTTTTAACTAGAAAGCCGTTTTAAGAAACAATAAGAAAGCCGTCCCAAACGAAGCCTTAGATGCGGAAAATATAGCTAGAATTTCCAGAATCATGAAGCACAAAAGATGCACTTTTTGGAGCTAAATTAGAAGACAAATAAAAAAATATTTTCTCAGGAAATTTAACAATAACAACAAGGCGTCCATTGCTCACCTCAAAAGGACCAACCAGGACAAGAGGTTTCATGGTGTCATAGATGCCGAAATAGAGTCCACGATATAGAGTGATGCCCATTATTGACACCCCAAAGCCCCGATACAAGCCAACAAAACCATCACTTGAAAGAGTCATCCTGTAAACATCTAAAAGTCCTTTAAACTGGCGCTGACTGCCAGCTTGGCGATCAAGTGTGTCTGTGGCAAGTCGAGTCCTCGCATAATCCAAATGGTATAACAATAGCGAAGTTATGGCTCCTGCAGCACTACCAGAAGCAACATTTCCGGCTAACCATCTACTATAACCATCTTTCTCCTTCGAGAATGAAAAGATGGTTTGAAAGTAACCCTTAAATGCAAAATTGAAGGCCTGCAGAAATAATTTTTAAGTGAGACCACGATTCAGTAGAATACAAGTTGGATGGTTGAAGTGGAGTAATACATCGGGCCTGTTGTGTAATAGAAAAGTAACCCTCAAACTTAAGAGAAATTTTATAATATGGTGGTGAGACCTGCATTGTTTTATGGCGCAGAGTGTTGGTCATTAAAAGATAAGCATAAAATTAAGTTTAGTGATGAAGAGTGGATGAGTGACTTCACTCTTAGAAACTTAATGCAAAATGAGTATATACGTGAAAAGATTGGAGTAGCTCCAGTGACATAAGATTAGAGAGAGTCACTTTAGATGATTTAGGCATATAAAACGTCGGTCTTCCGATGGCCCGATTAGGAGAGTGAAAAGTAGATAGACCTAAAAAGACTTGGTAGAAAAATATTAGATAAGATATTTTTTTATTAGATTTAAAAAAGAATTTGTCTTTTAATATGACACAATGGAGAAAAAGGATTCATATAGCCGGCCTCACGGTGGAATAAAAGCTTGATGTTGTTGTTGTTGTTATTGTAAGATCATGCTTAAATATAAATATTTTATGAAAAGACTTGGACAAGAAGCCAAATATAAGAGAGAGATGCAAATGATCCATTGCCATGAAAGAACCAATGTCCTAAAAATCAAAGCTTTCACATGTCCCACAACATTGCTGTAGGCCTATAATATATATTGACCAATCTGAAGCAAGATTATAATTTTATCCCTAGCAAGTTGTTTTTAATCATTAATGATGAACAGTTTTTTTATATACATATAAGACATCACGATTATTCTCGATTATTTTAATATTCTTAGATTATTTTATAAATTAAATTTAATATTATTGAATTTAAGACATAGGAGTATCTTTATTTTAAAATTAGATAATAAGATTTAAGACTTAACTAATTTTGAATTTTAGATTATAATCCTATTTTTATAAATAGGAATTTAAGTGATTTGTTTTTTAACGTGACAAGCAATCAATGTAATTAATCCTCTCATACAAATAGTTCCTACTCGAGGCGTGAACAATGACAATTATCAGCATAATCACTCAGCTCACAAAAACTCCACACGGTTCACCACTTATAGCATCTAAAGCCAACACTTCATCCCTAAACAATTGAAAGCCAGCCAAAGTACCAATCAATTCCTATTAATACACTGAATCACAAGAAATCAGCATTCCTTCTCTACCAACATGGATATTAATTAACTAATCAGCCACATGAAACCAAGTAAAAAGATACCAGTCCTCAAATGCTTGGTTACTATCAAACTAGTGTTTATTTGGGATGGCTTTCTATCAACTTTGCTTTCAAATTGTAACTACATTGACGTTTGCCTAACAACATTTTAATTATGTTTCAAAAGATTTGTTAGTTTAGAAAAGTTTTTTTGAGATCAAACTAATCATTTTGTGTTCTAAAGGTGTAGGTTGTTGACCTCGAATTTGGTAAACTTAAATTACCTCGTTGATCACTGTCAAATTTAAATTGAACCATATTTGAGTTAATCAAAGTCAATTTGATCACATAAAGTTAATTCGACGAGGTCAAGTCTGATTCGACTCAATTCAAATCGAGGACGATTTGACCCTGATGTCATTGCCGATTATTAAATTGAGTCGAATCAAGCCCAAATTGATGCAATTAATAATCAAATAAATTTATTTGAGCCTCGTTGAGTCAATTATATGCGATTCGAGCTAAAAATTTTCAGAAAACAATTTGATTATTAATTAAATATATTTAAAAGAGCGAAATCAAGCAGATTTGACTCAAACCAAATGCGATTTCATGTTCGTCGGCTTCAATCTTTCTCTTAATATGAGTTTTCTATGGATTGGATCTCTTTCCTAAGAGTTATGCTTGGGATAAAAAAAAAACTGTTAGAATTTACAATTATATGTATATCATTTCATCTTGATTCGGATAAGTTTTTTTTTTTTTTTAATTTCTCAACACAAATACTATGGATTCATGAGGTTTGATGACTGCATTCTTCAGTTTTATTTATTTTAATAGACTATATTTCTTTCTCTTTCTTTTGATCATCTTGATGGCAAAAGAAGTGATGAAGATTGGTGTTATTGTTTAGAAAAGAAATGGAGATGAATTTTCTTATTGTTGAAATCAGTAACTATTTATCTTGAAGCAAAATTTCTTATGAAAGTGTTTGAATCGAATTTCTTGTGGGAATATTTCAAATCAAATTTTCTTTTGGAAATATTTTGAATCAGAGTTTTCATGAAAATGATTTGAAATAGATTTCTTATGGGAATAAATGAATATATTGCTATTGCTCTATTTCTTTTATTCTTGATATCTAGATGTTGTTCTTTATACAATGAAGAATAATTTCAAAATTTAAGATAAATTGTTTGCCGAAATTATTCATATGTTAGTTTGAATGGTTTTTGGATGTATCTTTGTCACTGTATTAAGCTTCAACCACTATTCTTTCTCCCGAATGTTGGTATCATAAGGGACATATTCTCATATTAAAGGCTATTTTTATCTTTTATATGAATCCTTTAAAGAAATGAAGTTGCATTAGGTTTCAGTTACTTAGTTCACATTGAATATATTCATCAAGTTGGAATGATGAGTAAATAATATTTTATATGTGGTTACTTGTTACAGTTTGGGTTTATAATGAATTATGGGAGAATTTTTTATGATTCTTTCTAGGCATTCAATATGAAAATGAACAATTATGCTGAATAACTTGTAATCATGTTTCTATCTCTTTGACATGTGTATACATTTATCATTTAATACAATATTTGTAAAAATGATAATGTTTCGATTATCTTCCCGTGCACACTTCTTAGACTCATCTGACATACGATAGCATGGGAAAGTCAAAGCTATGTGAGCATCTGGTTATTATGTTTTCGTAATCTTGATGTGCAATAGTTGTGAAGCAGTTGTTGGCATGGTTATTTTGATAAGTATTAATAAATCTAAGGAAGAAAGAATATCAAGATGAGAAACAACAAGGCTATGCACTTAAATTCTCATTAATCTCTAATTATTTGCTTGCATATCGATTCATGCTAGCTTTTCTATGTGGATACATCAAATTCTAATATATCTATCTGTCTCCCTTCACTTTATTTGTGAGGGAATGATGGAGCTAATTGAAGGATAAAGCTAAAGAGACCAGTTAACTCTATTTCTTCTAAGCAGGGGTGCTACGGCCGGAACCACCATTGACTTGATCCGGTGAGGTAAGTTTTTCTAAACTTAAAGAGCCTTAGGTCTTTTAGCCATATGATGTGTGCTCTTCCAGCCTTAGGTCCATATAGTAACATCTGCATTTCATCTATATTTATTTGTATGTAATCCCGAAACCAACCGTATGCATGTTGGCGATCACATTAGTATTTGGAGCGCTAGAATTGATTAATTACCCCTAACTTGTCTCCCACTATATTATTAGGATATAAATCTTTTAGGGTCTATTAATTTGACAATTTAAAATCCTAATTCTAATAAATCATGAAATATATACAAAAAAAAAAATCAATTTAAATGACAAATAAAAATTAACCTATTAAATAAAAAATACTCTAATATTTAAATTAAATGCAATAATTAAATAATAAATTCAAATAAAAATCCCTTTTAATATAATGTTTGAAATAAATTTAATTTAAGCATATATATACAATGTTAGGCTCATTAGCTATATATTTTCATTTTTTTCGAAATCAGATCATAGTCAGCTTGAGTTCGAACGAGCCCAAAGTTCATGAACAATTTCAAAAACAAGTCAACACTAGCATACAACAAGCTCGCTTAAGCTCGGGTAGTTTACACCAAACATAGTTTAGGCCTACATTTTGGTTTGACCGATTGTTTTTGGAACCTCCTGAACCACTAATGGACACCTTCAATTTGGTATACATTATATTTTAAGATGGATACATGGAACAAGTAACCATTTTCGTGCCATCTCCCATCTTAATTAAGGCACCAAATAGGTAGTTCAACCCAAACTTAATCTTAAATTTCTCCAAGGAGGAATCACAATCATAACAAGTAAACCTATACAATGCTCAAAAAGCAATTACAAACATTCCCCTTAGGTTATGGTAAAAGAAGATCGTAATGCTCATATCATTAATTGATAATAAACCAATATCAAATAGCAAGTACCAAAATTTACAAAAAGGGGATCAAGTTATACGCCGAGGTAACAAAATCAAAGTTTTCATGTTGAAAATACAATGCCAGGCAATTCTATGATCAATTTCAGATATTAAACGTGCAGAAAAGATCATGCAACGAGCCAATACGATTAAGAAATTAGAACCTGCGTGGGTAAATAACGGATGACATTGGCCTGGTTCCCTCTCCAGAAGGAGAAAAACCCCTCCTCCCTGAGAACCCTAACGAAGCAATTGCCTATTCCTTCGTAAGGCCTCGACAGATTTCCCCTCCTCAGCATCTCCCCTTGATTCTGAAGAAGGAGTTTGACCCTCTCCACTGGTGCCGCCGCGCTCTTCGCCACTACCGCGGCAGCACCACCCATCATGAAGTCCGCCACCATCTTCTCCGTCGGCTTCAAAGATGCAATCTTTCCCGTCCGCTTCGACGCCGCCCTGTCCGCTACGGCGGTCGCAGTCGAGGCCACCATGAGGGCCGATGATTCCTCAAACAAGAGGCGGCCAGTTGATTGCGGGAAAAGAGGACGAGAAGAAGTGGACGATCATTGTTATAGTAATTGGGGAAGAAAGTGAGGATAAGCGAGAACGGAGCGTAGAGAAACGCGAGAAAGGCCAAGGAATTTTTAAATAAGGTTTTTTTTTTAATGATTTAATGAGAAAAAAAAAGTATTTTATTTTTATTTTTATTTTTAAATACTAAATTTATGCTTCATTTGATACCATTGTTTTATTTCTTTTTTACAGCATTTATTTAGTTAAAAAATTGTTGTAAACATAAAAAACCCCATGGCCAAAAGCAGGCTTTGTTAGGGATAGCTTTCTTACTGTTTTATGAAACAATTTTTTAGTGCAAAATTTTTTGAATTTGAAATATTCGTACTAGAAATCTGCTTCATAAAGCAATAAAAAACTGTCCCAAACAAAGAATTCGTTTATTGTTTTTATCTTAGAAATTTATTAAGGGGATGTTTATTTGATAGAAAAATGAGTGTATTGCACACACACACTCTTTCTATGTATATTTATTAGCTTTGAAGTTAAAAACAAGTGTAAAAAATTGAGATATTTGAAATATCTCAAATGATCATTTTTGCTTGTATTCAAAACTCACTTGATTCAAGCCATTTCCAAACACTTCTCTTCTTATTTCCCCTTCTCGACACATTGAAGCTCGTTCCCTTTCAGCTTTTGCATTAGGACTTCACTTCACGGGTCTCTTTCGGCATTCCCAATCACGACTAGCCTACACAACCCCCTTTCAGCATTTCCAACAAAGCCCTGGTTGCAACAAAAAGACCATTTTTTTAAGTCACTAGCTCGTCTCGCAACCTTTTTTTCCCCTCAAATGTTGTCTTTCATTGTGTAATCATCGACCATCGTCAATACATCAGTTATGTTTATTGCAAGGTATGTTTGATTTCTATAATTTGTTCAAACAAATCATGTTGACCAAACATAGCCCACAACTTTAAACCATTATTAGATATGCTAAACACACATTATAATATTGTGGCATGATAATGGAGACACTTCTTTTGGATCTATGAACTTCTGATATCTATAATGATTTATTGCATTCATAATATTATTTTAAATTTATCAAGTGGGCCTGAACTTAAGCCCATAGATCCAGCCCACCAAATTGCCAAAACTGTTTGTCCTAATGGCGATAAACTTAAGTGGGCTATTTGTTTTCCTAAGTTCAAGACACTCATGTCATGACCAACATGTTCCTCTCCAAACTATGTTCATCATATGGACTCTTTGTTGGTCTCAAGTTTTGGATATGTTGTAATGATATTTATTAAAAATGGAGCTTTTGAGACAAAATAATATATACTTAAAACACTCTTTAGTAGATAATTTATTTCATGAATCTCAACAATCAATGAAGGTGATAGATCAAATGATTATAAATGTTGTTTCACTTTCTCTATATCCTAACCATCTTTGTGTTTATCTAGCTCTTATCCCCTCATTGAGTAACTTAGACTCAACATGATCCTCTCTCTCTCTCTCTCTCTCTCTCTCTCTCTCTCTCTCTCTCTCTCTCTCTCTCTCTCTCTCTCTCTCTCTGTCATGCCCCGAGATCTAACTTGGAAAGAATGTCGATCAATAGCCGAACAATTTACCAGAGTTATCTAAAATCATCATTAAGCAATCTAACAAACATCTATAACAATTTAAAACATCAATATATCAGTCGATTCATAACTCAAAACATCATGTACAATACTCAGGAACTACACTATCGATGCAAGTAGAGAAATCTATCCTGTCCTGAGTACAAAAGAATCATCTATCAATCAAAAGAACTAAAACCTGTCGATCTGAATCAACTCCTATCTCCTGCTCCCGAGCCCTGACCTGAAAATATCAACCACATATAATGAGCTTTACAAAGCCCAGCAGGTCACCTAATACCTATAACTGAAATCAAAGCACGGCAATGCTATCAATATGCATGTCAATCTATCAATCCGAATCAGTCAATGGTCAATGAGTCTATGCAGCGGAAATCAATAGTCAATAAAACCAGTCAATGCAGCGGCAGGCAAGTCGGTAAATCAACTCAATCAATCAATTTCCGTCAATCAAATCAATACGGTCAAATCAATGAAATCAATCGAGAAAAGCGATACAGAACGATGAATCTATAAAGAAATCAATACAATACAGAAACAGTAGGCAGTAGTACAATGAATCTATAGGCAGTAGTACGATGTCCATGTTCATGCTATCAATGCAATATCTATATCTATCTATGTCCATATCAATGCTCAGTAGTATCAATGCTCGGTAATCAATCGATGAAATCAATAGAATCCGTACGATACAGTAAATCCGATCAAACTCAATAAAGCAGAAGTCGATAAAATATTAAATCCGTAAATCAATACAGTAAACATGCAATTCAATACTATATACTGAACAAGTACAATCTACTGGCTATGTTGCTGTTGTAGAATCCGTATTGCTGTTGTAGATATCATTTACATTGGTTCAATCAATAAGAGTCGTCACTCTTTTCGCCCGTCGGCATATCAATAAACTCCTTATGTCTCCCTTCAATATATCAATAATCAATGTTTAAAGGAAAGCCCGTCGGCCCACCATCCTGTATAGGTATCAATATCAATCTCCAACCAATGTTCAACCAGGTTCCACTTGTGATCAGTATCAATAGTCAATTCAATCAATAAGCAATTCAATAGTCAATATTAAAGCAATCATAACAATAGTCATATGCAGATCAATTCAATCTATCAATTCCAGACAAATCAGAAATCGTACGAAAATCGGGCAGAGTAATGGTAGTCGGTCAAATTTACACAAAAATCCTGCAAAAAGATACAATATCCAAATTCTTCCAAATTACAGTAGAAAATCTATAACATCAATACAAGACTATTATCCTATAGAAACCAAATTAAATCACGTCCCGATAATTTTCTATTCGATTAAAATCACGTAGAATCAATTCCGACCGGTAAAATCTTCGTAGAATACAGTCAAATCGTGTACAATAATCATATCTATAACATACTAGAAGTTGTGCGGTGGAAGTTGTGTCAAATCAAAATCATGTCGAAAAGTCGACTACGAAAACACAAAACAGATCCCTACTCGGTCAAAACACAACATCTTTGAAAACAGAAACAGGGTTCGGAGTCCTTACCACGAGATCTTCTCTTTTCCCAACAGCAGCGTCGGACGAAAAGCGCTCCGCGGCCTCCAAAACCAAGCTTTTCTCTTTTTCCCTTTCTCTTTCTCTCTCCTCAAAATATCTGAAATAAAAATCTGATTTTCTCTCTCCTCAAAACGAGCTCATTTCCTTATATCTTACTCATATCGGCCTGGCCGATCGCCAAATCGTCCCGGGACGATCAGACCAAATCCTGATCGTCCTGGACAGTTCCCAGGACTGTTGTCTGGCCGATCATTTCTACAGTACAGATCGGCCTGGACGATCTCAACATCGGCTCGGACGATCTGTACAGAAATTCTTCCAGAAAACACACCAGAAATCAGCTGTTTTCAATGCACTGATCGGCCTGGACGATCTCAACTTCGTCCTGGCCAATTCTGGGAGGAAAATCCAAATCAGAGAGGAACAGTAAGGGAACGAGATATTACAATCTCCCCACCTTAGAAAAATATCGTCCCGACATTTCCCTACAGGTACGAAGCAAAACAAACAATGCAAAACGATTCGATCGAAATCCAAATCCAAATCAAAACTCGTCGAAAACCATACAGAACACACAATGCAATCAATCAAATGTCAATATGCAATGTTCATACGTCAATATCAATCGGTTAGTCAAATCAATCTTACCAGTAGAACCTTCTGGTCGTTGCTGATCCTCACGATGCTGTAAACTCTGTAGACTGTAAACACGTGGCACCACTGGAGGAAGTGCAGGAGGTCGTGGCGCAACTGTCTCCCTCTGATCTCTGACAGCTCTATCATCCGTCCTGTTTCCTGATCTCTCACTGTAGGCCCTCGAGCCAACAGTCCTCTGCTGTCCTGTACCCGTACCAAAATCAGTCCTTCCACCCAGTCCTTTCTGAGGACAATCTGCTGCTATGTGTCCTTGCTGTCCACAGTGAAAACACTGACCCGTCAATAGGTAGCACTGACCTGCATGTCGTCTACCACAGTGAATGCACGTGTCAGAACCACCAGATGATACTATCGATGCTGATCGTGATGCAGATCTCGATGCAGATCCCTTCGAACCCTCATACCTGCTTCTCTTCTCTCTATCTCTGTCTCTACCAGAATCATCTCGTCGTACCTCATCTCTCCTCCTCCTGGTATCATCGTACCTCGATACCGGTGTCGCCAAATCGATCTCTATCAGTCGAGCCTGCTCCACCAGCTCAGAAAACTCATGGATCCGGAAAGGTACTAGTGGATGCCTCAGCTCTCTGTTCAATCCGTGCATGAATCTGTAACACTTTTCTTCAGTAGTAGGAATCAAGTGAGCAGCGTACCTCGCAAGTGCAGTAAACTCGGCCTCGTACTGCATCACTGACTTGCGGCCTTGCTCCAATCTCATGAAAGTTTCCTGCATCTGTCGCTGAGCTGACGGTGGTACAAACCACATCCTGAATACTGCAGTGAACTCATCCCAGGTGATCTCAGCATTGGTCTTCCCCTGGAATTTCTCTCTCTGCTGTCCAATCCACCATCTCTCTGCCTCACTCTCCAACATGAATACTGCCAATGGTACTTTTCTATTCCCCGGACACTGCATGCTGTCAAAAATCTTTTCCACCCTCATGATCCAATCCTCAGCAGCCTGTGGTCCTACAGCCCCTTTGAACAACGGAGGCTTCAGCTTGTGGAACATCTGCAAGTGTCTATCAACTTCTTCCTCTTTGCTCCCACTCATCTTGCTCTGGGCATCCCCCATAACATGTGCAATCGCAGTAGCTAACTGCATCATACTCTCTGAAGGTACTGGAGCTGCGCTGTGTTGCTCATTCGGTACACTGGATTCTGCCGGAGGATCCATATCTTTTCACCTGCACAATTCAGAACAATAATACACACATGCAATGATGTATGCCAATGAAGCTCTTAAAGCTACCCAATCTACCCAATCTCTCAATCCAAACCTACAACTCTGGTAACAATCCATTCTTCCAATAACACTGCTCTTATACCAACTTGTCATGCCCCGAGATCTAACTTGGAAAGAATGTCGATCAATAGCCGAACAATTTACCAGAGTTATCTAAAATCATCATTAAGCAATCTAACAAACATCTATAACAATTTAAAATATCAATATATCAGTCGATTCATAACTCAAAACATCATGTACAATACTCAGGAACTACACTATCGATGCAAGTAGAGAAATCTATCCTGTCCTGAGTACAAAAGAATCATCTATCAATCAAAAGAACTAAAACCTGTCGATCTGAATCAACTCCTATCTCCTGCTCCCGAGCCTTGACCTGAAAATATCAACCACATATAATGAGCTTTACAAAGCCCAGCAGGTCACCTAATACCTATAACTGAAATCAAAGCACGGCAATGCTATCAATATGCATGTCAATCTATCAATCCGAATCAGTCAATGGTCAATAAGTCTATGCAGCGAAAATCAATAGTCAATAAAACCAGTCAATGTAGTGGCAGGCAAGTCGGTAAATCAACTCAATCAATCAATTTCTGTCAATCAAATCAATACGGTCAAATCAATAAAATCAGTCGAGAAAAGCGATACAGAACGATGAATCTATAAAGAAATCAATACAATACAGAAACAGTAGGCAGTAGTACAATGAATCTATAGGCAGTAGTACGATGTCCATGTTCATGCTATCAATGCAATATCTATATCTATCTATGTCCATATCAATGCTCAGTAGTATCAATGCTCGGTAATCAATCGATGAAATCAATAGAATCCGTACGATACAGTAAATCCGATCAAACTCAATAAAGCAGAAGTCGATAAAATATTAAATCCGTAAATCAATACAGTAAACATGCAATTCAATACTATATACTGAACAAGTACAATCTACTGGCTATGTTGCTGTTGTAGAATCCATATTGCTGTTGTAGATATCATTTACATTGGTTCAATCAATAAGAGTCGTCACTCTTTTCGCCCGTCGGCATATCAATAAACTCCTTATGTCTCCCTTCAATATATCAATAATCAATGTTTAAAGGAAAGCCCGTCGGCCCACCATCTTGTACAGGTATCAATATCAATCTCCAACCAATGTTCAACCAGGTTCCACTTGTGATCAGTATCAATAGTCAATTCAATCAATAAGCAATTCAATAGTCAATATTAAAGCAATCATAACAATAGTCATATGCAGATCAATTCAATCTATCAATTCCAGACAAATCAGAAATCGTACGAAAATCGGGCAGATTAACGGTAGTCGGTCAAATTTACACAAAAATCCTGCAAAAAGATACAATATCCAAATTCTTCCAAATTACAGTAGAAAATCTATAACATCAATACAAGACTATTATCCTATAGAAACAAAATCAAATCACGTCCCGATAATTTTCTATTCGATTAAAATCACGTAGAATCAATTCCGACCGGTAAAATCTTCGTAGAATACAGTCAAATCGTGTACAATAATCATATCTATAACATACTAGAAGTTGTGCGGTGGAAGTTGTGTCAAATCAAAATCATGTCGAAAAGTCGACTACGAAAACACAAAACAGATCCCTACTCGGTCAAAACACAACATCTTTGAAAACAGAAACAGGGTTCGGAGTCCTTACCACGAGATCTTCTCTTTTCCCAACAGCAGCGTCGGACGAAAAGCGCTCCGCGGCCTCCAAAACCAAGCTTTTCTCTTTTTCCCTTTCTCTTTCTCTCTCCTCAAAATATCTGAAATAAAAATCTGATTTTCTCTCTCCTCAAAACGAGCTCATTTCCTTATATCTTACTCATATCGGCCTGGTCGATCGCCAAATCGTCCCGGGACGATCAGACCAAATCCTGATCGTCCTGGACAGTTCCCAGGGCTGTTGTCTGGCCGATCATTTCTACAGTACAGATCGGCCTAGACGATCTCAACATCGGCCCGGACGATCTGTACAGAAATTCTTCCAGAAAACACACCAGAAATCAGCTGTTTTCAATGCACTGATCGGCCTGGACGATCTCAACTTCGTCCTGGCCGATTCTGGGAGGAAAATCCAAATCAGAGAGGAACAGTAAGGGAACGAGATATTACACTCTCTCTCTCTCTCTCTCTCTCTCTCTCTCTGAACTCACTATCTTCTCTCTTGGCTCAAAGGGTACAAGATTCCATCACTCATACTAGGAGAAATTGGTCACATTTGGAACACCAGAAACAAATATCTTGAACTTTTAAATTTGGTCAACATTTTGTAATTTTGCACAGCTCAAAAGTTTCAACTCTATTTTAGATGTTCAAAATGTGTAAAATCAAGAACTATTTAAGAACTTTGAAGTGGGTATTATGATGATTAACTGCTTGTTAGAAACTCTCTTATTTACATCGATATTGGATGGCATATATAGCTCATTTGCTTGATTTGGAAGTGGACTTGACAATCTCACCTTTGGGTTAGCGCCTCATCAACTTGTCCAAGTTAGGATAGACTCTAGTGATTGATTAAGAGGTCGCCCTCACTGACAAATAAATCATCAACGATAAAATCTCAAATTAGCAAATTAATTTATCTCGTTATTATAGATATCTAGATTCTAATGTAGTTGATAAATCAAAATATTGATGAACAAATTGATCATAATGATTTTGAAAATTATCTGTCAAATTTAGGATTGGTGAAAATTAGGAACAATTCCCATCATTTTAACATCAAAATATTAATTTAATAAAAAAGAGAGGCATGTGCCATAAATTGCTTAAGAAATAATGGTATAGATGGTTCAAGTGAACTTTGAAAATTTATTTCCTAGTGATAAAAAGTGAGAAAATGGTGGTTTTACATGATGGTTAAACACTATAGAAGTATAGCTCACAAAGAGAGAATGCTAAGCAGAGGCTCGTCGAATGTCCCTTAGCTTGTCCAAGAAAGGAGGAGGATAGATCTAGTTTGATTAGTGCACCCCTCAAATATAATTCAATACTACAAAAAATTTTGCCGCCGGAAAATGGCCGTCGATTTTCATTTCCGGTGGTTTATAAACTACGCAGTTTATTCCGACAAGTTTATAAACCGCCAGAAAAATATCAAAAACATCGATAATGGACGATTTTCTTGTAGCGCAAGTGTTCTTGTTATCATTTGAATCGCCTAGATGAGATGGTTGTCTAATAAACAAACTTACACAATTTAGAGAACATTTTACTCAAAATTTTAAGTCATAATTTATAGCTGATTCAATCGGTTTGAGTTTCTTAAGATCCACAATTTACTTTGAAAATTGAACTTGATCATATGAAGATTTTCAGATACCAATAGGAGTTTATTTGCTATTTTTGCAAACCAACTTGAAAGCTTCATTAATAGAATTAAGTAAGTGATATAGTTTAGCTCATGACTTAGGGTATGTTTGGGACAGCTTTTTCCTTATTTTGCTTTTTTAGATAACGGTCATAATTTCGTTTGACTATTACTTTCTAGATATTTTCTCACTACCATTTAGAAATTTCTATGATGAGAATTTGCTTTTTGCAACCAGAGTAGTTAAATTACTTCTCTAAAGAAACTTCATAATCAACTTTATAAAACATTATAACCGTCTCAAACATACTCTTAGGTTTTGTTTGGGACGGCTTTCTTACTACTTCCTGAAGCAGCTTTCTAGCACTAAACTTAAAGCTGCTTCAAGAAGCAGTAAGAAATCCGTTCCAAACGAGCCCTTAGACTCATTGAACTCAAATCAAACTAAAAGTTACTACAATCTTTAAAGGACCTTGAATCCATGAGCCAAAGTACTCTAATGTCTAAGGCATCTAACATCTTCCCTAACCTTATTTGCCAAACTAAAACAAGTTAAGGAGAATCAGATGCCTCAACTCAAAGAACAAAAGAAAAAGATAGCCAGCATTCATAAAAGATCTAAAGCAAAGAATCCAAGCACGTCAAAAGCTCCTTCATGCCCAAGAAAAAAAATATGCCAGTTGGCCATTTTTTATGGCTTTGTAATGAATAATCTATTGCAATAGAATTATTGTCTGAATAATTTTCTTTCAATGCTCATAAACAGTTGCTGGCCGGTGGGCATAATTCTTATCTTGTCTTAAAGTGTCTGAGATAGTGAGCCATATGCTTTTGACTAATTTTAAAAGAAAGGGAAAAAAAGGCTGAAAATCTCTAGAATATTAATGAATTGAGGATATGATGATGATGATGATGATTTTCTATTACTTTCTCAGTCTGGAAAGAATAATTTGATTTACTTTCTAGTTGAACATTTGTGTTAATTACATGTCGATTGATGGATGATAGATGTATCTTTACGTGTTTTATTAAAAAATAATAATTTATAAATGGCTTGATGTTAGCGAGCGAAATTTTTTATTTTTATGTGGATTAGTAAATCTATCTTTGGATGATAGTTTTGACATTTAGCGACCACAAATCAATATGTATCAAAATAGGCGTTGAGATGTTTTCAACTCCTTGTGACTAGGGCTGTCAAAATCGGGTTATGGGTCAGGTTCGAGTCCAACTCGAAACTAGCATCCCTACTCGCGACAACAATGTTACGGTTAACATCTAATTACAATACTTATTACTAATCACTTACATTTGCTAAACCTTTTTCTGGTTGAGATTATATCGACTGATATAGCAATCGCTATGCCAATCTCTAATAGTCGTAGCAATCACGAACGAGCTATTTTATAATTGTTTATGAGTCTCAAAACAACAAAATATTTGTAGTGTAAAGCTACATCCCTTTAGATTCCTTATAATTCACAATTTATTAAAAAAAATAACAAAAAAATATTAACTTGATAAAAAAAAAAAAAACTCATAATAGAGCATTAGCATAACAATATTAAACAAAGTCCAAAGTTTTGAAGGAACCCTTTATTTCCTTTCACACATTGAGGCCATGGTGGAAGCTTTAAGCTTTGTCAATATAAATAGAGGCAAGAAGTAGTCTTCTTATCTATACAAATATAGATTGAAATCAGCTTCTTGCTTACTATAAGTTGCAGAAAGAACATGGAGAAATCTGGGACCAGGGGAACCAACAAACCCAACCAGCCTCCTCCAGGTTTAGTTTTCTCTCTATCTCAACCTTCATATATGTCCATGGCTAGATGATTATTAACAATATTTTGTTAGCATAAAAGTCATTAATCTAATTATAATTAGTATTAAGATTATTATTACATTTGAGCAGCTAATTATCAGATTCTTATATGGAGTAGAGGAGATTTTAATATTTTGCTTATTAGATTATATAATCATAGATTATGAACACTAATTGGGTATTGATAGGCTATCCAACTGAAACTTCTGCATCAAAAAAGAAGAAATGCTGTCAACGAACAAAGAAGAGAGGGGAGAAAGGCTTCATTGAAGGATGGTAGGTGATCACTTTCTGATTCCTTCCTTCACATTTATGCTAAAGGTGTGTTTGATGTTGCAAATTTGTATGAGGAAATAAAATAAGTTTTGAAAGGTAATTTGAACAAATAATTAGCACAAAATCAATTTAATATAGCACAAATTTTCATGCATTTTTTTTTGGGAAAACACCACTCAAACTTAAATTTATGAACTCAAAAATTATTTTAGAAGAAATCCACTATAGGAAAATAGTGTATTTCTGACGGAATTCGGCGAAAATGATTCGACGGTAAATTGAGCGTCGGAAAACTTTTCCGTCGAAAAAAAAATACTGGAAATTTTTTCCAACTGAATTATTTTGTCGGAAAACTTTTCCGGCGGGAAAACTCAGTTGGAATAAGTAAAAACGATTTTTAAAATAACCTTATAAATTTATGATCCAGAGTCTGATTCTTGTAAATTTATGATTGTTGTAATGCATTTTAATAAGATGAATCTTAAAATAGTTTCAAAATCATCAAAATTTAAGTTTAAATGACCTTAAATTATATCTGAAGTTTAATTAAAACTTCAAACAAACTTAAATTTTTCATATTTATACTCAGAACAAATCGATCTCTCATAATGACTATTTAAAAAAAAACTCAGAATGATATTTTGACTATCCTAAAGAGAGCGTCATCTTCTTGTGATCTACTCAAGTCTTAGAAATGACTTGTTCAATTCAAGTTTACTATCCCACTGGGCCTAGCTGAGTTGGCGAGCCTAGTTGGGAATATTCCAACCCATGCTCGATTCCTCTCTCATGCGGCGCGACTCCTTAAATGGAGAGAAAATAACTATGTGACCCTGCACCTGTGGGTTTGGCTGCTGGTAGGCCCACTGAGGGATTACTTACGCCAACATGCGCCTCCTTTGGGGGTGACAAAAACAAAAAATTCAAGTTTACTTTAAGTTGGGCATGCATGTGGCTTGTTCAATCTTTATTTAACAAAACCCTAATCCCATCATCAATCTATCTTTGATTTAAAGTTGAATTGAGAGTCTGTCTTAGCTTTTTCAATAAATTATCTTTTAAGAATTGAGTCTGTCAAGAATAGATAAAGCTATTCATATTTGAATCTTGTAATTGCAGTCTTGCTGCACTTTGTTGCTGTTGGCTATGTGAGGAATGCTGTGTCTGAAGATGAGCTGAAGGATCAGTGATGATGATAATGATGATATATGTATTGCTTATATAAAGTTAATATGTTGCTTATTTGTAAGAGCTGATGTAATTTCTAGTTTGTGTTCTTATTATACATGTTATGATGCTCACTTTAATCTAGATTTGTTTCAGGCTTCTAATTGGACTTCACAGATTAGCACAATGAATTAAAGATACATTTGAGATAATTTTTTTTTCTATTTTATTTTAATGTTTTATCTTTTTTTTTTTGTTATTTTTCATGTAGTTAACAAAATTTTCCTATGGATGCTTATTTTGTCTATTTGGAAGAAGTTGCTTTAGATGCAGCGAAATGGAAGGATGAATAAAATTTAGGATCCTTTTGGGATTACGACTGCAACTTTTTATAATGGTGATTGTAAAGCTGCTGTGGAGAAATAGTTTTTTTGAAAGCTACTGGAGAAAGCAGCTTCTTAGCACAAAGATTTATTGAAAGCAGTGGCCAAATAAACATTGTGGTTACAGTAAAAAAAGAAAAGCATTAAGAAAGTTATCCCAAACTAAAAGCAGAACAGAAAAATATCTGAAGAATCAGCAAATTAGCAAAAAGGAGGAAACTAATAGGAGTAGTTTTAAACAAACAAAAAAAAGCTTATCTTAACCCAGCAAATAATGGAGATTTATATTAATGCTTGTTAATCAAGTGTAGCTAAATTTCTTCTAAATAAAAAATTAGAGAGGGCTACCAATTCTGAGAAAACAATGGGAATAGTTTTTTTAAGCACTTGCAGGAGGAGATCTTGTGCTTTTACAAGAAAATGGTGATGTTGCTAGTTTTGGTTCTGTCAAGAGATTTTTTTTTTTTTTTTTAATCATATTAGAGAGAAACTCTCATTTGGTCACTTGTAGCAATAAAGACAACATAATATAAATAGCAAAAACATTTTCTTCTCTATGTCCAACCCCACCTTTGCAGGGGCGGATCCAGCTTCTATTTTTAGGGTGGGCAAAAAAAAAATTTTTTGTGAGAGATGGACAAATATGCTTAGGATTGATAAAAGTAAGGCAAAAAAATTTTTTTAGGGGGGGCAAAATTCCCAAAATACCCAAAATATTTCAAAATCTCCCCTCTAAATATTTAAATTTTTTTTTTTGAGGGTGGGCATTTGCCCACCCTAAGCCAAGGGTGGATCCGCCCATGCACCTTTGTAACAACTAATTGTGACCCCTTGATCATTGAAGTATGCTAAGTGATCTCTCTATTATTATCTTCAATTTTATCTGAAAATATATTTTTGATATAGCCCTATTTTAAGGCTTGATTTACTATTTAACATTTATGTCGCTTTTAATGTAGGTTAATGTCACAAAATTACATAAACTTGTCCCATATTTATGATTTCTATTACGTTTCCTACTACTTCTGAGGAGTTTTGCTTGAAGTCATGAGAGATCTGTTCTAAAAAGATTTCATATCCGAGCATGTAGGACAATAAGATCAAAATTAACAAATTTGATTGCTGAAACTTCAAATTCAAGAAGATGCATATAGAAGATTATCTATTCTTAAAAAAAACACCATCAACCATAGAGGTAAAGCTCAATCAATCATTCAAGAAGAGTGGAAATTGATAGACAACCAAGCTCTTGGGAAAATTTGTTATCTTTTAGCCTTAACATCCACTTTAACATCCTCAATGAAACAACAAGCAACATGAAGATGCTCTCCAACATATATGAAAAGTCCTTTGTGATCAATAAAGTATTCATAATGTGCGATTCTTTAATTTTAGAATATTAAAATGAACTTCACGTCAATATTTATAACTCTATTATGAGACATTTGAACTCTATCGTGCATTGCCTATAATGAAAGAATATCACAGGAAATACTGCTAAGAATAGGGGTGTCAAAATTTGACACGACTCAAAAACCTGATTTGAACCCGACCCGAAAATTCCGGGTTAGGGTCAACACTAACTCGAAACGGGTCGAGTTCGGGTTCATCAATTCGACCTATTTCAAAAATCAAGTCGGGTTTGGGTTGACCTGTTTTTGACCCGACAACCCGAGATTGACCCATTTTTTACCCAAACAGCGGAGATTGACTCATTTTTTAACCTGAAAACTAGTAGTTTTTTTGTTGGCAACCGGTCATTCGAGTTGTGTCGGGTTGACCCGGACCCGAAGCGGGTCGGGTTAGAGTCCGAAAACAGACCCGTTTGCAAAAACGGGTCGGGTTCAGGTTGACCAAATAGTGTCGGATTAGTTTCGGGTTCGACCCGAACCGGACCCGTGACCCGAAATTGACACCCCTAGCAAAGAATGATAAATTAAAGCAAATTGAAGAGACAATGAATTTCATGAAGGAAGACATTCATCATGCAATTAAATATAATTAAACTCCTATATTAAGTCTTTTTCTTCCCAAAGATCATATCAAATTTGATAATACAATTCCAACAACCAAATATAATTAAAATTGCTGAAATTGTCGTAGCTTTATTCCATACTACCAACATAACCAAAGAAATGCATTGTCTACTGCACTTATCATGATATTTGAACAATGCTCCTAATCATTTTACTCCTTCAGTTCCATTAGGAGACCTTTGCTACTAAAAAAGTAAAACAAATTAATTTTTTTCTATATGTTCACTTATATGACTTTTTCAGACTTTATAATAAAAAATTGGCCTCACTAATGTAATTACATGTTTGTCCAACTGATTGAAGTAGGATCATAAAAAAAATAATAATAAAATAGAAAAAAAAAATCTTTGTTTAGGGCAGCACTAATTATTAGTTCACAACTTTGCTTAGTTTGGTCCCAAATGTCGAGTTTGTCCATATAAGTTTTACTAACTTAATCCATGATATATTATATTATTTATGTTGTAATGAAGAACATAAAATTAATTTTGTTGCGTCCTGGAATATTCATTGCGATAGAGAAATATATAAATTTAACGTCTTAGCATTGTACGAAGATCCTGCACAAAATCAGATAAGAGAGAGAGTGTAATATTCATAAGAGACACCAGAGTTTTTACGTGGAAACCCCTGAAAAGGGGGAAAATCACAGGATCTGGCCCAGTTTGAATGAATCCACTAGTATTTGCAGTCAATTACAAATGAGGCCCTTCTTAAGGAGAAAGCCTTGGCTTGATGTTACAAATGTACGCCATATAGAGTGCATTACATGGTGGGAGTTACAATAATCAACATACATATGTTTGTTTGGTTGGAAGGGTCATAGTCAGCACAAGACAGGGGTCCGAAAGACCGTAGTTGGCAGGAGACCGGGGTCAGAAAGATCATTGTCTGGTGATGAAGGTCGGAAGGACCATAATCGATAGGGGACAGAGGTCCGAAAGACCGTAGTAGGCAGGAGACCGTGATTAGAAAGACCGTTGTCTGGTGATGAAGGTCAGAAGGACCATAGTCTGCAGGAGACATAGGTCTGAAAGACCATAGTAGAAGCGCGATACTTCGGGAGAACTCTTGGAGTCAAGTGGTGGCTCGGCAGAAGTCCGAGTCTCAGGTTGTGGTCCGGTAGAATTTCAGGCCTCAAGTGACAGTCTGGCAGAAGTCTGAGACTCAGGTGATGGTCTGACAGAACTCCGGGCGTCAGGAGGTGTCCTGGTGGAGCTCAAGACCTTAAGTGGGGGTCCGGCAAAAGTTCAGGCCTTAGGTGGTGGCCTGGTGGAGCAGAGGGCCTCAAGTCGTGGCCCGGTAGAAGTCTAGGCCTCAAGTGGTGGTCCGGCAGAATTCCAGGCCTCAGGTGGAGGTCCAGCAGAAGTCCACTACTCAGGTGGTGGTCCGGCAGAATTCCATGCATCAGGTGGTGGTCCGGCAGAACTCCAGGCGTCAGGTGGTGTCCTAGTGGAGATCGGGGCCTCAAGTGGTGGTCCGGCGAAAGTCCGAGCCTCAGGTGGTGGTCCGGCAGAGGTGAGGGCCTCAAGTGGTGGTCCGACGGAGTTCAGGACCTTAAGTGATAGTCCGGCGGAGCAACGACGTCAGGTGGTGGTCCGGCGGAGGTGAGGGCTTCAAGTGGTGGTCCGGCAGAGCTCAGGCAGTGATCGAGGAGGAGCGAGGAGTCAAGAGCGATCTCCGATCTCTCTCTTGCTTGGAGCCCCCTTTCAAGAGAAAGGAGGGGTCTATTTATATATAATTAAACTCCTATATTAAGTCTTTTTCTTCCCAAAAATCATATCAAATTTGATAATACAATTCCAACAACCAAATATAATTAAAATTGCTGAAATTGTCGTAGCTTTATTCCATACTACCAACATAACCAAAGAAATGCATTGTCTACTGCACTTATCATGATATTTGAACAATGCTCCTAATCATTTTACTCCTTCAGCTCCATTAGGAGACCTTTGCTACTAAAAAAGTAAAACAAATTAAATTTTTTCTATATGTTCACTTATATGACTTTTTCAGACTTTATAATAAAAAATTGGCCTCACTAATGTAATTACATGTTTGTCCAACTGATTGAAGTAGGATCATAAAAAAATAATAATAAAATAGAAAAAAAAATCTTTGTTTAGGGCAGCACTAATTATTAGTTCACAACTTTGCTTAGTTTGGTCCCAAATGTCAAGTTTGTCCATATAAGTTTTACTAACTTAATCCATGATATATTATATTATTTATGTTGTAATGAAGAACATAAAATTATTTTTGTTGCGTCCTGGAATATTCGTTGTGATAGAGAAATATATAAATTTAACGTCTTAGCATTGTACGAAGATCCTGCACAAAATCAGATAAGAGAGAGAGTGTAATATTCATAAGAGACACCGGAGTTTTTACGTGAAAACCCCTAAAAAGGGGGAAAATCACGGGATCTGGCCCAGTTTGAATGAATCCACTAGTATTTGCAGTCAATTACAAATGAGGCCCTTCTTAAGGAGAAAGCATTGGCTTGATGTTACAAATGTACGCCATATAGAGTGCACTACATGGTGGGAGTTACAATAATCAACATACATATGTTTATTTGGTTGGAAGGGTCATAGTCAGCACGAGACAGGGGTCCGAAAGACCGTAGTTGGTAGGAGACTGGGGTCAGAAAGATCATTGTCTGGTGATGAAGGTCGGAAGGACCATAATCGATAGGAGACAGGGGTCCGAAAGACCGTAGTAGGCAGGAGACCGGGATTAGAAAGACCGTTGTCTGGTGATGAAGGTCAGAAGGACCATAGTCGGCAGGAGACATAGGTCCGAAAGACCGTAGTAGAAGCGCGATACTTTGGGAGAACTCTTGGAGTCAAGTGGTGGCCCGGCAGAAGTCCGAGTCTCAGGTTGTGGTCCGGTAGAATTTCAGGCCTCAAGTGGCAGTCTGGCAGAAGTCTGGGACTCAGGTGATGGTTTGACAGAACTCCGGGCGTCAGGAGGTGTCCTGGTGGAGCTCAGGACCTTAAGTGGTGGTCCGGCAAAAGTTCAGGCCTTAGGTGGTGGCCTGGTGGAGCATATGGCCTCAAGTGGTGGCCCGACAGAAGTCTGGGCCTCAAGTGGTGGTCCGGCAGAATTCCAAGCCTCAGGTGGAGGTCCAGCAGAAATCCACTACTCAGGTGGTGGTCCGGCAGAACTCCAGGCGTCAGGTGGTGTCCTAGTGGAGATCGGGGCCTTAAGTGGTGGTCCGGCGAAAGTCCGGGCCTCAGGTGGTGGTCCGGCAGAGGTGAGGGCCTCAAGTGGTTGCCCGACGGAGTTCAGGACCTTAAGTGATAGTTCGGCGGAGCAACGACGTCAGGCGGTGGTCCGGCGGAGGTGAGGGTTTAAAGTGGTGGTCCGGCAGAGCTCAGGCAGTGGTCGAGGAGCGAGGAGGCAAGAGCGATCTCCGATCTCTCTCTTGCTCTCTTGCTTGGAGCCCCCTTTCAAGAGAAAGGAGGGGTCTATTTATATATTTCTGGAGTGGCATGACCCGTAAATAGGTGAGAGATCAAGGGTAAATGGGGAGTGGTTGGATGAACGGCCGATGTTGAACCCCTTGATCTTGACCGTTTGATGGGCATTTGAATGTCTTATTGATGTCAGAATCTAGTGATCTTGGGCTCGTTGGATTTGTCTCGTCAGTCCGCTTGATTCGGCTATAAGAACGTGATGTTTGGAAACCATTTCGTAATCCAAATTGTGGTTCAAACTCTCCAACAGGGCTTCGGACCCTTAATTTGGACCCATTTGGGCTCGGATTGAGTCGAATTTGGTGTAGTTAGGTTTGTATTTCCGAGACGTTCAGTTCAACTATAAGTTTGCTGAAATCGGAGTTCGGATGGTTCAACATTTTAATTTTGGAAGTTTCCAACTCCATTTTACCTCGAGATTCGTGCCCAATCAAGATAATTTTTTGATGACGTATCAATTTTAATGAAAATGCATAAAGTATATTATAAATGTATTTTCTATGTTTATAAAGCCATAGAATTAAGACATGAACAATATATATTGATATATCATAAAAAATAATCATGATTGGGCACGAATCTCAAGAAAAAATTGCGTTGGAAACTATCAAAATTTAATCCGGGACCATCCGAACTCTAATTTTAGCAAACTTATAGTCAAACTAAACATCTGGAAAAGATAAACCCAACTACACCATATTCAACCCAATACGAGCCCAAATGAGTCCAAATCGAAGATCCGAAACACATTTGGAAGGTTCAACCCATAAATTGGACTCCAAACGATTTCCAAACGTGACATGCTTATAATCAAATCGAATGGCTTTTCGAGAAAAATCCAACTAGCCTAAGATCGCCAAATTCTGATATCATTTAATATACTAAAATATTCAATAAATGGTCCATGATTAAGGGAGTCGACATCGATCGTCCATCAACACACTCCAACATGCCTTTGATCTTCTCCCTATTTATTGGTCATGTCACTGCCAAAAAACTTTAAATATACCCTTTATTCTTCTTTGAGGGAGGATCAAGTAAGAGAAGGAAGACATGAAAGGAAGAGAAATTAGAGTTCATTTGCCATTAGACTCCTTGATCACTGATTGTTGTCGGACTTTTGCTGAACTTCTACCAGGCCACCGACTATGGACGGACTTTCATCCGACCACCAGTTGTCATGGGACTTCCACCCAGCCACCAACTATTGTGGGATTTACACACCGCCATGTACTGTCATCTGACTTCCGTCCGATCCCTATTTGTCACTAAATTTCAACCCGATGTTTGACTATTGTAATATGATCATCCTCAACTTCAATGGCAAAATCAATCATTTGTAATCTATTAAAACACTAGTGGATTCATTTCATATGGACGTGACCCCGTGGTTTTTCCCTTTAGGGTTTTCTATGTAAAAAATTTTGGTGTTTCTTTTCTCTATGTTTCTGAACTAGATACTCGTAAAATGCTAAGATGAAATATTTTTCTACTTTATCGATGTGAATATTCTAGCCCACAACATATAAATGATTATACTTTGGTTACAATACTCTTTTATTATACATATAAATGATTATTATTTATCACAAACTAATAATAATATTGCCATCTTGATGTTTGTTTATCATCACTTAAAAGCTTTGAAGTACTCTATGTGAAGCAACAATATTACTATTAAATATTGGGTCATTTTATGCCATTTAGCTCTAATTTATGCCATTTGGCAAATATTAGAAAAAAAAAATGTTGAAGAAAAGGTTTGAATGCAATTTTTTTAAGAAAGTTATACTAAGGGATTGTTTGGTTGCCTGAAAAAAAAATATTGTATAAAGTAAATACAATGTAAAGTAAATGTAGTGTATTCCAAATACTTTGAGATTGTTTTGTTGTCTGCAAAATAAACGTAGGAGAATTATTTTCCTTGTTTGGTTAGATAGATCTAGAGTAAAGTAAAAGTATTTTTTTTGTCATAATTAATTTTAGCATTACAACTTGTGTATTTATAAAAACAGTATATTTATAATAATTAGTATTATTTGATGTTATAAAATAAAATCAGTATTTATTTATTACACTATCTTATTATAATTATTTTTTTTTAATTTTAAAATAAAACCAATTGCTATAGTGATATATGAAGAGCTGATTTGATTGGATCTCAACTGCCAATCTGGATCAGATTTAAAGACAACAAATAGAAAAATTTATATCAATTAAAGATATACAGCGGCTTTAAGAAACTTCTACATATACAGCAGCATTAAGCACAAATAGTGGATTATAATCAACAAGCAAAATAATCTTAAACTAAAGAAGTACATGAAATAGAACCAAGATTAAGTTTATAACACAAAATTTAGACCAGTCTTCTCAAGTCAACAAGATAATAAACATCGAATCCTAGATTTTCCAGTTCAAATCTAGTAAAAGAAACTCTAAATGGAATATGATTCTGTATTCAGTGGTAAAGGTCTACAAACTTAAGGCATTAGGCTTGCTAGAACCATTAACAAAAGACTAAATAAAAGGGGATAAGAAAGCAAACCAACCTCAAGGTGATTAATGTTGTGATCCTTGTTGATTACAGCAAAGAACAGCTGGTCCATTAAAAGCAGACAGGAATCTACTTAATTAGCTAAGCCTCACTAATTAAACAACATTAACTAACTAATTAAAGTATAAAAAGTATTGTATAGCTTCACCAAAACAACCGAATAACATGAAGGGGTTATGTTCCTTCTATAAACACTGCTAAAAAATTATTAAAGGGAAAATATTATGTCAAGATATCGGGACAAAAAATTTTCAGAAGCAATTCTGTAGAAAACAACCAACAAAGTCGGAAGGGAGAATAAACGCCTCCAACTCAGTTTGCAGTAGCAGAGAACAAAAGGCACCAAAATATAGTTATAATTGCGACAAAGTAACACGAAACAATTTTTGTGATAACAACTTCATAGATATGCCAATCTTCAACAACTTAAATCAGTTTCTCAGCTCTTTACGCATCCATCTAACCTTCGAATTTGTAGGTTTTGATAGAAACGATGGTATCAATGTAGGATTTTTTGATAAATTATCATATATCGTATCAACCTCTTCTTCTGAAAAGCCAGGAATATTTGTTAACTCAGACATCAGTTCAGTATACATATTTCTAATTTGCTTTGGAGATGTTATTGAGCTCTTGATAGCGTTAGCAACTTCATTCACACTATTAGCCATCAAATAAATACACTCCCAAATATTTTGATCAATGACAGATGTCTTAGACTTCTTTTTTATGCCACTTCTTATACCAGATGACGGCAGCAGTTTCTTTGTTGTTCCAGTAGAATCTTCCATAACTTGCATATCAGACCACTCAGTAGGCATTGATCCATCTGCACCAACATCCGTAAATTGTGAGGGTTCATCATCGCTTAAATGTATTTGTTGAGTTCCAAGTGGAGTTTGAGAATTTTCCGATTTCGCCCACTCATGGAGTTCAGCAACATCTTCCAATGGCTCAACCATCTTTGTAACTGTAAATATAAATTCAATGAAAAAAGGATCCATGAACAATAAATCATGAAAGGGGGTTGTGTGTAGCAATAACGACAAAAGTTCAAGTTCTTTTGCACATGACTATATATGAAGCTTGAGGCTAAAATGAGACCCCACAAATAGAATGGATATGTATGGACATAACTTTTGAGTTAAGATAGGGTTGCCAAAATTTATAAGTTTCTTGTGAGTGCTATGTGATTAGAGTATATGAAGGGTACTTGAAGGTTATAGAATTCTTATTTTCTTTATGATTATATTTTCATTGCTGCTATTCTTGTTTTACATTATACCAGTTTATTTTTTCTATGTTAGTACTTGTTTGCCACAGCTTAACCATACAACAAGCTGTTGCTTTTCCTGAAATCTTTATGTTCTCCAAGAAAACTTTGTTCTTAAGTTCAGATTGACGAACACAATCAAGAAATTGTCTACAGCAGAAGCTACAACTTCTTTTTATGAACACTATAAAGAAGCAAAGCTTTTGAAATCCAAAGCAAATTCTTCCACAGGCATATACAAGAAACGAACATGTGACTTTGTCATCAACTCAGATATTGCTCCATATGCAAAACTACCAAACAAGGATCTTTCATCAGTCAAAAATAGAACCAAAGGATTTCGACAGGAGAAAACTTCTCTCATCCACAGATCATCATAAATCAAGTGGCACTACTGAATCATTTCATTCCACAAATCAGGCATCTCGAGGGAAAGCATTTGCTTCTCAAGGTGAACGACAATCAAAGAAATTCAGTGATAATAATGAAATAGAAGTTTTGGAATAGAGGTGACAGAGAAGAAGCTAAGGGAGATGCCGTATACACTCAAGTTGGATCAAAAGATAATTTGTATAAATGTCTCAATAATAATTTCATTCATCAATCAATGATCCGTTCAAATATAAGCCATGAATCTCTATTTATAGAAATAGATCACAAAGATAATTTGTGTGGCACGGCTTTAAGAAACTTCTAGAAATACAGCAGCATTAAGCCCAAACAGTGGATTATAATCAACAAGCAGAAGAATCTTAAACTAAAGAAGTATATGAAATAGAACCAAGATTAAAGCACAAAATTTAGACCAGTCTTCTCAAGTCAACAAGATCAAATATTTCTGGGTTTACAAAGTCCCGTAGTTCGCCGATTTTACAGGATTTGGCAGAAGAAGCTTGCGGAAGGTAGAAAGTTACCTTCACAGCGTGCGGGCTCCCTTGTTGCTTGCGACAAAAATGTTCAAACTTTCGTTCCGATCAGGAAGGGAATGTCGTCGCAGGGACGAAACTGACCAGCAACAAAGATGACAAAGAGGCGTGCGACTAGGGTTTCCCAGTGAGCGAACTCTCGTCTGGCCTCCGATCAAAGTGTCGTATCTTCCGATCCGATCGAAGGAGAGAAGTCGATCAGCAACAAAGGAGGCGGAGAAAAGAGGAAACTGGGAGAGAATGCTTCGGCTTCGCGAGAGGGAGAGAGCTTCGATTCTGCGAAATCATCTTATAAGCTTCCGCGAAACCATCGCGCGCACAGGCTGGTTTGCATTTTTTTCGCGCGAGAGAATTTCTAACCCGCTGAGGATTTTCCACTCAAAATTAACCAAATCATCTAATTTAAGGCAAGAAATGATTGAAATATGTTTCTTTACCTTCTAATTTTGCATACCAAACAGCCCCTAAAGGCATCTCCAACCAAACTGCAATCGCTTGAATGGCATCCCTGGCCAGCTCCAGCCGAACCGCAAATTTCCGCTATTTGACTGCCGGTGAACAGTGGGACGTCAATATTGGCGTTGCACTGTTCATCTCCGCCATTTTTACCTCTCTATCAAACTTGGCGCGGGAAAGAAGAGAGGACCGTTACCTGCAAAAGTGTGAAAAGTGGAGTTCGATTGGAGATGAATCGCAGCATTTTGTAGTTTCACGATATTTTGGAGTAAAAAATAAGATTTTCGGTTGGAGATGTTCTAACTCAAATAAGGTCTCAATGCCACATTTATTTTACTTTATTTGATATTATTCTAAAATCATTTTAATTGGCAATAAATTATAAGCATCTTATCATCAAAATATTTATTAAGTCATATGAAAGCATTGTGTTTGTGAATATTCATATGACCGCTACCCTAACATTCGAATCTAATAATCCAAAAATTATCATAACACTTAAGTGTATGATTTAGTCCCATATTCGATAATTAGAAATATATCAGCATAAAATATTATGTCATTAGTTTTCATTATAAGTTTAAACTATTTAATTAAAAGTTAAAAATATATTTATTTATATTTTAAAATAAATTAATTTTATAATTGATTAGATAAATGAAATATTATTTTATTCATGCTCCCAAAAAAAAATTGATGAGAGGCTGTGTAGCAATTTGCACTTAAATGAGATTATAAATTTTTTTCTCTCATTTTTATTGTAAATATATTAAAAAGTTTCAAGATATAAGTGGAGGCAGTGTAGCATTTCTAAATTCTTTAATCATTATATTGATAATCAAGCAACAAAGATAGAATTTTGAAAATGAAATGGAGTTGCAGTCCACTGATTCCTTCAAACCAAAGAAACCCTGCTTCTGTATCTCCCTTCCACCCTTCCCTACAGCCATCACAATGCCGACCGCGTCCACCCTTATTGTCGCCATCGTCACTCCTCTTTTACTTCATCCCTTTCTCCGCGAACGAATCCAAAGCTTCCTTCCCCCTCACACATTCCTCTCTCCAGCATCCCCATGTTTCCAAATTAACCATATCTTTGATCATTTAAACTAAAAAAAAAAGCCTCCTTTTTCCTCCACAAACCCAGAACGCCACGAAAGTCGCCTCCTTTTCCATCTCCAATGGACGCCATCGACGCCGCCAAGAAACCTTTTCTTCTCACCCGTTCCCTCAGCTACCACCACACCTTCCACCGCCGCGCCCGAGACTCCTCTATTCCATTCTGGAAAACCCTCGCCGACGACAGCCCCAACGTTTCCAACTCCAATCTTGGCGTCGTCATCTACACCACCTCTCTGCGCAGCATCCGCCGCACGCACGCTGACTGCTGCGCCGTCCGCGCCATCTTCCGTGGCCTCCGCGTCGCCGTCGACGAGCGGGACGTCTCCATTCACGCGTCGTTCCGCCACGAGCTGCAGACGATCGTTGGATCCAAGAGCCGGCCGGTGGCTTTGCCTCAAGTATTTGTTCGTGGGAAACACATCGGTGGGGCTGAAGAGGTGAGGCAGCTTCACGAGGCTGGTGAGATGGGGAGGTTGGTTGAAGGGGTTCTAGGTCAGGACCCTGCGTTTGTGTGCGGCGGATGCGGCGGCGTTAGGTTTGTGCCGTGTGGAAATTGCAGAGGGA
This sequence comes from Dendrobium huoshanense, assembly GCA_016618105.1. NCBI lineage: Eukaryota > Viridiplantae > Streptophyta > Magnoliopsida > Asparagales > Orchidaceae > Dendrobium > Dendrobium huoshanense. The sequence goes on along the minus strand of CM028360.1, from coordinate 53,643,225 downwards.
GTAGAAAGGTGTTTGTGGAGGAAGAAGGGAGGATGCGGCGCTGTGAGGATTGCAACGAGAATGGATTGGTACGGTGCGCTAGCTGCTTTAGCTTTTCTTTCAATTGAAAAAAAAGGGATTTTTTCGGGGCTAAGATATGAAATTGTTTGCGATTTGATTGTGGCTTGTTTCATTCTTTTTTTTTTTTTTCCTAATTTGAGGTATAGTTTTATGTTATTGACTATAATCTGTAGATGTGAGGTGAGGCTGGATTTTACTCTTATTGAATTGGGTGTTGATGTAGAGTTTGTGTATAAATTGTAGAAGTATGACTAGATCCTGAGTCATGGCTTTGTAATTTGTATGTTTGTGGCTTTTCGGGCTCTAAATATGTTGAAAGTTCTCTTAAATCTGCTGGTTTCTGTGGCTTAGTTGAATAAGTTTTTGTTGTTTTTGTGACAGCTGAAAGTTTTTTTTCCTTATTATTGTGATGTAGTGATGATTTTAATAAAAATAAGATTGATGGTTTAGAAACTTTCTGTTGATCAGAAGAATGATGATTTAATATTGAAAAAAAATTGCTATTTTGCCTCACCCATAGCCCCAAAGAGATTGCTCGGAGTCACGGTTTCCACCTTGCGATCTTCCTCTTGCTTCATCATCTTGGCGGAATCGATTTTTCTTTCAAGGGGAAGTTTTTGATTTGTCAGATTAAGGGGCTGTTTGGTAGCACCCAGGTTTTGATTTAAGTAGGATTTCATAAATCTTAAAGGTGCCTAAATCGTGAAAACTGTTTGATAATATTCATGATAAATTCTATTAAATCATGTGTAACTGTTTGGCTATAGAACAGATTTAACAAGCGGACTCTTCCTCTCGAGTGAACGGATTTGATAAATTTGGCAAAAAACAAGATTGAAATCCGGGATTTAGCACCGAAAGGCGGAATTTTCCGTCTACGGCGGCTTTCATTTGCTGCGAGATTTGGTTTTGCATTTTAGGCTGTTTGGCTAGATTTCGCTCAAATCTGCCTCAAATCCGACCTAAATCCTACTACCAAACATCCCCTAAAGATGAATTATTTTATTGATTTTGCATTTAGAGTTATAAACTGATGGTCTGATGCATCAATTTGCTTCTAATTTTGTCTAGCATTGTTTCACTCTTTATTTCTCTCTTTTCCAATTATCTTGATGGAAGCTTAAATAGTTAGATTTCAATTTTTTGGACAGATTTCATCTTTCTGAAATTAAGACGACTTTCTTCTGATTGGAAGTTTAGAAATCTTGCATTTTTCTGAAAACTTATGGTTATGTCTATGGTTATCAGTAGAGTGAACGGCTTCTCAAAATTTTCTATTTAAATTTCTATTACCTGAAAATTAGTCGTTTATGTGTCATGTAATACCAGAAATTTTGTTTGAATGATTGCAAGGTCTGTTGATATGGAAGAGTACTTAGTACTCACCTAATTAATCATCATAATGCATAGGTGCGTAAGATTGTGAAGGAGACTATTCCTATTAGGCATTACATATCTAGTTTATACTTTGTTTTCTAAAAGGATTAAGAAAAATTTAAGATATTTTGAGTATTTTTTTCCCTTGCAGTGCAAGGTATAAAATCCATAGGGGCTGCTATATGGGATCACATTTTATGTTTGTTTGTAAAAAAATATATTTGATATGTGTTTTATTTATGTTTTTGTTTTTGTGAAAATAAAGAAAGTTATTTTTGAAAATACTCAAAATAAATCTTAGGCTTTTTCAAAGTATTTTCACTTTTTTTAAAAAGGAAAAATCACCTCGAATATTGCCTGCCACCACCAGCCACTTGTCACCGTGTCCTTTAGCCACAATCACCGCCCATCATCATCATCTTATGTGATATACAATAAAAAAACAAAACAACACTATTTAGAATACTGAACATATATTTATTTCATATTAAACTATATATAACAACAACAACATCATCATCATCAACCCTTTATCCCTCTATGTAGGGTCAGCTAGATGAATTCTTTTTCTCCATTGTGCCCTGTTAAAAGTTAATTTATAATTTAAATCTGATAAAGAAATGTCATTTCTAATATTTTCTAACCAAGTCTTTTTAGGTCTACCTATACCCTTCTTAACATAAGTCAAATCTAATACATCTACTTTCCTAACCGGGTCATTAAAAGGCCGCCGTTTTATGTGACCAAGCCATCGCAAGCTTCTCTTTCTAATTTTATCTTCCACTAGAGCTACTCCAATCATTTCACGTATATGCTCATTTTGTATCCAGTCTCTAAGAGTAAAGCCACTCATCCACCTGAGCATCATCATCTCTGCAACACTTAACTTAATATAATGTTTCTCTTTTAATGGCCAACATTCTACGCCATAAAGCATATGCAAATAAAACTATATATAAAACAAAGCAAAAATAAGAAGTGATTCCAAATAGCCCCTTAGTTTTCATCTTTTAAACATTATTAGATTCCTGATTTCTTATTTTCACTTCAAGTTTCTATAGCATCAATCAAACCTGTGTATGAGAACTGCAGGATTGTTTCAGCTCTCTTTGTTTTAGCCTTGTTTCTGATGTTTTCTGTTAGTGCTTTATAAGAACAAACTTTACTTGCAAATCTCAAGTATTATCTGCATACTATTAACTTGTTTTGAGAAGTGGAAAACCAATATTTTGTCCACTAACGATCATTAGTCTTTCATAAATGTTTGAAAATTTTATTGCAAGGTGAGACCAATATTCTTTATGGCAACCCAAAAATCAGAAGCTTCTTTTGTGATCAATATATTGATCTCTTCCTTGATTGTATAAAACAGAGACCAATAAAGAAAACAGAAACTCATATAGTTTATGTACCAATCTTTATTCAGTTTCCAGCAACCCATCTAATGAACTTTGCCCCATATGAAGTTACACAAAGCAGATTCTTTGGCTTGTAAGCTTCTTTATAAGTTTCTTATTTTTATAGCCCCTTTACAATCTCTCTCACTTTAATCATGTGAAGTCACACTATCATTCGTATCAGAATTATATAGGATAGTGTGACTTCACATGATCAAAGTGAGAGACTGTGAAAAAGCCATCATATTATCCTGCACGCGTGTGCTCATTTTATATAGTGGAAGAGCTGATTGGTGTCTCCTCTTTATGTTGAAATAAGCTTATATTATATAAGCGGTCTTTGATGACCAGGGAAATTGCCAAAGTAAAGAAAGATTCTTCATAATTCACCACAGTAGGAGGTGAATGATCTCACATATAATATTGTTTGTTTACCTTTCACAAATTATCTCAGAATATGAGCTTTCTTGCTTTTCTTCTTAAGGTGTTGCTCTTTTGCTTTGAGACAATTTTAATGTTGTTATCATCATTATTGATTTATTTCAACTATATAATATTGACATTAAGGACCTTCATCTTTCATTCTTGTATCTTATAACTTATGCTTCGTTTGGGATGACTTTCTTACTGTTTCTTAAAATAACATTTTAGTATAAAATTTTTATATTAAAATGCTACTTTAAGAAGCAGTAAAAAATCCGTCATAAACGAAACCTTAGACTATTAATGATTTGATCTCGACCTGAAAACCAACTCTTAATCTCTTTCGATCCAATCACAAGTCAATTTAGGCTTCGGTAAGGGTGTCAATATTTGACCTGACCCGAAAATTTCGGGTTCAGATCAAGGATTTTGACTCGTTTGTAAAATTGGGTCGAGTTCGGGTTGACCCGGAAACCCGAAATCAATCCGGTTTGACCCGTTTTTAATTAATTTAGGAGGGTTTTAAAAGATTTTTATGAAATTAATAAATAATATTTCTAAAAAATAATAAATATTATTGCCCAAATTAAATTAAGCTTGATTTATTTTAAATTGATTGAAGTATATCTTACCTTAATTTAATTTAGATTTAATTAAGTTTAATTAAATAAAAAAATTACTAAAACTATCCGAAGTGGGTCGGGTTCGGGTTCGAAAAACCGACCCGTTTGCAAAAACGGGTCTGGTCAAATAGTTTCGGGTTAGTTTCGGATTGGACCCAAATCTGTCCCGTGATCCGATTTTGACAGCCCTAAACTTAGGATTCCCTTTACTCCTATGGATCACATTAACATGTTTGTCATAGACAAGTGAAAGTTTATCTATTGAACTCTGAAACAGAGTGTAGCATTACTCAAAAGCATATTATTGGTGGATCTCAAGGCTCTGAAATTTTATTTGCAATGTTGCTGTCAATGAAAGGAAAGTCAAAGCTAAAAATAGATTGAAATGAGCAGTGGATTTGGTTGGTGGCATCCTGTATGGTGTTTAAGATAAATGGAGGATGATTTTATTTCATTTTGTTGAATATTTAAGGATTATCATCAAAGTTTTTAATAATTCTATAACTAATTGTTAATTTTTACAAAAGAAGCCTCCTGTTCGTAGAAATCATATCCAGTTTCTCGGTTCAGTATTCGAGTAGCAGTTTAATGAGTTTTATTCAGGTTATTTGTAAGGCTGATTTGTTGATGTTTTTGAATTATTTAAGGATCTGATTCACTGTTTGAACTGTGGAACTGGTAGTGCGGGGAAGAAAATATCTGCTCTGCTAGGGTTTCACTAGTTTGCTTCCTTTTCAGCCGCCGCCTTCGGCTGGGGGCCTCTCCCCTATGTCCGTTGATGGTTTTCCCCCGCTCACTTCTACTTCTGCTGCAAAATCACCTCCTCCTTCCATTTTGCCTCTATGGAAGAATCTCCTAACTTCAACTCCCCAGATTTCTACGGATTTCTCTCACTCGCTCGACTTTGTCCCGACCCAAAACTTCACCGCCAACTTTACGACAGAGCAATTTGTAGCTGGCGCGCCGGAATGGTCCCTGTCGCTGGTCGGATACTCCATCGGGAAACGTCCCTTCTACGAAGCCCTACTTTCTACGATCAAGAAGACTTGGCAGCTAAAAGGAGAACTTTCTCTACTCACTATGGACGACGGCTTCTTTCTGCTTAAATTTTCTGCTCTTGAAGACTATGAGCATGCTTGGACCAGAGGCCCTTGGTTTTTCTTTGGAAAGCCATTCATTTTGTAGAAGTGGACTCCTGATTTCGTTCCTAAGCGTGAGGAATTCCCTTCTATTCCTCTGTGGGTAAAAATCCTGAATCTTCCTCTCTCGCTCTGGACTCCGGAAGGTATATCTAAACTTGCTAGTTGTATTGGTATACCTATTGCTGTGGATGCCCTTACGGCTGCAAAAACTCGTCTTACATTTGCACGTGTATGTGTGCAAGTCACTAGTTCCTCAACCCTACCAGACGAAATATTTTTTAACGTGGATGGCAAGGTCACTCCCTTACGCGTGCAATACGATTGGAAACCTGATCACTGTTCGCAATGCGGTTCTATCATGCATCCACCATCTCTCTGTCCCAAAAACCCAATCCAAATTCCTACTACTACATCCACACACAGGGGAAGAAGCTCTAGTCGTAAACCACGACCATCCCCTCCACCCAGACTTACCATACCTAAATACCCTCCCACCAAGGCCAACAGCAACATCCTTCAACCAGCTCCACACCAAATTTCCACACCTGTAGAAGGCCCAATAATACCAAACCTCAACTCACCCTCGGGAGATGTCTTAGACATTACCGAAATTCAATCAAAAACTCAAGACCCCCCTATTATAAAAACTGCTAACAAATTTCTGTCCTTAACTGATCATGATAAGGATGAAGAAACTCATGCACCTACCCAAAGCCTATATCAACCCCACTCTCCAACAAAGAATAATCTTACAATTTCAGACAACCTTAACCTCATTCTTAATCACAATTGCCCAGCTCACACCTCCCCCCGTATGCATCAGCCAAATATACCCACAACTTCCAATGACTCAACAAGCTCCACCTCTCATTCTCCAAAAACCCAAGCCACTACTAACCAAAACCACAAGCAAACTAGAGGCAAACAAACCAAAAAGGCCTCTACCCCTAAAAACAAATCCCAATGACCCTTCCAAACATTGCAGCTTGGAACATTAGAGGGTTTAACAACCCGGACAAGGTTAAAAGCTGTAAACTTCTAACCCAATCACACAATCTTGATCTCCTCTTCATTCTCGAAGCTAAAATTTCTCACTGTAATCTTCAAAATGATTGGTTTCTTGCTAGTCATCAAATCTTTCCTAGAGAAGGCTATTGCGACAATTTTCTGTTTTCCAATTCTGGCCGCATTTGGGTAAAGTGGAATAAGGAGGCAATTAACTTTGCTCCTCTTTTTATGACCAATCAGCTTATCCATGGAACTATTACCACTGTTACTAATGATGTTTGTGCTGTTACTGCTGTGTATGCTAGTAATACTCATGCTGAGAGACAAGTCCTCTGGAAAAACATTCAAGATATTGCTGTGACTATTAACACCCCTTGGGCAATTTTGGGTGATTTCAATTGCTGTCGTGAGATGGGGGAAAAAGAAGGGGGTATTCCCCTTTCAACCAATAAGCTGGGAGACTTCAACAATATGATTTTCAACATTGGGATCCATGACCTTTCTTCTGTATGTCACTTCTATACTTGGCACAATCAGCAAACTCAAAATCCCATACATATTAAGCTTGATCGTGTTCTAGTTAATGATCTTTGGCTTCAAAATTTTCCCAACTCCTTTTATATTGTTGAAGATCCTGACTGCTCTGATCATTCTCCTCTCATTATGGTTAATTGGAAAGCCTATAATAATGGTCATCGGTTCCTCTTCAAGAACTACTGTATCAAATTTCCAGATTTTTGGAGTTCTCTTATGGAAGCCTTCTCTCAACCCAATGAGAGTAGTCCCTTAAGTTCATTCATCTACAAGCTTAAGAGACTTAAGAACTCTATGAAGCACAAAAAATGGTCAAACTCAAATCTTATTCAAGCTGACATTGATACTTTCAAAGATCTTCAACATACTGTTCTCACTCAAATTCAGCACAATCCTCTGGATCCGGTTCTAAATGGTAAACTTCACCAAATCAACAACCATTTAGCTCACTATCAAGCTGCTCTTTCTAGTTGGATCTCTCAAAGAGCTAAAGTTAAATGGATTACTCATGGAGAAGATGATCTGAAGTTTCTCTACTCTAAAATCAATGTTAACAAGAATTACAATAAGATCAAGGCAATCTCTAATGATCAAGGCACCTATTACACTCAAGTGGACATTGCAAAAGTTTTCATCAATCACTTTAAGACTCTTTTCAACTCCCCAACTCCTAATCAGTTGGATAGAGATATTCCTGCTGGGAATTTGATTCCAGCACACCTTTCCGCTTCCCTCTTGGCCCCGGTTACTATGGAAGAGGTTAAAAATATTGTTTTTGCTGGAAACTCGAACACAGCTCCTGGTCCTGACGGCTTCACTTTTGACTTTTACAAATCTTCTTGGAGTGTTATTCAACTTCAACTCTTTAGAGCTGTTACTTCATTCTTCAATACGGGCTATATGCCAAATCAGGTCAAAGCCACTGCCATTGCACTAGTTCCTAAGCAACCCCATGCGAATAATGTCAAAGATTTCAGACCAATTGCTCTTTGTAATGTGCTATACAAAATAATTGCCAAAATCATTGCTAATAGGATGAAAATGGTGATGCCTCTTATCATTCATCCTAGCCAAGGTGGTTTCATTCATAAAAGAATCATTGCTGATAATATTCTTCTGGCTGCTGATATCCTTGGCTCCTTCAATCTTAAAGCCAATCATAAGTACTTGTGTGCTAAATTTGATATTACGAAAGCTTTTGACACGGTGTCTAGAGATTTCCTGTACAAACGTCTTGAAGCTAAAGGTTTTCCTAGTATGTTTATTAATTGGATCAAAGCTTGTACAACCAATGTTCACTTCTCTGTTTGTATTAATGGTGTTCTTGAGGGCTATTTTAATTCTACTTCTGGAATTAGACAAGGGTGCCCACTGTCCCCTTATCTTTTCAGCATCGTTATGGATGGTTTGTCCTCTATTCTGGACCAAGCAGTCTCCAACAGCAGCTTCCAACCTATAAAATCTGGGAACTGTTCGGTTTCCCATCTCATGTTTGCTGATGACCTCCTTGTGTTTGGCTCTGCCACTACAAGGAATGCTTATTCTATTAATTCTATCCTCCAGGAATTTGAGGATAGTTCTGGGCTTAAAGTGAACCCCCTAAAAAGCTCTATTCTTATTTCTAAGAACACTCATGAGGCGGTGGACATTTGCAATACCCTCAATATACAGCAGTCCTTCTCTCCTATCACATACCTGGGAATCCCAATCTTTTACAAAAAACTAAAAACCTGCGACTTTCAACCACTGATGCAAAAAATCTCTACCCAACTAGATGGTTGGAAGGCTAGAACGCTATCTTTAGCTGGGAGAATCCAATTTATTAAGTTCACCATTGCAAACACTTTAGCCTATTGGATTCGTGGTTCTATTATTCCTAAGAGTTGCTGTAAAATTATTGCTAGGCAATGTGCCCGCTTTACCTACTATGGCAATATCAATGAGAGAAAACTTATAACTATTTCTTGGAAGAATACCTGCTGCCCTAAGATTAAAGGAGGTTTGGTTATTCCATCTATTGAGTCTCTTAAACATAGTTTTGTCTGCTCTACTATATGGCGGTTCTTAAATGAAAATTCTTTACTGTTTTCTTGGTGGAGAGCCAGATTTAACTCTTTATGGAAACCGATTCCCTGTAAGAACTCTCACTATTGGGAGACTCTGTGTGATAAAGCCAAAGAGATTAAAAATTGCATTACTTTCTCTATTAATGCTAGCAGCAATTTGTCTTTTTACTGGGACCCGTGGTGTGGAGGTAATTCGATTGCTGACTTTCTCAAAAACTCTTCTACCTATTCCACCATCCCTTATTTTTCTGACTATCCAGTTAGCCATTTTATTCATAATGGCTGTTGGAATCTTCCTAATTGTTGGGATAATACTCTGATCTCCCTTATTAATAATGTGGCTATTGATCCTCAAATTGAAAACCATATTTGGAAAGATAAGCTGAATCCTAAATTCAAAGACTTCTATGCTCAAATTTTTGATCATATGGATAATGTGCTTTGGTATAAACACATTTGGCATAAGAAGAATGCCCTGCGTTACACTGTTTATGCTTGGTTGGCTTTTCGGGAGGGTTTAAAAACTGCAGATGTTCTTGCTGCCCGTGGAATTCTGGTGCCAAATAATTGTTGTTTCTGTCACACTGATAGGGAAACTACTTCCCATCTTTATTTTGAATGCAGTTTCATTTTTGACATTGTTAAAAATTTATTTCCATGGATGCAACTGCATCTTTTGAGACCAAATTTACACCAAATGTATGATAGCATATGGGAGCAAGGCTTTAACGCTAAAGTAAGAAATCAATTCCTTCTGACTGTTTCTGCTACCATTTATTTTATTTGGAGAGCAAGGAATGATAGACTATTTGGTGGGGTTTATGATTGCAAAACCACAATCAAAGCTAAAATTAAGAAAGCTGTGCTAACAAAGACGCTATGCTGGAAGTAATCTGCAATTTCTGTCCTCTGTTTGCTGGGAGTCGCTGTTTTGCTGGTTCTGGAATATATATTTCGTTGTTGACTCTATGCTGGTTTTCCTGGCTTATTGCTTGGTCAGAGGATTTTGCTGCTGTGGGTGAAGAAAATTTTGGTTGGACGATGATGAACGCTGACTTTGCTCAGCTGCCTCTTGGACGGTCTTCTGGGCAACCAGAGGCTAAGCTCATTCTTAGACCCTATCGAGTTTTTGACCCTTTCGAGATGATGAGCTTTTTCTGAGTCCACGGCTTTCAGCCTTTCAGTCATTCTCTCTTTTTTGAATGTATTTTCCTTTTCTTTATAATCCATAATCTCTTTTTGTTCTTGAGATTGTTGGATTATAGTTTGGTTTTTACTTACTTGTAATCTTTTTTATGCAATGAATGGGCTTAATGCCCCAAAATTTCCCAAAAAAAAAAAAAAACTGTGGAACTGGTCGGTCAGAACAGATTTTTAAATTCTGCTCCTTTTTACTGGATTGAATTCTTTGAATTCATTTATGTTTTTCATGAAGGTTTACTGTTAGTTCACATAAAGTGGTCGGTTTACATAGAAAATGATGATGATGATATGATATGATGTGACATGTCATATGAATTGAAAATGATTTACATTTGTCTTTAGATAATGGTTTAGATTGGAGGAAAGTGAAAGGAAAGATTAGGGGTGTCAAAATGGGTATTCGGGTCAAGTTCTGGTTGAATCGAAATTGATCTGGATCCAATTCAATTGACCCAAATCCAACCCACCAGGTTCTGGGTTGAACCAACCCGACCTGCTAACCCGTTGGTGTGAGAGCGTGTGTTGCGAGCTTGAGCGCAAGTTGCGCGACTACGGCTTGCAGGTGAGGGCGGCGGTCGTCTTATTGAGTATTTTATGAATTAATTAATGAATCCAGCTAAAAAATAATGATTATTGTGAGATTGAAAGTAGTTTGTAAGGATAAACATCAGAAGAAAAAGTGATATCCTCGTATGATGGCCTCCAGCTTTCAACTATCACCTTTTGATGTTTAGTCCTCATTGTCAAATCGCCTAACAGATGAATCTATCCATATGAAATCCACCTGCTCCATCTATGCTTCTTCATGCGATCGAACAAAGGTGAAGAATGGCTAATATCCTTCAATACCATTTAGGCATCTTCTAATATCATGCTTAGAGGGGTAGATAATAAATTATAGAGATTAAGGTTTCGTTTGAGACAGCTTTCTTACTGCTTTATAAAATAGCTTTATAGTACGAAAAATTCTTGAACTAAAAAATTTCATGCAAGAAAGCTGCTTTAAGAAAATAGCAATAAAGTTGTCCCAAACGAATCCTAAGTAGGGATTTTATGGCTGCATTAAAATCACATATAATTAATTCATATAGCTTGTTTTGATCTTGTAATCAAGTTAGGTGAGAAATTACCTTCATATGTGAGTAATCTCTAATCTCTCACTTAGAGATTGAATTTTAATATGCTATCTTGAGACCATCTTCTGTGTGGCGCTCCAATTATGTATTTTCTTAATAAGCTTTTAGCCTTGTGAACAACCTGCGTTGCAACTATCAATTTATATAGTGGATTTTTTTACTTAGTTCAGCCTTATGATTTTTTCCTTTCTAATTTCCCTACGTAAAAACTCTCATGAGATTTAGGCTTTGTTTGGGATAATTTTTTTAGTACTTCTTAAAGCAATTTTTTAGTAAAAAAAAAATACCAGAAGTTGCTTAAGAAGCAGTAAGAAAGTTGTCACAAATGAAGTCTTAGGTTTCATTTGGGACGGCTTTTTTATTGCTTTTTAAAATAGACAAATTTTTGTACTAAAATTTTATTTTAAAAATCAATAAAAAGGTCGTCCCAAGGCTTCGATTGGGTCAGCTTTCATATTTCTTTGTAAAGCAACATTTAGTTTAAAAAATGTTTGAACTAGAAAAATGCTTTAGAAAGTAATAAAAAAATTGACCCAAATAAAACCTTAGTTTTTATGTGTGAAACTTTTGTGCAAAGCTAAAACAAACTCACCTAGTCACCTTGATGCAGTACAAGGTGGGCGAATTTTTATGAGTTGAAAAATAGATATTCTCACCATTTATATAACTCAAAACTTATTAATTTCATAGCTGTGAACTTTCTTTCTTGAAGTCCTACCACTCACACTCCAGTGCACCATAACAATGACACATCAATAATCTCAGAAGTTCACATGAACCAAATTTTTTATTTTCTCACACAAAGAAGCTTCTAATGACATTCCATTTGGAATATGCAAGCTTTTTATTACCTTCATATAAACCTTTTATATACTTTCCAATTTCCAAAATACAATGCAAACACCAAATCCAAAGAACAATAACAAGTTACTAACATGACATCATAACATAAAAAGGCCTTGATTTTGTCATTCCCAGTTCCAGAAGTAAAATGCATTCTTATTTCCCTTCAACGAAGGAGACTAAAGCATCCCTGTAAACACCATGAGTGAATTTTTTTAGAACATCTTCGAGTTTAGTTCCATGTCTCTTCAGATACTCTTCTTTGATTTCCTCTATATCAACATCAGACCTCGACAAAATCACACGGCTGAGAGCTTCTTTTGAGTCATTATCTGCTCCATCTTTTAAAGCCTTGTTTATCAACTGAAAACCAAAATGATAAAGGTGAAAAGCAATGAATTTGGAGCTGATTAAAGATTATTTATTTCATGAATATTAGATTGTTTACTGTTAGACCGGTCCAGCCATTTTGCACAGAACCGTATGGCGGTCCAAACGCCCAAGCGGAGCATTTTAGGAAGGATTTTTGAAGGATTTGGGAGAGAAATTTGAATATAGGGACTGTTTAGGGATTTCCTTTTGATTGTATGCATTAAATAGTTTGTTTTGCTTAGGGTTAGGGCATCTTGAATTTGGCTAAAATTTGAGATCTCCTTCCTAGATTTATGTTTTTTTTTTGCTCTAGCAGCATCTAGAGATTTGGCAGAGATCGATCCTCCTCTCGAATAGAGGATCAAGTGTATCTTGCTATTTTCCGTTTCCTTTTCATCATATAATACAAATTTTCTACTGTTTTTTGTGGATTTGTGTGGATTTTGATAGAGAAAGCTCGCTATTTTTATGACGATTGATAGGCATACTTGAGATCTACAAGTACTTCCTATTATTTACCTTGCTGAAATATACAGGAGCTGAATTGATGCTCTCAACTGCATCTATTATGTATGGCTCATCTCCAAGATCCTGCTCATTGCATGTAGAAATCAGTATATTTAAATTGAGTTCAAATTACAAATATGCAAAACAAATAAAAATTTTGACTGCTTCAAGCAAAAGTAGGGACTAATGTCATCCACATGTAAGATATCTTAAACTTAAGCGAGAAGAAAACAAGACACCTCTTCTATGGACTTTCCAAAAAGTTCCTTGTAGAATTTGAAGGTTACTCTTAGTTGCGACTTGCTCCTCGTAGTAAGGATCCTCACTACATCCTCATTCACTATGAGGTTCTCTGGTGTTTTTTTCTGAATGGCATTATGGAGAGCTTTGGCCTCTGATTTTGCTATCTCCTCGTGCACATGAGGGCCTTCATATCTGTAGGAGCTCACAAGCCTGACCAGAAACTATATCCATGAAATCATAGATAAAAGCTTGGTTAGAAACTAATGTTTTCGCCATTGCATAAGTTTCTGTAACATTTTGAAAATTGCATGGAGCCATTAATCCCAAGAGGAACCATACCTCTAAAACATCGCGAACAATGGGTGGATCAAACATCGGGGAGCTAGGGGCACATGCACCTACTAGCTCTAGTCGACCCCACTTAGTTACCTAATTGAGTAGGGTTGTCAATTTTTGACACGACCCGCCAACCCGACCCGAAAAATCTGGGTTAGAGTCGACCCGTTTAACAAATGGGTCGGATTCGGATTTCAATTTTTGACCCATTTAAAAAACAGGTCGGGTCTGGGTCAACCCAGAACCCGAAATTGACCCGAGAATACCCGGATACAATCAAATGTGACCCAAGATTGCTCCGCCCGTTTTAATTTTTCCCGCGTGGGAGGGAACCGAGGTAATCCACCCTTTCTAAACCTACTCCTGAATAAATGCCAGCTCATTACAAAGTTGACTGTGTAGATCATGATTACATTCCCTAAATTAGGTAAGCTAATACTTTTTTCTCCTTGAGGGGTACAGATAAATTACTTCAGTCCTTTTTAGGGGATGTTATTGGTTCAGTCCCATACAACAAAAAAAGGGAAATTTCACAACCAGTAACCAAATTAGGCAATCCACAAGCAAACATAAATATAAATAACAGAAATTTCAACATTTTGAAGGTCACTGACCTCACTGCAATATGAAATATGAGGCATTGTGGAGCATTACTTACATTAACATGGCTTCCAGAGATGCTATAGGCAACTTCTTCCTCAAGGGAATGATGAAATAAGGCATGATATGCCTTCCTTGCCCCTAAAAGCTCGGCTGCTGATCGAGTGCAGGCAATTTCAACAAGAATTGTAGGGGAATGACCTTTGTGGATTACTTGGTGAGCCCAACGAGCATCCCTTTCCCATGGATGCATTGCCCATTGAAAAGTCAAGTTCTGTAAAGAGGTGTCTTAATAAGCACTTACAGAAATTCTGAGTTCATGTAGTTTCTCAACATTTTGAAACGGTAAAGAAGAACCTCCTCTCATGGGGGAATTATTGGGTTCGGACACCGGACACAGCTTACCGTTCGGTACTTCACAGTACCAATTAATACTGAGCTTGGTACTTCACATACACTCTTGGTACTGCTCAATACCGAGTAGGGGGGTGATGTGACGCATTTTTATTGGGCTATAGACGACGTCCGGTGTCCGAACCCAATAATTTCCCCTCTCATGGAGGATCCAATATTTGTCTCCTTCAAAGAAAATGCTTATTTAAGATGTGCAAGGAAAAAAGAAAGCCAAGAAGAAAAGTTCTACAAAACAGAAAACCTAGCCAAAGGAATAGCAGGTAACTGTAGAGAGACTAATCTGCTACCTTTCTTCCCAAATCTCCTTCTTCTTCTACACAATCTAACACTGAGACCACAAGATTAATCAAGTCTTTGTCTTTTCCTTTTATGTTTTTTCTTTTTTTGTTTTTCAATTTGATCAAAACCACCAGAAACACAAAAGAAAGCTCCAATCAAGTAAAGAAAAGGAAAACAACTTCAGTACCTTAAACCTCGCATATTCGAACTCGAGAAAATGAATGTAATCAAGGTCTACTCGCGCAAAGCTTCCATTATCAGTCTTAAATAGACCACCAAAGCTTTTTCTGAACTGGGCCAGTGTTTCTGGCCGGCGGCGCCATCTCCCCATTGCCGCCACCACAGACTTCTCTTCCACTCCAAGCCCTCCCAATCCTTATCAAAAATCACTTTTTTATCAGATATCACAACGCAAATGAATCTAATTCTTCTGTAACTAGAATCCATTCGAAGAGAGAAGGCGCTAGGAATCAAACCTGCGAGGGCCTTGGTGAGTTCCTTGCATTCCTCAGCTAAGATATGAGCCATGGTTGGTTTCTTCTCCTTTTCTTCTTCAATTCCACAAATCGAGGACTGGGCAAGTTGAGCATCAAGCTCACCAACGGGCCCTTTAAAAAGGAGAACTCTGGAGGGGGTTCACATTTTCAGACATTTTGTTCTGTAATTTAAGATTTTTTTTTTTTTTTTTGGATTAAATAAAGGCGTTACTTTATTTTAAATGTTTATTTTATAATTTAAATGCTTGTGCCGCCTTGTTTGATTCCTCCAACGTTAAAATTGGAGCCTAACGTGATAAGGGAAAGGTGGATAACATCCTTCCTATCAATATTATATTGAAGCATGCCATTAGTAATGGTGGAATCAAGAAGTAATAAGAGTGATTCCAATTTTTTTTATTATAAGAAAAATTATATAAACTCATGTATAATATTGAAGTCTAACTCTTATACCATCCTGCAATTATATAGATTAAAATATTTAACTCTATTAAATTAAGGATAAATATTTTTCGTTGCTAGGCAACGGATTTTTTTAAAGAACATTTATAATATATATTTTTAGTAGTAGGATCATGTAAATTTTAAAATTTAAAACGGAGCAAATAAGTCAAATAAATTGGTGCATTCACACCGGATGCCCCCAAATCAGCCGTGAGAAACTGTAGCAATGAGTCATATTAAAGGGCACATTCAATAAAATGCACTACACAGTATGTCGCATTCCAATGAATGTGTCAAACTATTTGACTTATTCTAAATACGCTAAATAGTTTAGTGCATTCAATGGAATACGTTATTCTGTTTGACTAGCTTTCTTCTTTTTACTTTTTTTTTAATATTCTACTCATATTCCTAATTTAAATTAAACACTTGCTCCTTAAAAAAAACTCCCAGCCAACATAAATGAAGATGACTACAATGCTAATTATTATCATTCTCAATATGATTGCTAGGATTTCACAAAGATATATAAGTAAAGATTGAAGTAACTCAAGTCAATCAATTCTATTAAAACAAAATCTAGTGAAATGCCTTAGTGGCATTCTTTGCAACAAGGAGATGCTCAAACCATTATTTTAACATTTCAACTATATCTCAAAGTGTTTTAGCTCACCTTATAAAACCCTTAGCTTATAAATGAGATGAGAAATAAGCATTTTGATTCATTGCTAAGCTCTTCTAATTTGAGCTAAAAAGTGACTGAATACCAAGTATATCCCCTCTTGATCTATCAAAAATTTCCTCCTTAGAAATCAAGTATCTAAAAGCAAAATGATCCTAAAAAAATCACCCTCAAAATCTAGTTAGATCTCATTCTCTTCATTTTTAAGGCAATAGCAAAATAACTAAGAAATTGTTAAGAGATTCGATGTTGATGATGTGTTGATATTCGATCATACTAAATAAATATTTATCGAATTTTTTAGGATTTTCTTTTTATTTTCAGTAGTAATATAGGATCAGAAATTAATCCTAATTAATAAGTAGAAAATTCTTTTTTATTAAAATTATGAATAATTAAACATTCTTAGTATTGATTGTTGAAGCACACGGCTTGAGCTACCTGCAATCAAGTTAGCGAACAGAACAAGAAACGAAGGCTGGGAAGTTCTCTGGTATATTCATGACATCTGTGTGTAAACAGTGAACTACACTTTGTATATAAAAGAAGCTAAAGAAGCTGCTAAACGTATAAAGACCGGAATGCCCTTAGTTGGTTACGGTGGCAGATAAGTGGCGCAGTGGAAGCAGCTGAAAATGGAACCTGCAGCAGTAAGCAATTATGCTAGTGTTGGGTTTATATTTTGAGTATCATCATTAGCCCCCCGCAAGCTGATAGTAGGAAGGACTAGAAGCTTGGTTCTAAGCATGGTGAACCGTTGAACGGAGAGGGACTTGGTAAAAATGTCGGCAAGCTGATCAACTGAAGAAACATGTCGAACAGTAATTTGTTAATTTTGAACACAGTCTCTGATAAAGTGGTGGTCAATTTCAATATGTTTGGTCCTGACGTGAAAGATGGGATTGGAGGCGATGGACATTGCTGATATGTTGTCACAGAAGAGAGCTGTGGATGAAATTGGGATAGAGAAGTCTTGACAAAGACGTTGTGTCCAAATAATCTCCACGGCAGCGGCAACAAGAGAACGGTATTCGGCTTCAGTGGAAGACCGAGCGACCGTCCTTTGTTTTTTGACAGACCATGAAATAAGGACTTTGCCAAGAAATAAGCAGAAACCTGATGTAGATTTGCGATCCGCAACATCGCCAGCCCAATCTGAATCGGCATAAGCGGAGAGAGTAAGCTCTGTTCTTGGTAGAAAAAGTCCAGTAGACTTGGTCCCTTGAAGATAGTGAAGGACTCTCTTAAGCTGTAAGTAATGACTTTGTAAGGGCTGGTGCATGTTTTGACAAAGCTTATTGACGGCAAAGGCAATGTCTGGTCTAGTGTTAGTCAGGTATTGAAGAGAACCTGCTAAATGCCGAAAATGCTCTGGTTGAGTATACGGGAGCTGAAGGGCGGGATCAATGGTCCATTTTGTGGGTAATGGTGTTGCCAGCGGCTTGCAAGAGTTCATAGCAGCTGCGGTAAGTAGATCTTCAATATAAGCAGTCTGAGACATGTGATATCCATCAGGTTCTCGGTGAAAATCAATACCAAAGAACCGTTTGAGCTCACCAAGTTGCCGAATTTGAAAGTGTTGTTGAAGATCGACAAGAAGAGTTGATATAAAATCTGAATTGCTGCCAGTAATTAAAATGTCATCCACATAGATTAGTAGGTATATTTGAACTTGGTCTTGATGAAGAATCAGGAAGGAAGGATCGGCGTCACTGGTTTGAAAACCTCTTTTGTGAAGATAAGTAGTTAGAGTTGCAAACCATTGTCTAGGAGCTTGTTTGAGACCATAAATGGCCTTATGTAGTTTGCAAACATGATTGGGATATTGCAAATCTTGAAAACCTGGAGGCTGATTCATGTAAACTGTCTCATTGAGAGAGCCATGCAAGAACACATTGATTACATCCAGTTGGAGTATGGACCATTGAAAATGTAGTGCAACGGTTAGAAATACACGAATAGTGGTAAACTTAACCACTGGACTGAATGTTTCATTATAATCAATGCCATGTTCTTGTTTGAAACCTTGTGCGACAAGACGAGCTTTGTAGCGTGCAATGGTGCCGTCGGTATTTCTTTTGATTCGATAAATCCACTTGCAACCAATTGTATTTTGTTGGGGAGGTAAAGGAACTAAAGTCCAGGTACCTTGACATTGTAGAGCATTGAATTCGGAGGACATAGCTTGACGCCAATGGGAGTGTTGGGCAGCAGAAGTGTAGGATGTTGGTGTGGTAACCGTGGAGTGTTGGAGATCGAGGATTTGACGAGGTTTTAGGTGTCCAGTTTGAAGGCGGGTTGTCATTGGATGTTTAGGTATGATAGGAGTTGTTGAAGTTATTTGTGGAGTGGATGAAGAAGTGGAAGATGGTGTAGAGAGATGCTCAGGTGGAGCAGTAGGATTGGTTATAGAAGGACTTGAATGAGGTTGAGAGTGGATGTTGTTGAGTGTATGGGTTTGAGAAGAATGGGACGTTGGTTGTATGGGGGGAAAGGGTGGAAGAGTTGGTGTTTGAGGAGGTGTTGAAATAGATGCAGTTGGAGGAGATGTATGGAATGAATGTTCATCAAATATAACATGCCTTGAAACGAATGAACGATTTGTGAATGAGTTAAAGCATATGTAGCCCTTTTGAGAAGGGGCATAGACAAGAAAGATGCAGGCAGCAGAGCGAGGCGCTAATTTATGTGCGGCATAAGGACGAAGCCAAGGATAGCATCGACATCCGAAGACACGTAGATGAGTATAATTTGGTGGAGTGTTGTAAAGAATTTGAAATGGGGAAATTGAGTTGGTATTGGGTGAGGGTAATAGGTTTATCAGGTAAGCGGTGATGAGTATGGCGTCCATCCAGAATGGTTCCGGAAGTTGTGAGTCTATAAGAAGAGTGCGAGCAAGTTCAAGAAGATGACGATGTTTCCGTTCGACGACTCCATTTTGCTGTGGAGTATGAGGACAAGTATATTGGTGTGTAATTCCATGTTTGGATAGAAAAGATTTGAGTATATTATTTAGAAATTCGCCTCCTCCATCAGTACGAATAGTACATAGAGGCTGATGTAGCTGTTTTTCTATAAAAGATTTGAAATTAATTAGTGTGAGAGAAATGTCAGATTTATTTCGTAATGGATAGAGCCAAATGTAGCGAGAATAATCATCAACTAGTAGAAGATAAAAGCGAAAACCATTGCGAGAAATAACGGGGGAAGGTCCCCAAACATCAGCATGTATTAATTGTAGTGGTGCTTTAGATACATGAGTAGAATTTGAGAAAGGTAGTCTATGGCTCTTTGCAAGAGCACATGAGTTACAAAATTTAAGATTAGACGAAATGTGAAGCTGCGGTAGAAGCTTGAAAATGGCGGGGCTGGGATGTCCAAGACGTCGATGCCAGAGTTCGGTAGTAGATGTGTGAACCAGAGCAGTTGGTGGAGTAAAAGAAGCTGAGGAGTTGCTGAGATGGAGCGGGTAGAGCCCTTTATGAGAGGGACCTTGGAGGATTGTACGGTGAGTCTTCAAATCCTTGACAAGAAAACCACGTTTGTTAAAAATAACATAACAGTGATTATCTTGAATTAATTTGGATATAGATATTAGATTATGTGTGAGAAGTGGAACATGAAGTAATGGTGTAAGATGGAGCTTACGTGAGGGTGTGGGTAAGAGACCTTTACCAGAGTGCAGGATAGGTAAAGTAGAGCCATTACCAACGGCAACTTGATCTGTTCCAGAATAGACAGAGGGCTGTTGAAGAGATTGAGAATCAGAGGTTAAGTGAGCAGTAGCTCCACTGTCAAGATACCATGGTGATGTTGAGCTAGAATCAGCAATGAAGGCAGTGGTTGCATTGATGTTCGGTGGAGTATAATCAAGGTTTGCTCTGTGCCAGCATGAGAATGCAGAGTGACCTCTTTTACCGCAGATTTGACAGTCACCGACGAACTTATTTGGACGTGTATGAGGTGAGTTGAAGGCGTTCGGCTGTCTACCTCGTCCACGAGTCTGGAATGATCTTCCACGACCTCTGCCTCGAGTAGTTGTCAGAGCAAACTGGTTTTCAGCGGTTGTTGGAGAGGTAGTAATAGCAAGCTCTTTAAGTGTGTCGGGGGCTTGATTTACCTCTTCACTGCATAACAGAGAATACATATCGTCGAGGCTAATGGGAGTAAGTTTCGTACGAATCGCTATTTTAAAGGCTTGGTAAGAGGCGGGCAAACCATTGAGTATGTATAGAATAACATCCTCAGTATCTATATTCCCTCCAGCGTCAGCAATGTTATCCACAAGCTTTTTGACAGTGGATAGGTATTCTTGCATGGACTGATTTTGCATAGAGATTGAGTGAAGCTCATTTTTCAACTGTATGACTCTAGAGCGATTTGTGGAGAAAAATCGACGTTCTAGAGTGGCCCAAATGAGCGAGCAAGTGTCGAGATTTAAAATGTAAGGTAATATAGAGGGGGATATAGTGGAGAACAAGGCTACAGATAGATTTTGATCAACTAGTACCCAAGCAGAAAACAGAGGATTTGGAAGAAGTTGCTTATCCGAAGAGAGTATATGAGTATCAGAGCTTCCAGGATAAATTGCTGATTTGCCTCCACTCAAATGGGCGACTCATCTGTATCTCCTTCAACTCCACAGCAGTCTCCCATTCCTCAGTCTACCCCTGCCGAAACTCCTATTCCTCAAGCCCTAAAGTTTCTTGTGTCAAATATCAAAAATGTGGTTCATATACAACTTCTACCAGATAATTATCCCACATGGAGAGCTCAAATTTTTAAGTTATTTGCATCAAACGACTTCTCAGGACATCTCGATGGCAGCATTCCTTGCTCTGATACCATGTTGAAGCACACGGCTTGAGCTACCTGCAATCAAGTTAGCGAACAGAACAAGAAACGAAGGCTGGGAAGTTCTCTGGTATATTCATGACATCTGTGTGTAAACAGTGAACTACACTTTGTATATAAAAGAAGCTAAAGAAGCTGCTAAACGTATAAAGACCGGAATGCCCTTAGTTGGTTATGGTGGCAGATAAGTGGCGCAGTGGAAGCAGCTGAAAATGAAACCTGCAGCAGTAAGCAATTATGCTAGTGTTGAGTTTATATTTTGAGTATCATCATTATTGATCACTATGGATAATTAACCCTTTTCTTTATAACATTATTGGTATTAATCATAGCTCTCTTTTCATAAAATATCTTGTTTTTCTTCTTATATAGATAGGATATCAATTGCAATTTGTGAATCAAATTTAAAAAGCTTAACAAGTAGTTGAACAATTAGAAGCAAAATTTTTTTATCTATGGTTGACTATTTTCATCTTATTAGATCCATTATTTAGAATCATGCATCTCTCATATTAATTCACAGTTTTTGTCCTTAATTGATAAAATACTTGTTGAAAAAGGTGGTTGTTATGTAATTACAAATTTTGTATGTTAGCAAAGTCATCAACAAACTTCAAATTCTCTCTTGGTATCAAATTATTTTTCTCATACATTTCTTTTTTACTCATGGGCTATTTGATTAGAAGAAAAAGTGAGTGCTATATATGTTTTCTAAATGTTGCGGTTGTAAGAATTTCATGTTTGATTTGATGAAAAATGAATGCATAAAAAATCTTAGGTGAATTTTAAATTCTTAGGCTATTTGGTATGATAAAAATTGAGTGTAAAGTACTTTAAATATAAGGGTTTAGAATTTTTTATATTTGATTTGATAGAAAAGGAATATATAGTAAAAATTTTGTGAATGTCATTAATTTTTTTACAAATTCACTCCATCGCCCGCATCGTGCAAATCGAGCAGCTCGAAAGTAATTGAGCCGATCATCACCCGAGCTTGCTAGAGCTCGAAGCTTGATAAGCTCGATTCACAAGCTCATTTACGAGTCGAGCTTGAGCCGGCTGGGCTCACTTACACCCCTACCCACTTCAAAGTGCTACTATTATTGAACTTTACATTGCATTCATTTATTTTAAAAATAACAAAAAATTAATCACATACATTTGTTTCACATTCATCCAAGTAATTTCTTAATATTTTAATCTAATTTGTTATGCATTTCGAACGTCTTAACAAACAAAATGACTTCATTGTAATTCGTTTTTTATGCATTCAAAACTGTCCACTTTGAGGCCAAATTCTAAATGCTCCACAAGCTAACTCCACTCTTGCAGTACCATACTCGCCCTCCTGTTGCCACTACATGACGCCCGTTGACCACTATCGCGGCCCATTATCAATGGCTTGCCACTGGGTGCCTTCACCGTCCATCAGCCATCACCATCAAGAAGCTTTACACTACATTCATTTTACTTCAAATAAAAAAATTATATTTATTTCAAATAATTTCAAATATTTTAAATACATTGTATTTTTTACACTATATTATAATGTACTATGCATTCTTTTTTCATCAAATCAAATGACATCTTAGACCTCAATACAAAAATAAGATAATTATTTTGATCCATTTTGAACTTGTAATTTAGGGCTTAATGCACTACAAGAAAAATCGCTTGTTACCGGAGGACAAAATCTGCCGGTAACAACGATGATCCACTAGAAAAATTATGTTTTGGGTGGATTTCCGGCGAAACATTGTTAGACAATAAATCACGCGTCGGAAAATTTAATTATTTTTGGCAAAAATTATCCACTGGAAGCATTTCGGCTGATTTACCAGCGAAATTTTAGCAGAAAAAAAGGTTAGCATAAACTTTGTTTCATGTCATGAGTTTCGGCATTTTATTCGCCATAATTTCTGGCAGAAATATATCGCCGGTATTTCCAGCAGAGTATCCGTTAGACTATTTCGCTGGACATATGCCGATGAATAAACATGACGGATAATACGACAGAAAAACAGGCTGTAAATTTCCTCGGGAATGTCGGTACATTTTGTCGTATCATTGTTTTAGGAGGTATTTTCGACGAATATGCCGATGGAAACATTTCCGCCTTATCGGTTTCTTCGGGTTTAAGTAAACTGACAAAAATTCCGACGGAAGTTCCGACAGAATTTTCCGATGTAAATTTTGCCGAAATTAAACACCGGCATTACACACTCCGACGGTTAAACTAGTTTTTTTTTCTTCTGGTAAATTTCTGGCGTTTTGTCCACCCGAAAAGTTGTCTCTTATTTACCTATGGGTGGACCGCCACTTGCACCGGCGGACAAATATCTGTTGGTAAACATATTTTTTTAGTAGTGATGATATCATACTGCCCACAATACAAATCAATAGACAACTATTAACGAATGATAAAATAAGACAATCATTTATTTTATCGAAAAATAATATTAGACTTCATTTGTTAAAACTTTTTTACTGCTTTATGAAATAGCTTTCTAGTATAAAAGTTCAAATTCAAAAAATTGCTTCATAAAACAGTAAAAAAAACTTTCCCAAGCAAAGACTTATTTGGATATAAGCACCATTTTTATAGAACAATTTATTTATTTATATCACAATGTCTTAACAACATTTTTTATAAATTTTTTATTTAATCAACTCGAATTGCTTAAACTACTTTAAGATTGCACATTGATAATCAATTATTTAGGCTTTTTATTTTTTTTTTTTTATGGTGCTGTAAATTTCTTTTAAAAGTAATTCTACAATGCTTAAACTGTTAAACATATAATAAGCATATAAACTTTAGTCATTTAGTAATGCAATGTTTATTATATATTTTGTGTGAAAAAAATCTCATAATTATTTTTATATAAATAAATAGAAAATTTTAGAAATTCATTTTAAATATAAAATTTTTAAAACAACTCTAATTCATATTTTTCAATTTTGAAGGATGATGTTAGAGAAAAAAAATTTAGGGAATTTACATAAATATCATAAAAATTCTAATAATTTACACATCTAACATCGAAATTTTTGTATTTACTTATATAACACTTGAATCTCTAAAACAAATAAAAAATCTCATTAAAATTTATTTATTTAAAGTACAATATTTTTTATATAAAGAATTGTATTGCACTAATCTCAAAGCATATCCAATGATTATTGAATCATCCTCATATAACTTATATGTGATACATACCATATTTTGTATCATAATAGTTCTTCAACTATTTTTACAAATATTTATAGCCTCCCAAATAAATTAAAAAAAATTGCATAATTTATTTATAATTATCACAATATATAAGGTCTTTAAATACATTATTATATATATTGAATTTAATATTTAGTCATTTCAGATCACATTAGTCTTATCCTCTTTTGAGACAGCTTTTTAATTTTTTTCTTTTCTAAAATAGTTTTTTAGTACAAAAATTCCTTAATTAGGAAATTTTTTACTAAAATTTATTTTAGAAAATAATAAAAAAAATTATCCCAAACGAAACCTTAGCTGAACTCTTTTAATAATTTAATTTACCTTAATTTTTATGGTTTAAAAAAAAAAGGTTTAGTATGTGATGTAATATGTCTTTGATATTTTTATAATTAAAAAGGGACAGGAAATTAATTAAATAAATGCTGCCATGCAAAGTGGATATCCATCAAATCTATATCTTTCACATTTCTATTACTCTCTTATTAATAATGTGTAACACATGTTGAATGTATGTTCTTCTAAATGTGGTTGAAGATATTTTTAATATTGGGTTAGTTTCATAAATTTAATATTGCACATTAGGCCATATGAGTGCAATTTTTATAATAATGAAGATTTAGGAGGTTGTTACAAGCAATTGTACAAGCTGCATTGTGCTTAGATAATAATAATAAAAAAACTTTAATAAAAAATTATTTATGTCATTTTATGTGTTAATAAATTTAAGCATATTATTGCGAGCTTAGAGTTTTTTAAGTGAAAAATTATTCTATCTGGACATCGGATGACGTCCGGAGGCTAATCAGAATGCGTCACATCATTTTTTTGTTTAATATCGGTGCTCGTTACCTGGTGACGTGATGCGTTATGGTTAGTTTCCGGACCGTTTGGTGTCCACACAGAATAATCTCTCTTGTTAAGGATAGTTTTTTCGTTGTTTTGTATTTTAGACAATAATTATAATTTCGTTTGACTATTATTTTTGTTGTTATTTTATCATTATCTTTTAAAAGTTTTCTGTGTTAGAAAATTGTTTTTTATAATTAAAATAGCTAAGTTTATAAACAGGCCCTTAATTTGATATTATAGAATATAGATAGACATATTTTTTTTTTTTATATAATTTACTTTTACAAGAAACTCGTGGAAAATAAAAGAAAACATTATGTCAGGATATCATGATATAAATTACGCTGAAACGAACGATTGAAAAACCATTTGATATATTTGCTTTGAGATTAGTATTGTTTATAAAGAGTTTATGCTGCACTAATCTCAAAGCATACTAAATGATCATCAAGCCCATTGTAGTATAATGTCTATAGGATATCCTAATAAGCAAATCTTTATAATTAGATATTTTAGAATGTAAAAGGCATAAAAGATAAAACTATATTATTTGATTGTTTTAAGAGAAAAAATTTATGATGCTCAAAATAACTTTAAAAGAAGTATTCTTTTTATCATAATAGTTCTAAAATTATATTTATAAAACAAATATAGCCTCCCAAACAAACTCTTATTAGGCCTATAAATACCTTAAAAATATATGATTAATTAATTGATGCTTTGATTAAGACTTCGTTT
Source organism: Dendrobium huoshanense (assembly GCA_016618105.1). Taxonomy (NCBI): domain Eukaryota; kingdom Viridiplantae; phylum Streptophyta; class Magnoliopsida; order Asparagales; family Orchidaceae; genus Dendrobium; species Dendrobium huoshanense. The sequence goes on along the minus strand of CM028360.1, from coordinate 53,617,360 downwards.
GAGGCAATTTTATTATTACTTTTTATACTAGACAATTTCCTTACTGCTTTCGAAAGCGGGTTTTTTGTACAAAAATTTCTTGAACTATAATTTTTTGTACTAAAAACACTACAAGAAAAATGTCCATTACCGGCGGTTCATGGACCGCCGGTGTTACCGCCGGCATAGCCGGCGGTGTGACCGCCGGCTTTTAACGACGGCCTAACCGATGATTTTTCTACGTTAAGCCGCCCGTACTAGCGGCGGTCCCTAAACCGACGGGAAACCGCCGGTATATGTTTCCTACGCGATTTTTTCCGGCGGCTGGAATACCGCCGCAAAGCCGCCGATAATCCATAAAACCGCCGGTTAATCTATAGTAACCGCCGGAAAAAACCGTTGGATTTTGACATTTTTCCTGTAGCGAAAATCGTTTTAAAAAACATTAAGAAAATTGACCCTAAACGAAACCTAATTCTTTTAATGATTTGGTTAGCTGTTGCTTGTCCAGCTAAGATTTTTATGTTTATGAAAGAAACGTTTAGTGTGTGATGTGCTATGCCTTTGCTATTTTCTAAGTCAAAAGTGACAAAAAAACATATACTAAACATATTTATTTTTTTTATTTATGGTGCTATAAATTTCTCCTAAAAGTAATTATAGGATGCTTAAACATAAACTAAGCATATAAACTTTAGTAATTTAGTAAAGCAATGTTTATTATATATTTTGTTTAAAAAAATCTCATAATTATATATATATATATATATATATATATATATATATATATATATATATATATATATATATATATATATATATATATATATATATATATATATATATATATATATATATATTAAATTTAATATTTGGTCATATCCTATCATTTGTGCAACATTATTATTGTTTTTTAAAGCAGTTTTTTAGTATAAAATTTTTTGAAATAGAAAAAATTTAACTAAAAAGTTGCTTTAAAAAGCAATAAGAAAACTGTCCCAAACGAAAAGCCTTAGAACTCTTTTAATCTTTTGGTTTTCCTCAATTTTTATGGTAAAAGAAAAAAAAAACATTTAGTGTGTGATGTACTATGCCTTTGATATTTTTATAATTAAAAAGGGACAGAAAATTAAATAAATAAATGCTGCCATGCAAAGTGGATATCCATTAAGTCTATATCTTTCACATTTCTATGTCTCTCTATTTGCAGAATAATCAATAATGTGTAACACATGTTGAATATCTCTTCTTCTATATGTGCTTGAACATATTTTTTAATTTTGGGTTAGTTTCATAAATTTAGAATTGCACATTAGGTCACATGTGTATAATTTATGTAATAATGAGGATTTGTTGGTTTTTGTTCACATCATAGGAGGCTGTTACAAGCAATAGTACAAGATGCATTATGCTTAGATTTTTTTTTATTAAATCTTTAATAAAAAATTATTTGTCATTTTGTGTTAATAAATTTAATCATATTCTTGGGAACATAGAGTTTGTTAAGGGAATTTGTTCTGTGCGGATACCAAACGGTGTCCGGAGACTAACCAGAATGCGTCATGTCATTCTTTTGATCGGTACCACTCAGTACCTGATGACGTGACGCATTCTGGTTGGTCTCTGAATTGTCCGATGTCTGGAGATAATACTTTCTCTTGTTAATGATAGTTTTTTCGTTGTTTTGTATTTTAAACAACAATTATAATTTATTTTGGATTTTTTTTGCTGTTTTATCATTATCTTTTAAAATTTATGTGTTAGAAAGTCGATTTTTAGTCTTTAATGTTAAAATAGCTAAGGTATAAACAAGACCCTTAATTTGATATTATAGGTAGACATAAATGTTTTTATATAATTTACAAGAAATTAACTTGTAAAAAATAAAAGAAAATATTATGTCAGGATATCATGATATAGATTATGCTGAAACGAACAATAGAAAAATCATTTGATTTGCTTTGAGATTAGTATTGTTTATAAAGAGTTTATGCTGTACTAATCTCAAAGCATATTAAATGATCATCAAACCCATTATAGTATAATGTGTATAGGATATCCTAATAAGCAAATCTTTATAATTAGATATATTAGAATGTAAAAGGCATAAAACTATATCATTTGATTATAATGATCAAAGTAATTTTTAAAATAGTATTCTTTTTTATCATAATAGTTCTAAAATTATATTTATAAAACAAATATAGCCTCCCCAAACAAACTCTTATAAGGCCTATAAATTCCTTTAAAATATATGAATAACTAATAGATGCTTTGATTAAGGCTTCGTTTGGGACGGCTTTTTTATTGCTTTCTAAAACGGAGTTTTAGTATAATTTTTTTTATTTTTGTACTAAAACTCCGTTTTAGAAATCAATAAAAAAGCCGTCCCAAAAGAAGCCTAAGGCTTTGTTCGGGACGGATTTTTTACTATTTTTTAAATCAGCTTTTTGATTAAAAAATATCTTAAACTAAAATTTTTTGTACTAAAAACCTGTTTTAAAAAACGTCAAAAAAGTCGTGGTGAAACCTAATTCTTTTAATGATTAATTTGGTTAGATGTTTCCTGTCCAGCTCAATTTTTTATTTTTATGAAAGAAACATTCAGTGCGTGATGTGCTATGTCTTAGATATTTTTCTAAGTAAAAAGAGACAGAAAACTAAACAAATAAATCCTGGCATGCAAATTAGCTATCCATTAAGTCTATACCATTTCTATTTCTCTCTATTTGTACAAAATGATTGATAATGTGTGGCACATGTTGTATATCTGTTCTACTACATGTAGTTGAACATTATTTTTAATATTTGGTTAGGCCATCTCCAATCGAAATACTCAATTAAAAAAAAAATGTTGGTGAACGTACCAGTGCGATGCCAATATTAGCGTCGCACTGTTCACGGCGAGAATATAGAGTTGCGTTTGCAGGTGGAGCAATTGGCGGATGGCATATGTGTGTTTACAGTTTGGTTGAAGATGATCTTAATTTCATATCTCATTAAGAGATGAAATGCACATTATAAGGTGACTTTTGAATTATATATATTATAGTTATTTTTAAATTTAGGGTACTAACATCAGCTTGATTTATCAAATGAGCTTAAATTAAGTATTTTGTGAGTGTAATTAAAAAAAAATCATGGTTATTTGAGTGAAACATTAATTGGAGGATAAAACATTCTCCAAATTTTGCATGCTTGTAATTAAAATGAGCGGCTTGACGAGATGAATCAAATAAACTTAATATATTTTGATTCTAAGTCATTACATTACATTAAAAAATGAATAATTTGTATATTTTTAAAGGATTCGATATAGGCCATCTGACGAAGTGTTATGAAATTTTGGATGAATTTACTAAAATATCTACTCAAAAGTATTATAAATATGCCCCTAATCTCCACATAAAGGGGATATAGACTTTAGTTTGGAGAGAGATAGGAGATTCGAAGAACCTAAGAGTTCTATTTGACTTTCAACGCTAATAATCATAATCTGCCACTGTTGTCATCTAACTATCATTGCCTAACTGTCATCACTCAGCTGTCGTTGTTGTTTGATTACCACCATCATCTTACCATCATCATTTGACTACTATCATTAACTGACTATCGTTACCTTACCGCTATCATCTGACCATTATTGCTCATCTCTATTATTCTCTCTCATATTTATAAGAATACAAACTTGTATTACATAATTTATAATCACATCTTCGATCTAATTGAGAGGAAGAGCGGACTCATTTAATATATCAATATAATGGATCATTTAGTATGCTAGACCTCATGATTTTTCTCTTCCAAAAAAATTTCACGAAAAATTTATAATATTTACTGTATTCTTTTTAATTATCAGTGTGTGTGTTAAATCTTCGTAAAAAGTTTAGACATAAAAATTATATCCCTATCATTATAAATTTCTAAAATGTAACATGAATATTATTTTTTTATTAAATAAAATTATTCATCTCAATCTACATGCACCATATGCACATACACATTTACAAGTTAATATTATTTTAGGAGAATAAATGAGCCAAGTCGACTCTCAAGCAAGCTTGTACTCGACTTGTTAGCTAGCTCTAGCTCAGCTTGAAATTAATATATTATACGAGTTCGAGTTTTGACTTGCAAGACTCGACTCTTCGACTTGCACGCTAGCTCAATTGAATCTAAGCTCCTAATTCTCATTTTTTCTTTGTTATCGATCATGAACTCCTCTTCTTCTCCAAATGCTCATCTCCCCTATAGTAGGTTGCTAATATCATGTAAAATGCTCGTTTAATGATAACTTAATTATGTCATTGTATCAAAATTTCTATAGTTTATTATGTAATTTTATCCACTTTCTCATCGTGCTGTGTCTTTGAATGTCGTATTTTGAACTGTCTTTTTGTTTGGAATAAAATCTTTTGTTAAAAAAAAAATTCATATACATTATATATATATATATATATATATATATATATATATATATATATATATATATATATATATATATATATATATATATATATATATATATATATATATATATATATATATATAATTTTCAAATAAATAATTAGATACATGAATTTAAATACTTTATTATTATTAGTTAAGCTTCATCAGACAATTTCAACAAAAACTAATCAATTGTGCCAATTTTTTTATTAAAATTTAGTAATTCAATTATGTATAGTAAGTGTGGTCTCCCCTGCGTAGGAGAGTTTTAAAGATATTTCGGGTCAAATTTTCAGAAGGCAGATGAACTTTGGGATAAAGCACCACCCAGAGATTTCGCCCTCATTTTGTGAGGACTTTAAAATCTGGTTCTAGGTTTCCCATAGGCGCAAGCACCGATGGTTAATTATCCCTCTCGATCACGAGAGAGCACTTTCGATTAAGACTAGTCATGAAGTATGTACAAAATATCTAGCATATAGTAGCAACATGTGAATTTTTTTGTAAATTTATAAATTTATTATTTTATACTTAAAGCGGATGGTGGGGGGAATGATGATGAACCCTATCAAGATCTCATGGTTCCATCGTCCCGGACCATCGTGGTCCCTAGTCTACTTAGTCAGAGGAGGTAGTCGACCCAACCTGACAAAATGATCCTTGTCGACAGCCATGGGATGCTTCGTCCAAGGGGACCTTGTAGATATGGGGTGGATGCTTGTTTAAGGAGACAAATTTTAGTTAACCTTAGCTAACAGAAAGCTTTGTGCCTTATTGAGTGCACCCTATGATTCATTACTCAAGGGGCTTTTAACCATTGGAGAACATACGGGCTTTGACGGTAACCGTAATATAGTGGTGCTATTTTGCAGCAAAACCACCCGGTCAGAGGGCACATGCCACGTCTCCGCTGGCAAGAAATCATTTGAGAATGAATCGTAGTGATACATTCAATTAGACATTTTTGCTCTTTGTGAGCTGAAGTTATTGTGAAATTTATCATCCTTAACAAACATTTGCGGATGATGGATGAAATTTTACTTTTAAGTTTTAAATAATAAATTTTGGAAGATATGAGTGGTGAATTGGCTTGTATGAAGGACGTGTGCAAGAGCAGTTTGGTTACAAGAAGGACAAGAAGGCATGTAGATGTTAGCTGGCATTTTAATAATTCTCTAGGTGTAAATGTACATGAATAAGTTGATGAGATACTCTCATATTATATCTACATACAGATAATAACAAAATTCTTATTAATATATAAAGCTTATCATTCTAAAATTAAATATCTAACTAAATATATAGCTATAGTTATATTAATAATACTATAATAATGTATTAATTATAACATTATATTATATTACAGCAATATAGAAAGCAATAAAACACTATTACAGAATCTATTTCTTCACTCTTTTATATATATATATATAATGATTTTTTTTATACCTCATATGCCGGCTCTTGCATTTTAATTATCACACATTGCAATTTACGTGTCGTCATCGCCTCGCATGCGAGCAAATTTTTATATTTTCGCACATGTAAGGACCCATGCAATATGATAGTCAATGTCTAGTATTTTCAACGATCCGAACATAACGGAGAAATTCATTTTGCAAACGGACGACGTTTGGGCAATATCGAGTATGTCCGTAGTCCGTCGATTTCGATCGCTTTTGTTCAATTTGATTGCGCGGGATCTCTCTTTAGTTAAATTCGATGCTCTAAACTAATTGACGAAGCTTGTTTAACAAGTAGATGTCATTTGGATAGTGTTTTGCTAGCGTCGCATCCACTAACACATTGTCGTTCGATCGGGTTGCATACGAATAACTTTTATTTGATAAATTTGATGTCCTGAATGCATCGATATGATCCATTTTATAATCGAACAAAATTTTAATCATTTCATTATGACCGAGACACTCCGATCTTCATTATCAACGATGTATTGTTTCCCAACAATAATCGATCATTCTCTCTTTTGCTTGTATTGAATATGGCATATATACAGAGGTGTTGTCAGTAAGGCCTATTAATACCTTAAAAATATATAATTAACTAATAGATGCTTTGATTAATTCTTTTAATGATTTGGTTAGCCGTCGCTTGTCCAGCTCAAAATTTTTATACTCATTAAAGAAACGTTTAGTGTGTGCGATGTGCTGTGTCTTTGATATGTTTCTAAGTCAAAAGAGACAGAAAACTAAATAAATAAATGCCGGCATGCAAAGTAGTTATCTGTAAAGGTTTTGTTTGGAACTGCTTTCTTACTATTTTTTGAAGCAATTTGTTATTACAATAATTTTTTTAATTAGAGATTTTTGTACTAAAAAAATATTTTTAAAAAATAGTAAAAAATTGTCCCAAACGAAATCTTTCTTGCTGCTTCTTAAAACAGTTTTTTAGTAGAAAACTTTTATTTTTATACTAAAAAGTTGTTTTAAGAAACAATAAGAAAGCCGTCTTAAACGAAATCTAAGGCTTCGTTTGGGACGGCCTTCCTACTGCTTCTTGTAACTGTTTTTAGTACAAAAATTTTAATTTTTATACTAGAAAGTTGTTTTCTGAAGCAGTAAGAAAGCAGTCTCAAACGAAGCCCAGGATGGCTTTCTTACTGCTTCTTAAAGCAGTCTTTTAATACAAATATTTTAACTTTTATATTAGAAAATTGCTTTAAGAAATAGTAAGAAAGTCGTCCAAAACGAAGCCAAAGGCTTCGTTTGGGACGGCTTTCTTACTGGTTTTTAAAGCGGCTTTCTAGTACAAAATTTTTAATTTTTATACTAAAAAGTCGCTTTAATAAGCAGAAATAAAATCGTCCCAAACGAAGTCTAAGTCTATACCTTTCACATTTCTATTTCTCACTATTTGCAAAAAATGATTGGTAATGTGTAACACATGTTGTATATCTATTCTGCTGCATGTGGTTGAACATTATTTTAATATTTGGTTTCATATCTTATTAAGAGATGAAATGCACATTAGAAGGCGACTTTTTGAAATATATTATTGTTGCGTCCAGGAGTATTCGCGGCGGTAGAGAAATATAAGATTTAACGTCTTAGCGTTGTACGAAAATCCGGCACGCAATCAGATAAGTGAGAGAGGGTCTAGCATTTATAAGACACCAAGATTTTTACGTGGAAAACCCCTGAAAAGGGGGAAAAACCACGGGGCCTAGCCCAGCTTGAATGAATCCACTAGTATTGCAGTCGATTACAAATGAGGCCCTTCTTTGGTGGAAGGCCTTAGCTTGATGTACATCTTATGGAGTACATTACATGATGTAAATACAAAGATCTACTCTCGACGTATTCGCTTTGTTAGAAGGACTGCAGTCATCGGGCGACGTAGGTCAGGAGGACCGTAATCAGCTGGTGACGGAGGACTGTAGTCGGCGGGCGACGTAAGTAAGGAGGACCGTAGTCGGCGGGCGACGGAGGTCGGAAAGAATGTAGTCTGCGGGCGACATAAGTCAGGAAGACCGTATTCAACGGGCGACGGATGTCAGAAAGATTGTAGTCGGCGGGCGACGTAAGTCAGGAGGACCGTAGTCGGCTGGCGACGGAGGTCGGAAGGACTGTAGTCTGACGACGAAGATCAGTAGGACAGCGTCAGGTAGGAGTCCAGCAATGGAAAGAAATGCATCTTCGCATAGACGTCCAACGAAGTCCGATAACCGGTAGAAGTCCGGCGTCGGGTAGAAACTTAGCGAAGAGTGAAGGTCCGATGTCGGGTAGAAGTCCGACGTCTTTGATGGCAGAGGAGAAACTCCGTCTTCACTTGGGCGGAGTTTCGGCGTCAGGAGGGAACTCTCTTTTAAATTGGGAAGAATTTCAGCATCTCATGGAAGTTGTGCAGAATTCCTGCGTTTCCTGAAAATTCGGCAGAGTTCCGGCGTCTTTAGGCGGCAGGAAGAGCTCCGACGGTGGTCGAGGAGGTGAGGAATCTCCTTTTCCCCTTTCTCCTCTTCTTCTTCTCTCTCTTCCCTCCCCCCTTGGTGTAGAATGAGGGCTCTATTTATAGTTTTTCTGGAGTGGCATAGCCTGTAAATAGGCGTGAGATCAAGGGCGAACTGGGAGTGGTTTGAATGAACGGCCGATATCGAATCATTTGATCATGCACCGTTCATTGAACATTTGAAGGCCTTAATGATGTCGGAATTCGATGATCTTGGGCTCGTTGGATTCGTCTCGTCGAGCCGCTCGATTCGAGTATAAGTTCGTCAAAATCAGAGACCGTTTGGTAACTCAAATTGCGGTTTAAACCTTCCAACAGTGCTTCGAACCTTTGATTTGGACTCATTTGGGCTCGGATTTGGTTGATCTTGGTGTCGTTGGGTTTGTATTTCCGAGACGCTCAGTTTGACTGTAAGCTCGCTGAAATCGGAGTTCATATGCTCCCGAAATTAATTTTTGAAGTTTCCAACTAGGTTTTGCCTCGAGATTCGTGCCCGATCAAGATAATTTTGAGATAACGTATCAGTTGCCCCCCTATTTTCGGACGTCGAAGCTCCAGGAGTCCGAAAATACTTGTTCTGAATTTTACACTGGCTGAATCGCAAAAATTTGCGTTCCAAAAATAGAACACTTGTACAAACTTCACCATAGAGGCCCCGTTGAGTTCCGAAAGTGTCAAAATTGAGTCCGGAACGTCGAAAAACGTGTCCGGAGACCCAAAAAAACGTCCGAATCGGACCGTTCGGCCCAAAAATCGGGCCCGGAAACGCGTAGGCGGCCGAACCGGCCGGACGGCCGCTGGCCGCCGCCCGCCGCCGCTTGCCGGCGGCGGCATCCGCGGAACCGCGCGGCGCGGAAGGAACCGCGCGAACCGCGCGGTCTTTGGCCGCGCGCGGAACAGATCCGCTGTCGCGGATCGCTGGCGCCCGCGTGCCGCGGGCTGCCGTGGCCGCGCGCGTGTGCCACGGCTGGCCAGCCGTGATCCGGCCGCGCTGGCCGCGGATCCGTGACCTGGCCGCGCGAAACGGTGCGGCCGGTTGGCCGCACCGCCAATGTGGGCCCCACAAGCGCGAAATTTGTCCTTTTTTGTCATTTTTGGGTCCAAAAAATTCCGAAAAAATTCCAAAAAATTCAGAAAAAATGTAGAAAAATAGGGAAATTACAAAACTGCAATAACTCCCTCCTATTCTCCTCAAAACCTATAAATAGGCTTCCAAAGTCTTTAGGAAACTTGCACCTTCTCCTCTCTCTCCCTCTGGCTCTCTGGCATTGAGGCTACCGCTGTTTTGCGCGTGGGAAATGTCCCTAGCTCGAATTAGCGCTCCCTCTCTGGTGCAGGAGTTACGGGATTTCTTCCTCTCCCTCTGGCTCTCTGACATTGAGGCTACCGCTGTTTTGCGCGTGGGAAATGTCCCTAGCTCTAATTAGCGCTCCCTCTCTGGTGCAGGAGTTACGGGATTTCTTCCTCTCCCTCTGAGCGGAGGTTTGCTGGCAATGGACGATCGAGTTGAAGCCCGTTAGTAGTCAACGATCGAGTGTGGAGCCAAAGGGGAGAGTTCGAGAATGCGTTGCAAATAGCATTCAAGCGAGAAGCCGATGGTGAGTAGCAGTCTGCCAACGAGGAGAAATCCGACGACAAGAAGAAGTCCGACATCGGGTAGAAGTACGGCCTTGGGCAGAAGACCGACGAAAGTTCGTCGACGAGCAGAAGTCCGATGTCGGGTAGAAGTCCGCTGACGAGCAGAAATCCGAAGATAAGGAGAAGTTCAACATCGGGTAGAAGACCGACGAGAATTCATTGACGAGTAGGAGTCTGACGACGAGTAGAAGTCCGCTGGCGAGCAGAAGTCTGACGTCGGGTAGAAGTTCAACGTCGGGTAGAAGACCGACGAGAATTCATCGACGAGCAGGAGTCTGACGACGAGTAGAAGTCCGCTGACGAGCAGAAGTCCGACGAAAAGGAGAAGTCCTTCGTCGGGTAGAAGACCGACGACGAGTAGGAGTCTGCTGACGAGCAGAAGTCCGCTGACGAGCAGAAATCTGACGTCGGGTAGAAGTTCAACGTCGGGTAGAAGACCGACGAGAATTCATCGACGAGCAGGAGTCTGACGACGAGTAGAAGTCCGCTGTTGAGCAGAAGTCCGATGTCGAGTAGGAGTCCGCTGACGAGCAGAAGTTCGATGTCGGGTAGAAGTTCAACGTCGGGTAGAAGACCGACGAAGATTCGTCGACGAGCAGAAGTCTAACGACGAGTAGAAGTCCGCTGACGAGCAGAAGTCCGACGACGAGTAGGAGTCCGCTGACGAGCAGAAGTCCGACGACGAGTAGGAGTCCGCTGACGAGCAGAAGTCCGACGACGAGTAGGAGTCCGCTGACGATCAGAAGTCTGACGTCGAGTAGAAGTTCAACGTCGGGTAGAAGACCGACGAGAATTTGTTGACGTGCAGGAGTCCGCTGACGAGCAGAAGTCCGACGATGAGAAGAGTCCGCTGACGAGCAGAAGTCCGACGACGAGTAGGAGTCCGCTGTCGAGCAGAAGTCCGACGTCGAGTAGGAGTCTTCTGACGAGCAGAAGTCTGACGACGAGTAGAAGTCCGCTGACGAGCAGAAGTCTGACGTCGAGTAGAAGTTCAACGTCAGGTAGAAGACCGACGAGAATTTGTTGACGTGCAGGAGTCCGCTGACGAGCAGAAGTCCGACGTTGGGTAGAAGACCGACGAGAATTCGTCAACTAGCAGGATTCCGACGAAAGTCCTGCAAGGCAAAAATTCAGTGACAAGAGGAAATTCAACATCAGGTAGAAATTTAACTTTGAGGAGAAGTTAAATGAAAGTCCCTTGACGGCATTCTGGCGACGTTATCCAAGGATGTAAGACCTATCCAAGGTTATATGTTAGAGCATTTGCTTAATGTTGTTAACATATATTAGATCCACCAAATATGTGAGACCTATCCGAGGTTGTATGTCTGAGCCTTTGCTCGACGACGTTAACCTGTATGGAAAAGATCGAGAGAATCCACCAAGGATGTGAGACCTTTCCGAGGTTGTATGCCGGAGCCCTGCTCGACGACGTTAACCTGTGTGGAAGAGGTCGGGAGAGTCCACCAATGATGTGAGACCTATCCGAGGTTGTATGTCGGAACATTTGTTCGACGACGTTAACCTGTGTGGAAGAGGTCAGGAGAATCCACCAAGAATGTGAGACCTTTCCGAGGTTGTATGCCGGAGCCCTGCTCGACGACGTTAACCTGTGTGGAAGAGGTCGGGAGAATCCACCAAGGATGTGAGACCTTTCCAAGGTTGTATGTCGGAGCCTTTACTCGACGACGTTAACCTGTATGGAAGAGGTCGAATCGAATCCCCCTGGGATTGATTTTGCTTTGATTGGGAGGGGGCGAACTGTCACGCCCCGAGATCTAACTTGGAAAGAATGTCAATCAATTCGCAACAATTTACCAGAGTTATCTATAATCCATCAGTAAGCAATCTATCAGACATTTCTAACATTTAAAACATCAATATAACAGTCGATTCATAACTCAAAACATCATGTACAATACTCAGGAACTACACTATCAATACAAGTAGAAAAGCTATCCTGTCCTGAGTACAAAAGAATCATCTATCTATCAAAAGAACTAAAAACCTGCAGATCTGGATCAATGCCTATCTCCTGCTCCCGAGCCCTGACCTGAAAATATCAACCACATATAATGAGCTTACAAAGCCCAGCAGGTCACCTAATACCTATAACTGAAATCAGAACACGGCAATGCGATCAATATGCATGTCAATCTATCAATCGGAATCAGTCAATGGTCAATGAGTCTATGCAGCGGAAATCAATAGTCAATAAAACCAGTCAATGCTAGCGGCAGGCAATTCGATAAATCAATTCAATCAATCAACTAAATCAATCAACGTCGTCAATCAAATCAATATGATCAAATCAATAGAATCAGTAGAGAAAAGCGATACGAGACAAAGATCTATAAAACAGTCAATACAGTGAAGAACAGTAGCGACAGTGAATCTATAAGTCTATATGCAGCAATATCAATGAATCTATAAGCAGTAGTACGATGTCCATGCTATCAATGCAATATCTATATCTATCCATTTCTATATCAATGCTCAATGTCGATGCACAGAAATCAATCAGTGAAATCAATGAAATCGTACGATCTAGTAAATCCAATCAAAGTCGATAAAGCAGGAATCTATAAATCAATACAGTAAACATGCAATTCAATACTATATACTGAACAAGTACAATCTACTGGTCATGTTGCTGTTGTAGAATCCATATTGCTGTTGTAGTATCGATACATTGGTTCAATCAATAAGAGTCGTCACTCTTTTCGCCCGTCGGCATATCAATAAACTCCTTATGTCTCCCTTCAATATATCAATAATCAATGTTTAAAGGAAAGCCCGTCGGCCCACCATCCTGTACAGGTATCAATATCAATCTCCACCAATGTTCAACCAGGTTCCACTTGCGATCAGTATCGATAGTCAATTCAATCAATAAGCAATTCAATAGTCGATATTAAAGCAATCATATCAATAATCAATGCATATCAGTTCAATCTATCAATCTCATACAATTCAGGAATCATACGAAAATCGGGCAGCATAACGGTAGTATACAGAATTTACACAAAAATCCTGCAAAAAGACACAGTTTCCAAATCTTTCCAAATTACAGCAGAATATCTATAGCGTCAATACAAGACTATCGATCTATAGAATCCAAATCAAATCAAGTCCCGATTAATTTCTATTCGATTAAAATCACGTAGAATTCGATTAAAATCTCGTAGAATCAATTCCGACCGGTAAAATCTTCGTAGAATATAGTCAAATCGTGTACAATAATCATATCTATAACATACTAAAAGTTGTGCGGTGGAAGTTGTGTCAAATCAAAATCAGGTCAAAAAGTCGACTACGAAAACACAAAACAGATCATATCTCGGTCAAATCACAAAATCTCTGAAAACAGAAACAGGGTTCGGAGTCCTTACCACGAGATCTTCACTTTCTCCAACAGCAGCGTCGGACGAAAAGCGCTCCGCGGTCTCCGAAAACCAGTTTCCTCTTCTCTTTCCTTTCTCTTTCTCTCTCTACAAAATATCTGATTTTTAATTTTGATTTTCTCTCTCCTCAAAACGAGCTCATTTCCTTATATCATACATGGATCGGCCTGGCCGATCGTCTCGATCGTCCTGGACGATCAGACCAAATTCCTATCGTCCTGGGACGATTTTTTCAGGACGATTAATACTGTTCATAGGCGATAAAAACCCCTACTCACTGACTTGTGCCATCCACTAATCGTCCCGGGACGATACCTCTATCGGCCTGGACGATTTCGTCCAGAAATCATTCCAGAAAGCATTTCAGAAATCAGCTGTTCAATGCACTGATCGGCCTGGACGATCCAAATTTCGTCCTGGCCGATTCTGGGAGGAAAATCCAAATCAGAGAGGAACAGTAAGGAAACGAGATATTACAATCTCCCCACCTTAGAAAAATGTCGTCCCGACATTTCCCTACAGGTGCGAAGCAGAAACGACGATGCAAAACAAATCGATCAAAATCCAAATCCAAAACAAAACTCGTCGAAATCCATACAGAACACACAATGCAATCAATCAAATGTCAATATGCGATGTAAATATGTCAATATCAATCGGTTAGTCAAATCAATCTTACCAGTAGAATCTTCTGGTCGTTGTTGATCCTGATGCTGTAAACTCTGTAGACTATAGATGCGTGGCACCACTGGAGGTCGTGGCGCAACTGTCTCCCTCTGATCTCTAACAGTCCTATCATCAATCCTGTTTGCTGATCTCTCACTGTAGGCCCTCGAGCCAATAGTCCTCTGCTGTCCTGTACCCGTATCAGTCCTTCCACCCAGTCCTTTCTGAGGACACTCTGCTGCTCTGTGTCCCTGCTGTCCACAGTGAAAACACTGTCCCGTCACTAGGTAGCACTGACCTGCATGTCGTCTACCACAATGACTGCACGTGCCAGAGCCACCAGACGATACTATCGATGCAGATCGTGACGCAGATCCCGATGCAGATCCCTTCGAACCCTCATACCTGCTTCTCTTCTCTCTATCTCTGGAATCATCTCGTCGTACGTCATCTCTCCTCCTCCTGGTATCCTCGTACCTCGATACTGGTGTCGCCAAATCAATCTCTATCAGTCGAGCCCGCTCCACTAGTTCAGAAAACTCATGGATCCGGAAAGGTACTAGTGGTTGCCTCAGCTCTCTATTCAATCCGTGTAGAAATCTATAACACTTGTCTTCAGAAGTAGGAATCAAGTGAGCAGCGTACCTCGCAAGTGCAGTAAACTCGGACTCGTACTGCATCACTGACTTGCGGCCTTGCTCCAATCTCATGAAAGCTTCCTGCATCTGCCGCTGAGCTGACGGTGGTACAAACCACATCCTGAACACTGTAGTGAACTCATCCCAGGTGATCTCAGCATTGGTCTTCCCCTGGAATTTCTCTCTCTGCTGTCCGATCCACCATCTCTCTGCCTCACTTTCCAACATGAATACTGCCAAAGGCACTTTTCTGTTCCCCGGACACTGCATGCTATCAAAAATCTTTTCTATCCTCATTATCCAATCCTCAGCAGCCTGTGGTCCTACAGCCCCTTTGAACAACGGAGGCTTCAGCTTATGGAACATCTGCAAATGTCTGTCAACTTCTTCCTCTTTGCTCCCACTCATCTTGCTCTGAGCATCCCCCATAACATGTGCAATTGCAGTAGCTAACTGCATCATACTCTCTGAAGGTACTGGAGATGCGCTGTGTTGCTCATTCGGTACACTGGATTCTGCCGGATGATCCATATCTTTTCACCTGCACAATTCAGAACAAATGATACACATATGCAATGATGTATGCCAATGAAGCTCTTAAGCTACCCAATCTACCCAATCTCTCAATCCAATCCTACAACTCTGGTAACAATCCATTCTTCCAATAACATTGCTCTGATACCAACTTGTCACGCCCCGAGATCTAACTTGGAAAGAATGTCAATCAATTCGCAACAATTTACCAGAGTTATCTATAATCCATCAGTAAGCAATCTATCAGACATTTCTAACATTTAAAACATCAATATAACAGTCGATTCATAACTCAAAACATCATGTACAATACTCAGGAACTACACTATCAATACAAGTAGAAAAGCTATCCTGTCCTGAGTACAAAAGAATCATCTATCTATCAAAAGAACTAAAAACCTGCAGATCTGGATCAATGCCTATCTCCTGCTCCCGAGCCCTGACCTGAAAATATCAACCACATATAATGAGCTTACAAAGCCCAGCAGGTCACCTAATACCTATAACTGAAATCAGAACACGGCAATGCGATCAATATGCATGTCAATCTATCAATCGGAATCAGTCAATGGTCAATGAGTCTATGCAGCGGAAATCAATAGTCAATAAAACCAGTCAATGCTAGCGGCAGGCAATTCGATAAATCAATTTAATCAATCAACTAAATCAATCAACGTCGTCAATCAAATCAATATGATCAAATCAATAGAATCAGTAGAGAAAAGCGATACGAGACAAAGATCTATAAAACAGTTAATACAGTGAAGAACAGTAGCGACAGTGAATCTATAAGTCTATATGCAGCAATATCAATGAATCTATAAGCAGTAGTACGATGTCCATGCTATCAATGTAATATCTATATCTATCCATTTCTATATCAATGCTCAATGTCGATGCACAGAAATCAATCAGTGAAATCAATGAAATCGTACGATCTAGTAAATCCAATCAAAGTCGATAAAGCAGGAATCTATAAATCAATACAGTAAACATGCAATTCAATACTATATACTGAACAAGTACAATCTACTGGTCATGTTGCTGTTGTAGAATCCATATTGCTGTTGTAGTATCGATACATTGGTTCAATCAATAAGAGTCGTCACTCTTTTCGCCCGTCGGCATATCAATAAACTCCTTATGTCTCCCTTCAATATATCAATAATCAATGTTTAAAGGAAAGCCCGTCGGCCCACCATCCTGTACAGGTATCAATATCAATCTCCACCAATGTTCAACCAGGTTCCACTTGCGATCAGTATCGATAGTCAATTCAATCAATAAGCAATTCAATAGTCGATATTAAAGCAATCATATCAATAATCAATGCATATCAGTTCAATCTATCAATCTCATACAATTCAGGAATCATACGAAAATCGGGCAGCATAACGGTAGTATACAGAATTTACACAAAAATCCTGCAAAAAGACACAGTTTCCAAATCTTTCCAAATTACAGCAGAATATCTATAGCGTCAATACAAGACTATCGATCTATAGAATCCAAATCAAATCAAGTCCCGATTAATTTCTATTCGATTAAAATCACGTAGAATTCGATTAAAATCTCGTAGAATCAATTCCGACCGGTAAAATCTTCGTAGAATATAGTCAAATCGTGTACAATAATCATATCTATAACATACTAAAAGTTGTGCGGTGGAAGTTGTGTCAAATCAAAATCAGGTCAAAAAGTCGACTACGAAAACACAAAACAGATCATATCTCGGTCAAATCACAAAATCTCTGAAAACAGAAACAGGGTTCGGAGTCCTTACCACGAGATCTTCACTTTCTCCAACAGCAGCGTCGGACGAAAAGCGCTCCGCGGTCTCCGAAAACCAGTTTCCTCTTCTCTTTCCTTTCTCTTTCTCTCTCTACAAAATATCTGATTTTTAATTTTGATTTTCTCTCTCCTCAAAACGAGCTCATTTCCTTATATCATACATGGATCGGCCTGGCCGATCGTCTCGATCGTCCTGGACGATCAGACCAAATTCCTATCGTCCTGGGACGATTTTTTCAGGACGATTAATACTGTTCATAGGCGATAAAAACCCCTACTCACTGACTTGTGCCATCCACTAATCGTCCCGGGACGATACCTCTATCGGCCTGGACGATTTCGTCCAGAAATCATTCCAGAAAGCATTTCAGAAATCAGCTGTTCAAAGCACTGATCGGCCTGGACGATCCAAATTTCGTCCTGGCCGATTCTGGGAGGAAAATCCAAATCAGAGAGGAACAGTAAGGAAACGAGATATTACACGAACGCCACGTATATCCCGAATCAAATGTGAAGAAAGTCTATCTTTAGACCGTTATTGTCTTTTTGAGTTCGAGGTTAAGACCTTGCCCAATGAGTAGAAGTCCAACAAGAGACTGTATAAAGCTTGCAATTGATTTGAAGTATCCTTGCATTTGCTCGGATATTCTTGAAATATCAACTTGGTGTTGAAGGTATTGGAGGATCTATTTGACCATGGTTTGAGTCAAAGTTGCCCCCCAGTCCGCATCTGCATCTTATGATATTGATGCTATGAGTGATCTTTTGAGATTGGAGCAAAAGTTGCCCCCCAGTCGGGAACCACGTTCCCACAGACGGCGCCAAACTGTTGCGTCCAGGAGTATTCGCGGCGGTAGAGAAATATAAGATTTAACGTCTTAGCGTTGTACGAAAATCCGGCACGCAATCAGATAAGTGAGAGAGGGTCTAGCATTTATAAGACACCAAGATTTTTACTTGGAAAACCCCTGAAAAGGGGGAAAAACCACGGGGCCTAGCCCAGCTTGAATGAATCCACTAGTATTGCAGTCGATTACAAATGAGGCCCTTCTTTGGTGGAAGGCCTTAGCTTGATGTACATCTTATGGAGTACATTACATGATGTAAATACAAAGATCTACTCTCGACGTATTCGCTTTGTTAGAAGGACTGCAGTCATCGGGCGACGTAGGTCAGGAGGACCGTAATCAGCTGGTGACGGAGGACTGTAGTCGGCGGGCGACGTAAGTAAGGAGGACCGTAGTCGGCGGGCGACGGAGGTCGGAAAGAATGTAGTCTGCGGGAGACATAAGTCAGGAAGACCGTATTCAACGGGCGACGGATGTCAGAAAGATTGTAGTCGGCGGGCGACGTAAGTCAGGAGGACCGTAGTCGGCTGGCGACGGAGGTCGGAAGGACTGTAGTCTGACGACGAAGATCAGTAGGACAGCGTCAGGTAGGAGTCCAGCAATGGAAAGAAATTCATCTTCGCATAGACGTCCAACGAAGTCCGATAACCGGTAGAAGTCCGGCGTCGGGTAGAAACTTAGCGAAGAGTGAAGGTCCGATGTCGGGTAGAAGTCCGACGTCTTTGATGGCAGAGGAGAAACTCCGTCTTCACTTGGGCGGAGTTTCGGCGTCAGGAGGGAACTCTCTTTTAAATTGGGAAGAATTTCAGCATCTCATGGAAGTTGCGCAGAATTCCTGCGTTTCCTGAAAATTCGGCAGAGTTCCGGCGTCTTTAGGCGGCAGGAAGAGCTCCGGCGGTGGTCGAGGAGGTGAGGAATCTCCTTTTCCCCTTTCTCCTCTTCTTCTTCTCTCTCTTCCCTCCCCCCTTGGTGTAGAATGAGGGCTCTATTTATAGTTTTTCTGGAGTGGCATAGCCTGTAAATAGGCGTGAGATCAAGGGCAAACTGGGAGTGGTTTGAATGAACGGCCGATATCGAATCATTTGATCATGCACCGTTCATTGAACATTTGAAGGCCTTAATGATGTCGGAATTCGATGATCTTGGGCTCGTTGGATTTGTCTCGTCGAGCCGCTCGATTCGAGTATAAGTTCGTCAAAATCAGAGACCGTTTGGTAACTCAAATTGCGGTTTGAACCTTCCAACAGTGCTTCGAACCTTTGATTTGGACTCATTTGGGCTCGGATTTGGTTGATCTTGGTGTCGTTGGGTTTGTATTTCCGAGACGCTCAGTTTGACTGTAAGCTCGCTGAAATCGGAGTTCATATGCTCCCGAAATTAATTTTTGAAGTTTCCAACTAGGTTTTGCCTCGAGATTCGTGCCCGATCAAGATAATTTTGAGATGACGTATCAATTATAGTTATTTTCAAATTTAGGATGCTAACAACAGCTTGATTTAAGTTCAAATGAGCTTAAATTAAATATTTTGTGAGTGTAATTAAAAAATTTCAAGGTCATTTGAATGAAAAAGCTTCTTAAAAGTTTTCATGAATCTAGTCAAAATAATCATATCGACGAGAAGAAATTAATGAGTCCAAGATCAATAAATGGCGTGTTCTTCATATTGGTGCCTAAAAAATATCCCAATTAAGGGGCTCATGATTTTTTCTCTTCTAAAAGAATTTTACGTAAAAATTATAATATTGATTATATTTTTTTTTTATTATCAGTGTGTGTTAAATCTTCGTAAAAAGTTGAAACATAAAAAGTATAGTTCTTGAGCCAAGCCAACTCGCAATCAAGCTTGAACTCGACTTGTTAGCTAACTCTAAGCCTCTAGCTCATATTACAATTAATATATTATACGAGTTTGCGTTTAAGCTTGAAAAAACTTGGCTCTTCGACTTGCCAGTTAGCTCCATTGAATCTAAACACCTAATTCTCATTTCTTCTATGTGTCGATCATGAACTCCTATTATTCTTTAAATGGTCATGTCTCGCCTATTCCTTCTCTAACAAGCTCCGACTATGACTTCTCCACTGATGTAATCAATGTATTGTCTATCAAAAAACCATTGTAAGTCAATGCCATCTCCCATGAGTCCCCATTGCAGTTTCCTTCCTTCTCCCAGTGTGATTTTTTGCTGTTGACGCTAATTCAGGTTTGTCGCAATCAATACCATCTCCCACGCATTCCTACTATCGATGTCATCTCCATCTAACTCCATTCATGAGAATTTTGAGAATTTGGCTTGAACTCATGAGTAGAGCTCGAGCCAACCACATTATTCCAATAAGCTGATCTCAAGCTTGTCATGTGAATTAGGCTCAAGCTCATGCTCAAATTTTAACCCAGTATTGAGTATTTGATCCAAGCTAAAAGTCTGGTAGGATTCTTGCTTGACTTATTTACACTCCTAAATTCTTTATTTGCATAACAAATGACATGCAATATTCACTAAATATTTTCTGTCACAAAAGAATTAATCCTGTAATAAACGTAACATTCAAATGCAATTTAAAATAAACAGAGGGAGTTAAGTGCAATTTCTTTACTAAGTTATTGTATCAGACAAATTACAGAATCGATAAAAGCAGGCAATCGATGCCGCAGTGAAAAAAAAGATAAGATTTTTTATTTAATCGAGTTGCCATAGTGGAAAGAACAGGCAACTTGGCGATTGCTTCTCCTTCCTTTCCCTCCATTAAATCGAAAACGTTTCAGAGAGTTTAAACAACAAGAGACGAAGAAGCAAGGATGAGCACAATCACAATTCCAGATATTATCCCCTCTCTTAAAGAGGATTGTCAGAGATTGCGAAAGGCTTTTCAAGGTAATGTGGATCCGATTGCAATGGGAAATCACCTCCTTTTTCTTAACATTTCTCGTCCCCTCCTAACCCCTCTCATTGTTTCTAGGATTCGGAACGGACGAAAAGGCCATTATCGAGGTATTGGGGCATAGAGACGCCCGCAATCGCGCAGAGATTTGCCGCTGCTATTATATAATATACAACGAATCCCTAATCTATCGCCTTAAATCGGAGCTCTCCGGTGATTTCCAGGTATAAAGTTGCAAACTTTTTCTGTTTATTTCAATAGAACGAACCATTTGTGAAAATCTCCACCTCTCCATTTTTTCACTCCCATTGATTCTTGAGGCTGTTTTGAAACTATGCTTAGCTAAGTAGTTCTACTGGTTTAACTATGGAACTGTTCTTGTAAAAAGATGAACTTTTTATTCATCTTACCACTGAGTTATGCTAAATATTGGTAATGAGGAACTGAGTATAGTGTTAATTCTCATTAATGTATACATATATCTATCTTTTTTTTACCATTGTTTTGTACAGATATTTATTTTGGAGCTTGGTCTGATGATATGATGAAATGATTATCGCGGTGGGGAATTAAATAACTAATGAAAGATTTAGGCTTCCTTTGGGACGTCTTTTTTATTGTTTCTAAAAATAGTTTTTTTATTTAAAAATTAAAATTTTTATGCTAGAAAGTCATTTTAAGAAGCAATAAGAAAGCCGTCACAAACGAAGTCTTAGTCATATTTTTGAAATTTTGTTGATTAAGTCCTGATTTTCAATCTAATGTGACTCTAACAGACTACTCGATGTGTAATTTAAAATAAAAATTGTAGGTTTGTATTCATTGGAAAAAGAGTTTGTTGATTTCAATTCTTTGTCAGGAAGTAAATTGTTGATAAAGTTTTGTTTTGTTTCCTCCGGGTTCTGTTTTCTTGTTAATCTTTTCTTGTGAGTATAAGAATATATATATATGCATAAATATATATTTATATATATATTGGGAATTGGCTGGTAATATCTGTAGAAACTTATGGGATTCTTGAATGATGTTCAAGAACCTTCAAGCAGTGAACAAAGATGGCAAGAAAGGAAGAAGAGAATTAAGAAACAGATAAGTCTTATTGCACCATGACTCGTACAGACATCTAATATTTATAATGAGATAATAGATCTTAGTTACACAGCAGGCTACAAGGAAATAATACAAGTTTTATTTATCCTGTTGCTCTGATATGCCCCTGCAAACTGACGAATCGGAGGTGACAGTCAGTTTGAGTCGAAGTGTATGAAATCTCGGTGTAGACAGCGCTTTGGTGAAGATATCCGCAACTTGATCGATTGTACTTATTGGTAGTAGGCGAATAGTATTTTGTTGAATATGATCCCGTATGAAGCGATGATCAATCTCGATGTGCTTTGTGCGGGCGTGGAAGACGGGGTTGTTGGCTATGGCTATAGCCGAGGTATTATCACAATACACATCGGTGGCTAAAGACTGTTGTATGCCAAAATCATTGAGAATGCGCCTTAACCAAATAATATCTGCGGTTAGAGCTGCTAGAGATCGGTACTCCGATTCAGTAGATGAACGTGCCACGGTGGTTTGTTTCTTTACAGTCCAAGAAATGAGTGTTGACCCGAGAAACGAACAATAGCCGGAGGTGGATTTGCGTGAGATGGGATCACCCGCCCAATCGGCATCTGAAAAGGAAGTAAGACACAAGTTAGATTTAGAAATAGGAATTCCGAAGTCTATTGTACCTTGGAGGTATCTGATTAAACGTTTGAGCATATAGATATGTTGTGGTAGTGATTGATGCATGTGTTGAGATAGCAAATTGACACTATAGGCAATGTCCGGTCGTGTTAGAGTCAAGTATTGCAACGATCCCGTGAGTTTTCTGTAGAGTTGCGGATCCGACAGAGGCGTGTCCGTAGCAAATTCTTTAGGCAATTTTGTGCATGTGGGATTTGATAAAGAGTTACAGTTTTTGAGATTTGCCATTTCGATAATGCTTCTAGTGTATAGTTGCTGAGACAGAAAATAAGCATCGTTAGTACGTGAAATTTGAATGCCTAAAAACGAATGGACAGCCCCCAAGTGTTTCATGGTGAATTGCCCGTTAAGTTGTTGGATCACATTGTGTAGAGCTTCTTGGTTGTTGCCGGTGATTAGAATATCATCGACATACATTAAGAGAAATATCTGAGTATTGTATTTCATAAAGATAAGTAACGAGGGATCGGATGTACTGTGTTTGAACCCGATGGATTCAAGAAAAGAGGTGAACATATTGTACCATAGCCTCGGCGCTTGTTTAAGACCGTAGATTGCTTTGTGCAAGAAACAAACGTGATCCGGATTAGAAGCATCTTCGAAACCAATTGGTTGTCGCATATATACTGTTTCTGTCAGTTTACCGTGTAGGAAAGCATTTGCGACGTCGAGTTGCTGAACTGGCCAATTATTGTGTAGAGCGACTGTAAGAAGTATACGGATTGTTGGCAGTTTAGCAACTGGGCTAAATGTCTCCGTGTAATCCAGACCGTATTCCTGATTATTACCTTGCGCCACGAGTCGTGCTTTGTATTTTGCTATGGAACCATTGTCGTGACGTTTAGTACGATAAGTCCATCGGCATCCTAGTATAGACGTGTTGGGCGGTGGAGGAATTAGACTCCACGTTCCCTGTTTTTGCAGCGCGAAGAATTCGGAGGCCATGGCCTGCCTCCACTCACTGTGTTTATTGGCTTCATGAAAGGATGTGGGATCAGGAACAGTTGAAATTGTGGATTGTTGATGCAGCAGATTCAGACGAACCCGAGGTTTTAACGAGCCTGTTTTGTTCCGTGTCTGCATTGGGTGCACATTGGGTTGGGAGGTTGGTGGAGATAGCGACCTGTGCAGAATCGGACTGGTGTGATCTGTGACTGTGATAGTAGGAGGATGAGGCTGCACCGTGGGAGAAGAGGTGTGAGTTGTAGTAGTGGGTTTGTTTGTCTGGATTATAGACGTGGGAGTCAGGAATAACGGGGAAATTTCAGGAGTTGGTTGCTGTTGCTGAGGATACTGCTTGGCAAAAGGGAAGAATGTTTCGTCGAAAGTAACGTTCCTGGAGATGATAATTGTATTTGTGCTCATATTTAGGCACTTATAGCCTTTGTGAACTTGCGAATATCCCAAGAATGTACAGAGCGGAGCTTTTATTTGTAATTTGCTTCTGAAATTTGCTGGAATATGTGGAAAACATGCACATCCAAACGTGCGAAGTTCAACGTAGCTGGGTTTCCTGCTGTAGAAAAGTTCAAACGGAGATAAATTGTTAGTATTGGGAGAAGGCATTCGATTTATAAGATATGTAGCGGTGAGAGTGGTATCTGGCCAGTAGCTGTGCGGAACCATTGCATAGTCAAGAAGTGTCCTTGTTGTCTCAATTATGTGTCTGTGTTTTCTTTCGGCGACGCCGTTTTGTTCAGGCGTGTGAGGACACGAGATTTGATGTGAGATGCCGTGGTTAATAAGAAATTGTTTGAAACTATTGCTCGAGTACTCTCCGCCTCCATCTGTGCGAATACACTTGATTTGTTTCGACGTGGTGGTTTCTATATTTAATTTGAAATCAGCAAATGTAGTAAAAACATCAGATTTCCTTTTAATGGGAAATAACCAAGTATATCTCGAGTAGTCGTCTACAAAGATAACGTAGTAAAGGTAACCCGTGTGGGAGGCTACAGGTGCAGGACCCCACACGTCAGAGTGAACTAAAGCAAGAATAGAAGATTGTCTATTAACAGAAGATTCGAAACCAAGTTTATGATTCTTGGATTTATTACAAGAATGACAAGAATATGATTTAGTATCTATTTGCAAAGACGGATTGCAGGAAGCAATTTTGGCCAGTGTTCTTGAGTTTGGATGCCCCAGTCTGTCATGCCAGTAGCTGGATTTCTTCGTGGCCGTCCGAAGAGCACTTTGAGTAGTTGATACAGTAGGAGTTCGTAGTGGATAGAGTCCATCGCGACAGGGACCCCTAAAGATTTCTTGGTGATTCTGTAGATCCTAAAACACAAACCCATCAGGATCAAAAGATATAGAAATATTATTGTCTTTAGTTAATTTTGAAATAGATAACAAATTGTAATGAAGAGCGGGAGTGTGAAGAATTTTCGAGAGATTGAGCTTACGAGAGGGAGTTGGTAGCAAGCCACAACCGGAGTTTTCTATGCTAACCGAACTCCCGTCGCCGACGATGACGTGATCAGTACCATTGTATGGTGAAGAAATGGAAAGATTGTCCATGGATTTGGTCATATGAGAAGATGCACCTGAGTCGAGATACCATTCTGTGTATGGTGTGGACGAATCAGCTACCAGAGCTTTGGGCTGCGGCTTGCTGGAACGAGGAGCATAGTCCATGTTTTGCCTGTGCCAGCAATCAAGTGCAGAATGTCCCTTCTTGGAACATATTTGACAGACCGGAATTACCGAGGAAGAGGCATCCCTGCTCTGCCGTGTACGTTCTTGATCGTTTGTATATCTGAAGCGTGCTCTGCCTCGAGTCCGACCGCGGGTTGTGAAGAGAGCCTGGGCAGGATCAACGGGAGAGACGAAACGAGCTTTATCTGCTGCAATGTGAATCTCTTCACTTATGAGGAGAGAATAAATTTGATCAAGATTCAGTGGAGTCGCCATAGTCCGAATAGAAGTCTTGAACGACTGATACTCCTGTGGCAGACCGTTGAGGATATGTAAGATTATCTCCTCCGGATCTATATGTGACCCGGCTGCCGCAATTTGATCAACGAGAAGCTTGATTGCATTCAAGTATTGAACCATGGTGGAGGTCTTGAGAGAAATGTGATATAACTCATTTTTGAGTTGGATCACCTTGGATCGACATGTAGATTGGAATCTTGTCTCAAGTGTTTGCCAAATGGCTGAGGTGGAATCGAGATGAAGGACATAAGGAAGAATGGAAGCGGATATGGTGGAACATATGGCAGCTGCGAGGTTTTGATCTGTGAGAAGCCATTGAGCATACAGAGAGTTGGGTACGGTGGTTCCGTCAGATTGAGTGAGAGACGGGAAAGGTATAGGAGATTTGTCATCAAGAAATGACTCAAAGTTGTTTGCACGGCAGATCTTTAAGATCTGAGACCTCCAAAGATGATAATTGTCGGGAGAGAGAGGGTTTTGAACAATGTTGCGAAGATTTGAGAGAACGAACTTCAGCGACGATGAGATCGCCGGAAATGAGTCCGTCGTTGTCACCGGCTGATCGGAGATATGAGAAGCAGAGGATGTTGCCATCGGAGTCCTGGATCGCAAATCCTCGTCTGATACCATGTAGAAACTTATGGGATTCTTGAATGATGTTCAAGAACCTTCAAGCAGTGAACAAAGATGGCAAGAAAGGAAGAAGAGAATTAAGAAACAGATAAGTCTTATTGCACCATGACTCGTACAGACATCTAATATTTATAATGAGATAATAGATCTTAGTTACACAGCAGGCTACAAGGAAATAATACAAGTTTTATTTATCTTGTTGCTCTGATAATATCCAACTCTAGTTTCACTTTTGATTTGAGAGAATTCACCAATCCTCATATCTTTTATGATAGCTAGGGACATAAGACACATATTCTCTTCATAATTTCAAAGAGCCTTCAGCGTTAACAAGCAGTTTTTATGTTGTTCTGTTAATCTTTATACTGGTTTCTATTCAGCTATCTTTTTTGCCTTCCTCCTATTTGTTTGTACAACCAATGATCACTTCACTGCCTAGTAAAGATGATAAACTGCATGTTAATGTTTACTCCGTATAGATTACAGTGATTGATATATTGAAGTTGATCTAATGAAGCATTAGTGACTTGAGATTGAGGAAGTTTGCTGGCTCTATGCAAATTGTGATGACTGCTGCTCCTCTGACTCACATGTCGTAGTGAAATAGTATCGAGTTAGGGTTTGGAGGTTACCACGTAGTGCTCCATGTTATTGATTATTATGAATTCAAAATGGAACTCAAAGGAAAACAAGAACAAGATTGTGTTCTTACTTAACTGCTTCCTAGCTTATTATTCCAAAACTCCTTGTAAGCTACCTTGTGCATGAAAACTGTCAAATGCTGTACTATCCCAAATGAAATTGTCATACAAATCTTGGTCCCAATATTTGGAATTTAATTTCCAACAACAACAACATCATCAAGTCTTTGTCCCACTACGTGGAGTCGGCTACATGAATCATTTTTCTCCATTTTGTTCTGTTTAAAGTCAAATTCTCATTTAAGTCTAATTAAGAAAGATCATTTCTAATATTTTCTAACCAAGTCTTTTTAGGTCTACCTCTACCTTTCTTAACATAAGTCAAATCTAATACCTCAACTTTCTGTTAGGAAACACTTGGATTTCCAAGTGTTTCACACCAAGAACCAAGTAGATCTAGGATGAAAACTGCTGTCCGCACAAGAAAACCACCCAAAACAGTGGATTCGGAGAGAAAACGAAGGAGAAAACGTAAGAGAAAACAAAGCAAACACTTTTATTTGATGAGAAATGAAAAGCACTTGCAAGATACAACTTTCCTTCAATTCGAGAGGAAGGAAAAACTCTCCAAATCTCTAGCCGTAGCCTAGAGCCCAAGAACACAAACCCTAGATCTCAAAAAGATTCAAATTCAAGATAAAAACCCTCTTCCCCCTATTCCTCCTCATTTAACATGAAAGGAGGATTACAATTTACCTAATTACCCTTCTCATTCAAATCTTCCCTCCCAAAATTCAATTTACATCAAGTGGGCCCCTCTTGCTCTTTCCGCCCCCTCCCTGGCTGTTTCTTCCGCCGGCTGTAAGCCAAGACCGGTCCAGGGTGGACCGGTCCAGCCGGCCCAGGATGGGCCGGCGTAACATTACCGCCCTCCCAAAGAATCACCTTGTCCTCAAGGTGAAAATCAGGAAACTGCTGTTTCGCCATCTCGTATGGCTCCCACGTGGCCTCGTAGTCAGGAAGGTTCTTCCACTGGATCAACACTTCCTTAGTTTCATCCTCTTTCTGGCGAACACCCTTCAACTCTAAGGGTTCCATGATCACCTCTAACTCTTCCGTAAGTGTCGGCGGTAGCTCAGGAGTGGCGATGTGGTCACCAATGACCCTTCTCAGCTGGGAGACATGAAAAACCGGATGTATCGTCGCTGATGGGGGTAATTTCAGTCGGTATGCTACTGCCCCAATCTTTTCCATCACTTCATAAGGCCCAAAGTACCTTGGAGCTAACTTTTCATTCCTCCTGTTGGCGATTGTCTTCTGCCTGTATGGACGTAGCTTCAAGAACACCCTATCCCCTGCCTCAAATTGGATATCCTTTCTATGTCCATCAGCCTGCTTCTTCATGATTTGTTGCGCCCTCAGCAAGTGCCTCTTTAATTCTTCTAATACTCGGTCCCTTTCTTCCAAGTATTCCTCTACTGACGAAACAGGAGTACTACTGCTCCCAAAGTGTACCAAGTGTGGGGGATCCCGTCCGTACAACACTTTGAATGGGGTCATTTGTGAAGCCGAGTGAAATGACGTGTTGTACCAGTACTCAGCCCAGGATAGCCACTTCGCCCATAGTTTTGGTGTCTCTGAAACAAAACATCTGAGATATGTCTCTAAGCTCCTGTTGACTACTTCCGTCTGACCATCCGTCTGTGGGTGGTAGGCTGTACTTCTCTTGAGCACTGTTCCCTGCAATCTGAATAGTTCCTTCCAGAAATGACTGAGGAAAACCTTGTCCCTATCTGATACGATCGCCTCTGGCACCCCATGTAATCTGATCACTTCTCTGATAAAAGCTGATGCTACTGTTGCTGCGGTGTAGGGATGTCGTAGGGGAATGAAGTGGGCATACTTGCTCAGCCTGTCCACCACTACTAAGATCACTGTGAACCCTTCTGAGCGGGGTAACCCATCTATGAAATCCATGGAAATCTCCTCCCATACTCTACCAGGCAGAGCCAAAGGCTGTAGTAATCCTCCTGGTGACATCGCTAGGTACTTACTCCTTTGACAGACCTCACATCTTGCTACCATCTCCTCCACATCTTTATGCATCCCCTTCCAGTACAACTCCCCAGCGAGCCTTCTGTATGTCTTCTGTACGCCTGAATGGCCCCCTATCGCACTCCCGTGAAACTCATGGAGTATGTTTGGGATGTGGATCGACGTTCGGGGCATAACAAATCTTCCCTGATACAACAGCTTGTCTCCCTCCAAGGAGTATCCCGGGTGGCTACCCGGTTCCTTCAGTACTTCAGTCCTGATCTTTCCCAAACTCTCATCTTTGGCACTCTCTTCTCTGATGGCCTCCCAATCCAGCATCCAAGGCACGGATAGAGCGACTGTCTGTAATTCCTCCATACATCTGGATAAGGCATCTGCCGCCTTGTTCTCCACCCCTGGCCTATACTGAATCTCAAAGTCGTACCCCAGTAACTTGGATAACCACCTCTGATGCTCTTCAGTCACCATTCGTTGTTCTAAAAGAAATTTCAGGCTCCGCTGATCAGTCCTGACAACGAAGTGTCTTCCCAGTAGGTAAGGCCGCCATTTCTGGATGGCCAACACGATGGCCATCAATTCCCTCTCATATACTGATTTCATCCTTGCCCGAGCAGTCAACACCTGGCTGAAATAAGCGATGGGCCTCCTATTCTGCATAAGTACTGCACCCAGTCCGTACCCCGATGCATCTGTCTCCACAATGAATGTCTGAGTAAAATCTGGCAAAGCTAGTACTGGCACTGTAGTCATTGCCTTCTTCAGGCTCTCGAAAGCAGAGGTGGCTGCTTCTCCCCATAGGAAACCATCCTTCTTCAGCTGTTCTGTAAGTGGCCAGGCTATGGTGCTATACCCCTTCACAAATCTTCTGTAATAACCTGTCAATCCCAGAAATCCCCTCAGCGCCTTCAGACTTTTCGGTAGTGGCCACCTTAGCATCGCCTCAATTTTGGATTGATCAGCCGCCACTCCTTCTTTTGATACCACATGGCCCAAGTACTCTACACTGGCTTGAGCGAAGCAGCATTTCTTCAAATTTGCCTTCAACTGATGCTCCTGTAGGACCGCTAACACCGTTCTTAAATGTTCCCAATGCTCGACCTCTGTCCTGCTGTATATCAGGATGTCGTCAAAGAATACTAACACAAACCGTCTGAGATAAGGCTTGAAAACCTTGTTCATCAGGGCCTGGAAAGTAGCAGGTGCATTGGTGAGGCCAAAGGGCATCACCAAGAACTCATAATG
This sequence comes from Dendrobium huoshanense, assembly GCA_016618105.1. Taxonomy (NCBI): domain Eukaryota; kingdom Viridiplantae; phylum Streptophyta; class Magnoliopsida; order Asparagales; family Orchidaceae; genus Dendrobium; species Dendrobium huoshanense. The sequence goes on along the minus strand of CM028360.1, from coordinate 53,587,300 downwards.
GCCTTCATGAGTTCTAAAAGCTATTTTAGGAACATCTTCCTTCCTCATTCTAATCTGGTGGTAGCCCGATTTCAAGTCTATCTTGCTGAAGATCACAGTCCCACTCAATTCATCCAAGAGCTCATCGATAACAGGTATAGGAAACTTATCAGGCACGGTCTCCTTATTGAGGGCTCTGTAATCTACACAAAAACGCCAGCTGCCATCCTTCTTTTTTACCAAAAGAACGGGACTAGAAAAAGGGCTGATGCTGGGTCTGATGATCTCAGCCTCCAGCATTTCTCTAATCAACCGTTCAATTTCATCCTTCTGGAACTGGGGGTAGCGGTAAGGGCGTACACTGATGGGGGATACTCCTTCCCTCAACACTATAGCATGCTCACGCTCCCTCTGCGGGGGTAATCCCTGAGGTGGCTGAAAAACCTCTGGAAACTGCTGGATCAGTGGCTGAACAGAGAGGGGTATATCTCCTCCTTCTTCCACTCCTTCCCCCTCCAAACTATGCAACTCCACCAAGTAGCCTCCTCCCTCCTGCTGAATGGTCCGGATTAGGGCTTTGAGAGAAACCCCAGCTTTTGTCAACCCTGCATCCCCCTGAATTGTTTTTCTTCTCTCCCCTATCACCAGTTCCATCCTCAATGTCCCCCAGTTGATCTTTGTCTCCCCTAGGGTACGCAGCCATTTCATCCCTAGGATGACGTCAGTACTTCCCAGTTCCAAAGGAAGGAAATCTTCCTTTACCTGGATTCCCTGAATCTTCAGTACCACCCCTCTACAAACTCCCCTACCCATTTCCACCTTCCCCGTGCCCATCATCACCCCATAGCCGCCTGTATCTACCAGTTCCATTCCTAGTGACTCCACTATCTGAGTGGAAATGAAGTTATGGGTTGCCCCACTGTCGATCAACACCACCACCTCACGATCAGCTATCTCTCCTCTCACCTTCATAGTGTGACTCGGAGTGAATCCCACTACAGAGTTCAGAGAGACTTCTGCCACATCCAGGTGCAATTTCTCTTCCTCCACTTCAGACTTGCTCCCATCTTCCTCCTCGTCTTCCTCGTTATCACAAACGAGGAGAACCTGAAGAGTTCTGTCTCTGCACTTATGCCCTGGCATATACTTCTCGTCACATCGGAAACATAGCCCCTTTGCTCTCTTCTCCTGTACCTCCTTCTCAGACAACCTCTTGAACTGTCCCCCAATACTTCCCCCACCAGATCTCTCCTTAGGCACCTCCCTCTGGTTCCCTGGGGCTACCCCTTTTGAGGGTAGTACAGCGGTAGTCATTTTGTACGATCCCCCCGGGTAGTTGCCTCGAGCCCCTCTTTCCGATTTCTTCTGATCTTCCACCAACTGCGCAAGCTCCATAGCCTTGCCTAAGTTCCTTGGCTCCAGCACCCGGACAGCTGTTCTTATCTCCGGTTTGAGCCCTTTCATGAAATTCCCTTCCAGGGCCGATTCGGAGATATGATCCAGACGGCTAGCCAAGTACTCGAATCTGTCCCGGTAGTCGGCCACAGTCCCCTCCTGAGTCAGAGCAAAGAACTGTTCATAGAAGTCTCCTCCCCCGTCGGCTCGGAAACGCTCTAATAAACAATCCTTGAACTCTCGCCAGGTCCTGATAGGCTCTCTTCTGTCTCTCCATTGATACCATGCCAGCGCCTTCCCTTCCAGACACAAACCTGCTGCCGTCAGTTTTTCGTCGTCTGTCAACCCGTTGACAGCGAAGTAGCGCTCTACCTTGTATATCCAGCCATGGCCATCTTCACCCTCAAAGATGGGCATCTTCAACTTCCTCACCTTCGGATCTCTGCCGTTACCCCGGAAGTCTCCGTAACCTCCCGTTCCTCGAAAGTGAGGTGCTCCCCAAGTGTCCCGATCCTCCCTCCGACGTTGGTAACCGAAATCTTCGTCGTAATCTCCTCTCCCCCTTTCAAAATCAGCACCTTGACGCTGAAATTCAGCACCTCGACGCTGATGTTCTTCTCTCCTCCCTCCAAAATCTGCACTACCTTCATATTCCCCCCTCCTGCTTCCAAAATCCACACCTCGGCGCTGAAATTCAGCACCTCGACGCTGGAAATCAGCACCTCGACGCTGAAAATCAGCACCTCGACGATCATTCCCCATGCTTATCTCCTCTCTAGAGAATGGCTCTAGAGGTGGCATGTCGTCCTCACCTTCGAGAATCTCCACCTCCGGATTCCTCCTCCCCCGGATCGGGTTTGGATTTCCTCCTACGCCATGGCCGTCAGTGGTCTCTCTCACTTCCGATGTGTCCGGATGGGTCTTCATCTCCAATAATTTCTTCATCATTTCTTCCATCGCCGCGAACCTACCTTCCAACTTCTCATTGTTGGTGGAGATCTCCATGAATTTCCCTTCCAGATCTGTCTTTAGTTGACCAAACTCGCCTTCTAGAACTTCCACCTTCTTCCCGGCCATCTTTCTTTTAACGGATCCACAAAAAGCTTTTTCCGGAGAGGAAAAACTTGCTGAAATTTCAGAATTTCAGCCGCCGGCGGTCCCAAATCGATGCTCTGATACCAATTTGTTAGGAAACACTTGGATTTCCAAGTGTTTCACACCAAGAACCAAGTAGATCTTGGATGAAAACTGCTGTCCGCACAAGAAAACCACCCAAAACAGTGGATTCGGAGAGAAAACGAAGGAGAAAACGTAAGAGAAAACAAAGCAAACACTTTTATTTGATGAGAAATGAAAAGCACTTGCAAGATACAACTTTCCTTCAATTCGAGAGGAAGGAAAAACTCTCCAAATCTCTAGCCGTAGCCTAGAGCCCAAGAACACAAACCCTAGATCTCAAAAAGATTCAAATTCAAGATAAAAACCCTCTTCCCCCTATTCCTCCTCATTTAACATGAAAGGAGGATTACAATTTACCTAATTACCCTTCTCATTCAAATCTTCCCTCCCAAAATTCAATTTACATCAAGTGGGCCCCTCTTGCTCTTTCCGCCCCCTCCCTGGCTGTTTCTTCCGCCGGCTGTAAGCCAAGACCGGTCCAGGGTGGACCGGTCCAGCCGGCCCAGGATGGGCCGGCGTAACACTTTCCTAACCGGGTCATCGGAAGGTCTCCATTTAATGTGACCAAACCATCTAAGGCGACTCTCTCTAATCTTATCTTCCATTGGCGCTACTCCAACCTTTTCACATATATGCTCATTATGTATCCTATCTCTAAGGGTAAAGCCACTCATCCACCTAAGCATCCTCATCTCTGCAACACTTTACTTGATATTTTGCTTCTCTTTTAATGGCCAACATTCGGCACCATAAAGCATTGCAGGTCTCACAACCATCTTATAGAATTTTCCCTTAAGTTTGAGGGGGACTTTTCTATCACACAACAAGCCCGATGCATTCCATCACTAATTAAAAAAAAGACGTTTCTGTGTAATAGATATTGCTTTATGTGAAGCTGCTTTGAACTATATATGATTCCTAATCAAAGTGCATTTGTTGTTGGTCAGAGGGCTGTGATCTTATGGACTGAAGATCCATCAAAAAGGGATGCGGAGTTGGCGCATAAGGCGTTAGAGCGAAAGAAAGATCAAGACATACGGGTCATCTTAGAGATAGCTTGTTCCTCGTCATCAGACCATCTGATTGAAGTGAGACAAACCTACTGCCTCCTCTTCCATTCCTCCTTAGAAGAAGATATTGAATCTCAATTTGCTCAACAAGGGCAGCTTAAGGAGGTATGGTGGTTGAGGTGCTACAGGAATTTTAGAAAGGAAATAAGATTTTATATCTAAGCATAAGATAGGAGAAAAAATAAAGTTAAAATGATCCAGGACTATTTGTATGAGATCATTTGTCCTAATTATCTAATATGTTCAAGTTAGTCTCTTAACTCCTTAAAATAATCCAATAAATTGATTATTTTGAATTATGTTTCCGTAGTTAAGGAATTATTTTGAATCATATTTGAGAAGTTAATACATTAAGGCTTCTTTTGGGATAGCTTTATTACTACTTAAACAGCGTTCACTAAAAAGCTGCTTTAAGAAGCAGCTGTGCCAAACGAAGTCTAAGGCTTCGTTTGGGACGGCTTTTTTATTGCTTTCTAAAACGGAGTTTTAGTAAAAAAAAAATTATTTTTGTATTAAAACTCCGTTTTAGAAAGCAGTAAAAAAGCCGTCCCAAACGAAACCTAAATATGGCATATTAAGTAGTTATTCCATTTAAAATGCTCACACATAAATACTGAACGGACTATTTTTACTTTTTCCTTTATAAGATAGTGATAATAAAGCCAATTTTAAATAGTTAGGATAAGGCTACTGAATATGATGATGATATGGCGATATTTAATATATAACCTGTATGTGCTTTACCACTGAGAAAGATATATTTTCTGCAGTTTTTGTTGCGTCTTGTGAGCTCCTATAGGTATGAAGGGGAGGATGTGGATGAGCAACTGGTGAAATCTGAAGCAAACTCACTCTTCTGTGCTATAAGAGAGCAGAGGCCTTATCATGAGGTTATTCGTGTACTCAGCACAAGGAGCAAGGCTCACCTTAATGCTATTTTCCTGCATTATAAACAAGAATATGGAATATCCATAATTGAGGTACGCAATATGCCATTTGCAGTAAAATTTAAGCTGGAACATTTATAGATCCCTGTGGAAGCAATTCATTAGTCCAGACGCTGCAATTTCTATCCATAAGTCATTCAATAATAGTTATTCCATATCTATTAAACTGACAATTGAAATATTTCCCTCTTTAATATGCCATTACCATGCTTAATCAAGATAACATCAGTAATGTGGTAATTAATGATGAAACGATTAAATTGGTTTTTTGGCCTTATGTTAGACCAGTCCTTGGATCGGTCCAGCTTAGACCAACCTTGGTTTACCAGAGGCTGTTTCGCCTCAGTCAATGACGCTCCCTTTGGGGGTGGGGTCCTACAACCAAATTAATTAAAAAATAAAGAGATATTAGGAGGGAAATTTCAAAATGAGGGTTGTTTTGGAATCGGAGAGAATTTTTGTATGTTTTAGTATGATTGTTTCGTAGGGTTTGGGCTATCGTTCATTTGGCTGAGTTTTGTTTTTTCCTAAGGAGAAAGAGGGACTCTAGTGGACGGCTAGGGTTTGGGAGAGTTGAATTTTCCTCTCCAGTTGAAGATCCAATTGTATCTTGTTTTTTTAGTGTTCTTCTTAATTCAGTAATTCTCATATTTCATATGTTGATTTTGTGAAAAGTGCATATATTTCCTATCAGCGTACCACTTGAAACCACACATTTATAACTCCCCCCTAGAAGTATTTCCATGGAAGCCCTCTTGTAATTTTGAATGTTGTAAAAGTTTAATTCCCCTTAAGTTTGGGATAAATCTTTTCGTTTTCTCGCACTTAAATTTTTTGTTCTTTCATTGCCTAACTAGATCAATGAGTGAGTTGACTCCAGTTCATCAATATAAAAACCTAAATCAACCTCTTCATGATACATGGAATATTGTATAAATCACCCACAGCAAGATTCCTGAAGTCGTAATATTTTATAGTGTCATCTTCTCTCCGTGTTTGTGTAGTTTCTATATAAGTTACATAATTTAGCATGAGGAAATACATGCTCATTTTTCATCTAAGCGTCATTTATACTGTTTAAGCAGTAGCGACCTATTCGAATAGTATGTTTGTCTTCTAACTGTGGAGTTTTAGCTTAAAAACCAGTCACTAATGTATTAGCAAACTCTGGGATGGATAGGACATAGAGTGCAACAGTGGTGATGACAAGAAGCTCTCATCAATCATAAAAATTGCTATCTGTTGTTTACAGTCGCCAGAGAAGCACTTCGCCCAGGTAAAACTGGTTCTATATCCACTTTTAAGGCTTTGTTTGGGACGGCTTTTCTCCTGCTTTTTAAAACAGCTTTCTAACACAAAAGTTAAATTTTTTTACTAAAAACTGCTTTAAGAAACAACAAAAAAGCTGTCTCAAACGAAGTCTAAAACTTTTAATCAATTTGAGAGTAATTCATCAGGTCCATTTTCTTATAAACAGGTTGTGAATACCTCAATCATTGGATTGGGAACAGATGAGGATTCTCTTACAAGAGCTATTGTTACTCGAGCAGAAATCGATATGAAGCTGATCAAAGAGGAGTATAAGAACAGATACAACAGAACACTTCATGATGATGTTGTTGGAGATACCTCTGGTTATTACAGGGATTTTCTGCTCACTCTGCTGGGTGACAAATAGTGCATTAGAAACTTATACAAGTCTAGTATGACAGTGAAATGAGAAGGTCATTCCAAAGATGTAAAAGAAGATGATAACCTGTAGGAATGATTCCCGTTTGTGTATTCTTCATTGTTTCTCCTAGCAAAAGACTAAAAGCTTCACTGGGATTGTTACTTTAGTCTAATAAATTGCTTATTAGTACCAGCTAGCACACTAAAAATTTCCATTGATGGGATGATGTGAATCAATGTAGGAATTGCATTCGGAAATTAAAATAAAGATTATTCAAAGCGTTGTCATAACAAATTTTATTACCAACAAAAATAAAGGGTTAAATCGTTCAAAGTAGTTAACTTGCTTAGGCGAAGGTGTGCTTTGAGATAACCAAACCAGTCATATCATTCAAAGAAAAAAAGAGGTACTTAAATGCTTATAACAAAAATCCTGCAGTTAATAATAAAGAAGTTCACCTTGAGTACCATTCTCTCTATCTCGTTCACTCTTGGCTTTAGCGGAGAATAAAGGACCATGCGAGGATGAGGAGCACCACTACGATGAAGGCGACGAAAGACTTCGTTATCGGAGAGGTATTCACCGGAGAAGGTGGTGGCGGATGGCGTCCAATGATCGTCCAAGTGTAACCACGAAATTGTCGGTCGAAAATACTTGCGAGGATAGGGACGACTCGCTCCAAGTATTCTTCGATTGTGGCGTCGTCTTCAAATCCTACGTCGAAGCAAGGAGAACGTAGGATATCAATGCTCCCGTCGGCGCGGAAAACTAACCCCCACTCAAGCTCCGGATCCGCCATTCAACATCGAGGAGGGGCGGGGAGGTGACAAGGGGACGTCGGTTGGGCCGTGAGCTAGAGAAGAACAAGAGGAAAATCTGAATTTGAATTTCAGATTTTTGTTTTGGGTTGGAGGGAGAGATTAATTGCTATGAAACCTCCCAAATTTTGAATTAGGAGGGGCGGGTATTATGGGAGAATTAAGAGGGGGATTAATGGTTGCTTATGTGGCAAGTAGAGAGAGAAAAGATTGAGAGGGGTGGCCGACCAAGAAAGTAGGAGGGAGAAGGTTGTGGTTAATTAGTGGGGCCCAAGAGATTAAATCAAATCTGATGTGTAAATTTCAGATTTAATTTAAATTTTGGGAAGTTTCCAAAGAGGGGTAAGAGGGAGAGAAATTGAATTTGAATTTCACAAATTAAGCCTCAATTAAGTTCCTTTCCTATTGTTGGTGAGACACATAAGGAAAGAGTTAATGAGGAATTCATTGATGGAATTTGAAATTCAAATCCAAGGAGGATGATCGGCTGATTTATTCCCGTGAATGGGAAGCTTGGCACGGTGAAGGGGAGACAGCCGATTGGCCTGGGTCGGCTGATGGCTCAGCTGGCGGCCAAAACAGGGGGGGGGGGGGGGGGGGGGGGGGGGGGGGGTGGGGGGGGAGAGATTGTCGGCCTATCACAGGAAACGGCTGTATCGGGTGGTAGGGGGAAAAGAAAAAAGACTACCATTCACTACGCCATGATAAAGAAAAAAGACTCATATGCCCCTTGGGCTACAATAAACACTACGCCTACATAAGGGCGAAATCGTCACTAGTACATGAAGTAAAAGATACACAAAATAAAATAACATAAAACAACATGATAACATCAAAAATATAAACTCCCGATCGTAGCCGTCGATCTACGATTCCTTCGCCGATAAACCTGCCTAAAATGTCTGTCGATGACCTCATCATGGGAAGTTCATAGGGTTAATAGGTCATTGTGACTGAAATTTCCATTGATGTGGAAATGCATTGAATCAAACTAAATTGCAATGGTTTTTGAAGAATTTTTTGATAGCAGTTTATGATACAATTAATAATGATTGTTATGCAAATTTAAGATTATGCTAATAGGTGATTGTGGGTCATGATGATTATTGAATAGTTAATGCTTATTAGGTATGTTGTGGGTTAGAATATTCGTAGCAGTAGAGTGAATGACTTTTTGTCATAATGATGCACATATATCCAACACACCAACAAATAGTTGAAGAGAGCGGAAAAACACCAGAAAATTTTTTACGTGGAAAAATTGAAAAGGAAAAAATCACGGGACATAGTCCAGGCGAGAAGATTCAATTAAATTTGAGTGAATTCTAAAGATTGACTTGTCCCTTAACTTAGAGACGGTGTAATTATAATAGTTTAGAGAGTCGGGTGGAAGTCCGACAATGGTTAGGCTGAAGTCCAGTGATGGTTAACGGCGGATGGAAGTTCGATGGCGGTCGACGGCTGGATTGTGGTCCGACAATAGTCTGACGGAAGTTCGACGATAATCGATGGTCAGGGTGGAAGTCTGACAGAGATCAGCCTCCAGGCAGTTGTTAGCGGCCAGTCGGAGGTTCGGTTGAAGTCTGAGGTCCAACGGTGGTCTGACGATGGTTGGTGGTTGGGATGAGGTCTAGCGGTGGTCCAACGATGGTCGGCGGTCGAGCGATGGTCCAACCGCGATCGCCGGCCGGGTGGTGGTCCAGCAGAAGTCCAGTGGAGATCTGCTGAGGTCTAGCGGTGGTCGGGAGGCCTGGCGGTTGTATGGTCGACCGATAGAAGTTTGCCTGCAGTGGTGCTTAGGTGGAGCTCTAGATCCTTAAAGCCTTAAAGCTATCTCGAATCTCTAGCTTAAGGTCCCTTTCATGAAGAGAGTGATGATATATTTATAGATTTTTATGAGTAGCACACTCATAAGTATGAAGAAGATCCATAAAAGGTTCAGAGTACTCGAATCAGATGACACATAATGTTTCCTCCAATCATAATGCATTTTTAAAGTATTTATGTGCCTTAATGATGACACAATCAAGCGATCGTCGGCTCGTTTGATTCATTTTTTCTAGTCGCTCGATTCGACAATAAGCATGTCATTTTTAGAGATCATTTAGTCATCTAATTAATACTTTGAACCTTTTAAATACGCTTCAGTCCTTTGATTTAGACCCATTTGCTGATATCAGAGTTTGTATAGTCCCAAACTTAATTTAACAAGTTTCTAACTTGGATATGTCTTGAGATTAGTTCCCGATCAACGCAATTTTCAGTGACGTATCAAGGTGGTTAAAAGATCATGGGAGTCCTTCAAAATCTATCTATATTCTACATTTGGTAATATTAGACATGAATGAACGAATGAATTTAGTGGTATATACATAAATCAATAAAAAGTTATAGCTATAAATAAATAAGCTAATTGTTTGAAAATATGTCAAATATATAGCTTGTTGTTTGTAGTGCTGGTAATGTCGTTGTTAGTATCAGTTTCTTGGAAACTGTTATATATATATATATATATATATATATATATATATATATATATATATATATATATATGGAATGTGGAATATCAGTTTTCATAATTAACACATTTAGTATATTTGGTTATAATTTTTTTTGCTTAAAAAATATCTTAGAAACTAAGTAATAGTAATAGTGTATTGTGAACTATGAACTGTGAAGCAGGAGCAGCATCGTATGTACCGTATTTATAACAGATTGTCAGGTACTTTAACATGTGGATCCGTGGCGCAATGGTAGCGCGTCTGACTCCAGATCAGAAGGTTGCGTGTTCGATTCACGTCGGGTTCAAATTCCATCTTAGCATTAACTTTTCATTGCTTACATTGTCAAGATTCGGGCGGATGATGATCAAGTAATTTAATTTTTCTCCCTGTTAATTCTTGTAATATTAGTGAACCCTACAGCTAGCCTAATTAATTTTTAAAAATAAATAATCACATTTTGGACTGTTTTTAAAAGTATTTTTTAATATAAAAATATTTTAAATTAGAAATTTTTATAATTGAAGGTTAATTTTGAAAGTAATAAGAAAAATATTTCAAATGAAGAGCAAATCTTGACCATTAAAATCAAACATTTATATGAGATTAGAGATAGTATTTGACGTCTTAGTTTTGAATATAAAGATAAAATTAGAGTTTAATTTAATTGAAATTATTTAATTATATAACTAGTTACAAATGATTTCATTTATTTTAATTAGAGAAGGTATTGATAATGATTGATTTCAAAGTTGAAGTTATATGCGAGTATCAATGGTTGTCTGATCATTCACTTATGAGGAGAGTATGAGGAGAGAATGCCAGAGATCAAAAAGTTCGCTATGATTTTGATTTTGATGTTAGAAGTTAATGTTAGTGTTGTTGATGTGCATTGACCTTATTTATAGGAGTTAAAGTGGTCTAAGACAGCGGTGGCCCTATGGAGGTTGTTAGACAATGGCAATCTAACAAGCGTGGTGTGATGCCTCCAGGTTTAGCATCCGTACTGACCTATTTTGACCCAATTGAAAAGGTAAATGTTTAAACATTTGAATTTTGAACTCATTTGCAGGTGTTTGAAAGTGTTTATGCTTCAAAAAGTTTCATGTGTTTTAGAATGAGTTCGAAGGGTCTATAGCGAATTTTGATAAAAATCTAAAAAAAATATTGCTATTTGAGTGTGTCAATATTGGTTGTCTGAATGCCACAGCACTGCAACATCGTCACTGTGCCAAATTATGACATTCCAGCAATGTAGTCTTAGGTTTTTGGAAAATAAATTAGCGCCACGGTGCTTGGATGCTAGCATTGTAGTGCTAGGTCACTAGTTGCAATTTAAATATAAAATAAAATCACTATCTCGTTCATTCATTTGAGCTCTGCCAGCCGCGAAGTGAGAGAACGAAGAGGATTTTGGAGAGGAAGAAGAGGAAATTTGAGCCTCTTCGGGTCGTTTTTAGACATCAGCTTAGTTAAAAAAGTTGTCCAGATCGATGTAGATCAAATTATGCTTATCTCAATATTAAAAAATATGAAGTTTTTTATTTTGAATTTTTCGATTAGATTTCTATTTCTGTTATAAAAAATACGGATAACTTTGCACTGAAATAACTTTCACTACATAACTTTTTATATATTATAGAGATTGAGATTATGAATATTATTTAAAAAAGTTTCACTGTGTATTTTGGAATTTATATAATTTTTATTGAATAAACAATAATATGGACTATTAAAAATAATATTCTAGTATAGTTAAAGTCTTAAAATAATGTTTTATAAATTCCTTTGTAATTTGGTTATGTTTTGAAACTGTGAATGTTGTTTAGCAGAATATTTTGTTGCCAACCATTATAGAGAACCGTGCAATTTTGATACAAACTCAATTATGCTTTGATTACTATAATGTGATGAAATATGAGCATATATGATTGAATTAGGTATGTTGGGAGATATATGCGGCCAAAATCCTTTATTATTATTTATGTGACAAGGAATATGATGCTTATAAGGTATGTTTTGGTGGCTAAAATGTCATGTTATAATAGTTATAAGTTATGTTTTGGTGCTTACGGGCATGTTCTGATGTTGTAAGTACAAAAGAGAGTCATAAGGGGCAAGAATCTATTGTGATTTTGTTGGGTCCGGGAAAAGAGAAAACTGATATGAATATGAATAATTCTTTGACTTGAATTTCAATTTAATTAAATATTCAACACAATTCTTTGAATCTTTGGATAACTGATATATTTTTACTACTTTGATTAGCATAATGATTATTATATTGCATTTAATTGTTTTTAAATATTATGAAAAAATTTAACAAAAGAAATATTTGAAAACTTAAATCGATATTTGTGGCCTGCTGAGCTATTTGAACTCAATATGATTTTTAACACCGGAGTGTTATTACAGCTTCATCCTCTATTTTAGTAGCTGAGTTCTTTCAATAAGCTTGTATTTCCGCTACAGGCGATCATTTACTAATCCCATTTCCTGTAGCCTAAACGCAACTATAAAAGCTGTAGCTGTCTACGCGGGAAAGATAGATTTTTGAATTGAATGAAATCTTGAAACTCATTTCGAGTGTTTTCTTTATGTATCCTGCGTGTTTTGCAGGTGGTGATCCAACTCTGGTGAGACGACGACGATCGTAGAAGGGAGTTGAAGCGGAGTTGCCGATTACTCTGTTTCCTCATTCTCATCCGATCACTCAGCCGGCGTCAAATTGGTATCAGAGCCGGCGAAGATGCCGCCTCGAAGGAATCAGCAAAGACCAACAAGAGACGTGATCGTGGAAGATTTGCAGAGAGAAATTCTGCAATTACAGCAAAGATTAGCAAGATTCGAGCAGAGAGAGCCTGATCAAGAAATCCAAGAAGAAGAAGACGAAGTAAACCCGTTTCATCAAGAATCTCACAGCGAAGAGGAAGAAAGAAGAAATGTACCTGGTCGAATGAGACATCGAAGAGACGATACCGGAGTAAAGATAGACTTACCAGATTTTGATGGCCGATTAGATCCTGATGAGTTCGTTAATTGGTTACACACTATAGAAAGAATTATCGATTTTAAAGAAATACCACAAGATCGGGTGGTCAAGATGGTTGCGATTAAGTTGAAGAAAAGTGCGTCTTTATGGTGGGAAAATCTCAAGCGCAGTCGAAATCGAGAAGGTCGAAGCAAGATCACGACCTGGACGAAAATGAAGAAGGAACTTCAGCGCAAATATTTGCCTGAGAGATATCGCCAAGATCTGTTTCTGAAACTTCACAGACTGCAACAGAATCATCTCTCAGTTGAAGAATATATTGCTGAATTTGAGCAATTATCCTTACAGTGTGATCTAGCTGAACCCGAGGAGAACACCATCACGCGATTTTTGGAAGGGTTGCAGGGTTCTATTGCTAATGTAGTACAACTACAACCCTACTGGACGCTACAGGATGTATTCAATTTGTCCCTCAAAGTAGAGAAACAACAACATCCTAGTAAATGGAATCGCGGAAAGACTGTCGCTCTTGAAGAAGGAGTAGATAAAGCTCACATCAAAAAAACAGAGGGGAAAGGTGTAGGAGTGACAGTTGGACATAAAGAACCTCAGAGACCTGCCGGGGGAGTACAGAAGTCCATTGGAACTAATGGAATGGCTCCGAGAAAGTGTTTTAAGTGTCAAGGATATGGACATATTTCTTCCGGATGTCCTAATCGTAGGATTATCACACTCATTGAAGAAGTTGAAACTGATCAAGACATGGTGTGTGAGGCGGAAATGCCAAATTCGTCTCAATTGGCTGATAATGAGACAACAATTATTCCTGCAGATGAGGGAAGTTTGCTAGTTCTCCGCAGGTTACTTAGCTCTCAGAAGGAGGACACTCACCAAAGACACAGTATATTTCAAACAAGATGCACCGTTGGCGGGAAGATTTGTCAACTAATTGTTGATAGTGGTAGTTGTGAAAACGTGGTATCAAATACCATGGTTGAAAAGCTGGCTCTACCTACGGAAGATCATCCCAAACCTTATTCCCTGTCGTGGATTCAGAAGGAAAATGAGGTGCGGGTAACCAAACGATGTTTAGTGCATTTTTCCATTGGCAGCTTCGAAGAAAAAGTGTGGTGCGATGTGGTGCCTATGGATGCTTGTCATCTGTTATTAGGCCGACCGTGGCAATTTGATCGGAAGACTATACATGATGGGGAAAACAATACTTATTCTTTTAAACATCAAAATAAAAAGATTGTTTTAGTCCCACTTCAAAGTAATTCCGCTAAAGAAAACAGATCCCAATTGCTATCCAGATCACTCTTTTTGAAAGCTCTCAGAGACACGAAAATGGGACTGTTGTTGGTGGTAGTAGGTGCCAATAAAAGTGAAGCTGGTGATTCTACAGCAGTTCAAGACATACTGAATCAGTATTCCGATATTCTTACTGATGTTCTTCCCTCTAAATTACCACCTGAACGACAAATACAGCATTCAATTGAATTTGTACCGGGTGCGGTCATTCCCAACCGGCCTGTATACAGACTCCGTCCAGATGAACAAGCCGAGCTCAAACGTCAAGTTCAGGAACTCTTGGACAAAGGGTTTGTGAGGCATAGTGCTAGCCCTTGTGCTGTCCCTGCACTTCTTGTTCCGAAGAAGGATGGATCTTACCGCATGTGCATAGACAGCCGAGCTGTCAACAAAATTACAGTAAAATACAGATTCCCCATTCCTCGAATTGACGACATGTTCGATCAACTTCAAGGAGCGGCAATTTTTTCCAAAATTGATTTACGGAGCGGATATCACCAGATAAGGATGAAGCTTGGGGATGAATGGAAAACAGCCTTCAAAACTCATGAAGGCTTATATGAATGGCTAGTTATGCCATTTGGTCTAACTAATGCACCCAGCACGTTTATGCGTTTGATGAACCACATCCTGCAGCCTTTCTTGGCTAAGTTTGTGTTAGCTTACTTCGATGACGTACTTGTTTACAGTCCCAATCTCCAGGAGCATCGAATACACCTTCAACGGGTACTAGACGTCCTGCGAGAACAGCAGTTATTTGTAAATAAGGAGAAATGCCAATTTGCTGTGCCGGAGATCTCTTTTCTGGGATACAACATTTCGGCTAAAGGATTACAGGTGGATGAAGATAAAATTGAAGCTATTCGAAGCTGGCCTACACCTCAGTCGTTTACAGATGTTCGGAAGTTTCACGGGTTAGCTTCTTTTTATCGAAGATTCATTAGAAACTTCAGTTCTATAGCCGCCCCAATGACAGAATTGCTAAAATCTGAACGTTTTGAATGGAGCAAGGCAGCCCAGTTAAGCTTCGATACCTTGAAAACACAGTTGTCCTCAACTCCCACCTTAATTCTACCCAACTTTAATCAAGCATTTGAGGTGGAATGTGATGCATCTAATGTGGGCATTGGAGCAGTACTCACGCAAGGAGGTCATCCTGTAGCGTATTTCAGTGAGAAGCTAAGTGACACTAGGCGGAAGTATTCTACATATGACAAAGAATTTTATGCTATAGTCCGGGCTTTACAACACTGGAATCATTATTTGCTTGCTAACGAATTCGTCTTATATTCGGATCATGAAGCTCTCCGATTTTTAAATCACCAAAAGAAGTTGAAAGCCAGGCATGCCCAATGGTCCGAATTTTTATCTGCCTTCCACTATGTCCTCAAACATAAAGCTGGGCACAACAACCAAGTGGCTGATGCCCTCAGTCGACGTCACTTGTTGTTACAGACGTTGCAAACTCAGGTTATAGGATTTGAATGCATTAAAGATCTATATCCTGAAGATGCAGATTTTAAAAATATTTGGCAACAATGTCAGAACATGCCTTTCAGACTCTATCACCTAAAAGATGGGTATCTTTTCTACAAACATCGTATTTGTATTCCTGAATGCTCACTGAGATTAACTCTCATAGCCGAAAGCCATGATGGAGGCTTGTCGGGACACTTTGGGAGAGACAAAACGCTCCAGCTCTTATCTGAAAATTTCTTTTGGCCGTCCCTTAAAAAGCATGTTGGAAGGTATGTACAGAGTTGTTCTGTCTGTAAACGAGCCAAGACCGCTAACTCCAATGCTGGATTGTACACACCGTTGCCGGTACCTAGCTCTCCCTGGACTGATATTAGTCTAGATTTTGTTGTGGGATTGCCTCATACTCAGAGGAATAAAGATTCGATCATGGTAGTAGTTGATCGCTTCTCAAAAATGGCTCATTTTGTGCCATGTACAAAGACGTTGGATGCTACTCATACCGCTGATCTGTTCTTTCGTGAGATTGTCCGTCTCCATGGAATTCCGAAGACGATTACCTCAGACCGAGATGTGAAGTTCTTAAGCCACTTTTGGAGAACGTTGTGGGGAAAATTCGGTACCCGTCTTCAGTTCAGTTCAGCTGCCCATCCTCAAACCGACGGACAAACTGAAACAGTCAATCGCAGTTTGGGTAACCTGTTACGTTGTTTTGTAGGCAAAAACTTAAGACAGTGGGACCTTATATTGGCTCAGGTTGAATTTGCTTTCAACCGATCTGTTAATCAAGCAACAAAGCGAAGCCCTTTTGAAGTAGCTTATGGATACAATCCGATCACTCCTCTTGATCTCATTCCAATTATACCACCCACTGCGATGAGTGTAGATGGAGAACAGCGCAGCAAGGAGATACAACAGATCCACAAACAAGTTCAAGATGCTATTGTGAAACATAATTCTAAATGTCAGAAACAAGCTAATAAATCGAGACGGAAGGTTGAATTCAAGGAAGGAGATCTCGTTTGGATTCATTTACGCAAGGAGCGTTTCCCTCGTGGAGCTTTTGCTAAGTTGAAGCCAAAGGCTGATGGACCATTCCGTATTGTCAAAAAGTTTAACGACAACGCCTATCAGATTGATCTTCCCGGAGACTACAACATATCGGCGACCTTCAATGTTGCTGACTTGACACCTCACTATGATGTCGACGAACCTCTCGCCCCAGGAGAATAACACCGGAGTGATATTACAGCTTCATCCTCTGTTTTAGTAGCTGAGTTCTTTCAATAAGCTTGTATTTCCGCTACAGGCGATCATTTACTAATCCCATTTCCTGTAGCCTAAACGCAACTATAAAAGCTGTAGCTGTCTACGCGGGAAAGACAGATTTTTGAATTGAATGAAATCTTGAAACTCATTTCGAGTGTTTTCTTTCTGTATCCTGCGTGTTTTGCAGGTGGTGATCCAACTCTGGCGAGACGACGACGATCGTAGAAGGGAGTTGAAGCGGAGTTGCCGATTACTCTGTTTCCTCATTCTCATCCGATCACTCAGCCGGCGTCAATTTTGCTTCTAGTTTTTATAATCCAGGAAAAGGAAGGAGCTAGTGATTAGGAGTTTTGGAATTTATAGTTATTTCTCTATTTTTGTTATATTTTGTTCTTCTCTCTATTATGTAAAAATGTATTGCAGTGTTGATTTTATATATACATTTAGATGAAATAAAAGAGATTTTATCGATTAGTTTATTTTCAATACTCTGAGTATTTTAGTAGCTCTAGAAAATTTGAAATTTTATAAAAACTAGATCTTCAGATTTGTCTGCAACATCTCAACATGATAGGACCTATTCCATTTGGTTGGATTTGTTACAACTGGTCTGATGGTGGTGGTCGATTATGGGGATCTAACAACAATAGTGTAGACACGCGGTTAAAAAAATGTGGTTGGAAAATGATGACAAATTTGTTGTGATTAGACGATAGTTAAAAGCAATGCTAGAATAGACAAAGGTCATCAAACAATGATGATTAAAATGCGGTGATGTATAATAGTGGTTCGGTGATATCAGTCTAATGATGATGCTCGGGCGACAATGAATAGCATTTTGATAACAAAATTCTCTTTCATTTTAATTTCGAGCTAAATCTTCAGCTTTAGCTCCTCGTCTCCTATCATATACTTATAAATTTTTTAGTGACATTCTCTATAAATATATTTAAAATACTCATTAGATAACACAAATTAATCCCTTCAATTATAAATCATTTTCTCAAAATTTAAACTATTACAGAAGTTTCTAATTTGAATATATATTAACCCTAAACCCTAAACCCTAAACTATATTATTATTAAGTCAATTAAAAAAAATGTCAGATAAATTTTAAAAATATATAAATTTTCACGTGCAAGGAGCACGAATATTTTTAATATTATTTTAAAATTGGGCCCCAAGAACCCATCATCTGATCAAATTTGAACGGCTGAGATTAAATATTTCGGCATTGTGCTAATTAAAAAAAAAAGAAAAAAATTTAAATTTCGACTATCCGATGGCTCTGATTTATCAACTAACGGGATCCGAATCCATTTCCCAAAGACATCTACCGTATTTCACGCTTAAGCTGCCCCGACAGAGTCGTATAAAACTGGGCCCGAGCACTTTCTATTCCCCGTACCACGTGTCGATTATCCGTTGGTAGATGGTTCCCTTAACATGGATCCGCGGATCAGGATAATTCCACCTGCAAGGGGACAAAAAACGAGATCTTTTGTCCCCATAGAATCGCTCGGTTGCTTTTTCTCAAATCAAATCAAATCCGTGTGAATTCTTGACAAATAGGAGAGATTTTGGGCTCTTATGCGATCTGAATTCTCGAGGAAGTGGAGTGATTTGGATCACTTCCGTTCAGACATTGCTTTCCACGATCTGCTATTTTTTTTCCTGGAGTTTCTGCTTCCGTAATTCAGCTCTTCGTCGTCTTCTTCTTCGTTTCTACTTACTAAGCTGACCTGAATCCGGCTATTGAGTTGAGAAGACGTTGGATTTGTGATGGCCGTAGCTTCTGAATCGCAGTTTCATGTTCTGGCCGTGGATGACAGTCTCATTGATCGAAAGCTGATCGAGAGGCTGCTCAAGGCTTCGTCTTTTTTAGGTATTTGTCATTTGATATGATGGGAATTGGGAATGGAGAGACCTAATTTCGGTTATTTTTATGTGTTTTCAGTTCAATTTCGTCTTTACTTTGATGGTTTCTTTGTTTCCATTTTCCCTTTTCAGTGACCACAGTGGATTCTGGAAGCAAGGCTCTGGAGTTTCTAGGTCTTCAACGGAATGTGAGCATCAAATTCTCTCTTTCTCTCTCATAAATTGGGATTTGAGGGAATTCGGGGTGCTGATTTATGATTTATGGTTTTTTTTTATATAATTTTAGGAGGTTGAGGTGAATATGGTGATCACAGACTACTGTATGCCTGGAATGAGTGGGTATGATCTGCTTAAAAGAATAAAGGCAAGTTTTTTTTTTTTTTTTTAATCTTCTAAAGTTCTCTTGTTCATATCCTTAAATTGATTAGTTATATTTATGTATTTGATGTTTGAGGCTGATGGAGAAGGGTTTGTGGATTATTGGTTCAGGATTCATCAGCTTTAAAGGATATCCCAGTTGTAATCATGTCATCTGAGAATGTGCCTTCCAGGATAAATAGGTAGGAACTTTATACTATTTGAAAAATCCTCTGAACTTCATTTAATTTATCAAATTCTTTCATGATTGAGAACTTGAGTTCTTTATTTTTATGATTTTTTGTTTGAGATGTGCTTTGAATCTCCTTAAGGAGATAATCAAGTAAAAGGAAAGCCATGCCTCAGCAGATAATTGAGGTGTTTAGTGCTTCATTGGTTGCTCTTGACTGTGAAAATCTCAAAGAAGCAACTTAGTAAGTTGCTTTCTTTTTTCCTTGGTTGGAAAATATTACTGATTGACCTGCTCTGCTTTCACCATAATTATGGAATGTCTATCTGGTTTCAGACTAGTTTTTGATTTGGTAAGGATTAAATATGTAGCTGTAAATTTCTTATTTAGCTCTCTGAATTAGCTAAACTATTTAGCTTGTCTGCCCAAAGTAGTTAAGATAAGGCTAATGATGGCTTAATCCTATTCTACTTGCCATTTGGTTAGGATAATCACTATGGTTTAGTGAGTATTAACATCATCCCTGATATCAAACACTAATGCTTAGCTTGCTGCAATTCTGTTGCTTCTGCTATGTTGTTTGAAATAATATGTTCATAGTTCACACAAAATAAGAGCTATTTTTATAAATCAGTTCATATGCTCTTGAAGTTATAGAGAAGAAGATGCACTTTCAAAATGGTGAAAAAATGAAGCCTAAATCTTATGCATGCTAAATATACTGAATATGTTATACCAAAGATTTGCTTTACTCCTTCAGAAATCAATTCATATGCTCATCAAGTCTTAGAGATGGTGTACTTGCAAAATGGTAAAAAAAAAAGAAGTTTAAGGCTTCTTTTGGGACTGCTTTCTTATTGTTATAAGGCTTCATTCGGAACAATTTTTTATTGTTTCACTTTTCATATGGCAATCACAATTTTTGTTTGATCATTACTTTTTTACAACTTTTAATAAAGTTTTGTGCTAAGAAATTGCTTTCTATAGACACTTTAAAAGAACTGGTTTCCATACGATAGCTTTACAATCACTTTTATAAAAAGTTGTAACCATCCCAAACGAATCCAAAATCTTATGCATGCTAAATGATCGTGTTTGAGCAAAGATTTCCTTACTCCTTTAAAATTTTTAAGTTTATTAGACTCTAATCTTCATATGAGTTGATCTAATCTACAAATAAATTGCCACAAAGCTATTAATTGCTTATTGCTCGTTTTTTTTTCATTATTTTTCCTTCAAGGTGAGATCCTAGTCACATATTACATGATACATGCTTCTACTTATTGAGAAATTAATACGTGGACAATGAATGTGTGGAAGGTGACCCATCAAATCAAGAGCTGACATGTCACATCTATATACAGTTATGCATAGTTATGTACAAACCCCTAATTAATTGAGTGCACATTTTTGCATCTTTCTCCATCTAAATAATTTCTTCAGTTTTTCCTTTTAATAGTGAACAATAAATGGTAAAATATGTGACTCAAGCCCATAAACTTGGAGAAATGACCTGGAGAAATTATTACATGCAAAGTCCAGATGTATTTAGAATCCAATCAAATTGTGCCACGTGGCTTGTATACAGGCGCGATATGTCGCAATCTGATTGGAGTCCGGATGCGAGCTACATCCGGACTCTACATCCAGACTCTGCATGTAATAATTTCTTCCTATTTAGTTTTCAAAAGCATATATGCTTGAACTTTCACTAATTTCTCCTACTTATTTGCTTGAACTTTGAAGTTTAAACTACCCTACCTCTTTAGTGTTCAAAAGCATATAGAAACTTGGCTGTGAGCTGTATCAGATCTGAGAATAGAAATAAAGGAAAAGTCATGTCTTTTCTATGGTCTTTATCAGATTTTATTCTTCCTTTATGTGATGAAATGAAATGATGTTACTCATCACTTGACTCTCCTTTCCATTCTAAATAATCTCTGAATCCATTTTCTTTTCCTTCTCATGATGGATAATGATCATAGATGCTTAGAAGAAGGAGCTGAGGAATTCTTACTAAAACCAGTAAAGCTTTCAGACATGAACAGGCTCAAACCTCACATACTAAAATGGAAATTCAAAGATCAAAATCAGATTATCAACAGCAAAAATGATCTCAGCAATAGCAACATCATCAAAAGAAAATCAATGGATGAGGGGCTTTCTTCCTGCATCAATAAATGGATAAGGGGATTTCTACTAAAAAGAAGAGGTCCAGATTCTCAAGTAACAATGACAGCACTTGACAGGGTTGTGATATTTGAGAATTTCTTTATTGGTCCCACATTAAATCTGAGAGCATTGAAATTTCCATCTTTTATTATCAGTCGCCTTCCATTGATTTCTTTCTTGATTATTTTACTGTTTTTTTGGTTGTTTGTAACAGGGAAATCTACAAACTTACATTTGTTGCATTCAATTTTGATGTGATTAGGAGATCATGATCTATTTTTGTGCTAAATTTGTTGTAAGTTTGATGTAGGAGAAGGAACTGGATGCCTTTAATATATTTTGCATTATTGATTCCTTTTTTCTTTGTTATTTGAAGTCAATATCTACTTTTTGATCAAAGAGTGTAAACAAGTCGAGCTGAGTTCGAGTAAGCTCTAGCTTGAGCTTGAACTTATTAATTAATTGAGTTCAGGCTCGATTTTGAGCTTAATTCTATGAGTTAGAGCCGACTTATTTATAACGAAATAGAGAAAATAATTATGATTTAAATAGTTATTGTAAAAGAATTATAAATAATAAATAATCATTTTATAAGAAAATGAGATATAAGTTTTGAATATTTTTAACAGCTTTATGCTTGAGCTTAAATGCTATTATATTTTAAGCATATTTTATTATATTATTTTTTAAACAAATGGCTCGTAAGTTGATGAGATCAGTCTATGTTAGCTCAAGTTTAACTGGTTAGCTTGTCGAGCTAGGCTCGTGAGCTACTTATCGAGTCAAGGTTGAATGAGCTCACGAGTTGGCTTAACTAATTTACACTCCTAGTTTCGATCAATTGAAATTTAACTTTTTAAATAACTATTTAAGTGCATGTTTGGAAAATAAATGACAATTTTAATATTATTAGTAAAATAAAGAGTTTTTCACAATTAGATACTTTAAAATATGGTATAAAAATTATTTGATTTTCTATGAAGTGAGAAAATTATAATATTCATAATAATTTAAAAAATATATTTTTTAGAATAATTCACAATTAATTTTATAAACAATTGTAATATTGCAAAAATGACCCTATACCAAAAAATTTACTAGTAAATCATATTAGTTAGCTACCCTATTTAAATAATATTGATCAACCAATCTTATATTTCTTAACTAGAAAGGAATTTGAAGATGCTCCCAATCTTCACAAAAGATAGATTTGCTTACATCATATTATCTCATAAAGATTATGTAGAGAAAAGTAGTCAACTTGAATTAATTATTTTTTAAAAGAAAAATTACACATATAACCCTCATATTTTAATCATTTATAAAATTATCATTCATATTATTATTTTTATTATCAAGCTCGTATTATCGCACGTGCCACAATCAAATAGTAAAATAAATTTTGTTACGGGGGCGCTGCCCCCGGAAACCCCCGTAGGGGTCCTGCCCCTTGACCTTGCGACCTATATGTGAACTTTTACTTATAAGTTTGCCCCCCTGAAAATTATGACTGGTTCCGTCCCTGCGGCCATATCATTATTTGATAAAATTACAAACACATCCATTAGGGCATATATGGAAATCTTTGGGGGCCCATTGGTAATTTTACTTCATGTAAAAATAAAATAAAATAAAGGTACCTAAAAATTTCATAAAGAAATATTTTTTCTTATTAAATAGGGATAGCATTGGGACTTTAGCCTCTAAGAAATAAATAGATCCTCTCATATCTTGCAAAAGTAGAAAGATCTGAGGTCTTCAAACCTTTCAAAGTCTATGATTGTGCTTTAAGACCAATGAAAAGAAGAAGAATGTGGCTTTTTATTATTTTCTATTTAATAAAAAAGGAAATAGTATATTCTTTACTTATAAATAAAAAATAATAAGGTATTAAAATGATATAGCATTACATTTTTAGAAGATAAATTATTCTGTGCAGAAGCCGAACTGTCTTAAGGCAAATCAGAGTGTGCCACGTCTTTCGCCTTCAGAAGGCGTCCGTATCCGCACAAAATAATTTCACCTTTTAGAAAGAGTATTTTTGAAGTCCTCCCAGCGGTTTTAGATCATATAAGAATGGTAAAAAAGATGCTCTCTTAATGAAATTTTGATGAATTAGAAGGCATTCTCTAATTTAGGCTATTATATTAAGTAATTTTGTTTGCATGTTTTATGTTTTTTTTCAAGCTGGGTTCTATCTAGGAGTGTAACTTGTAAGTTAGCCGAGCCAACTCGTGAGCAAGTTCGAACTCAGTTTGTTAGTGATCTTGTGAGTCGAGTTTCTCGAGCCACAAGCTTAGGATCGAGCTCAAGCTCAGGTTCTAGTTTGTTGAGACTTTGCTTGTTGGCTTGTAAGCTCGCAAAATTAGGTAGATATTTTGGGGAATAAAAGCTGCTATTTATTAATTTAGGATATTTAGGGGTAAACTCAAGTTTTTTTTTTAAGTTATATGAATTTAAAAATATTCAAAAATCTGAGAGGATTGCATTTTTAATGTAATTAATAGTAAATACATCCAAAAAAAAAAATTTGTTGTTCTCCAATGGAGTTTTTCTCCAAGGTAAAAGCAAGTCCTAATTTTATCTTCACACTATTAATTTTCCTAAGTGAAAATTTGTTATTTGTCTTGTCGTTGAGCTCGTCAATCCTTCTCTTGGGCTCATGAAGGGACTTCGCTCTACTTCTTGCGTGAGCTCCCATCGAGCTTGAGTCGAGCTCTCAAGCCTTCGTGTTAAAGGATAAGCCAAGCTCGAGTTAGAGTTCATTTTTCGCGCTCGACTCAAGGTCGAGCTGATTTTTTAACCTACAAGCCGATCTCGAGAATGTCGTGAATCGAGCTCAACTCAACTTGTTTACACCATAATTCTATCACTTCTTCAATAAATTAGTTTTTTTTTTCATTCTTTCTAAGAAAATATTATCCTTCCATAAAAAAATATTTTTTAAATCTTTTTATGAATTATATATAATTTTATAGGACTAAAATTGCATGTAATCTTACATTAAATTAATACCTCCACAAAATATTTTTTATTTTCCAACAATAAATAAAAATTTAAACATCTAACAAAAATAAACCATATTTCCTTTTTTCAAATAATTAAATAGAATACAAAGCTTATTGCATAGCTCATGAATTTCTCTTCATGATTTACATTAATCAACATTCCAATGCATTAAAATAATTTCATATTATATGGCTATTATTGGGAATAATTTCCTTCATTATATTTGAAATAAATGTGAACAAACAAACTACAATAGCCTTTTTCAATGATACTAAATAAGTCATCTCAATGAATAAAAGTGGTTCCTATTATTATGGATTCCAATGTTTTTTATTTTTATTTTTGAGAGAGCATATAAATAAATTAAATAAAATTAATAAACTTAAAAAATAAAAAATTAATGAAAACTCTTTGAAAAAAAGTGTTATAGTTTAATTAAATGTCTTATTTTCATGAAAATTTAAAATTAGGTATTTTGAAAATATTATCATTAAATTTTTATTATAATTAAAAAATAAAAAAATAAATTTATTATATTGAATTCTAGATGAACTAGTAACTTATCTTAGTTATTCTATTCTATAGATTATAGGAAAAATATAAGATTATACTCATATCTATATTGAGAATACTAGATGAAAATGAGAACATAAAAATAGAGAGAGAGAGAGAGAGAGAGAGAGAGAGAGAGAGAGAGAGAGAGAGAGAGAGAGAGAGAGAGAGAGAGAGAGAGAGAGAGAGAGAGAGAGAGAGAGAGAGAGAAAATGCTAGAGTGAGAAACCATAAAATTTTGATAAAATGATCTTGAGTACATAAAATTGTTTAAGCTAAGCTCAATTCTTGGCTAAACTATTTATATAATATTTGGGTTGGGCTTGTGTGCTATAGAATTAGTCACATATATGATTATACTGTATATAAGAGAAAATATAATAGTTGTGCAACATAATCGAAAGATCTGACTTGATATAGTCATTAGTTAAATAGCCAAGTAACTGAGCTGTCCTCAATCAATAGTTTGCTTTGAAAAGCTATCCTTTTTCGAGTAGTTGTGACTAGCTTCTGATCAAGGTTGACTTTTAGAAGTCCTTCTTGGAGCTAACTAATGAGTTTTACTTGTTGACTAAGATGAGTTCTTGGATTATATGAGGTGAGTTCTCTTATAGGCTAGCAACTATGAGTCCGAGTATATCTAGTTAACTTTAAGGGAATTTTGACATTCCCATTAAAGAAAAATAAGATATTATTCAAAATTTGTATAAAATAATAAAAAATTATTCAACCACTAAATAAATTTTAACATGATTGATGAAGGGTCGAATATGGGTTCGATTAAGTATTCAAACACATTCATATAAGATATTATTCAAATACGATTTAAATAAGTCATGTTTCATAAAATTTAAATAATTTTTTTTCCAAGAAGCTTTCTATGATTTAAATAAGACACTCATGAATAATGATAAGGAGAGCTTCATCTTTTCCTAGGATATTATGAATTGACTTGTAGCTAATTATATTTTCGATGCTTCCTTGCTCTCTCATCTCTAATAGGAGTGCTTGATTTCATTTGTATAATTCTAATTATGATAGGTTGAGAGAGAGAGAGAGAGTAACGGTGACATAACTCTCTAACGCAGTATAGTAGCCCTCTGATAGCCTAAACACTTGTAGTAGTCCTCTGATAGCCTTCCACTTGAACTTGTCACGAGTTGAAAAATCTTTCAAAAATTAACCCGATCATGACAAGAAGCTCTATAATCCAGTAGGCCGTATTCTTCCCTCCAATACTAAATATAATAGAGTACTGATCATTCTCATCATTATAATCAAGCTCAATAACAATTGTTGGATGAGGGCACTTGAGAATTATGTTTTTGTACGTAGCTTCAAAGAAGTGATTAAAGGGAGATAGCATTCGCTTCGGCTATAAGGTCATTAGCCTCAATTTTCAGTTGTTTTCTCTATAGCTCTATGTAAGACACTACGCAGATTTTTTGAAAATATTAATTATTCAAAGATTATTAAGATCATTCGAACGTTTTAATGACTATTCTAATAGAAAATGTGGTTGAAAAAAAACTCTAATACTATAATTAGCATGCAAGAAATGACTAATGATTTCAAGATTTAAAATCAAAAGAATATTTTGAGTCCTAAAAAATAACCAAAAAATATTATTAGAGATCATTATCATAATTCTTACAATAGGCTATAATTTTATTTATTTAAAAATAATGATATTTTTGTCTAAAATAAATTGTTAAATATATTTTAAAAAATAAAATATATCTAAGAGTATGTTAAATAAAAAATCTCAATTAATTTAATTTAATTTTTTTGCCGTTAACCTACGGAATATGGACGGAATCATAGGATTTTTTTTTGGGTTCTATATATAATATGAACAGCCACCGTCTACCTTCACTGTTCCCTGTTTCTCTTCCCCGCCATAATGAGCTGCCTCCGCACACCATGGGCCTCTTACCTCACTCCCAAGCTCTCCAACTCCAAAAGGTTCCAAGAGCCCCTCGCCTCCCCTTTCTTCTGCCTCAACTCCGCCTCCGACTCGCCGGAGCTGGTCGCTGCCGCCAGTCAAAACAGCCGCCGGCTCATCCTACACGATTCGCTCGAGTCGGCAGGGATCAATACGAGGCACGCGCGATCGGCGAGGGAAGAGTTTCGGCAGCAAGTAGGGCGGCTCACCAAAATCGATGCGGAGACTAGCATTACGATCAGTCGAGGGGCGGATATGGCGCGCACGGCGCTGCACATCGCGGCCGAGGACGATTCGCTCGTATCTCATTCGTCGGTTCCGCTCCCGGTCGAGGCCTTTGTTGAGAGGCTCGATGATCTGTCGATGGAGTTTTGCTCCCTCTACTTGCCTCCATCGGAGGCTCCGCCCGAGGTCTTTCTTGGAAACCTAGATAGATTCTTCTATGTGCACAAGGTAATCGCCGTCTGCTCGTCTTGTGGTATTGTTATGATCATTGTGTCTGTTGTAGGCATTGCGCTGGCTTCTTCAATTTGGTTTTGGATAACCCAATTGTACAAAGGTCATATGATAGGGTACAGTTGTACTGAAATGGCTATGGTTTTAATTTTAACTGTTAAGAAACATGCTTAGTTTACAATGCGTGGGTACTGAGCTTGTTTCACTGAGGAATCTCGCGCTCGCTCGTCCTATATTTTTTTTTTTTTCAATTTTTTATAGCCCATGTCTCTAGAAACGCGTCATAGGTAAAACGATAATAGGACTAATGTTATTCCCAGATTGAGGATCATTATATTGCAAAATTTTTGTTGAAAATCCTGGAGATTCTGCACTCATTTAAACATCCAATTTTTAGCCTATATTTACTTTTTCTTTGTTTAAAACCTTAAAGCTTGTTTTCTCATTCTTCTTCTATATTTCTCTTTCATTTGTCCCACCTCTGGGAGCTTCCTCAAGTGTTTTGCTATTTTGTTTGGCCAGGGCTTTTGCAGGACAGAGATGATGTCTGATGCAAGAGCGTTGTATCTTCATTCTGTAAATTCTTACCCTCACATCTTATTTAGTATGTATATCTTATTAATATTTTGAAGGGAATTGTCACTCACTACATTTAAAATTAACCAAATGCTGCAGGTTTTGACCTGTAGGTCGGGGTCCGCTGTCATGCTATCACTTATTTACTCTGAAATGTTGAAAACACTACGAGTGTGTGGCTTTCTCGACTTCGATGCAGAGATTTACTACCCTAGTGATTTTTTTAGTCTTCCTAGTGGTTATCAGAGGCAGAAAAGTAAATTCTCAGATCAACCACATATTTTGACATCGAAGTCGTTATTAGTGGAGGTAAGATTTAAAAAAAGAAAAAAATTATTTTAACAATCCTCTTCAAACTAAATTCATGATGAACTTGGAGGCACTCAAATTTGGACATTGGATGTTAGTCTGTACTTATACATGTATCTCTGTTCATACACTGAGAAACAATGCAGAATTTAGGCAACTAGTTTTTATCATAACTTTCTACCAGTATCATAAAACCTCATTGTGAAGAAAATCAACATATGATGATAGTATTAGATACTTGGTTTATAATTAGTTGACCCATACCTTGCTAAATCTCACGGTTTTATCTTTTTGGGTGCAGCTTTGTGGGCAGTCATTCATCCTATGATTGTTATTACTAGAGCAAATTTGACTGCCACACCAAAATCCACCTTGAATATTTGGTCCAATTATTGTATTGCCCAATAACTTCTCTTCCATTTTTAATGTGGATTTGTTTGATTCCTACACCTTTCTGCTAAAAGTCTGACGGAAGCTGATTCTTGTTCAGGGCTCTGCTCATCATTTCTTGCCCTCTTTTGAGTTGTGATATCATAGGCCACCACCTTCAGCTTTGCTCATACTTGAACCAAATATTTTAGCAGTGGCCTAGCTCTGATATCAATTGTAATGACCTAGCCAACATACTTTGAGGTGTTATCCCATTTGACCTAGCTTGTCCATACCAAACTACACTTAATAGTTTTATCCTTTTGGATGCAACTTCCTAAAATGTCAATTACCTTTGAGTCCCAAAACATGAGCATGCGTAGTTGTGGAGTTCTCAAAAATAAAAAAAATTAAAAAACACTTTCTACAAAAAAAAGTCAAATTGCATATATGGTCTAAATAGTTATATACCTCAATAATCCTTCCTCGTCGAGAATGACTCTCTTAAAATAGTTATTAGAGATTTTTTGATGTCGCATTTGTTACTTGTTGTGTATGGAAACTATGTATAGACTCTTAAATAGTTCTACAGTTGTTGTAGAAATTATATTCGGAATTTATTTTGTCAAATCCACTATAAATCCTCCACACAGCTACTGTAATGTGTATCATTGTAGGATAGCTTCATATTCTATAAGAAAATAGTATATTTTTCCTAAACCAGATTATAGAAAGAGCTTTGTAGTATATGTTTTAGATTTTCCCAATCGATAAGCACAAATTATAATTCCAAACTTTAGCCTGTACATCCACCCGATTGAAGGACTGGGTCATCAGATCTTCTTGTAATGATCAATATCTGGACAACTATAAAATACTAAATTTAGAAAGATGGTGTGAAGACATGAAGATGTATAATAAATAACTAACTTAGGTATGTAATTGATTTTAATTCAAGGAACATTGAATCTCAAATTATAGATAAATAAATTAGGATTTGTATGAATTTTTGGTATAATGAGATGAAATAAAAATAGATTTCACATCTTAAAATGGTAGTTGCATATTTCTAATTTAGTCAAATATTTCCATATGTTTTATTCCTGCACAGTTTTTTGAAAGGACCCCTTATTAAATTTGATAAGTTAGCATTCCAAAAAACCAAAATGATGCTAAGGTAATATGTATATATCATAGGTGTGTGAGATAGATGTACGTGCTTAAGAAGCAGTCACTGGAGCAGTGGTGGAGGCTTGGTTCCGATTACAGCCAAATTTCAACTCTATTTTTACGAATGCATTTCTCAGAGCTGAACATGTCTTCCTGGTTTGTCCAAATTAGTCGAATCCCAGAGAGCCAAGCTTGATTTTCCCTGGTCAGACACACATGCGCTCCAATTGCTAAGCCAATCCAACTTGAGACCTGGATCACGTGCCATCCAGTATAACTATTTCCTTGCTAAAGCTATGGTTAATATGGACTTACGCTATACTGATAACTTGAATCCTTGCCAGTGTTGATTCATTGGTTCTCTTTGGAGAAGCTATTTGTATGAATAAGTAGTAATAACTTAAGATAGGGTTGTTATCAATCTCATCTTCAGTTAAGCCAAATCTGGTTATAGGATGGCTCAATTCAATTTTGTTTTGAGCCAAGTATAACAATTAACTTCAATTCGCATAATTATGTCCATGTGCATTCAAAGATACATGAATATACATTTTGATTTGATCAAGGCACGGCTTAATTCAAGTTCAATTCGAATTGCACATAGCTTGTTAACTTTGACCCGAGCTCAATTCAAGCCAAAAGATGATCCGATTTTCAATTGATCTTCAAACCGACGCTAAACTCATAGCCACACTTTTATAGCATTTGCACGCGTAGCAAGATTGATTTCTTCCTCATCTGTTAATAAGTTTTATTTTTATCATCTGTTTACAATGAAAGGCCAAGCAATATGAGTAGAATTAGTAAGTCAAGATGAACGAAGTCTATTGACACAAGAGATCATATTGCAGTGTTTTATGTACCAAACAATATGAAAAGTATGCTGGTAGATAAGATAGATTGAGCAAGAATTTGATGGTTTATCAGGATTAAATGCTTTAATGTGTTGCATCAAATGATATTTACGTTTAACAGTCTCTTCCAAGTATGATTGCAAAGCTGAGGCATATCTTTGATGGGGTATGGAATATGGTTAGAGTTTGCATCAGGGAAATAATTAGCTCAACAATACTTTGAATGCTTGGATAATTTCTAATTTTGTTTTGTACTTTTGTCATTCAACATCCCTGTTCTGGTGTTTACAGAGTTGTGCAATGATTTTATGTGCAGCTCACTAAGCATGTGTTGTTATTTGCTGATTCGTATTTTTATGTAGATCTTAAGAAATTTGAAGGATGCTTTCTGGCCATTCCAGTATGGTCATCCAAGTAGTTTATTTTTAAGAGCAGCATATGCTGCAAACCATGCGTTTGCACCTATCATTTCTGGAGAGAGTAATTCCAAGTCATATGGAGGGCTTGAGATGGCATCCGCCAAGGCCGCTCAACATAGGCTGGGGCGTGGAGTATGGACCAATGCTCGTTTTGGAGATATGAGACGTGCATTGGCAGGTAAGTGAATGTTTTTGGGTTGTTCTGAGCATTATAGATTTATACAACATGTTTTTATGCCTTCCATATGTATTTAGCGATAATGAAGGATCATACCTTCAGGGTAGCAAGAGAAGTAACTGAATCAAACTGAGAAGAATCTTTTTGTTAAGTCAGACCATTTTTTTTTTGAGCTCAATCATTTAGACATTTTTCATGTAGTGTTATAATTTATGTATTGGTATGTAATGCCCTTATTTGTCTTTATTTCAATTGTCATAATTTTATGTGGATGCTAGTTTAAGACACAGCAAAAAGGTGGGTGAATTGTAGGCACACTTTTTACGCTTTAGAATTTTCTTACAAAATTCAACCAATTCAATTTCACAAAGTCATAAGTCGAAGCTATATAAGTAATCACACCGAACAAAAGTAATATATTAATGGAAGCATTGTGCAAAAGCTAAAAATAATACAAATAAATAAATACATAATTTAATGTACAAGTATTCAAACTAAGATATACATAATTTTTATAGACTAATACAAATGAGCATCTAAGTGATAAAAACCACATTCTAAAAATAATACACTCGCTAATATTAGAAAACACACATTATAGTTTTATATAACCCTATGATGTAAAACGGCGGGGGTTGGGGGAAAATAAAAATTAAAAATATGAAATTCAATTTCATATTTTCCTTAATTAAGGGATTTAACTTTGAAATTCAAATAAGATGGAGGGAAGGATAAGAAGTGGTTAATTATTCCCCTAATTGGATTCCTTAACAAGGAAGGAAATAATTAAAGTAGGGGAGAGAGAGGGGCCAACCAAGTGAGAGGGAAGGAGGAGGTGTTTAAGTTCAATGAATGTAAATCAAGCATAAATTGGGATTGAGAATTAAATATAAAATTAATTTTAGTTTGGGGAGTAATTGGAGGGGTTTCCTAAAGTAGAACTTATTAAATAGGAAAGTTTTAAAATTTATTTGAATTCAAATTGAATAACTTTCCAAATTAACAAATAGTTAATTTAGGAAAGACTTTCAGTCCAAATTGAAATACTCCACATATGGAAAGGGATTAATTTGGGATTTGAAGATTTGGAGGCAAAGAGAGGCACTATGGCCGGCGGTCAAGTGAGGGTTAGGGTTTGATAGTGGAGGCTAGGAGGAAAAGGAAGGTTTTGGTACTGAAGAAAGGATCCTTAAGGCCGGTGGTGGCTTGAATGACTAGACGAATCAATGGGCAACTTGACCCAAATCAATGGTGACTACTGACTACTACTTGCATGACTAGACGAATCAAATTTGTTTGGTTATGAGAAGTGAGATTTAGTTGTGAATTGAACACAAGTCAGGAAAGATGGGTCAATGCACCCATTCGGCTTAGAGATTGTGATTGACTCAAGAATTATGTTGTTCAACTGTAAAGCATCCAATTGGTTATTGTAGAAGTTGCACCTGGGCAAGAACACGATAAATATGATAGGAAATACTTGAGTTCGCAAGAAACCCTAGCAATAGCTGATAAAAACAGCGGAAATTATGCTAAGATCTTGATGAAATCAATCCAAAATGATAGATTGTAATAATGGAATCAAAGCAAAAGCAAACCCAAAGCAAAATACAATTGATCCTCAATTCTAGAGGAGGATCGTTTTGGGGTTGCAAATAAACTGAGCGTTCGACGAGCTGCTCGTGGCTCAGCTCGATAAGAGCTCGTTCATGTTCGTTCGATAAGGTAAACAAACAAGCTTGTACACTCTTGATAAATACTCGATAGTTTAATGAACGAGCTTGAACAGCTTGTCGTTTAGTTCATTTATGTTCACGAATAGTATCATTTAAGCTCCTGAACAAGCTCGATTAGAGCTCGATTAAGAAGCTGATTAGAGCTCAATTAGAGTTTTAAAAATAAATACCATTAAATCTACTAATTTAGTAATTTATTTTTACTAATTTAATATTTTTAATTTTAACAGTATTCATTAGACATATCTTTAACTTTTATTTTTAGTAATATAACTAATTAGAATTATTAACTTAGAAGAAAATAAAATAAGGTGACTAAGCATGAAATAAAAAGCCTGGTCTTCCCGCCTCTGTTTCCTGCCTCTGTTTCCCCTTCCCGCCTAGTCTTCCACTCAGAAGAAAAAATAAGAAGCTTGTTTTAGTCCCATACCGTGAAAAAAGAAAAGATTTTGCTCTATATAATAAGACATCTTGACAAGGTGACTAAGCGTGGTGTATGGACTCTCTATGCAGGCGCGTGGTTGTGAATAGCGCGCTATATTACTCCTTCTGGCAATTTGGCTCGCGATCCGCTCGTTTAGAGCTCAATTGGTCGAGCTCGAATATGTTCACGAACAGGACTCGAACAGTTAATTTTTGAACAAGCTCGAGCTCGAACAGCGGTGGAAGAAGCTCGACAAGCTTCGAACCGAGCTTGAACATGCTTCTCACAAACGAGCTCGAACTCGAACATGTTGAAGCTCGGCTCGGTTCAGTTCATTTGCAGCCCTAGATCGTTCTCTTTCAATCTCTAGAGCCCAAGATGTCAAAGAAAAACTCCAAGAGAACAACTCAAAGCATGCATAACCCTAACGCTAAATAAGCAGTACTATTACTAAATTAATTTCCTGATTCAAACATCCTTAATTCTAATTTTTCCTCTCACCCTAGCCGCCCAACACTCTCTCATCAAATTACTCATAGTGGGGCCCACTAGTGTGGGCGGCAAGAGGTAAAGGAGGCGGCACTTGTCCGCCTCTTGTAAACTTGAGCCGGCCTTACCTGAACCGGCCTAACAAAATAATTAGTGTACAAATCCCAAGTACACATCCAAGTGGGTAGTCGTAGAAACTTAAAATGGCTCCACGACCTGACCGATATTTTTGTGCAAACTCAAAATGCCCAGCCTACTTCAAACTGAGATTGAGAATATCAGTGCCGGCTTTACCTGAACCGGCCTAACAAAATAATTAGTGTACAAATCCCAAGTACACATCCAAGTGGGTAGTCGTAGAAACTTAAAATGTCTCCACGACCTGACCGATATTTTTGTGCAAACTCAAAATGCCCAGCCTACTTCAAACTGAGATTGAGAATATCAGTGCCAAAAGTTAGGCAATACAAGGAATGGCAGAGGACACATGGAATCTTAATGAAAAAAAGCTTCCATTATGTGCAAGAGGGACACGTCTTACGTGCAACACTGGATGATGCTAACAGCACTAGGAACACACTTTCATCATCTGCACATGCCTTAGACCATAAAGAGAGCAATACCCATGTAAGATTGATGATCAGATCTACAACTTCTTATCTGAGCTGAAAATCGATCCTCTTGAAATTTCCAATGGTGCATGCCAAAAGCAACACAACTTAGGAACCTAACAAGGCAAGAATGGGATTTTGCTCTCCTCTATTAAGAAAGCCATCATTTAAAGGTGCACTATGGCTGAGTTTGATCCTTGATTATGGGTAAGTAGTCATTAGTAATTAAAGCAATGCAATGCCTATCTTAATAAAAGTCCAATTTTTCTTGTCTCTAAGCATCTAATTAGTCTCATCCTCTTGAATTGTTTGGGTTCACCAATCTCCTATGTTCAATTTCATTGATAACTCTCATCTAAGTTTGGATTACAGAACCACCTTTTTTGATAATAACAGTTTTGATGTCATATGGTGGTTCGATTATTATGGTGCACAAGTTTATAAGCTTTTATATTTTGGTTTCTGCATCTCTAGCTTCTAGTATAATTTGATATGTTTCTATTAGGAATTTTGACTCAAAGGGGGATTGAATTTGGGCTTGATAGATCGTTTGTCAATTCCATTTCCAACTGGAAAAACTTTAACATCAACCTATTTTTAAACAATATGATGTAAGAGTTAATCTATAGCCTCATATGCATTCATAGTTTATTGGCGTGGAATGAACTCATATAGTAAGAGAAATGTGAAATCATCTATTTTTTGTTGGTCTACGCAGACAAAACATCATTATTCTCTTAAATTACTTTTGACAGCTTGTGAGCGCCTAATCATACTGGGAACCGAGCTCGAAGAACTAAGAGATTATGCAGTCCTCCTGTACCATTGTGGCCACTATGAAGACTGCTCGGAGTATCTAAAACTGTATCAAAGCGCACGGGTAACTGTTAATTAGTATGAATGAGGAGCAATTTAGCCTTAATGGAATTTTCATGAACTAAATGCTGATGTTTTGAACTCCCGAGCAGATGTCAGCGCCATATATAAGGGATGAATTTGAGGAAGACGCTGTCAAGAAGCTGGAAGCTCGTGTCAATCTCATACTAGCTGAGAAAGGGTGGAGCAAGCAAACATTTCATGAAAGTTTTTGGAATAGCACTGAGCCATGGTAACTTCAATGCCTTCTTAATGTCTCTTGCAACAGCTTCCAACCTGCTATTTAAAGAAGACTAAGATTTCGTTTGTGACGGCTTTCTTACTGCTTCTTAAACCAGCTTTTTAATACAAAATTTTAAAATTTTGAACTAAAAAGCTGCTTTAGGAAGCAGTAAAAAAGCCGTCCTAAACGAAACCTAAAACTTCTGCTAACAAATAACCTGAATTTATTCTATTTGTATGGATAAAGTTAAGATGCTTAAAAGTATGTCATGAATGTGTAATTAAAAGCATTGCCAAAAATAAATGTAATATTTTTTCGTTCCTTATTTCCCTTTTACTGTAGTTATTTGAAGGGGCTGAAAATTATGTTGTTGGTTTGTTGTGTGCATATTATAGCGTATATTGCAAGGCTTGCATTATATTTCCTGTAACCAAATATTTTACGATACCCGATCATTGGGAGAAAATTGAAACCTTAGCTGAAACTTTTTCCTTGTATTATTTGGATTGAATAGTGTGGTTCTTAATCAACCATAATTTTATCATATGTATTGCTGAATATTGGCATTTGTAAATAAATTACATGTACCCGATCTTTTTAGATAGATAGCCTTCATTCAGTACGAACTGTTGAAGGGTTTATCTTTATAGAGCAAAACAACATTATATAACTTGATAATTCATTAGAAAATCCACTTGATAAAATACAAATCTCGATGCTTAAAAAACTTTTGGAATTGCATTTGGGGTCAGCCAAACTTTGCTTCTAGCAAATTTATGGTTGAATTGAATGACTCGAAAAGGTGAACCCATCAACTCCAAAAGTGATTACTCTGACTCCAAATAAGTCCAAATTAAATGTTTAAAGCATAGTTGAAAGTTTTATGAAATTAATTGAATGATCAAATGTCTTTTACATATTGTAACATTGTAGTAAAATCGAGCGTCTTGAGGGTACACGTCCAACGGACCTAAGATCGTTTAATTTCAACATCATTAGTGTACTTAAATGTTGAAAGTAAGGTCTAGATCAAAGGAATTGATATATATTATTCGATGGAGTGTTTGAGATTTTGGCAAGATTTATCAAAATAACATTTTTACATAGACCTTCATTCCCTACATAAAAGGGGACCTTAATGTAGATTGTAGGGAGAGGAGAGAGCTCAAAGGTTTGTAGATTCATAAACATTTACCAAATTGTTGTTCCTAAGCTATCGTCGTCGTTAGACGACCATTTTCCAACAAGCGCCAACGGACCACAATCTCTATTTGAGATTTTGTGCATAACTAAAAGTCTCTCTAATAAATTTTATCAAAGTAGATATTATACTTTGAATGTGGTCGTAATGCTCAATCATATCATGGTGAATTAAATTTATGATCAGGATTTTAGAAACATATATATGATGGTTGATAATAAGGATAAATGATGGAGATCAGCATATAAACTATTTTATCAAAAATATCAAGTTAACAAATGATTTGTGCTTAATGGAAAGGTATGCTCTCTATTGAGTTGATTTTGTGTGTCCAGAGGCAGTTTCTAGTTGATTGACCCATCAATGGCTGGATGATATCGATATAATAAGTGGTCCACGCCAGTTTCCGATTAATTGCTGGCTGGGGGTTTTCCTGAAGACCTGCTATTTTAGAGTTCAGGCGTCACTACTTTTGTTCTGAATAGCATAATTTGATCCATCCTCTGTAGTTACGTTATTGTTCTTGAAGCAATATAATTTGCACTGTCATATATGCTGTGGAATTATTGACTTGAACTTCCATGGTCGATTCTATGGCCTGTTGTAGTTCGGAAGGTGTAGACTATACCTGTTGAGTCCAGTACTTAGCCTATGTAATAACCCAATGAAATAAATTGTTTCAAGAGTTATTATAAGTACAAATCACAAAATGTTTTTGTCATAATATAAATATTGTGGTGATTTAATCACACTAAAATGAAAAATTAGAGCAAAATGAGAGGGTAGGAAAAGAAAATTCATGATTTGGAGGCCGTAGAGTGATTTTAGTTAGTTGATTATGTTGGGAGGTTTGTTTGTCTCATTGTAATGAATCATTATCTTATTTCTGATTTCAATGAATCATTATCCTATTTCTGATTTTAATAATTTTCAAAAAATAAGGATAATTTTATATTGATAAAAATTTTACCGCATAGGTTTTTATATGTTATAAAAATTGAGATTATGTTGAGTATTTATTTGAGATTTTTTGCTAAATGATTTTAAAAAAAGCATTGATTTTTATTAATTAATAAATTTATTTTGACATTTAAAATTTAGTTCAATTAAAGTTTGAGAATATTGTTATATACGATATTTGGTAATTTAATTAATTATTGAAAAATATGAATTTGTGCTCAATAGAATTTTATGTTGCCCACCATTAGGAAATTTTGATACTTTCTAAATTAAGTCCAAATGTGTTTCATGTATTGCAATGCATTCAAAATGTATGTGGGTATGTGATTGAGTAATAACTAGTTATTATTACTGTTATAGTACTGTTGTAATAATGTTGTTTAAAAAAAATAAAGACTAGTTATTCATTGACTTTGGCTAGAGACTGATTGATCTGTATAAGATGGTGGGCTGACAGACTTTCTTTTAAATTTTGTGGTTTGGTGTTACCCTCTACTGATTCATATGATACTGATTGAGAGTTATAAGAAGATGATTATTGTGCCGACATGCAAAGAGTGACAACTCTGTTACTGAGCTAATGGTTTACCAATATTGATATGATACTAAAAAAATATCGGTTAAGTTAGGACTTCTTTCTTGTTTAGTGTGACTATTGAAATACATGTTATAGAGGTATTGTTCATATTATTGTCCGGATTTATTATTACTGCATGGATTTACTATTTCTGCATTATTTTATTGCTCTTGCCAATGCACTGTTATTGTTACTTATATAGGCACCGATATTGTTTGATACTACTGATTCACAGCATGTGATATATTGAGTACGTAATGTACTAATTTGATACTGATATAGAATCCATGGATTGTATGTATACACTTTCATATGATTTTACTACATATTTATGAGTTTTGATAACCTTTACTGATGCTTTGGTTTTACCGCTTTATACAATTTCTCAATTAATTGATAGTATCGATACGATGACTATTTTAGTGATTCGACACTCATGCTAGTTTTTTGATTTCTCCATTGTACTGCTTTATTGGCTTGCGTATTGCATCGCTTTACTGGTTACAGACTTTACTGCTGTTGCATATGCATTTTACTATTTTTGTATTGATTCATGATTATATTAATGCTACTACTATAATTTAAATGCTGACATACATATTGCTCCTCTGTCTTGCTTTGAGTTCAGTTGTAGGATTTGGTTACTTGTTGGGCTCTTGAGCTTATTATATGTGATTAAATAATTTTAGGTCAGAGCAAGGGAGCAGGGTTGTGAGATTTACTAGAATCTTTCAAGTTCATATTCTTGTTAATTTAGTTATTCTTTTGTACTAATGACAGAGTAATTGTGATATGATTGTATAGATCCTTAGTAATATACATGATTTTTGAGAAAATGAATATAGATGTATATATTGATATTTTTATCAATAGTTTTATTTCCTCAAGTATTTATATTAATAAAAAAAATTAGATAGCTCTAGTTGCTATATATTATAAAGAATAATTCATCTAAATTAAATTTTGGGACATCACAATCTATGACTGGAAGCTAACTTAGTTGTTAAATAATGAAGAAGTAGAAATTCCCCAATATCAAATTTATGCTTTAGCCTCAAATTCAAATTGCTATCATGCATTTAGGCTTTTTTGCCTTATTGGAAATAAATTGATTGGGTGTGGAACAAGGTAAGAAAATTTAGGATGTTATAAAATTTAGGCACCAACTTTTTGGAAACAATTTGGGTTGGTATATTTTGTTCAGAATAATTTTAATTTATTTTATCATAAGTTTAATATAAATTTAAATTGTTTGCTAATATATTATATTTACCTTGAAATTAATACAATGGCTGTGAGACTCATTCTAATTAAGATTTTGCTTGGAATAGCTTTTTTATTTCTTTCTAAACTCATTTTTTAGAACAAATTCTTGAATTAAAAATTTGTGTACTAAAAAATTCAGTTAAAAACTTTCCAAAATGTAGCCTAATATTGATCTGAATAAGTAATGCTTAGTTGGCTAGGTTTAATGGATAAGCTTCCTAATCATTTCTTCTATAATTAACTTTTAGCTTAAATCCTTATTGTAAAAGAGAAGTACACTGTAATAAGTAATTTTTTGTCTTATCTGAGTCTCTTACAACTTTCAGAGTTGGGAATTATTAGTTGGTTTTAACTAGCTTAATTCATAAAGATCTTGGAAGTTAGCATCAAAATTCTGAAATTAAATCTCTCTTACATTAAATTTATGTATGGTCATCATTCTTAAGAAAATATGAATAGTTAGCATAGCGTGTAAATCAAGAGGTATTATTGTGGATCCCAATCCCCTTGAGATTTCGTTTGGGACAGTTTTTTTGCTGCTTTGTAAAGCGACTTTTTAGTACAAAAGTAAAAAAATTTATACTAAAAATTTGCATTAAGAAATAATAAGAAAGCTGGCCGTCCCAAACGAAGCCTTATATTTTGTACTAGAAAGTTGCTTTAAGAAGCAGAAAGAAGCCGTCCCAAACGAAGCCTAAGTCTTTATTTGAAACGGCTTTCTTACTGTTTCTTAAAGTAGTTTTTAGTACAAAAATTAAGGTTTACTTTGGGATGACTTTTTTACTACTTAAAATAATTTTACTATACAAAAAATTTTACTTTAAGAAGTAAAAAAATCATCTCAAATGAAACTTAAAATTTATACTAAAAAACTGTTTTAAGAAGTTGAAAAAAAATCATCCCAACAGAAGCCTACGAAAATAGGGGCTTTTTGGTTTAATTAAAGCTAAGAACCGATCCTTAAAAGTTCTGTTTGAAACTACTGATCTAAAAAAAATTAAATGCTTATAAATATCATGATAGTAAAACGGTTCCTTACTCTTTCTGGATTTAGGCTAGAAACTTTGGATGAACCACACAAATCTTATTTTTATCCCATTTCTATTACTTTGTGCATTTATCATATTTATTTTTATACGTATTTTTTTTTCTAAGAAAGTAGGGTTTTACTACGGCTTTGTTTGGGACGGCTTTTTTACTGCTTCTTAAAGCGACTTTTTAGCACAATTTTTTTTTTTACTAAAAAATCGTTTTAAAAAATATTAAAAAATTCGTCCCAAATGAAGTCTAACAC
Source organism: Dendrobium huoshanense (assembly GCA_016618105.1). Taxonomy (NCBI): domain Eukaryota; kingdom Viridiplantae; phylum Streptophyta; class Magnoliopsida; order Asparagales; family Orchidaceae; genus Dendrobium; species Dendrobium huoshanense. Next base: position 53,546,599 of record CM028360.1, on the reverse strand, counting down.
AGCTCCACAAATTTAGTGGAGCTTTAAGAAAGAAGAATGTTTAAATCTTATGTACAGTGTTACAGTATTTGCTACATGATCAATAGGCATCCATGTTTGCATTTGAGTCGTTTAGCTTGTTGACAGCCATAGAAACAGCTGGATAAAGATTGTGTGGCGCTGTCAACACCAAAGTACTTCAAAAGAAGAGACAATCATCACATTTTGATGAAGGCTTCGTTTGGAATGATTTTCTTTATGCTTCTTGAAGCAGTTTCTTTCTGCTTATTGAAGCAGTTTTCTTGTACAAAATTTTTTCTTCAAGAAGCGGAAAGAAAGCAGTCCCAAACAAAACCGAAATTGTGTGTTTTTCTGGTCCACAAATTGTCTGAAATACAAACTATTATCTTAATTTGACTGCAACCTATAAATTCTTTTTTGTTTGATTGTTTGGAATTGTCTTGTAGACAGTAGTGTATACAGAAAAACAGCTGTGATTATGGACCTTTTTTTTCTCTAATTTTCTTATTCATCCAGCTAGGCTTCAACTGACTTTCTGGCAATTATTTTGAGTTAGATTGATATCTGAATACCTGTTATTCTGATAAGCCTTGACATTGGCATATGACACAACCCCACTAACCCCTAGTTATTGAAGCGAATCTTTGAAAGTATATCTTATAGGCTTCTGTTACGCAATCAAAAGTGGGTAAAAAGTGACAATAATGGGTATTGGGGGTTGGGGAGGGGAGAAATTAGAGACAATGTCCGATTCCATTAACTATAAGAAAATTATATTGAAGATAAAATTAGACAGCTCAATATAAAGGGAAAGTTCTATAAGATGGTGGTGAGACCTGCAATGCTTGTTTGCCATTAAAAGAGAAGCAAAATACTAAGTTAAGTGTTGCAGAGATGAGGATGCTCAGGTGGTTGAGTGGATTTACCCTTAGAGATAGGATACGAAATGAGTATATATATGAAAAGTTTGGAGTAGCGCCAGTGGAAGATTAGATTAGAGAGAGTCGCTTTAGATGGTTTGGTCACATAAAATGGCAGCCTTTTGATGACCCGATTAGAAAAATAGATGTATTAGATTTAACTTATGTTAAAAGGGTAGAGGTAAAACTAAAAAGACTTGGTTAGAAAATATTAGACATGGCCTTTATTTATTAGATTTAAACGAGAATTTGACTTTTAACAGGACACAATAGAGAAAAAGGATTCATGTTGCCGACCCCATGTAGTGGGACAAAAGCTTGATGTTGTTGTTGTTGTGTAGAGCTGCATACTAAAGATTGCAATTTCTTCCAATAAAATCAAAGCAGGTGACTCAAATCGGGAAAAAAAAAAAAGAAAGATTATCTGTAGATTGGTAATTCTAATCTACTGAACATGTCTTCAAACTTCAGAAGACATGTTTAGAATTAACACCCATTACAGTTCCAAGCAGCGAGAGAGAAAAATACTCAAGGTTTCATAAAAAAAAAATATAATTGGTATCATATTTTAGTACATGTGTATGTCGATAATGTGCTTCGTTTGCCTGTATAGTAGGGGTGTCAATTTCGGGTCATGGGTCGGGTTTGGGTCGAATCCGAAACTGACCTGGCACTATTCAGGTTAACCCAAACCCGATCCGTTTTTTAAAACGGGTCGATTTTCCGACCCGAACCCGACAAGACCCGAATGACCCATTTCCAACAAAAAATTACTAATTTTCGGGTCAAAACGGATCAATCTCCTCTTTTCGGGTAAAAAATGGATCAATCTCGGGTTGCCGGGTCAAATCGGGTTTTCGGATAAAAAACGGGTCACTTTCGAGTCAATTTCGGGTCAAAGGGTTAACCCAAAGCCAACCCGATTTTTGAAACGGGTTGAAATGTTAAACCCAAACCCGACTCGTTTCGGGCTCGGGTTGACCCTAACCCGAAATTTTAGGTCGGGTTCGAGTCGGGTTTTCGGGTCGTGTCAAATATTGACACCCCTACTATATAGAATCTATTTAGAAGCTGCTATTTGATTTATTTGTATTTCTTTCTTCTTCATATTTACGTCAAATTTAGTACTAGATATAGAGCTAAGGGTGTTTCTGGCTGAACTTTAAACGACTGCAAGGCATAGCTCCATTTGAACGGCAAAAAAAAATCGCTAATTGGTGGATGGTGAACAGTGCAACGTCAATATTGAAGTTGCACTGTTCGCCTACGCGATTTTTCTGTCTCAATTGGATTTGCCGAAAAAACACGCGAAAGAGGAGAAAGACAGTTACCTTTGCAGAAGCGCGCATTGGAGTGAAAAATAGGATTTTCGGTTGGAGATGCCCTAATAGTTTACTTCGCAAATTGCAATCTTTTCTTCCTGGTGTTTCATCCCATTGATATCCAAAGGATTAAACTTTGATTCCCCAAATCATGAGGCTCTTGAAGAAAAAAAGTGTTAATCCTCAGTCAAAGGAAATTGTTACAGCAGATTTGGTGCATATAATGGTCATTTCTGCATGTCATGTTTTGATTACATCCTAACATATTCATTTTTCAAAGAATGAAAATCACATGTTTGACTTAGAAGACAGTTCCAACTATATTATATATATTCTGACAATGGAATTACTGAAGAATTACATATCCTTTCCGTCTAAAACCAGCAAGGGGATGGATGTGATGGTTTACCAAACAACAAACTACTCTCAATAAATCATCACAATAAAATAAGTAGTAAGACCTTCCCAAACAAAGAACTTCAAAAGCACCGAGCTTTCTTCTCTACTATTCTATCTAACAAATAAATTAATTCATAGCACTTCACAAGACAAACTTATGAATGATCAAAAAGCATCAAGAGTTATGATAACTTTCCTGCGTGCATTTTTTCTGAGATTAAACCAAGTTAGGCTCCATTTGGAACAGCTTTTTTATGCTTCTTAAAACAACTTGTTAATTCAAGCTGCTTTAAGAAACAGTAAAAAAGCCGTCCTAAAAAAAGCCTAAGTGTTACTAATCCCTGTTAATGGAAACATTAGTTTCACTGCTCAGAAAAATGCTCTGCTTCCATAGAAAACTCTGGATCCATCCTTCTTATTTGAATCCAAGTTCTTGTTTCCTTTCTGGCTCTGAATAAAATCCTCATCATCCTCCGATTTTGGTTTATCAAAATCCATTGGAAGCTTCATCTTGGCTAAAGACTCTGTGAATTGCTGCATGCTCTTCATATACATGTCCACTATTTGCTGTTGCATTGCACTTTGCTCAGGCTCTATGTTGATATTCCCTAGAGGATACTTGAAGACAGAACCCAATTCTCCATCTTCGCCACCACCACCGTCGCCGCCTCCGCCACCGCTGCCACCATCTTCATCTTCCTTGGCTAAGCCCTTAGTACTCCCCTTCCCAGATTTGGAAGTGGGAGTATCAGGAGAAGCCCCTTTAGAACCAGAGCCGCTCACTGTGTTTATAACTTGCCTATCATCGCCGATGCTTGTGACAGTTGAAGTACTGAAAATACCAGAATTCTGAAGACTGCTTCCACCTGGAGACTCGCTTGAATTCACAGTCATTTCACAATCCTCCATGGATTCTGATGAACCTCCAAGCTGAACAAAAGGAACATTGGAACTCATTGAGAAATACTCAGAAACCATCTGCTGATTCTCCTTATCCACATTGATTTCAGGAAACTCAATCCTCGCTGGATCAAGAATGACAAACTCCGAGCTTATGGAAGAAGAATTGCTGATGCTGGATTCCGCGTACGGATTGTCGTCAAAGGAGAGGGAGAGCTGGACAGTGCCGGCAGGGGAGTGGAAGAGGTCGGTGGAAGAAAGAGAGAAGTCCTGCGTCAACCGGCCGCCGGCGGCTTCCGCGACGGCGGAGAGTGGGACGAGCGCGAAGCCGAGGAGCTGGTCTTCGAGAAAGTTGCGTGCGCGGCTCAGCATCCAGATCTCACACTTCAGCACTGCGGCGGCGGGATTGCTGAGCTTAACCTGGAGCTGAAGCCGCTCATTAAACTGCGGGTTCTTGCCGCCGCCGGCGACGATCCGGGTGGAGATCGCGTCGTCTGGATTGCAGGTGAGGGAGAACTTGGCATATACGTCTTGGTTTGCGTAGATGCAGATGTTATGAATGTTGCGCGCGTGGTGGATAAATATATCCAGCGCTCCGGCCGTGGCGCCGCTACCGCCGTCTGTCCCTCGCTCGAAGCAGAAGCCTTGGGGTACTAAGCCGCTCTTGAAAGGCTCCATCCTGAAAGCAGAAAGAAAAAGCTGCAATTTTTACAAGAGTTATGTTGAAAAGATACCGTCTTCCTTCTTCCTGCTTCAGTCCGACCACCTTGGTGATGAAGAATTCTTCGCAAGCTGCGAGGGAGATTGTGGGAAATACAGAATCTTTAGATAAGTAAGTTATTGCGAGAAAAAAAGAAATTTCTTCCTTCTTCGACGACTAAAATCTATCGCGTCAGTTTCTGCAAATTTGTTGCTTTCAGGAATGGCAGCGGGGATGGTGGTGTGGGTGGTTGGATGATGGATGACTGAAATGCTCTGCCCACTGCAGCTTGCAAGAGATGGACGTGTCAGATCCACCAAAGAGGAACTAAGGGGTCCCGCGCGCGCGCATTGTCTTTGTAGTGGGGCGAGATGACTTCAGCGGTGGTTGTCCTTCTGGGAATTCAATGACTACACCCACCAGGTACTAAGGCTTCGTTTGGGATGGCTGCAGCTGTCGGTAAAACAAGTTGTGAAGTTGTTGTCCAGAAAGCTGCTTTTTAAAGTTGCTGTACAAAAATCAATAAATTTTGTTTGGATGGCATAACTGTCGAGTTGCTGTGCTGCTGCTGTATGACAACAAATTACCTTGTTACCCTTTTATACATTTAGATAAATATAATAATCAACTAACCTTTTTTAAATAAGATTAATTAATTTTATCAAATCTTTTATAAGTTTATATATCAAAATACTACAATTTTTTTATGTAATTATTAGCTTAAACTGGTATCAGTAATTCATTTTATATCAAAATACTACAAAGTTTATGTAAGATCTCGTTCCCTTATTGTTCCTCTCTGAATTGAATTTTCCTCCCAGAATCGGCCAGGACGATGTTGAGATCGTCCAGGCCGATCCGTGCATTGAAAACAGCTGATTTCTGGAGCTATTTCTGGACAGGATCGTCCAGGACGATATTGAGATCGTCCAGGACGATCGACACTGTTCACAATACCGTCCTGATCATCGCCCTGGGAATGGTCCAGGACGATCACAATACCGTCTGATCGTCCCGGGACGATCGGGCGATCGGCCAGGCCGATCTGAGTATGATATAAGGAAATGAGCTCGTTTTGAGGAGAGAGAAATTCATTTTTTAAAATCAGATATTTTGAGGAGAGAGAAAGGGAAAAAGAGGAAAAGCTTGGTTTTGGAGGCCGTGGAGCGCTTTTCGTCTGACGCTGCTGTTGGGAAAAGTGAAGATCTCGTGGTAAGAACTCCGAACCCTGTTTCTGTTTTCAGAGATCTTGTGTTTTGATCGAGTTGTGCACTGTTTTGTGTTTTCGTAGTCTACTTTTAGACATGATTTTGATTTGACACAACTTTCACCGCACAACTTCTAGTATGTTATATATATGACTATTGTACACGATTTGACTGTATTCTACGAAGATTTTATCGGTCGGAATTGATTCTACGTGATTTTAATCGAATAGAAAATTATCAGGACATGATTTGATTTGAATTCTTTACATTGATAGTCTTGTATTGATGCTGTGGATATTCTGTTGTAATTTGGAGAGATTTGGAAATTATATCTTTTTGCAGGATTTTTGTGTAAATTTGACCGACTACCGTTACTCTGCCCGATTTTCATATGATTTCTGATTTTCTCGGAATTGATAGATTGAACTGTTGTGTGCATGACTATTGATATGATTGTTCCAGATTTCTTTAATTCTGCTTATTGCATCGATTATTGCATTGAATTGATTGTTACTGAAAGACAAGTGGGAACCTGGTTGAACGTTGGTTGGAGATGATACCTGTACAGGATGGTGGGCCGACGGGCTTTCCTTTAAATCATAGATCACAGATCATTAATACGACGATTGGGAGTTATAAGGAGTTTTATATGCCGACGGGCGAAAAGAGTGACGACTCTTCTTGATTGAAACCAACGTGCGGATATCTACAACAGCAATATGGATTTCTACAACAGCATCATTGATAATGACTAGTGTTTGTGCTTGTCGAGTAAGACCATTGTATGAATTTCCTGTTATGCATTGATTTATTGATTATCCATTGATTTATTGACTTGATTGGATTTACTGTATCGTACGATTTTATTGATTTCATCGATTGATTATCGAGCATTGATACTACTGAGCATTGATATGGACATAGATAGATATAGATATTGCATTGATAGCATGGATATGGACATTGTATAGATTCATTGATATGACTGCCTAGATTTTTTTGATTCGCCATCGTTACTGTTTATGCACCGTACTGACTGCTTTATAGATTCATTGTTTCGTATTGCTTTTCTCGATTGATTTCATTGAATAGATTGTATTGATTCGACAGCATCGATTTGATTGACAGATATTGATTGATTGAGTTGATTTATCGATTTGCCTGCCGCTGCATTGACTGGTTTTATTGACTATTGATTTCCGGATTGCATTGACTCATTGACCATTGACTGATACGGATTTGATAGATTGACATGCATATTGACAACATCGCCGTGCTTTGATTTCAGTTGTAGGCTTTGGTGACCTGCTGGGCTTTGTAAAGCTCATTATATGTGGTTAAAATTTTCAGGTCCGAGCAAGGCAACTGGAATGGAGTTCGATCAGAATGTCAGACGAATCCTTTCACTATTGATATCTGGGATGTCATAGTTTATAAGTTTTGATTTGATTTCAATGGATATACATTCACACTATGAATGATAAATCACCTCGTATAGCTGTCATTTTGTTAAAATTTTCAGTATTGGGTTAAAGGGTGTAAAAGCAAGGACATACTACAGAGGCATCTCCTATCCCAAAATTTGTAAAAATAAAAAAAATAATTAGACATATTTGAATGGAAAAAAAAAAAAAAAATTTCTGCCTCCATTGAGCTGTCTTTTTTCATATCCAATCTTACTTTAGAACTTCCGATGATAATGAAAAAACAGGGTAACTTTGGCTATCTGGGTAATTCTAAACAAAGAAATAACACAAACGAATATAAAATAAATGGAATAATAGAATCAATTTTTATTTATTACCATAAAGTAGAAATCGACAAAAAAATAAAAAATATTGAACCTTTTTAGCATCGTTACTGATAAATCGACAAAAAGATAAATTAACAAAACCATATTTTTCTGTGTAAATACATCAACAACAACAACCCTTCAAAATAGTTAAGATTAGTGAATTCCATACCTTTATGGCTTTATGTCCTAAATACATCAATAGCAACCATTAAATAAAATGATATTGCTAATTTGATAACTATCAAAATTTTAACAATGAACTGCAACCCAATTTGCTTTGCCCGACCTAGCCATCCTAGATCTACAACTTACACATCCACCACAGAACCAACGCCAACATACCAAACATTGAAGGCCAGCATTCATGTCAACAGTGCCATCTTTTTCATAATTTTCAAGGGCTTCAACACCATCAATTGTCTTGCAAACTATAGCCAACATGGTTTCCACTCCCAAATACTCGGATAATATTCTGATAAAAAAATGTTAGAAATCACAAATGAAAAAAGCATGGTGAATCACCTGCACTATCATATGGCATACTCATCAAATCACCGCCAGAAGGAATTGATAAACCTTAGCTGATTATAGTAATAATGCATGGAAAAAAAATAAACACACATGTTGTAGTCTTGAGCAGTTTCTTCAGTCTACTATAGCTAACTAATATGCAGTAACATCATATAGTATGTGATTGTACTCAACCCAGGTAGAAGGTTTGGAATAGCAATTGCTGCTAGCAGAAAACAAACTTCATATATAATAGCTATAAACAAGAAAAGAAAATAACCTGAAATATAAATAAAACAGAATAGATGTACAATTATTTTTGAAGGAAGAAACTAGCCCTGCTAAGATTCTGATCGCATATGATTCACAAACTTAATAAAATAAAATTAAACATGCTATCAAACATATGAAACTTTCTAATTCATCTCATCCATCAATGCATTGTGATTTTCTCTCGTAACTGGACCATCTCCTCTGCTCCTTCACCATCTCGTACCTCCCGATTAAAATCATTCCCTTCCGTCTCTACTACTGATTGCCCAATTCTATACTCATATGCCTCCTCTGGTATATATGTTCCGTCCGCATCACATATATTGAAATCAGAGTCTTCCCGACTGGGATGCCGACGTATGTAATTATGCAATGTCATGGTTGCTATCACTATTTTTATTTGTTTTTTGAATGAATATGTAGGCATATCTCGTAGTATGACCCACTTCTTCTTCCAAACACCAAATGATCTCTCAATTACACCTCTTAAGGAAGAGTGTCGCTTGTTAAAAGTTTCTTTCCTCCCACGTACTAATTGGCTTCCTCTTTCAAAATCAGGTATATGATATTTGGTATCTGGAAATGGCTTCAAAAATCCCCGTTGCATCGGATAACCAGCATCGACAACATAATATTTTCCTATTATAAAGTACATGTAGTTTAGTATAAGTTTTACTACTACTAATGAAACAACTATAAAGAACATACCAGGAGGTGGCATTGGAAAGTTATTGCGTTTATTACGAGTTGCAAATTTAAAAATACGACTGTCATGTGCACTTCCTTCCCATCCTGCCATGATAAAAGTAAAGCACATGTTGAAGTCACACACAACCATAACATTTTGCGTCGTTGACCCACATCTTCCTATATAAGCTGCTTTTTCAGAATTCGAAACACGAGCATCCACATATGTTCCATCGATAGCTCCAATACAGTCCTATTTAAGAAGCAATGATTAGATATTATATTCGTTTTCATAAATCATATTATATCATATCATAATAAAAATAATTACCTTGAAATACGGCATATATCGATTATCATACAAAATATTTCTTGGTATATCATCAAAATTAGGATCGATAGGCTTGATCACAGAACATGATAATTTCATCAAAGCTTCCAATCCAATAGAAAAATACCTACTGATTGTCTCAGTTGAGTGTTGAAACCGCTCACATGCTGACCTTATTGATTCATTATGCGATAAAATGTACAAAGTAATCGCAAGTACTTCTCTACTTGTTGTCCTTGATGATCCATGTAGACCATAAACACATACCAAGTCATTCAGTAGATTTACAAAAATTGCTTGAGACATGCGAAACATATTATGAAACCTTGTTGGATGTCCTTGTAGTAGCTCTCCAATCCATTTGTCTCCTCTATACGACGACGTCATGCATGGTGTCTTGCAAATATATGTTTCATAATACTCATTTATAAAACATATTGCCGCAAGTATAATTTTTTTTTTTGGCGGTTTCAGCTGATTCACTTGTATTGCCAGTAAATTCCATTCCTGCATATAGGTATCTATATGTAATGATTCTTTTAAATTAATTCTATGCACAAAAAAAAAATGTCTACAAAAAAGATTTACATAATCCTAATTGAACGAAAGAAAGCTATGGAATTGCTTCAGTGAAGCTCCGTGGAAAAAACTGTTTCATTCATTGATTGCAGGAAAACAGAAAAAACTGAAATGAAATGGCAAAATTGATTTTCATGTGATGTTCTAACTAATCATTCATATAATAAATAGCTATTGCATGAAGGCATTTGAGAAGAAGAAAATCAAATGCTTTCAAAAGAATGCTTTCAAAAGGCTGCACTAACTCAAACAGATCTGCTGAATTGGCGGCTTGTAGTTTTTATCAAATGCTTTCAAAGGAATGCAGATCTAAGAAGAGAGTTTATAATTCATATAGAGCATGTTCGGTACTCTTTATTGATACATACAACATTATGAATTGGATCCTCAGACGGCTAAGAACTATATGGCATTGCAGATGAGCCGATTCCAACCAGCCTAAATCAAGCAGAAGTAACTCAAGCCTGAGCTTGATATAACTGATATTAAACATCAAAGACAGCACTGAAAAATTAAAATCAACGCACATCAGCCGGAGACTAAAGTCTGCATTACTCAAATAATTTAAATTTACTGCATAATTTTGAGTTTCTATAAGATATATCAAGCCTCCTTGGAAAATGATTCATTGTAAAGATGTTCATAAATGGCATGCAGAAGAAGCTCCGTTAATGAACTAATGATAATGATATGTGATAAGCAAATTACAATTAATAATGTTATAGGTCAAAAAAGACCATGACAGAGTCACAGAATAAAGCATACTAAAATTGTTCGTCCTTATATGAACCTCCATGAGAAATGACATGCCAATAACATTCAGGTACATTGTAAAGATGTTCAATGCAAAGCTTTCTCATACTATATTAGATACAGATAAAAGAGTAAGCAAATAAAGGAGTAAATATCATTAAAATAAAACATATTAGAGTGCAATTCAATAATAAAATGGGAGTATACATAAATAACTTATAAGGTTCAAATTTTACTAGAAAAGAAAGAAAAGACAAATACATCCAAGATCCAATTAGAATGAAGAAAATCACAATCCAATATCAAAGATCAATAAAGAAAATACAAAGTAATTGATTGTTAGACTATATGTAACTATGATGTTGTTGTGTCATGATTTTCGTAAAAATATCGAAGATAAAGAGCTCGTCGTTCAGGGCAAATCGACATAAAAACTTCTCGCTTCGTTGGATCCTCAACAAGCTTGGTCGAGAACAAATATAGTTGCATGTCATCAAATACTTCAGGTGTTTGTTCAAGCACTTTAATGGCAGCCGAAATGGAGGATTTCTCGAGTATTGACTTTGATTCATTAGTTTCTGATGTAATGTTGGTACAAGAATTGACAAGCTGAGTAATTTGACTTCTTAGAAATGTTGAACCAAAGATTTTTTTCCTTCTACCGGTTGACGTTGTAGATGAAGGACGTTTCAATTGGATACAGTCATTAATGCTTTCAATTTTCTGTGAAGGATCTTCAAAAGACTCAGAACTTACATCAATGTTTTCAGAATCTTCAGTAACATTTTCATGGTGAAGTTCTTGGTTTGGAGTCCAAGCATGATCTCCGGTGGCAACAACACCTAGGAACATAAGATCAAGCTTATCTTCTAGCTCATGATCAATGCCACAGTATCTAAATTTTTTTGCATTTGGCACAACCTATAAAGAAAAATATTATTTCAAATAAGTAAAATAGATTATATGAAGGTTCAAATAGAAACATAAATGTAAATTAATATTTACCTCTAATTTCTCTTTCCACCATTCATCAGGTGCGTCAATGATTTTTTTCCTAGGATCCCAACCCAGCCCAGTGGATCCACGCTTCAATTCTTTCCATAATTTCCAATCTTTTTTTTAACTGATCTCATTTATTTTTTAACTGAACTTTATCATACTCTCTTCCAGTTTTCTCATAAAAATTCTTAATTAAATTCGTCCAACCCTCTTTATTAAAATGTGTGGTTGGTCGGTTGCCAAGTTTAATCTCCCATAGACATAAATCACAGAATATAATCTTTACATCTTTCTCCCATGTTGTGGTTGGTTCACCATCTTTTGGCTTACCCATTTTAAATCTTACTTGTATTATAAATTGACTGAAGAAGGATTGTAATGGATAGCATACGAGTACCTAAAATAATTTATAAGGAAATTACAGTTTACTTTGAGATATAAAAAAATGGTAATTGCAGATAACTTTGAGAAAACATACATAAAGTTGTCGGATACAATATAGATCTTAAAGTTAAATTTTCAGGTCTTTGGATAGTTGTCACAACAGAACAGTCCATGAACTAATACAATTAACAACTTCTGTGATATAATCAAGGTTTGCGATGATTAACAACTTCATTCTTGATATAGATTCAAAGGCCATGATAATAGAAGAAAGCAACCCACTCCATCTCCATGTTGGTCAAACGAAAAGTATGAGATATACATGAGTAATCATATTTTAAATAAAACAAACATTTGGTCATGATGTATTTCGTTTTGTTTTCACTGAAAGTTGTTTAATGTTGCTAGTCTCCTTGGAAAAACTCAGAAACAGGTAAATCTTTGCAAAAAAGAGAGATGGGAAGGATGTAAATTTACAGTGGACGATATGGACCCTAAAACTCCAAGATTTCGATTTAATTCAAAGAGAGAATAAAACATTAGATAGTATTTTTGTAATGGAAATCCAAGCCTACAACCTGGTTGGATGGGAATGATGTAACAGAGGTAAAATCAGCAGCGGGAGGACCATTGCTGCACCTCCGGTCGACCATCTCCTCTACTTTGCTGGGGCTTCCGGAGAAGATGGCCTCAACAGATCCATTCCTCCACTCGATTTAAAATCACGAACAAAAGAAAGCACACGCAAGATGTCCGTCTACCCTTCCTCGCTCTCTAGACTGTATAGAACACACACTCTCGCCTTCATTTCTCTCCTTTTCATCGGAATAGAGACGCAAGCAAGAGAACTTTCCTTCTCGTCTCTCGCTCTCTCTACCTTACATCCAGAGTGAATCAAAAAAGTGAGAAAAACTGAAAATCTCTCTTCTTCCCAAATGTTACGAAAGACTAAAAAGGAAGAAGATGAAAAAAACTCAAACCTTTATTTGCTTCCAGCCAAAGACTAACGGGAAAAAATCCCTCCCGTCGCAAAATGCAAAAAAAAATCGTAGATGAGCGAAATAAAGGAGATAAGAATGACGAATCTCATACCGGCTGAACTAACGAGCGACCTCCTACCGAATAGAGCCGAGGATGCAGCCCGCTGGAGACGATCGCGTATGAGGATTGCGAAGATGACTAACCTTTTCAGATAATCGGCTGTGAGGAAGATTTGCACCATCAAAATGTCCTGAAGATATATATGCTAACGGAGACGAGGCCATGTATATGGCGGAATGATCGGCAACTTCCGCACTAATTGGGGCAGTAGCGTCATTTTTAGGCTTCGAAACAGCGGAAAGCAGCCGACCGCGGGAGATAAGGTTCGGTCGTGAGAAGCAGCGAGCGGCAGCAAAAATTTTCGTAACGGGCTCTATCGCGATCATCCCAAACAATTGTTTAACTGCTTTTTAAATAGTAAAGCAGCCGTGAAGCGGTCCCAAACGAAGCCTAAGTTTTGCAAAGAAATCAGCTTTTGTTAAGAATTTTAAAAATTTCTGTCATTTTATCCACCGTTGTTTAACTTAGTTGGTGCTCAGATCGGTTGGTAACTCTCAATTCGTGCTTCGAGTCCTCTGGAGCGATAGTTCCTCTTAACTGAGGAGACAATCAATCAAAAGAATTTTACCTATGTGAGTAACAAAAAGAGGTAACCAATTAGTCTTCCTTTTTAATTTGAAAAAAAAAATCATTTTTACAATACTTTTGAAATCAATAGAAATGATTTCAACTTCATTGTGTTATAATTATAACTTTCTTTATATGTATGTCTTTCATAAAAGAATCTAGCAAATTTTGGAAGCACTCTTTTATTGACACCTAGGTAGAAATTCTTAGATTACTACATGGGTCTTTCATAGTTGATTTATTGATCATTTTATGATAATAGAGTTAGCGGTATAAGTGACTCAAGTTGACTTGTGAGGAGACTTGACCTTGGCTCGATAAATAGCTCGTGAATTCAAATCTGAATTAAATTGGGTCTACTTGTTAGCTTGTAATTTTAGGATTCATATTAAATAGTAAAGTGCAGATATGATTTAGGAAAAGTTTATATCACATGCAAGTTATATAACAACAAATGAGATGATTTTTTTTTTTGCCAATTCTTTCACCTTTTATGATAATATTAAATTTAGTATATGTAGTTAATTAAATCAAAGTTTGGCATGTATTGATTATTATTGTTTTTTTTTTTTTTGGCACATTAGTTTACCTAACATACTAGATAATCATCTGACTTTTTACAAATGGAACAATTGTTTAGGATGAAAGAATGTGTCGAGATTGATATTAATAATTTCCCTGCTGATCCTAGCCTTCTACTATCAATTTGGAGTTAAGATGTCAATGAGGAATAAAGTTTGCAGAGCTTATTTATTGAAGGGACCTTATCAACAAAAAAATCATCATTTCCCTTAAACAACGATATGAAATATTTGACTACAGGTGTTGACAGTGTTTGATTTATTATCCGTTAAGGGTTATCATTTTATGAGCATGATGAATCATCTAACTAAGATAATCAAAGGAATTATACAAAACTATTTTAATTCCTTACAAATCATATCGAAGAAGTAAGAAAAGTAACATTTGAAAATGTAAATGCTAAGTTAAAATTAACTTCATCAAAAGTACAAAAAAGGATTTGTAGTTCTATAGATGTTGAGATATTGGCTTTAATCATAAATGATATTAGTAATTCATACTTTACTATTCTAATTAATGAGTCCCGTGATGTGTCCACAAAAAAAAAAAAAGTTGTTTTAGTGAGACATGCAAACAAGACTGGCAAATTAATTGAGATGTTCATAATTATTAGTCTTATTTCTTCAACAAATGCAGTAGCACTGAAGGAACCTCTTAAAATTCTTCTTGCAAAACTTTAGTTAAGCGTATACATAATATGTGGTCAAGATTATGATAGAGCATATAATGTATGAGATGAGTTTAATGGTTTAAAAACACTTATACTAAATGATAATTAATATTCAGGTATTCTATATTCATTATTTTGCTCATCAACTCCAACTATTCTTGGAGGTTGTAGTAAAGAATCATAGGCAAGTGAAGCATTTATTTGAGATTACCTCAAGAATTCTAAATATTGTTGGAGCTCAATATAAAAGGATTGATACTCTGGAAGCAATTCAATGTTAAAATAGTTTTTCATTTAAGCATTGAAGAGTTAATGAAAATTAAATAACTTCCATTATGTGTAAGAGGGAACTAATGAGGCATGTCCTATTGTGTTAGCTAGCGACGGGTGAACTCCAAGATCTTATTTTATAATTTTTTTAGGAGCATAATAAAAAGTTTTATCAAATTTCATTTGGTGAGAGAAAATGTTAGCACTTCTTTATTTTCTTTTAGCACAAGGTTTGATTCGTCCATGACTAATATATAATATATTATTATTAATATATATTCATTATTTAATTAAAGATATTTATAGAATATAGCTATTTAATGATTAATATTTGGTTGATATTCAAATGTTGACTTATTTAACAATAAGCACATAAATATCATACACTTAATTATTAAAAAATAATGTTATAATATTTAAATAATAAAAAGATGCATAAAATATTTTATATTTGATAAATAATATTATGTATCTTAGTGATAATAAAAATAAAGATAATTTAAATATCTAATATTTGATATATAATATTGTTATTTTAATAATATCGAACCAAACAAAAATGTTAAAAATATCACAAGAAATAAATTAATAATAATAATAAATTTAATAAATGCATGTAAAGCCAATTACTCATGCATGCAATACTAACTCAATATGAGCTTGCTTAATATTTTAAGTATTATATTTGATTTATCAACTCATAAATATTCATAGAACAATACAAAATGGAATAGAACACTAATACACCAATTATGTAATGTATATCTCCTTTTTAGTAAAAAAAAAAGATAGTTAATATAGAGTTGATTAATTGCAATTTATTTTGATATTTTTCATTTATCAAATCATCATTAATGATGTTGATTTGAGTTTAATGGGATAATTATTGGTGACTTTCTCTTGAATTCATTTTAACTTTATAATTTTAAAAAAATAGGATTAAATAATATGTAATCATTTATTACATTATAAGAATGATGGTGAAGTTTTAATATAGGAGTAGATTGTAAATTATGATTTTCTTTTTGTAGGGTAGGGCCAAAAAGGAATTATTGAGAGGATTTGTATGATTATAAAGAAGTGTGCATCGATGGGATGTAATGAATGAAATTTGTGAAAATTAGAGTTTAATTAGCCCATAAGCAAGTCTTCTTAATTATTGAAGATTATTCTTAACTTTTTTTTTTCTTCTTCACTTGCCTTGATTGTCTCTCCTCTTCTTGATATTTTTGCTTTTCTAAATTAATTATAAGGAGGGAGAAATAGAGTTTGAATGTTGTAGAGAGAGGGTGAGGTTGGTTGGGTAGAGATAAAGCTTATAGGGCTAGCTATATACATAAAATCGGGGTATCTATCAGGTAGGGGTGTCAATTCAGGTCAACGGGTCGGGTTTGGGTCGAACCCGAAATTAATCTGGCACTATTTGGGTCAACCCGAACCCGGCCCATTTTAAAAAACGGGTCAGGTTTTCAAATCCGAACACGATTCGATTTGGTCCGGGTCAACCCGACCCGACACGAATGACCTGAATTTGACCTAAAATTGCTAGTTTTCGGGTAAAAAATGGGTCAATCTCGGGTTTTCGGGTCAAATAGGAGTTTTCGTATCAATTTCGGGTTATTGGGTCAACTCGAACCCAACCCGATTTTTAAAACGGGTTGATTTGTTGAACCCAAACCCGACCCGTTTCGGGTCCAAGTTGACCCTAAACCAGATTTTTTCGGGTCAGGTTTGGGTTGTGACAAAAATTGACACCCCTACTATCAACTACCACCCTCATAGGAGGCGTTTGGCAGCGTAACTATTCTCTCTGCGAGCCTGCCCGCAGCCAGCCTCACAAGTGCAGGATCTACAGTTATTTACTCCCCATAGAAGATATCGCGCCCATAAGATCGAGGGGAATCAAACATTAGTAGGGGGGTTTCCAACCATGCTCGCATACCAACTCAGCTAAGCCCCATGGGGTATATAATGCATTTGTATATAAATATAATATTTAGTGATTTAAACACCTCTTAAATGAGATCCTATTCTCAAAATAATAAAAAAATTCTAGAAAATTCTTATAAAATGAATTAAAATTTTGAATTTCACCCTCCTTAATTTCATATCTTATTTTTATATAGCCCTTTGTGTAGCTTTTGAAGGTCTCATGTCTTATTATGTATTCATAAACATGAACTTGTCCCAAACGAATTCTAAAACTTCATTTGGGACGGCTTTTTTATTGCTTCTTAAAATAGAGATTTAGTACAAAAATTTTAAGCCGTCCCAAATGAAACCTAAGTTTATTTTTATATTAAAACAATTATTTTAAAGATGAAAATAAAGGGTCTTTGAATAGGTCATTGTCTCTTCTAAAAACATCCACTTCAACTATGACTACAATAGATGCATGCATTAATTATTTGTATTTAGTGACGAAACTCTTCATCACAATTAACAAATGATCAACACGCGATTATGTTTTAGGCCACGAAATTAAAGTCTTAAAAAACACATTGATCTCAAAGAATCTCAATAATTGTCAAAGCAAATCTTTGAGTTCATTAATTTGATAGGGATTTGTATCTGCAAAATATTATTAAATGACATTGTTCTTTTTGGTCTGTTGGTTGAGATCTTAGGCTACCAACTAAGAGGTTTCGGATTCGAGTCTTGTATATGCGATATGTGTGTAAGTCTGCCTTAATTGGCCTACGACTTTGTTTGGGACGGCTTTCGTACCGCTTCTTAAACCAGATTTCTAGTATAAACATTTTAATTTTTGTACTAAAAAGCTGCTTTAAGAAATAGTAAAAAAACCGTCCCGAACGAAACCTAAATGTCCAAAAATAATTATTGCAAATATATATATTTTCATTGATAAAAACCTTTTGATTCCTCCAAAATCTCCACCCATAGCTTTCATTTCTCACCTAAAAATTGATCGTGACACCTAGCTATTGTCATCATCACCTGCATCTCTCTCTATTCAAATAAAAAAATTAATTAATATTTAAGAAATTTTCAAACTCGATGAAATAGTTATATCTCACAATTTCATTATCATAGATTAATTTTATCTTAATAAAAAGTTTAAGTATCTTATAATGTTGAGCATTTATTGAATAATATTTAACAAATTGTCTTATTAGTTTGATATAGGGGTCATTTAAATAATTGAAAATGAAATACACAGTAAAATGGAATGCGGTGTATAAGGAATACTATTAGGGTTGCAAGCGAGTCAAGCCGACTTGTGAGTCGGTTTGGGCTCGATTTGATAAATGGCTTATATGCTGAACTTGATGAGCTAACAAACCAAGCTTGAGTTAAACCCTGTCTTGACATGTTAGCTCGTGAGCCAGCTTATTTAAGAAATATTCATATAAAATGAACTTAAAATATATTAGTATTCAGGATTTTAAGTACAAAATTATTAAAAATATTTAAAAATTATATCTCATTTTGTTATATTAAGTGATTATTTATTATTTTTCTTCTAATTTCTTATTCTTTTTACCATTTTATTGTAATTATTGTTTGAATAATAATCATTTTCTCCTTTTCAAAATAAATAAACTGGCTCAAACTCGTAAAATAAAGCTTGAGCTTCAGCTCAAACTTAATTAATTTATCAAGTTTAAGCTCAATCCAGGGCTGATTCGAGCTCGGCTTGACTTGTGTACTACCCTAAATGCAATGTAATTGACATATTTGAAATATTTTGAATAAGTTTAAAATATTTGTAGGTGATTACTTTTTTTTTTTTTTTGGCTCAAGTAAAATGAACATAATGTAAAATATAAAGACGGTTGTCGTTGGTGCCAATTGAACTTGGCGGGTAGCAGGTGACATTGACGAGTGTAGGTAAGAGGTGGTGGTGGCAAGCAGTCAACATCATAGTAGTGGTTGATTGCGGTGGCTAGTTGTGGTGGTGGCAACATTGGGGGGGGGGGGGGGGGGGGGGGGGGGGGGGCAAAGACAATGATGGCATGAGCGGTGGCAGTGGTGGGTCGAAGATGGGCGGCTGGTAGTGACGACAAAGGTGGTGGTAGTTGCGTCTTTTTGGTCAAAATAACCCAAAATTTAAAGTGTATTTTGAAATGGATCAAATCTAATGATTTTTAAATACATCATAATTGAAGGAGGTTGCATTTTAAATACTTTATAATGTTACTCTACATTTCTTTTATTTCATAGTAAATCTTAATAATTTCATAATCTTTACATTTATAACTCTTTTATACCCCTTTTACTTCAAATCAACTATGATTGAATTATGTTGTGGTTAATTCAAACGAAAGAATTAGAAAGACTAAGACTAAATGAAAAACTCTTATATAATTATGTATGATATGAAAACAATATTTTTCAATTCTCTTGTAACTATCAATATGATTAAAGCTTTTCTCTCTCTAAATTTGACCTCTCTTTTCACTTCTCTCATTTTATATTCATATTATTTATTTATTTATTTTTTTGAAGAGATGCATATAGCATTAAATTTAAAAACTATTACAAACTAGAAAGCAAAATGCCTCATTATGTCATTAGAGAAATTTTTAGCACAAAGCAAAAGCCCAACAAGGCGTATTTGAACAGCCCATTAAAGTTGAAGCCCACATACATTAGAAATCCCTTTAGGCCCATTAAAATTTGAAATCTCATTTGCCATCGCAAGCAGGACGTCTTATCATCTAATCTACCGCGTATCGCGTATCTTCTCTCTTCTCAACGCTGCGGTCGCCGCCCCTCGCCGTCTCTCTACTCTGGTGTCGGCTTTAGCTTCCTTCCCCTCCTCTTTGTCCCCCCCGCCGCTTCCGATCTTCCCGTCCTGTCCTATCCAAGCGTCGCCCATGGAAGTGAAGATGGGAAGTGATCTCAGCGCCCACTTTGGGAAGCTGGTAACTGTTATTCCTCCGATCTGTGGTTCGAGATCTTTCTTCTTGTTTATATATTGTTTTGTGATTTGTATGTTTTTGGTGTGGATCTGATTGTTTCTGATGTGTGTGCCCTTTGTTGCTTTGTTTCGGTAGGTCGTGGAGGAACGGGAGGATACTATGTGGACGGATTCAGGGGGGTTGGTTGAAGGTCATGTGGTTTGCGCTATTTGTTTGGAGAAGATATTGATCCAGGAGACGGCTCTTGTAAAAGGTTGCGAGCACGCTTACTGGTTTGTCTTTTGCTTTTCATTTTAGGGTTTCAAAAAAAAAAAAAAAATTTTCTGGATTATTGCCCTGCTGCAAGTTTTGATGGTGTAAGACAGTAAGGAGAGTAAAAAAGTACTTTCTTTAAGAGCCACAGAATATTGAGTTTTATTATCTTAAACTTCATTCTAAATTGTGCTGATTTTAAGTCCACAAAATATTGATGGCAAGTTGGTCTCTCTAAGATTTGGAGACCTGGTTTCAAGATTGCACTATTCTTCTTCTCATAACACATTTGAAAAAATAATCTCCCGTGGTGTCCTCTCTTCGTATGCATCATCCACAAAGAACCCCTCTGTAATGCCATTGTGTGTAATCACTACAAACAAAACAAACCAAATCTCATAACCTCCCTTACACAACAAATCCAAGATCCCCTTCTGCAACCACAACACCTAAATTCTCCCTCCCATCACGATAAATCTCAGCTCCTAGCTACTCCCTCTCATCACGATAACACTCACCCAATACTCATTTTAGCCAATAATAATAAAAAAAAACATTCACAAACCTATTCAAAAACTCACTTTTGCAAAACTAAACTAATCACCTAACCTTAAACTCACTACTATAACCCAAGCACTCAATGATTATAAATGGTGTTGAGCCATGTCGGAAGAATACAATGCACTTGTTCAAAGTGGAACACAAGAAGTTGTTCCTTGCCTTTTCTCAAAATTTTGTTGGGTCCAAGTGAATTTTCTTACATCAACGTAACTTTGATGGCTCTATTGATTAGTTCAAAATTTGGTTATCATGATAGCTCTAATTGTCAAGCCTATTATAGTATGATCGGTTCTTGGAACTACATTCAAGGTGATTCTTAGTCAACTCGATATGAATAATGTCTTTTTCCAAGGCCATCTCTCTAAGAATGTGTTCATGGTTTAACCCCCAAGTTCCATCAAAATAGACCATCTTACATATGCGATTCCGCACTTTAAATTTATGCATTTTCTGATGTCAATTGGGCATGTAAGAAAGATGAATTCACTTCTATAGTGCTCATATCATGTATCTTTGCCAAAACCTCATCTCTTGGAGTTTTAAAAAACAAAGTATTATAGCCCACTCCTCCACCAAGTCTGAATATTACTTTTTTTTTTTGACACCATAGATATTGAGCTTCGTTGGGTTTGCTTCCTACTCATCGAACTTGGCATCTACTTTCCTCAGTCTTCGATGATCTGTTGTGATAACATGGATACTACTCATCTCAGTGTGAATCCTGTTTTTCACTTATGGATGAAACATGTGGGCCTTTGACTATTATCATTTTATTTGGGAGCAAGCTCAAAATGGCACCTCTTTCCGAGACCTATGTGTCATTTGAATTTAATTAGCTGGTGCACTTATTAAATCACTTTGGTGCACTCGCTTCTCTACATTAAGCATCAATATTGGACTTTCAGACTAAAGTTCTATCTTGACGGGCATGCAAATGAATAAATGCATAATTATTGTAATTGATTAGTTTCCCATTTTTTAGTCTTGCATGTACTTATTCAATTTCCTGCTATATTTTCCACTTACATTTGAAATCAGGAAATATGCCATATGCAACCTTGTACGCAAGATCTTAAAGAAATAAGCAGGCAATTATTCAGACATTCGACATGAAGTTTTTTTTTTTAGAATGGTTGTGAATATTTTGTTTTTAACGAGTCTTCTATAAGATATCATGATGTGAAACAATGAATGAATTGCGTGCGGAAATTTAAATGAAGATTAATTAGAGCGTTGCCAATACAAACTTATCACCAATAAAAAGGAAGGATTAAAAGTATTCTAGGTAATCAACTTGCTTAGGCGAAGAGTTGCTTCGAGATAACAAAACAATTCATAACATTCAAAGATAAAAGAAATACTTAATGCTCATAACAAAAATCCCACAATTAATAATGCGAAAATTCACCTCGAGCACATTCTCACTTATTCACTCTTTGGCTTTTAGCGGAGAAGAAAGAACCACACGAAGATGGAGAGCACCACGACAGAAAAGGAGGCGAAGGACTTCGTTACCAGAGAGGTAGCCGTCGGTGGAAGTGGTGGTTGATGGTGCCGGGTGATCATCCAAACGTAGTCTTGAAACTGTCGGTCAATGACGCGCACAAGAGATGGGAGAATTCGCTCCAAGTATTCGCCAACTGTGTCTTCGTGCTCAAATCTCGCGTCAAAAAACGGCGATCGGAGGATGTTGAGGCTTCCGTCGGCGTTGAACACAAGCCCCCACTCGAATTTAGGATCCGCCATTCAACATTGAGGTGGGGCGGGAAGGAGGAAAGGGAGGAAGAGTTGGGCCGTGAGCTCGGGAGAGGCAAGGAGAAAATCTGAGTTTGAATTTCAGATTTTCTTGGTTTGGAGGGAGAAGTTATTTTATCATTAAACTTTCCCTAAATCAAATTAAGAGGGGGCGGCTATTAGGGAGGGAAATTAAGAGGGTAATTAGTAGACACCTAGGTGGCAAGGAGAGAGAAACAGCTAGGTGTGAGGGGTCGGCCAAGCAAGGGAAGAAAGAGGGGAATTATGCTTAATTAGTGGGCCCCATGTAATTAATTAAAACTTGATTTTAACTTTCAGATTTCAATCAATTAGGGAGATTTGAAATTTGAATTCAAATGAGATGAGATTTCAATTAAATCTATTCCTAAATGTAGGGGTTACTTTAGGAAAGAAATAATTAATGAATTAATGGCAAGAATTCAAAATTCAAGAGGGAGTGGGTGGCGGGATCTCACCAGGGAAGAGGCGGGTTGGGCTACTGGGTGTGGCGGCCTGGCTGAGGCCGGCGGCAATGAGGGCGGGTGAGGGTGGATCAGCGGGACAGGGTGAGGGGAATTTCAGGATTGGCTGCAGGGGAAGGGGAAAGCGAACCAAGGTAAGGGGGGAAGGGGCGGATTGGTGGAGGAAGTGGTGGGGAAAGAAGAAAACAGTGAACTTACAAGTAAAACCAAGAGCTCGCCGGGGCGGGCTGTTGGGTATTTCGGGTGGAGCATCTCCTAGGTCTCCTCTCTTTTTCTCAAGCTCTCAAACAAGAAGACAAAAGAAAATCTCATAAATTTTTATTAATCAAACATTAACCCCATACAATAGAAAGAGACCTCTTTATAAAGGCCTCCAAAACTTGAAAATAAAATGACTCACATGCCCACCGGGCTACAACAAACACTAAGCCTTCATAGGGGCAAAATAGTAACTAATGCTTGAAATAAAAATACATGGAAAATAACATAGAAAATAACTTGAGATGACATGGCAACATCAGAAATATAAGCTCCCAATCGTAGCCATCGATCTACGATTCCTTCGTTGGTAAACCTGCCTAAAATGTTTGTCGATGACCTCGTCATATCAGCTTTTAGATTAATGTTAGAATTAGATAATTTTTTACTTTCTATATAGGATGCACTTCTATATAGGATGCACTATGATTGCGTGGACTTGAAGAATTTATTGGTAATGGATCTTAAAGGAGAATCTTGAAAATAGTTTGATTAATAAAAAAAAAATTAACTTTTCTGATCGTGCTTCTCTTGAAATATAGATATACTCATTAATGTTGGAACAAAGATAAAGTGAACTGGAGTTATATTGTATTGCAAATCAGGGCTGTTTCATTCCTACAGTTTGGATATTATTGATTTTTTGAACAAATAGTTCAATGAAAACAATAAAAAAGATATCATTAAGCCTGATTGATTCACCTCCTCAAAAAAAAAAAATTCCACATTTGAAATGAAATTTTTTTTCTTGTGTTGAAAGTTGTTGACGATTAATGTTAGAATTAGATTATTTTTCATTCTATATAGGATGCACTATGATTGTGTGGACTTAAAATTTTGTTGTTGATGGATCATAAACGGAAATCTTGAAAATAGTTTGATTAATAAAGAATGTATGTTTCCTGGATGTTCTTCTCTTGCAATATAGATATACTCATTAGTGTTGAAATAAAGATGAAACGAACTGGATTTACATTGAGGACTGTTGCATTCCTACAATTTGGATATTACTGACTTTTTGGACAAATAGTTTAAGAAAAAAAAACAGCAGGAAAAAAATCATCAAGCATGTAAATATTATTGATTCACCTTCTCAAACAAACTCACCCTTAAAAGTTTTTAAGCTTAGCTGTTTGTTATTGCTTTTTAGCAACAGGTTGTAGATTGACATTTGGATTATTGAAATGGATTTACAATAATGACCTTTGTGATCCATTTTCTACTTTTCAATGTAGATGATCTGGTCTTTTTTGCCCTGTCGCATCATCTTACTCTAGGTTTGTATCATGTCATTGAGCGCTAGACATATAACGGTTGATACATTCCTTTTGAAAAATAGCAATTTGATGATTTTAAATACGTGCTTACTGGTATCTTGTCGGTTTCCTAATAAAAAAAATAGTTTTTTGTGAACTTGCTTCTGTTTGATTTCACTTATCGGTTTTGATCGATACCTTTTTTGGGATCGTTAGATGTTGGTGGTCTCTGATTTTCTGCAGTTGGCTAATGCTTACTAGCACAAAGTGCAAATAACATTAGTTTTATTTATTGCATTTTAATTTTCATACTTTTTGTTGAGCAGTTTAACATGTATCCTAAGATGGGCAACATACAAGAAAAATCCTTCATGCCCTCAGTGCAAGAATCCATTTGATTCCTTGACCGTCCATCGTTCTCTTGATGGCTGGTATTATTACCTGTTACTTCTTTTCTTAAAATTAATTATTTGTTCAATAGCAACCACTGACCTTTTCCTCATACAGTATCCATGATTACATGTTTGAGGAAAGTGTCTGCCTTCTTCTTAGAGCCTCTTGGTTTATTCCCCTTGCGATAGAAGCTCACGAAGATGCATATGAAGAGGAGGACCTTTCTTATTACTATTATGCAGAGCATATTCAAAATGAAGAAGATGATGAAGAAGACGAAACTTATTTTGCCAGAGGTTCATCAAGGATTCGAATTGGCAATAGGAGATGGGGAGACAATGGTTTTATAAGGGATGGGAGAAAGGAGGCAAGGCCTGTGAATCGGCGGTCATCGGAGGACTCCGCAGCCGGTCCATCTCGCCAGCCAAAGATGAAAGAAGTTGCTAGTAATGCACCACCAACTGGAAGGCGAGCGAAAAGAGCCCTCAAGAGAGAAGCTGAAGATAAGGCTGCTGTTACTAAACACCAGCAACATCTTCAGAGGCTAGGCCTAAAGTAATCTTCCACATGAAGATTAACTGGATACCTTCTCAGCTGGCTTTGCAATTAGGCCATGACCTATTAGTTGGACCTGCTGTACAGTATATTGGCCTTGTTTGATAATCTACTCGGAGTACTATATTGGGATGACTTTCTTCTTCTTTTTTAAAGCGGCTTTCTAGTTAAAAAGTTTAATTTTTGTATTAGAAAGCTGCTTTGAGAAGCAGGAAGAAAGCCATCTCAAACGAAGGCTTAGTGTCTTGTGCAGATGTTTGAATGTTGATTATGATAATTTCTGCAATGTTGTACTAAGTTCTAGTAAGAGAATTCATGGGATATGCTGGACATCCAGTTATTACTGAAAATGCCAACAGTTGTATAATCAGTGTGACAGAACTGCTTGTTTTATTCTGGCTTGACTCTTTGGCATTTTCTTCATTTTCATTGCAGGTACATTTGTTGTTATATTTCTTAAAGAACTAGCATTGCAGTTGAATTTATCTGCTTTGAGTTCTGCATGTGTGCGTGCGCTATTATATTTATTAGCCTATAATTATGCTGAAGGAATGCAGTAAAAGTAATTCATTTAGACTTCGTTTGGGACGGCGCTCTTGCTGTTTCTTAAAGCAGCTTTCTAGATCAATAATTAAAATTTTTATATTAGAAAGCTGCTTTAAGAAGCAACAAGAAAATCGTCTTAAACAAAGCCTTAGCTTCACTTTTTGGCCCATGAACGAAAGGATGATTACATCATAGGGTTATGCTTCATGTTATCTGCTGTCAATTCTTGTCTTTCTTATCACTATTTTCGAAGTCCTCAACTCTTCTGATTTGATCTGCGTTTCTAAGTGCGTTTCTGTTTGTAAGCTCATTGAATACCTATTCTTGCTGTGGTTGCATACAATATTTATTACAAGGGCCTCTTTTTTGACTGAATTGCATGTCAGGAAAGCTAATTGACTAAAAAACTGTTTCTGCATTACTTACTTCCATTCACAAAAGTGACAAAACGGATAAATTCGATATCATTTTGACAGCAATTTTACTATGTTTGAAGGCTTCTCCCTATCTTTGGTTTTGTCTCTTATGCAACCCCCTGGATCTTATTTTGTTGAAAGGATCCATTTTATTCGAATTATTAGACCTGTGAACTGAAGCATAATATGAGTGCTTCAAACATATTTATATTTCTGTTTATTGTTTGACTTACTGATATATATATATATATATATATATATATATATATATATATATATATATATATATATATATATATATATATATTTTCATAACTTTTGGATAAGCTGACTGCTTTATCTTCTTCTTTCAAGTGCGCTGCAGTAATTGCTTTTATGTACAAATGAAATTACCTTGCATTCATAACACATTAGGTTTCGTTTTGGGATAATTTTCTTATTGCTTTCAACTACTTTTTAGTTAAAAAAAGTGTTGATAACAGTAAAAAAACAGCGGTGAAAAGCCGTCTCAACGAAGCACTAATTAAATTGCCCAGTTTCCCTGAAGTTCGATTAAGGCTTCGTTTGGGACAGCTTTATTCCTGCTTCTTAATTTTTGAACTAAAAAGTTGCTTTAAAAAGCAGGAAAAAAATCATCCCAAACGAAGCTTAAATTGCATAAGAAGTCAATACATTTTCTGCAAATTTTACTGGCATAAATATGTTGCATGTGGAAGTAAATTGCATTCCTAAGACGTTACACACTGTCATGCATATTTTGTTTCAACTTGTCCTTTTAACATTTCGGTAACTTGCTTTTAAAGGAATAACAATATGGCAATAACATCGTAGCCTTCATATAATATTTCATGTTGTTGTGCTGTTCTGTTGACTAACCTTAGCTATGATGTGGCATGCTACAGAGTTTGAATTGGGAGCGGACCTGCTATCATCCACTGAAAGTGGTTCTTGCAGTTCATCATTGGATGGCTACTTTCCATTCAAAAATGGAGGTTAGTCATTAGTCTTTTTCATTCAGAATTTTGATTATTTAGATGCTAACTATTTTGGATAATTTGATTCCTGATATTATTGTTTTTGGAAAATATGCACACTTTGATCTCAGGCATTAATTTGCTATTACAAGAATTATCTATTGGGGCTTATTATCTTTTATCTTTGTGATTTGCTCTTGCTTTTGAAACAATTAGATGAAACTCTTATTATTCTTCTATCATATTTCTATCTATAATGTCATACATTTCATGAATTCTCCTATGATCCTATCATATTAGAGATTATAAGTCCATTTAAATTGCAATAATCATTCTCTTTTTTTTTAGGTGTAAGATGTTCATCCATCTATGCAAAGTTCTAGTTTTTTTTTTTGGCAAAAGAAATTTCCATTAGATAAAAGGAGCATTACAGCAGAAGCCCAAAGAAATGGCCACAGAGAAGAAAAATACTGGCAAAGGAAAAATCAGTAAGCGTCAGGGCCAAAACAACTTGAACAAAATAACGAAAATGATATCCCCAGAAGCAGCAACTGGACTTAGACCGTCATCTGGTTGTCAGAATTGGGCCATCCAAGGAGGTAAAAAAGGGAATAAGAGAGGTTCCAAGCACATCAGACCTCTAAAATGATAGTCCAAATAATCTGAAATAGCCACCAAGGTTGCGATCCAAGCCATGGCCTTCAGAGCGGCGCACAGTGAAACTGCTTCGTCATTGGCCAAATACAATTTCATCACCACAACAAAACAAGGAATATTCATAACAATTGAGTCATAGCTCACCAAACCAAGCAAAATCGAGCCGGGTTATGGCTCATTGCTCTTGATGAACATTAGCTTTTCTTATTCTATTTTATAATGGTTTAGAATCAAGATTGATTATGTGTAGTACAAGTTTTTTTATGGAATCCACTTGTTGAAAAAGAAATAAGATTTTGTTTGAGACAATTTTCTTGAACTAAAAAATTTTGTACTAAAAAGAAGTTTTATAAAACGGTAAGAAATTGTCTCAAAAGAAATCTAATTTGTGTTAATTGCTTTATTTTGCTAAATTTGACTCGCTATCTCTCCCCACTTTGATGGTGGAGAGCGAGGGGATTGTGCTAATAATCTAATATTGTTCTAAATATGGAGCAATTATTTACTTGGCCACTCATTGGTTCCACCACTTTTGTCATCCTTGGAGCTTTTACATATTGTGAACATCTTGGACTAATACACTAATGATTATATACTTATGAATTTAGTAACAATTTAGTAATGATTAATTTATAATATTTGTCATAGGTCATCCTCATTTTTTATTCATTCATCTTAAGTCTTCTCTAAAGCATAAAACTCATTCTTCATAAATTATTTCAAGCATTTTCAAACACATTTAGGCTTCGTTTGGGACAGGCTTTCATACTGCTTTTTAAATAGTGATTTTCTAGTACAAAAAATTCAAATTTAAAAAATTTTGATACTAAAAAATCGTTTTAAAAAGTAAGAAGAAAGCTGTCTCAGCTTTGTACAATTTCCCTTCAACTCCTATGAAATGGAATAAAGAAATCCCACAGATACATCACCTAAAACACTTAGCATAATGCATTTCATAACTTTCTAAATACACACAAAAGGCCACATTGGTTAAAAGCACATCAATATCAAAACACTAATGATGACAAAATATGTGAATAGAATATTTGTAATAAAACATACAAAGAAGCCTAAGTGACAATATACATTCCCCTTAATGCATCCCAAAATTTGAATAATATTTAACATGTGTTATTGTCTTCCATAAAAAAAGAGTAAACATTGTTATTTATTTTAATTTATTTTTTCTTCGTATGGAATGGCTTTCTTGCTGCTTTCTAAAGCAGCTTTTTAGTATACAATTTTTTAGTTTAAAAGATTTTTTATTAAAAATTGCTTTAGAAAGTAGTAAGAAAGCTGTTCCAAACAAAATTTGAGTCTCTCATGTAAGGTTGTACATATGATTTGAATCTTTGCAAAGAATGACATTTTCAATTGAGAAAAATAATGATGTGTTAAGAAAATGGTTGTATTTAATAATTTGATTATATAACCCACATGTTTTGTTTAAAAATGCTTTGAGCAAATCTTAAGATGAGATTAATTATGATTATGATAAAAAACGACATAATATTTTTTTTTATTCGAACAAGAGGGAACAAAATAATAAGTGAAAGATTAAAATAAAAGAAATTAGCTATAAAAATGTCCTAAATCAATCAAAACTATCAATTGATTGCACTAGAAGAAAAAATGATTATTTTCGACGGATCATAAGCCGTCAGAATTAGCGGCGAAAATTTCAGCTGATTTGATGATGTAAATTTTTTAGGCTTTTCTTGGCGGAAATGTTCGTCAGAAATCACCGTTTATCCTGTAGTGTTGCTTGAAATTAAAAAAAAAATATATTTTGAAAAATGTTAAAATGCATTATATTTTGTAGGTATATAAAATTCGATATTAATATTACTTTAAATTTTATAAAATAATGATTTTGTTTTTTACATTTAAAATAAGTGAAAATTAATTTTTTTATTTTTTATTTTCTATACTCAAGGAACCAAATGAGCAACAAGGAGGATTAAGGGTACAAATTATTTGAGATAATGTTTTTTTATTAATGTTTTTTTTATTTCAGATAATTTCAATAGTTTTGAGTGAATTTTCTTTTACTTCAGCAAAATTTTAGATGAGATTGAAAATTAAATATTACTAAAATTTTCATTAGAGATCTCATTGAATTTTATGTATTGTAATGTGAAATCTAATTAGATAATTTTTTTTTTAAATAATATTAATTTAAATATTATATATATTTCTCAAACTTCTTATTTATTTTCATATATGAAATCTAAATTTTAATATTTATTTGTGTAATATTTATCGTCAAATCTTGTGTGCTTATAATAAAATCGAGCTGTTTGATGAGAGAGAATCAAACAAATTTAATATCATTCAATTATGAGATCAATAAGAAAATGAAATATTAAATAAAAGATTTATGTTCAAGGTGGATCAATATAGGTCATTCCATAGAGTTTATTAGATTTTGACCAAGTTTAACAAAGTATTACTCTAAAAAAGGCTATAGAAGGGTGTTTGAGAGTTTAGAAGGCTAAAAATCTCTATTACATTTCTCGATAATCACCGTTGATTGTCGTTATCAATAATTATCATTACCACCATCACTTGACAA
Organism: Dendrobium huoshanense; assembly: GCA_016618105.1. Classification (NCBI taxonomy): domain Eukaryota; kingdom Viridiplantae; phylum Streptophyta; class Magnoliopsida; order Asparagales; family Orchidaceae; genus Dendrobium; species Dendrobium huoshanense. The sequence continues at coordinate 53,516,083 of CM028360.1, read as the reverse complement.
CTAACATCCAAGTACATTATTAGTCTGCAAATGTACCTATTTCGGCACAACTTCTATAATCACTACAATGGGAATCAGACAATTATTCTTAATTGGCAACCATGTTAGGTTTTCAATTTTTTGTTTTTGTTTTTATCTTTCGCGCTCTAGTTCATTTTTTTCATTATAAATCTCCTCTTGGTTAGATTCTCCCCCCATCCTCTTCCTAACTTGCTATTTTCACTATAGATAACTAGCTAACACTTTTACAAGTCCACCCTAACCCTCCACCTAACCTTTCTCTTACCTTAACAATATTCTGGTTTTCATATTCATACTTAGTAAAGTTAAATGAATATCAATGTATTGTTCGTCTTCTTTTTCAAAAAGAACTCTCAAGGTATGGGTTGGCCCAACTGGGCTATATCAAGTGAAGTACCAACCTCCGTCATTCAAGTTCTTGATAAGACATACTCCGATTGATTGATCGACTGAATAACGAAATTCATCTTGAGCAACCTTATAGCATTTTTGCTGCCCAATAGATTCTTCAAGCCTCTGTACATGTGCTCCATGGACAGTAATTGAAGAATTTGACCAAATTTGTGAAAAAGTGGATTTCTCGCCTATATAATTATATGACAGACGAGGTCTTACAACACTAATACATTAAATACTCTATCGCCATAAATTGTTTACCACATAACAAACCTAATCAAAGAAATTATGCTAATGCTAAAATGATATGCAAAAAATCATTGAAAAATCTAGACCACACATCAATCATGTAAATACTTAATTTTGCTATAATGATTATTTAAACACACTATTTCATAATAAAACTAATTATATAACCATTGAAACTAAAAAAAGGTACCAAAAAATTAAAAATTTAATGATGATTACAACATTTGAATTGAATATTAAAACCTTTGTTTGCCCCACCAGATAAGTATTTTTTAATATAAAAAAAAATTGTCATTAAATGAAAAGATAAGCATAGGTCTCTCCCATGGGGGACATGCTACATCGCCCATTCATTTTTCTATGCAAAAAGGCTCATATATATTTAGATAATGATTATCAGCTTATATTAGCAATAAAAATATAAATTCTATAATTTTTTTTTTTGTAAATTTTCAATTAATTAGTGTAAAATTGCAAAATTGATGATGATTAAAGATTATTTGAAAATCAGATTCTTTTTTTTTTAATTGATGTTTTAAACTGAGCGAATTAAAATAGGTTAAAAAATAAGCATAAACTATTGATATATTTTATAATTAATATACACATTTGATGATTGTAACACATTCAAAATAAAAAAAATAAAAAATATATAGTAATTTGAAGTTTATGAAGGAGTTTAATTGCATATCTACATTGTATGGAAACAAAAAGGACTTTGTGGGGACATTTGCTCCCTATTCAAGCTACAAAATAAGGTGAGTGTTTGTTGTATGTTGTGCCCCTTTTCTAACTTAAACAATTAACACATCAAAACCCACCATATCAACCATGGTGGGCCCATTTGATGCTTTTGGCCATCCCTTCCCATCTTCTCAATTGCTCTTCTAGCTATCCTATGAAAAATCCTCCAAATTTTCTTATATTAAATGGCCATTTTTTATTGTATCATATTTGTGTCTTATATATATGATTTTCTAATGCAATCTTTCATTTTTTTTTTTTTCATTTAGGGCTTCGAATCCAGAACGAAAGTACCTGTGATCCCCTAATATAGTGAGAATAAATTCTAACGAATGAGATAAAGACTTATGTGTGAATCTCTTGATGATATTATTAGTGCTTATTATTGGCATTTACTTTCAGGGCAAATAGGTTGGGCTCAGAGGCTCAACATAGCCTCTGATACGATGATATTTATTTCAACTTCCTCATTACTAAAATAATTGATATTCAATCGCAGTGTAAAACTGTTAACACAAATTAAGTATGCATATATCATATCAATATAGTGAGCCCTTTCCTTGCACATTTCCTTCATAATCTGCTAACTGTTAATTTAGAGCTTTGGTTAGATTACTTAGTACATGTTGTTTGTGCTTGTAGACATTGAAAGTTCATACCAACATCATGAAGGAAAATAAGTTAATAATAAAGGAGAAATGTTGTCTCTCCTTAAACTTAAAAAATTATTTTAATAAAATAGTTATGTTATTTAACAAGTGCTTACATGTAAAGCATAATGGTCCATTTGTCATTATCTTGAAACAAAAAGAAAAGTTACCACTTATATTTTATTTTGGAAGATTTATTTTAAAATTTTACTTTTCATGATCTAATTGATAAGATATCATTCTAAGTTAAAAAAAGTCACATACATATTTGTTCAAAGTAAATGCCCAATACTTTGAGGAGTGCTTACATATAATACTCAATTAGGTCAATGTTATATAAGAGAACTCTTTTTAAGATAAATTGAATAAAATAAATGAAAGTCACTAGATATATTATAAATATTAAGAGACATGGAGATAATCTAAGAAAATTTGTGAGACATGTAGCTTATCTTAGCCTAATATGATTGAATATTTGACTTCAACCATAAGATTTTGAACAGGTCCTGGTCTGATTATGTTAGGCTCGATAGAAATTTGGTTATATACACATAGGGATATACATACATGTACACGAAGACATGCAAATTTAACAATCTTTATTCGTTGACAACTCAAATTCAGCTTGATAAATTAACGAGTTGAATACGAATAAATTTTGTTTTGCACCTTTACTTAACAAATAGAGTCAAAACAATTCTTGAGCTCCGAACAACTACTAATTTACATCCCCTACCTATATGATCATATGACTAGCTTTTGTTTTATTACATTATATAGAGAACATTTCTTAGGAATTGCCTTGCCAAGCTAGCTTTAGGCAATATTCATAGCTAAAGCATGGAGCCTAAAGGGTAGCAAATGGGGAAGGAATTAATAAGCTAGACCCCACTACTTGATAGAGCATTTATCACTCTATTATGAAGGATTGGCTAAGCTATTTGTCTTTTGTAAGAATAAGGAGACAAATGAAAATGGTGGTCTCCATAGTCTTGCTTGCAGGTGAATTAAGTCTATAAAATGGCATTAAAGAATACTTAATATATATGTCTGATAGGGTTTTCAATTTCATAAAAGTTGACTTGGTTTATTACATTCGTTTGTATTTTTTAATGCTTCGTTTAGGACAGCTTTTGGCCACTGCTTTTTTGTTACTTTTAAGGAACTTTTGTAGTAAAAAGCTGTTTTAGAAAGCAGTAAAAAAGTTATACTAAACGAAGCCTAAGTTTTGGATTTTCAATTTTTCAATAATTGTTCATTTGAATGAGAAGAGGCTATTGTCAATAGTTTTAATTGTGATTAGAGGGCAATTAATGGTGTTTATTGCTTTGATGTTGAACCATGCTTTAACTAATTAAGCCAAGTTGAAGGCCTTGTAGCCTTTGCTAATTATGGTTAACAATTTTACATGTCATTTGATAGATTATGGCTGATTATATATTGTATATGAAATTCGTGTGTAATATTTTTATATGGTTTGTTTGCATACATAACGTATATGGGATATCTAATTTTGTTGTGAATTTAACACGTAAAATATATAGAGAATGGTTACTCTTTGAAACTCCTCGAAAATTGTTATTTTCTCGTCAGGGTATCTTTGAAATTGTATTTAATATTTAAGATTAAAATTTTTCAATTCAAATATGTCTCGAGATTAGTATTTGATTAATGTGATTTTTTATGACGTATCAATATGAATAAAAATTTTATTTTATAAAATATTTCAAAGAGTGAATGGAACATATTGAGAGATTTTTAAAAGTTAAGTATTCATTTATATTAGGTAATTCCACATAGATATTTGCTTTTCGACAACTAGTGTCAATGCATAATGAAGAAAACTGCTTTAGAAAATAGTAAGAAAGTTATCACAAACGAAGCTTGGGGCAGCTTTCTTACTACTTCTTAAAACATTTTTTTAATACAAAAATTTTAATTTTTATACTAAAAAGCTGCTTTAAAAAGCTATAAAAAAGTTGTCACAAACGAAGCCTTAATTATGATAGAAATTTCTACATAAAAATATTATATACTTCTTCTAATTGTTGTGATAATCTTGATTGGAAAGATTAATGTACTATCTAATACTAATGAATATTATATGATTGACAATCCCCATGCAAAGTAGCCTTTAATCCTACTCAACAGCTAAAAATTGCATTTAATTATGTCATTAAGAAAAAATAATATGTAATTTTTTATCTCCATTAACCCTAATAACTGTGCTCTTAATTATATTGTTAATTATTGGTTAGAATATCATTAACAAATGGGGGCTTATTCAATGTAGCATTTGAAGACAAATTAAGATCCATAAAATGGCATAATTACATAATTATAATAATATTAAAGCTGAGATCATGTGCTCAATTATTTATTTATTTTAATATCTAACTAATTACTTAAAAATCATTTTTTTTAAGAAAAATATAAAGTTTTTAGTAATTTATTTTTTAACAAAAGAAAAAAATATATTTTTAAGAAATAATTTGTGAATTTTATAATTAATTTAATAAATGACTGTAACTGTTCAATTTAAACTTTTGATTTCCCATATTCAAAATAATAAATCAATCAGAATAATTTATTTTTCAAATTAGATCAGTTTTTAATAAAAATGTTTTATTCATTAGATCAGTTTTTTTATTTATTTTTATTTTTTTATTTACAGTTTGTGATATTTATATCTTTTAGTAATTAAAATTATCAAGTTAGGGGTGTAAGCTAGTCGGATATTAATCGAGTTGAGCTTATTTAATTCTTGTTGTGCTCGAACTCGAGCTAGTTTATTTAGCTTGAGCTTGGCTCATTAAAAAAAAAAAAAGCTCGAACTTATTTGAAAAACTCTGGCCTGATTCGATTGTTAAGCTCAGATTCTTAGTTTTAAATTTTTTTTTTTTTAATTTTGTAAAGAATTTCACTCTTAGTAAACAAGTAAAATAATGGGAGTAAATAGAAACAATTTAAAACTGGTAAAATATATTAAAAAATACTAATTTAAATTAATTTTAAATATATGTTAAGCTAACCGAGTGGTTCGACAGGCTTATAAGTTACGAGTCAAGCAAAGCTAAGCTTGAGCTCGTATAATATATAAGCTAAAGTATAGGCTCGAGATCATACTAATAGCTTGATTCGTGAACTCATTAACGATTCATGTTTGGGCCTACTCGCAAGCTGGCTCGGCTCACCTACACCCCTATATCAAGTTAAGAAAGCAATTAATCAAAGAATGCTATATGCTCTAATGAAGACAAATTAAGTACTTTCTTAATGCAACTAAAACAAACCCAAATTAAATAATATTAAAATAATTAATTTTTATGTGTATAATCTTATTGTGTTGATCAATAGGGTAGTTATGTTGCCTCAGAACTCAAGTTTGCGTGCTTGTTGGGGCTGGTGCATTTACCCCTTGCTTGGGTTCGGGTACTTTGCATCAGGGAAATTTTTTTTTTTTTGTACAATACCTCGGTGTTTTGTACCCGAGCAACCCGATGCTATGTACATGAGCACCTCGACGTTGTAAATGTTCTTAAGCGCCCCAACACTGAACGACAGAGAGCGGAGCACTGCAGCGGTCTAGATATGACGCTGCAGGGGATCAAGATAGAGGTTTTCAAGTACCGCAGCGCTGCGAAACAAGTTGGACGGTTTTTTTTTTTTTTTTTTCCTCATTTTTTTTTTAAGGATTGCATCGCTTGGGGTTTTTTAATTGGCTTTCTCTTGTATTTATGTGGTGTTAGACATAGAGAATGGTGTAAGTGAAAAGAGAAACAATAAGAGAGAAAAGACAGATATGTACTATTCTCCCAATTTTCATAGTGAGATTCTTGATGTGGTGTGGTTCCGTAGTTTTTTCTCTAATTTAGGTTTTTTCACGTTAAATCCTGATGTACTTTACTTGTTGATTCTTTTAATTTCTTTCTTTTTTCATCATTGTGGTGTTTACTTCTCCTCATCCCCAACATTAATCACTATTAATAGCTAATTAAAAAAATAATGGTAATTAGTTTTGTTGCGCCCTGGAATATTCGCGGCGGTAGAGAAATATATAGTTTAACGTCTTAGCGTTGTACGAAGATCCAGCACACAATCAGATAAGTGAGAGGGTGTAGCGTTCATAAGAGACACAAAAGTTTTTACGTGGAAAACCCCTGAAAAAAGGGGGAAAAACCACGGGGCCTGGCCCGGTTTGAATGAATCCACTAGTATTTGTAGTCGATTACAAATGAGGCCCTTCCTTAGGAGAAGGCCTTGGATTGATGTAGCAAATGTACATCATATAGATTACATTACATGGTAAGAGTTACATATACAGGTTTGTTTGGCCTGAAGGACCGTAGTCGGCAGGAGACCGTAGTCGACAGGAGACCGTAGTCGGCCGGAGACCGTAGTCGGCCGGAGACCGTTCTCTGGTGATGGAGGTCGGACGGACCGTATTAGGCGACAGTGGTCAGAAGGACCGTAGGCGGTAGGAGATAAGGAGTCAGGTGTTAGTCCCAGTGTCACTTGGAAGATCGGATGTTGATGGTCTGGCCTTGAGTAGGACGTCGGGTCTTAAGCAGGACGTCAGGACTTAATGTCGGGCCATGAACAAGACGTCGGGTCTTTGGCAGGAAGTAGGGACTGAGTGTCAGGCCTTGAACAAGACGTCGGGTCTTTGGCAGGACGCAGGGGATGAACGTCGGGCCTTAAGGTGGTGGTCCGGCGAGGTTTTGTGGTGGTCCGGCGAGGTTCCTGCGGTGGTCCGACGAGATTCCTGCGGTGGTCTGGCGGTGGTCCGGCGATATTCTGCGGTGGTCCGGCGATGGTCCGGCGGCTGTCGAGGAGGAACTCCTTCCTTCTCTTCTCTTCTTCTCTCTCTTGCTTGGGGTCCTCTCTTGTGAAGAATGAGGGCTTTATTTATAGATTTTCTGGAGTGGCATGACCCGTAAATAGGCGTGAGATCAGGGGCGAATAGGGAGTGGTCCAATGGACGGCCGATATTGAATCCTACGATCATGCACCGTTCATTGGACATTTGAAGGCCTTAGTGATGTCGGAATTTTGTGATCTTGGGCTCGTTGGATTTGTCTCGTCGAGCCCTTCGATTCGAGTATAAGCTCGTCAAAATCGGAGTCCGTTTGGTAACTCAAATTGCGGTTTGAACCTTCCAACAGCACTTTGGATCCATGATTTGGACCCATTTGGGCTCGGATTGGGTTGATCTTGGTGTCGTTGAGTTCGTATTTCCGAGACGCTCAGTTCGACTATAAGCTTGCTAAAATCGGAGTTGGGGTGCTCTCAGAATTAATTTTTGAAGTTTCCAACTAGCTTTCGCCTCGAGATTCGTGCCCGATCAAGCTAATTTTGTGATGCCGTATCAGTTGCCCCCCTATTTTCGGACGTCGAAGCTCCGTGAGTCCGAAAATACTTGTTCCGAAATTTTACACTGACCGAATCGCAAAAAATTGCGTTCCAAAAATTAATGGTTTGCTCGAACTTGATCCTAGAGGCCCCGTTGAGCTTCAAAAGTGTCGAAATCGAGTCCGGAACGTCGAAAAACGTATCCGGGGACCCCAAAAACGTCCGAATCGGACTGTCCGGGCCGAAAATAGGGCCCGGACACGCGTAGGCGGCCGAACCGGCCGGCCGGCCAGCCGGCCGCCGCCCGCCGCTGCCGGCGCCGGCGAGCTGCCGCGCGTACAGGCGCGCCCTCCTGGCGCGCGGTTTGGCTGAGGCGGTTCCTTTTTTTTTTTTTTTTTTTTTTTTTTTGTGGGACCCACATGGGATTAAAAAATCCGAAAAAATCCCAAAAAAATCCAAAAAATTCCGAAAAAATTCTAAAAAATTCAGAAAAATTTGAATTTTTTAAGAATTCTAGAAAACTCTAGAAACTTCCCCCCTTCACTCACAAAAACTATAAATAGGCCCCTTAGGCCTTTAGAAAAATTGTTCTTCTCCTCTTTTCTTTCTTTTCTTCTCCTCTCTTCTTCTCTTCTCCCTCTGTCCTTTCTATTGAGGCCTTCCCTCGATTTTTCGAGGCCCCTCTCTTGGCAAGGAAGTCCGGAGATTTCCCCTCCTTTTCTGCTCCCTCTGTCCTTTCCATTGAGGCCTTCCCTCGATTTTTCGAGGCCCCTCTCTTGGCAAGGAAGTCCGGAGATTTCCCCTTCTTTTCTTCTCCCTCTGTCCTTTCTATTGAGGCCTTCCCTCGATTTTTCGAGGCCCCTCTCTTGGCAAGGAAGTCCGGAGATTTCCCCTCCTTTTCTTCTCCCTCTGTCCTTTCTATTGAGGCCTTCCCTCGATTTTTCGAGGCCCCTCTCTTGGCAAGGAAGTTCGGAGATTTCCCCTCCTTCTCTTCTCCCTCTGTCCTTACCATTGAGGCATTCCCTCGATTTTTCGAGGCCCCTCTCTTGGCAAGGAAGTCCGGAGATTTTCCCTTATCCCTCTCTTCTCCCTCTGTACTTACCATTGAGGCATTCCCTCGATTTTTCGAGGCCCCTCTCTTGGCAAGGAAGTCCGGAGATTTTCCCTTATCCCTCTTTTCTTCAAGAGATCTTGTGGAGTTCCGATGTTTGGTGGTTGACAATGGAGGTCGGATAGACCGTTGTAAAGAGAGAGGTTGGAATGACGGGCAAACTTCCAGCATCGGGGAGAAGTATGATGAAAGTTCGTCGACGGGCAGAGGTCCGACGACGAGTAGAAGTCCGCTGACGAGCAGAAGTTCGACGACAAGGTGAAGTCCGACGTTGTGTAGAAGTACGGCCTCAGGCAGAAGGCCGATGAAAGTTCGTCGAAGGGCAGAAGTCCAACGACGAGTAGAAGTCCGCTAACGAGCAGAAGTCTGACGTTGAGTAGAAGTCTGCTAACGAACAGAAGTCCGACGTCGAGTAGAAGTCCGCTGATGAGCAGAAGTCCGACGTCGGGTAGAAGTCCGACGTCGTGTAGAAGTACGGCCTCGGGCAGAAGACCGATGAAAGTTCGTTGACGGGCAGAAGTCCGACGACGAGTAGAAGTCCGCTGATGAGCAGAAGTTTGACGACAAGGAGAAGTCCGACGTCATGTAGAAGTACGGCCTCGGGCAGAAGTCTGATGAAAGTTCGTCGACGGGCAGAGGTCCAACGACGGGCAGAAGTCCGATGACAGGAAGAAGTTCGACGTCAGGTAGAAGTCTGCTGACGAGCAGAAGTCCGACGTCGAGTAGAAGTCCGCTGACGAGCAGAAGTCCAATGACAGGAAGAAGTTCGACGTCGGGTAGAAGTCTGCTGACGAGCAGAAGTCCGACGTCGAGTAGAAGTACTGTCAAAAGTCCTGCAAGGCAAAAGTTCAGCGACATGAGGAAATTCAAAATCGAGTAGAATTTTAACATTATGGAGAAGTCAGATGGAAATCTATTGATGACATTCTGTTGACGTTAACCAAGGATGTGAGACTTCTCCGAGGTTGTAAGTCGGAGCCCTGCTCGACGACGTTAACCTGTGTGGAAGAGGTCGGGAGAATCCACTAAGGATGTGAGACCTTTCCGAGGTTGTATGCCGGAGCCCAGCTCGACGACGTTAACCTGTATGGAAGAGGTCGGGAGAATCCACTAAGGATGTGAGACCTTTCCGAGGTTGTATGCCGGAGCCCTACTCGACGACGTTAACCTGTGTGGAAGAGGTCGGCAGAATCCACCAAGGATGTAAGACCTTTCCGAGGTTGTATGCCGGAGCCCTGCTCGACGACGTTAACCTGTGTGGAAGAGGTCGGGAGAATCCACTAAGGATGTGAGACCTTTCCGAGGTTGTATGCCGGAGCCCTACTCGACGACGTTAACCTGTATGGAAGAGGTCGGGATAATCCACTAAGGATGTGAGACCTTTCCGAGGTTGTATGCCGGAGCCCTGCTCGACGACGTTAACCTGTGTGGAAGAGGTCAGCAGAATCCACCAAGGATGTAAGACCTTTCCGAGGTTGTATGTCGGAGCCCTGCTCAACGACGTTAACCTGTGTGGAAGAGGTCGGGAGAATCCACTAAGGATGTAAGACCTTTCCGAGGTTGTATGCCGGAGCCCTGCTCGACGACGTTAACCTGTATGGAAGAGGTCGGGAGAATCCACTAAGGATGTGAGACCTTTCTGAGGTTGTATGCCGGAGCCCTGCTCGACGACGTTAACCTGTGTGGAAGAGGTCGGCAGAATCCACCAAGGATGTAAGACCTTTCCGAGGTTGTATGTCGGAGCCCTGCTCGACGACGTTAACCTGTGTGGAAGAGGTCGGGAGAATCCACTAAGGATGTGAGACCTTTCCGAGGTTGTATGCCGGAGCCCTACTCGACGACGTTAACCTGTATGGAAGAGGTCGGGAGAATCCACTAAGGATGTGAGACCTTTCCGAGGTTGTATGCCGGAGCCCTGCTCGACGACGTTAACCTGTGTGGAAGAGGTCGGCAGAATCCACCAAGGATGTAAGACCTTTCCGAGGTTGTATGTCGGAGCCCTGCTCGACGACGTTAACCTGTGTGGAAGAGGTCGGGAGGATCCACTAAGGATGTAAGACCTTTCCGCCGAGGTTGTATGTCAGAGCTTTTGCTCGACGACGTTAACCTGTGTGAAAGAGGTCGAGAGAATCCACTAAGGATGTGAGACCTTTCCGAGGTTGTATGCCGGAGCCCTGCTCGACGACGTTAACCTGTGTGGAAGAGGTCGGCAGAATCCACCAAGGATGTAAGACCTTTCCGAGGTTGTATGTCGGAGCCCTGCTCGACGACGTTAACCTGTGTGGAAGAGGTCGGGAGAATCCACTAAGGATGTAAGACCTTTCCGCCGAGGTTGTATGTCAGAGCCTTTGCTCGACGACGTTAACCTGTGTGGAAGAGGTCGAGAGAATCCACTAAAGATGTGAGACCTTTCCGAGGTTGTATGCCGGAGCCCTGCTCGACGACGTTAACCTGTGTGGAAGAGGTCGGCAGAATCCACCAAGGATGTAAGACCTTTCCGAGGTTGTATGTCGGAGCCCTGCTCGACGACGTTAACCTGTGTGGAAGAGGTCGGGAGAATCCACTAAGGATGTGAGACCTTTCCGAGATTGTATGCCGGAGCCCTGCTCGACGACGTTAACCTGTGTGGAAGAGGCCGGGAGAATCCACTAAGGATGTGAGACCTTTCCGAGGTTGTATGCCGGAGCCCTGCTCGACGACGTTAACCTGTGTGGAAGAGGTCGGGAGAATCCACCAAGGATGTAAGACCTTTCCGAGGTTGTATGTCGGAGCCTTTGCTCGACGACGTTAACCTGTGTGGAAGAGGTTGGGAGAATCCACTAAGGATGTGAGACCTTTCCGAGGTTGTATGCCGGAGCCCTGCTCGACGACGTTAACCTGTGTGGAAGAGGTCGGGAGAATCCACCAAGGATGTAAGACCTTTCCGAGGTTGTATGTCGGAGCCTTTGCTCGACGACGTTAACCTGTGTGGAAGAGGTCGAGAGAATCCACCAAGGATGTAAGACCTTTCCGAGGTTGTATGTCGGAGCCTTTGCTCGACGACGTTAACCTGTGTGGAAGAGGTCGGGAGAATCCACCAAGGATGTAGGACCTTTCCGAGGTTGTATGTCGGAGCCTTTGCTCGACGACGTTAACCTGTGTGGAAGAGGTCAAATCGGATCCCCCTGGGATCGATTTTGTCTTGATTGGGAGGGGGCGAATGCCGCGTGTATCCCGAATCAAAGATAATGAAGGGTCTATTTTTAGACCGTTACTACCTTTTTGAGGTCGAGGTTAAGACCATGCCCAAGGAGTAGAAGTCCAACAAGGGACTTTATATGCAATTGATTTGAAGTATCCTTGCATTCGCTCGGATATTCCTGAAATATCAACTTGATGTTGAAGGTATTGGAGGATCTATTTGACCATGGTTTGAGTCAAAGTTGCCCCTCAGTCCGCATCTGCTTCTTATGATATTGATGCTATGTATGATCTTTTGAGATTAGAGCACTAATTGCCCCCCAGTCGGGAATCACTTTCCCACAGACGGCGCCAAACTGTTGCGTCCTGGAATATTCGCGGCGGTAGAGAAATATATAGTTTAACGTCTTAGCGTTGTACGAAGATCCAGCACACAATCAGATAAGTGAGAGGGTGTAGCGTTCATAAGAGACACAAAAGTTTTTACGTGGAAAACCCCTGAAAAAAGGGGGAAAAACCACGGGGCCTGGCCCGGTTTGAATGAATCCACTAGTATTTGTAGTCGATTACAAATGAGGCCCTTCCTTAGGAGAAGGCCTTGGATTGATGTAGCAAATGTACATCATATAGATTACATTACATGGTAAGAGTTACATATACAGGTTTGTTTGGCCTGAAGGACCGTAGTCGGCAGGAGACCGTAGTCGACAGGAGACCGTAGTCGGCCGGAGACCGTAGTCGGCCGGAGACCGTTCTCTGGTGATGGAGGTCGGACGGACCGTATTAGGCGACAGTGGTCAGAAGGACCGTAGGCGGTAGGAGATAAGGAGTCAGGTGTTAGTCCCAGTGTCACTTGGAAGATCGGATGTTGATGGTCTGGCCTTGAGTAGGACGTCGGGTCTTAAGCAGGACGTCAGGACTTAATGTCGGGCCATGAACAAGACGTCGGGTCTTTGGCAGGAAGTAGGGACTGAGTGTCAGGCCTTGAACAAGACGTCGGGTCTTTGGCAGGACGCAGGGGATGAACGTCGGGCCTTAAGGTGGTGGTCCGGCGAGGTTTTGTGGTGGTCCGGCGAGGTTCCTGCGGTGGTCCGACGAGATTCCTGCGGTGGTCTGGCGGTGGTCCGGCGATATTCTGCGGTGGTCCGGCGATGGTCCGGCGGCTGTCGAGGAGGAACTCCTTCCTTCTCTTCTCTTCTTCTCTCTCTTGCTTGGGGTCCTCTCTTGTGAAGAATGAGGGCTTTATTTATAGATTTTCTGGAGTGGCATGACCCGTAAATAGGCGTGAGATCAGGGGCGAATAGGGAGTGGTCCAATGGACGGCCGATATTGAATCCTACGATCATGCACCGTTCATTGGACATTTGAAGGCCTTAGTGATGTCGGAATTTTGTGATCTTGGGCTCGTTGGATTTGTCTCGTCGAGCCCTTCGATTCGAGTATAAGCTCGTCAAAATCGGAGTCCGTTTGGTAACTCAAATTGCGGTTTGAACCTTCCAACAGCACTTTGGATCCATGATTTGGACCCATTTGGGCTCGGATTGGGTTGATCTTGGTGTCGTTGAGTTTGTATTTCCGAGACGCTCAGTTCGACTATAAGCTTGCTAAAATCGGAGTTGGGGTGCTCTCAGAATTAATTTTTGAAGTTTCCAACTAGCTTTCGCCTCGAGATTCGTGCCCGATCAAGCTAATTTTGTGATGCCGTATCAAGTTTTTTTTATTATTTTAATAAATGGTCCACTTGCAATAATGGTGGAATACAAAGTTCATTTTATTCCATTATCCTCTATGATTGATAAGTACATAACAGGCTTCAACACATGATGATGTCTTTAACCTATTCATGCAATGGCATATGCATGAATCCTCAATATTTATTCAACTAATCATATTTTACAAATTTACCATTTCCATTATGAAAGCCTCAAATTATAAATAATTATTTTTTTATTGTACATTTAATGACTTAATTAATAAAATAAATATATTTTGTTTTCACAATTACCTTTTATATTAGCATGCACCTTGAATAAGAAAAAAATATGATTTTGTTCATATGATATTTTGGTTATTATTAAAATATTGAATTGTAGTAGTTTTTTGTAGAAATGATATATTGAAAAAATTTAGTATTTTTTTATAAAATGTAAGTAAAAGTATTTTAGTCATATTTTTATTTATAACTATTTAATTTTTTAGAAAATATGATTAAAATTTTTATCCACACATTCATAAGTCAAAATTAAAAAAAAAATGCATGTAAATAAGGTAATGGTAGCCAAATTAATTATGTTATTTTTATTAAAAAAAATTAAATTTTTTATTAAAAATTAAGTATTAAGTTATTTATTTTTCTTTAAAATAATTATAGCTCAAATTTATGATAGTGAATCAATAAAAAGAGGAAATTATAGACTATCAACATCACAAATCCTAAGTTGAAATTAAAGGTTTGAATTAACAAAAAATTAAAAGTCTTTGATCATAAATTGATGAATTTAAGCAAATGAAATACTATAAAATATATTTATATATGTAAATATTATAAGACCACATATGATTACCCTAACTCCCTTTTATCAGGCCTTGTGCCAATTTTGAAATAAGATCTTCTTGAGATTTCTTCTAGTGTTTTGTTTGCAAGTGATCACATGTCTTTGTTTTCATGGAAATTAAATGTGCAAAATCATGACAACCTCATTGATCAATGTGTTCCACTATTTGAAGCAACTTGATTTTGGAGATCTCACATGTTCCTTATATATCTTTTCTATGGCTAGGGTTTTTGGAGGCTTGATGGAAGAGGAAGGAAATTTTTTTCTTATGAGGTAATTCTATGCAGTAAGATTATATTAATATATGGGTGTACTTAGATATTGGGAAAGGGCTTATGGGCATGCATTTTATACACGACTATTGCGACCTCTTTTTGTCTTAGTAGATTAGATTCTCTTGCATCTTTCACATATGCACGCTTGCCTGATTTTCATATCTTTATGATTGTGTTTTCTCTCTCTACTTTATGCTTACTAAATGTATATTATTCTCAATCCAAGTGACGCTTCTGAATTATAGCTTTGAATGCCCTCTTCATTATAATAAACATATCTTTCTACACAATTCTTAATATGTCTATGAAATTTGAGATTGAGAAGTTTGACAAGTAAATACAATTTTGGCCTTTAAAAAATAAAGATCTATGTAGACTTCGTCGAAAAAGGTCTTGTAATTGATCTCATAGGACATTCAAAGATGCCTATGATCTTGAGTAAAAAGAAAAGATATTGATAGATGAAATAATAATTAAAAAAGTTCATTTGTGCTTGGCATATGAGATCTTCTTTGGTGTTGTGGAGAACATAATTATTTAAGATTTATGGCTCAAGTTGAAGTCACTATTTAAATAACTATAAGAGCTCTCAAGATACATCTCAATAGGGGTATTGTAGTAGGATAGGGTTCAAGATTATATGATGTTGGATAATAACTTCTTATCAAAACATAGATATCAATCATAGATTTAACATTATCATTATTATCATTGGATCAGTCAGTGCTGAAGAATTCAAAGTATTGTGCTCTAATTATATGCCCTAGTTTTATTGAAATAATTATGCTCCTCAAGAGTCACTGGCATAACTAACCATCTACATCACTAAGCTTGTTTTCAAGTTGGTCCAACAAGGTGCTTACAAAGAAAATGCACCCATGTATGTCACCTAGTCTTTTGTTAATTAAATAGAACTCAATCTAAGTCTTACACACATTCTATTAATAATGGCACATGTCATAACTCATCACCACCACCTCATCAATATTTTTCTTGAGGAGACTTATGTCCCCTCGCTTCTTCTCCATATCTATAAATAGAAGGTTTGTCCTATTCTCCACAACCACCCATATGGAGACAAGGACCAATATTTTCTTAGTGGCCCTTGGTGTGTCTTAATTGGCCTTCATATCTACCTCATGTAGTTGCTTATATACTTGTTATAAGAGCTTCTTTATCCTGGATAAGAGAATCTTGACCTACTTATCCCATATGCCCCTAGCGGTGGTAAGTGTCATAATCTCAAGGAAGAGCATGAAGAAGAAAGTCATATCGAGCATCCACACGAACCTAACCATCTTTTATGAGGGATGAAAAACAAATTATATCATCATAAAAAGAGGCCCACCTCCTCCTCTCTACAATGTAACCATAATTTAATAACTCCTTAGAGTTATCTCCTTCCTCTTGATCCTGGGCTCTATGAAAACCCTATAGTTAAGTCAAGATTTTCCTATTTCAATTAATAGTTTCTCCATGGGTTATATCCATGAAATATTTAGTGAGGATATGTGAAAAATTCCTTGCGCTTGAATGAACATCATAATGTTGGTAAATGCCTTCTTAGTATACTTCATGTCATAGTCCTAAAATAATTTACTTTAACCTTTTTTAGATGCATGAATTCCTAAATACTCAAGGTATCATTAACCCACTTGGTATAACATTATCAGTGGCTTATCAGTAGTTAGGTTGCTCTAAATTTTAATGGCTTTAGACAAATTGATTTTTATAACAGGTGATTTCTATAGGTTTGTATGTCATACTATGTTAATGGGTTGTCCACTATAAGGTTACTAGTTATTTTCTTGTCATTTGAAAGTGTTTCTGATGTAGGCTCTTCCAGCAAACGGCAAAAGCAAACATAATTCAATGGAACAGTAGCAGCTCTGCAGACTTGCGAGAGCTAAAACTGGTATTTCGTTTAATAAAAACTGAAGCTCCCTTCATACAGTACCTACTATCCTTTTAATACCTCCTGGCTAAAAACAGAAAAGCAGTAAAAAAAGGTATAAAATGTGCTGTGTAATAAAAAGGGTACTAAGAAGAGTGGAATGAGGCATTCCACTACTAACTAACTAAAGCAGCAATAGGTAAAATAGTCCGCCAGTGAAATGTAAGTAAAATATTCCTGTCTGTGGTATAATGTTCCGCATCAATTTATTGTGGGGCTTTTATCAACGGGTGTCCAATTTTTTTCTATTTACTAGCAATTTTGATAAATAAAATCACATATTTCTTCTTCTTTTTTTTCTCCGAAATTGCTATCTCCCACAGCATCTTAGAAGCACATTTCATCTTCTATAAAGGCACTTATGGAATAATAATGATAACATGGAAGAATCAAATGTCAAATAGAGGAATGTTTCTAATTCCTAATAATACTTAAAGCGCTTTGAAATATTGAAATGTACTCTTTAAGTTTTTATCTTTTGAATGGTTGCATCCCAATCCTACATGTGGCTTATTGACAGTGACACTCTAGATTCCTTCTCGAGCATTCCTCTTGATAGTTTTCATGATGTTTGTGAATATGTAGCACTATATCTACTCCTATAAAAGCTCATGCAACAATATTAATATAATATTATTATGTGTCTCATAAAATTTATGGTGATGAAGTTAGAGAATTTATTTTATTAGCATTTGTATGAAAACTTATTACACACTTGGTCAAAAGAGGAGTTGCAAGAGAGGTACACCAACATTTTTATATGAAATGCCCAAAAGGAAAAAAATCACGAGGCCTAACCTAGCTAAAATGATTTAACCAGTGTTTGTCATCGATCACAAACGATACAATTTATCATGATTGAGAAAGATATTGATACAATATAATAAATATAACCTCTATAGAATGAATTCTATAGTTGATTTAGTAAAGCCTATGGCATAGGAGTTGTCTTCAAGGGATCATTTGTCTTATATTTAGTTGTACTCTTTTAATTAGGAGATAATAGAGGTTGAAAAATCCAGCATAAATCCTAATACTTATGTTGAAATCAGAGTTGGAGTTGATGGCATGTGTCGGTCTTAAGTGATGGTGTTCATTGGTGTAGGTAATGAAGCCAACTAGCTTCGGTGTGGCTAGGTAGGGCTGTCAACAACTGACCCGACCCGAAAACTCGACAAGAACCCGACACGAAAAATTCAGGTTCGGGTTGACCCGTTTAGTAGACGGGTCGGGTTCGGGTTTTAAATTTGGACCCGTATAACAATCGGGTCTGGTTCGGGTCAACCCGGTAACCCGATTCCGACCCGAAAACAACCCGCATCAATAAGGCTTTTAATAACGTTGAGCGGTCCATCGAGGCATCGAGCCGAGCGGATAGCTGAGTGAGAGCTATCGTTTTAGACTTTTAGGGATTTCTCATTTCTGAGTTAGGGTTTCTCTATCTCCGACTCCGAGACTCCGACGCCATTCTCCGACTCTCTCAGTCTCTCGCTTCTTACCTTCCTCCAGGCCGTTCGCACTCGCAGTTCACACCATTTGGAATTTGGTCATCCTTGCTTGGTATATAAGACTGTAATCACTAGTCAGTGAACTCATTACTCATGAATAATTTTGGTTTCATTTTTTAGAAGTATTTTGGCTGAGTTTTGGTTTCTAATCGACTGATCTACTATTCTACATTATTTCTACTCTTCCTTTATTTCACACTTATCAATATGGAAGTTAGGGTTTGCAGTTTTTGTAGATTAGGGTTTGCAGGTTGCTATTTTTGTCTTTTTGACATTTGGTTTTGTAGATTAGGGCTTGCAGTCCTGTTGTTTATCATATTCTTGAGTTTGATAAATGTCTTTTGAGTTTTTTGGCATCTCATATGTCGGCATGCCGTCTGCGCCTCTGCGGGTTGGGACTCGGGAAATCTGCTTTTCATTTATCTTTTGCTATTACAGTGAATCAGTGATTACACAATACACAAATATAAATTGTTGTTATGAATTTGTTATTTATTAAGTTGTTAACTTGTTATGTTGGATTGTTGCCTTGTTGGACACTTGTAGTCTCGGACTTGGACTGTTGGTGTTAAAACAGTAGATATTAAGATATCTTGATGTTTTATTACATTATTAGTTTTCTTCTTTAATATTTTGTAAGTATGTGTTTTTTTGGTGTTTAGATGGAGGGTTCTAATACAATTGTTGACAGTAATCCTCTCGAGCAAAATGAGGAAGAGGCTATTGATAATGACGTAGAATGTGATAGTGATGAGTATAACAATGTGGATGTGGGTGAGGACCGTGAGATGGTGATAATGCAGTTCAAAATGAACAACAAAATAAAATAAAAAAGAGGAGGTTGACCTCTACTGTTTGGGGACATTATGAAATGTTGCCAGTTGGTAATGATGGCAAATAATGTTGCAAATGTAAGAAATGTGGGGCAACTTACTTGTTTGATAGTAAAAATGAGACAGGTAATCTGAGACGTCACATTCAGAACTGTAAGAAGCGGGACTCCCATGATATTGGTGTAACGACCCCAAGATCCGTGTAGCGAAAGGATTCATCTGATCGTTCTGATCGAACTCCATTCCAGTTGCCTTGCTCGGACCTGAAAATTTTAACCACATATAATGAGCTTACAAAGCCCAGCAGGTCACCAAAGCCTAGAACTGAAATCAAAGCACGGCGATGCTATCAATATGCATGTCAATCTATCAAATCCGTATCAGTCAATGGTCAATGAGTTTATGCAGCGGAAATCCATAGTCAATAAAACCAGTCAATGCAGCGGCAGACAAATCGATAAATCAATTCAATCAATCAATATTCGTCAATCAAAATGATACGGTCAAATCAGTATGATCTAATCAATGAAGTCAATCGAGAAAAGCGATACGAGACAATGAATCTATAAAACAGTCCATACGGTGTAGAACAGTAGCAACAGTGAATCTATAAGTCTATAGGCAGCAATACAAATACGATGTCCATGTCCATGCTATCAATGCAGTATCTATATCTATCAATGTTCATATCAATGCTCGGTAGTCAATCGATGAAATCAGTGAAATCGTACGATACAGTAAATCCAATCAAAGTTGATAAAGCAGGAATCTATAAAACAATGAAATCTATAAAGCAATACAGTGAACATGCATTTCAATACTATATACTGAACAATGTATAATCAATGGTCATGTTGCTGTTGTAGAATTCATATTGCTGTTGTAGATATCAATACATTGGTTCTATGAAAAGAGTCGTCACTCTATTGCCCGTCGGCTTATAATCTCCTTATGACTCCCATCGTTATATCCATGATCCATGATCTATGATTTAAAGGAAAGCCCGTCGGCCCACCATCCTGTACAGGTATCATCTCCAACCGATGTTCAACCAGGTTATACGTGTTCCAGTATCAATAATCAATCAATAATCAATATTAGAGCAATCATATCAATAATCATATTTATATCGATTCAATCTATCAGTTTCATACAATTCAGGAATCATACGAAAATCGGGCAGCATAACGGTAGTCGGTCAAAATTACACAAAAATCCTGCAAAAAGACATAATATCCAAATCTTTCCAAATTACAATAGAATATCTATAACATCAATACAAGACTATCGATCTATAGAATCCAAATCAAATCAGGTCCTGATATTATTCTATTCGATTAAAATCACGTAGAATCAATTCCGACCGGTAAAATCTTCGTAGAAACAGTCAAATCGTGTACAATAATCATATCTATAACATATCAGAAGTTGTGTGGTGGAAGTTGTGTCAAATCGAAATCATGTCGAAAAGTCGACTACGAAAACACAAAACAAATCCCAACTCGGTCAAAACACAACATCTTTGAAAACAGAAACAGGGTTCGGAGTCCTTACCACGAGATCTTCACTTTCTCTAACAGCAGCGTCGGACGAAAAGCGCTCCGCGGTCTCCGAAAACCAGCTTTTCTCTTTTTCCTTTTCTCTTTCTCTCTCCTCAGATATTTCTGATTTTATAAAATGATTTCTCTCTCCTCAAAACGAGCTGATTTTCCTTATATCATACACTGATCGGCCTGGCCGATCGTCTCGATCGGCCTGGACGATCAGACCAATTCTGGTCGTCCTGGCCGATACTCCAGGGCGATGATCAGGACGATTTTGTGAACAGTGCAGATCGTCCTGGACGATCTCAATATCGTCCTGGACGATTCTGTCCAGAAATAGCTCCAGAAATCAGCTGTTTTCAATGCACTGATCGGCCTGGACGATCCAAACTTCGTCCTGGCCGATTCTGGGAGGAAAATCCAATTCAGAGAGGAACAGTAAGGGAACGAGATATTACAATCTCCCCACCTTAGAAAAATGTCGTCCCGACATTTCCCTACAGGTACGAAGCAAAAACAGACAATGCAAAACGATTCGATCGAAATCCAAATCCAAATCAAAACTCGTCGGAATCCATACAGAACACACAATGCAATCAATCAAATGTCAATTACTATGTATGCAGAATGAATTCATTCTATCAAACTATCAATCAAATCCTTTCACTACACTTGCTCTGATACCAATTGTAACGACCCCAAGATCCGTGTAGCGAAAGGATTCATCTAATCGTTCTGATCGAACTCCATTCCAGTTGCCTTGCTCGGACCTGAAAATTTTAACCACATATAATGAGCTTACAAAGCCCAGCAGGTCACCAAAGCCTACAACTGAAATCAAAGCACGGCGATGCTATCAATATGCATGTCAATCTATCAAATCCGTATCAGTCAATGGTCAATGAGTTTATGCAGCGGAAATCCATAGTCAATAAAACCAGTCAATGCAGCGGCAGACAAATCGATAAATCAATTCAATCAATCAATATTCGTCAATCAAAATGATACGGTCAAATCAGTACGATCTAATCAATGAAGTCAATCGAGAAAAGCGATACGAGACAATGAATCTATAAAACAGTCCATACGGTGTAGAACAGTAGCAACAGTGAATCTATAAGTCTATAGGCAGCAATACAAATACGATGTCCATGTCCATGCTATCAATGCAGTATCTATATCTATCAATGTTAATATCAATGCTCGGTAGTCAATCGATGAAATCAGTGAAATCGTACGATACAATAAATCCAATCAAAGTTGATAAAGCAGGAATCTATAAAACAATGAAATCTATAAAGCAATACAGTGAACATGCATTTCAATACTATATACTGAACAATGTATAATCAATGGTCATGTTGCTGTTGTAGAATTCATATTGCTGTTGTAGATATCAATACATTGGTTCTATGAAAAGAGTCGTCACTCTATTGCCCGTCGGCTTATAATCTCCTTATGACTCCCATCGTTATATCCATGATCCATGATCTATGATTTAAAGGAAAGCCCGTCGGCCCACCATCCTGTACAGGTATCATCTCCAACCAATGTTCAACCAGGTTATACGTGTTCCAGTATCAATAATCAATCAATAATCAATATTAGAGCAATCATATCAATAATCATATCTATATCGATTCAATCTATCAGTTTCATACAATTCAGGAATCATACGAAAATCGGGCAGCATAACGGTAGTCGGTCAAAATTACACAAAAATCCTGCAAAAAGACATAATATCCAAATCTTTCCAAATTACAATAGAATATCTATAACATCAATACAAGACTATCGATCTATAGAATCCAAATCAAATCAGGTCCTGATATTATTCTATTCGATTAAAATCACGTAGAATCAATTCCGACCGGTAAAATCTTCGTAGAATACAGTCAAATCGTGTACAATAATCATATCTATAACATATCAGAAGTTGTGCGGTGGAAGTTGTGTCAAATAGAAATCATGTCGAAAAGTCGACTACGAAAACACAAAACAAATCCCAACTCGGTCAAAACACAACATCTTTGAAAACAGAAACAGGGTTCGGAGTCCTTACCACGAGATCTTCACTTTCTCCAACAGCAGCGTCAGACGAAAAGCGCTCCGCGGTCTCCGAAAACCAGCTTTTCTCTTTTTCCTTTTCTCTTTCTCTCTCCTCAGATATTTCTGATTTTATAAAATGATTTCTCTCTCCTCAAAACGAGCTGATTTTCCTTATATCATACACTGATCGGCCTGGCCGATCGTCTCGATCGGCCTGGACGATCAGACCAATTCTGGTCGTCCTGGCCGATACTCCAAGGCGATGATCAGGACGATTTTGTGAACAGTGCAGATCGTCCTGGACGATCTCAATATCGTCCTGGACGATTCTGTCCAGAAATAGCTCCAGAAATCAGCTGTTTTCAATGCACTGATCGGCCTGGACGATCCAAACTTCGTCCTGGCCGATTCTGGGAGGAAAATCCAATTCAGAGAGGAACAGTAAGGGAACGAGATATTACAATTGGTCAACTTATTCTTCAAAGTAACACAAGCACTTCTATTTCTATGGTTGAAAATAAATTTGATTATCATGAATTTCGTTGTTTGTTTACTGCATGCATAATTAAGCATGACTTACCTTTTCAGTGTGTGGAATGGTCTGATGTTAGAACATTACTTTGATAATTGAGTCCTGATTTAAAAATTTTATCCAGAAATACAGCACGAAATGACTGTAAGAAATTGTTCATTAAGGAGAAAGCATAGATACAATCCCTTCTATGTATCTGTAAGAGTAGAGTTTCTTTAACCTCAGGTCTCTAGAATGGCTCGTGATGTGTTGTGCATTCCAATCTCTACTGTTGCATCGGAAAGTACTTTTAGCAATGGGGGTAGGACTTCTAGACCAATATAGAAGTGCATTGAAACATGATATTGTAGAAGCATTGGTTGTTGACCTCAATTTTCGTACGAGCGCCTTCAAGGATCTTCGAACAATTTAATCGAACCCCGTCGAACCAAATTCAAGCTCGAGTTAACTCGAATCAAGTTGAATTAGGCCCGACTAAGTTTAGTTAAACTCGATCGATGTCCGCGAACCTCGTCGAGAAAACATTTGGGTTTAATCGGCATTAATCTCAGTCTAATTTTCATTAAATCAGCCTTGTTGAGCCGCATTGAGCCCAGGTTCTTTTGATCTGACCCAAGTTAAGTTTAATTTGAGATCAAATCTGACCTAATTTAGCCTAAAATAATTTTAATTAAACTTCAATTCGCTTTTTACTGAATTCAAATATGGTACTCATATCAGGAATTCGATCGAGTAATCCTGATTAAATGGGCAGTTGGCGTGGTCCTCTTCCCCGGATGCTGGCGATCTCCCGCAGACAAGGCAGAGATATGAAGCAGAAAATGGGCCTATTCGCGTGAATTCGGACGACTGGAATGGTAGATGTAAATTGGCGGGCTTCCTCTTCCAGCAACGGACGATATTTTACTCGTGAAGAAGGCTCTTCCTCTGGACTTCTTCGAAAAGAAAATTCTCTCCCTCTTCCGAGCGATCGGTCTCTCTCGGCATTCCTCCCCAGCACTCACGCCCTCTCTCTCACGAACTCCCTCTTCTCCCTCTCTCATTTTCTCTGTCCTGAACCGACGGGCCGAAGCTCTTTTGGCGTTCGTGAGCCTCAGCCGGACGCCCGACCTCCCTGAGTTCGCAACTCCAGCCCCAACCTAGGCGGGATCCTCACTCCGAAGCCCCTCTCTCCCTCTCGGTCTCCCTCCGTTCGCGAGCCTCGACCGACGCCGAATCCCTCTCGGTCTCCCTCCGTTCGCGAACCCCGACCGACGTCGAAGCTTCTTCTACTTCCAGCCAGGTCCGACGCCTCCAGCCGTCCCGCACGCCTGGATCTACCCGAAATCCCCTTCTTTGCAAGGTGAGTATCTCACTATCTCCCTCCTTTTTCTCCTTCTTGCCTGCTTACTTCCCACATCCCTTTGCTTAGATCCCTTCAACCTTTGATCTTAAAAAAAAAAATATGCATGGGAAGAAGAAGAAAACATGACTTGAATTCCTATAAGTTTTTTTTTCTTTAATGTCTTGAATGAAGTCGATTTACACTTTGTGTTGTTATGGCAAAATTTTGGAAGATAAGTATTTCTCTTGTGTTGAAAATGTGGCTATCTTGAACTTGAATAGCTCTTCACTTTGAGTTTTCTTAGAAAGAATAGGTGTGATGTGATAATATGTTCAAAGGAAATTGCTTCACCATTCATTGGATTTTTGCATACTAGTTATTTGATCAAATGCTTCAGAGATATCGTTTTTTTTTTATCCTTCCTTTTTATTTGAATATCATGCATAGAAAGTCTCATTATTGAAACATTGGAAGGTATGGTTATGAGGTTGGCTAAATACCCCTTTCTCTTCTCGAAGCATTAGACATAAATTCCCTTTTTTTTATTTGGTAGTCAAAAGGATGTTTGGTGCAAGATATGGAGGTTACCATGATTTATCTAATTTCATGAACTTTGACATTGGTAGCTTACAAGTTCACAAGTTTGGATGGTTTGCCCCTCAAATTTACTTTGTTATTTGTACTGACGTTTTTTTTAAGTGATAAACTCAAGTCAAGTGAAGGTGGTTTTTCACTGTTTGTTACAAGAATGGTACCATGCTATTGTCAAGACTTGTTGAAACTGAAATCTAAAAAAAATGTGTTCTCTCTTAGGAAAAGAATTTATTGAATATTGTGACATTTCTTTGTTTTAAAGCCTTTTGTGAATGCATGGGTTTTCATCAAACTTATTTGGAAATATTTGAGAATGGTTCACATTCAATGTTGTGTTCCGATGTCATCCCTCAATTAAAATTCATGGACTTGTTGGAGACTTTATTTCGAGTAACATGAATGGATCTTGTGAAATCTATATCTTGTTTTGCATTTATTATTAGAATGGTAGGGAAGGTGGGCTGATTTCTCTTCCTTCCAATAAAACCACGCAGATTTTATATTTTTGGCAAGCAGTGACTATCTATATTTGACATTAAGTGAAATATAAGGATTTGCTGAAAGGTCGCACATGCTACATAGTTCAATCCTTGAAAATGTTTGGCTTGAATGCAAGATTGCGCAAGTTGTGATGATATTTATTCTTATGGTTTTATCTGAAAAGATGTGTATGTTTTCTTTCCTAATAGTGAGCTTTCGTGATACTTTCACGAAGTATATTAGAGAGGTGTTAGAAAACATGCATGTTATCCTCTCTTTTGTTGACAAGCATCTATGGTCGGTTATATTTTGAGAAGTTTCTTGGAGGAAAATCTGAGGCCTTTTGCAGCAAGTTTTATTTCTTATGATTACAACTTAGTTGGGGATTCTATGTTAAATGATTTATTTGTTTGCTATTTGGTTTGGGATAGCATGATTTCAATTTTCTTTCTCAAGTACATATGATCTCTTTCTCTTGGCTCATGTAGTGGTGGCGTGTTTCTTTTCATAAGCATGTGTATCTTGTTCTCGTTCATGATTAAGTTCACCCTTTTGATGCTACATGTATATGGTTGGAGAAAGTTAAAACAAAAAGTGCATAACTATTCCAAACCTACACTCCTACATGATTTATATTTTAGTTTGTATTTGTAGAGGAAGCATGAATCGTTTAAAGCTAAGAGAATGATATTTTAGCATCGTGCAAATATTCAAACAAGTGCAGAATTTGAGGTTTTATTGCTATTTATAGACTTAGGATGCATGTTCCTTATATGATAGAGACTTTTAAAACAAAAACCTAGTGACACATTTTCCTAGATTTTGATTTTGTTTTCTTAATTCACTAATAATCAACTAACCAATTTTAATCTAATTCTAAAAATCTATTAAAATACCTAATTCTTAATCAGATTATAACTAACATTCATAATCATTAAATTATGAATTTAAATCATAAACCTAATTCAATTATAACTAATTTAATAATTAACTTTTAACCAATCTAAAATCTAAAAGATGTAGATTATATTAAGAGATTAAGTTACAAATTAAACTCATCAGGATAAAAGATTCTTAAATATCAAACTTAGAATAATCTTTTAAAAGTAATCAACAAATCCCTTAATACACAACAACCGCTCTAAAATTGAAGTTTAATGGATGGACTACTCCGGACTGCGAGGCGAAGTGTTCTAAGGAGGCTGGTTCCTCGAGCCTGGTGGCACAACGTCACGAATGGATCTAATGGAGCGTCAAAACCTAAAATTAATCTTTCTAACTGGCCTAATTCAAACCTTAATAATAAAAATGTTTAATCTACTTTTTCCTTTTCTTTTTTTAACAACAAACTAAAACAATAATCTAACAAAGTTAATTATCACTGGGTAACCCAGGCCTACGAGGCTATTAAGTTAGCCCCAAGGAGGGTGAAATAAACCTCACGGTCTCGGTGTGAAACAAAAGTGATAATTAATCAAACACTAAAATAAAACATCTCTAAAATCAATCTCAAAACACTAAGATTTGAATTTTAACTAAAATCTTTCCTTTGCCCCTTTCAACAAAAAAAAATACAAATAACTCTAACTAAACTAACCCTATATAGGATCTACCAAAGCCACACAGCCTACACACACTTAGATGAGTTTGCTAGGACACGACTATTAGCTTTAGGTTAGGTTGTTGCTCTGCTTTTCTTTTCTGTTCTTTGTTGTGACGCTCTGCATGTGACCCGTGTGCTGGTTGTTTTTGTTACATGTTGTAGTATTTTTGTGATGTTGTTTTGTACTGTTTTGCTAGCTTTTCTTCCCGCACTGTTGCTGTGAACGTTAGAATACCCATAGGTTAGGCACGTTCTTTTATACTAATGCTGTGTTACTGCAAGTGGCTGTGCTCATACAGCGCTAAAAAGGGGGCTAAAAATTAAAAATAATTATTCATAACTGCTTTAGGTACCTGCTTCAGCTGCTTAGCCCCCAATAATCAAAGCACGGTCAAGTGATTGATGTGAGCATTTCTTTTATTCATATATAACTGCTTGGATGAATTCTTATTATAAACTGCTTAGGATAACCCCTACAGGAGAGTCGAGATTTTCTATTTTCAATAATGTAATGTATTTGATAGTAATTGTTGTGAAGATCTAAAAATACGGTATTTTTAAGGAGATAGGAATCCAAAGGGAAAAGTAAACCCCTACAGAGGGTTTCCTTTTTCATTTGGATATCCTTTTGGAGCGTTCACTACGAGGAATCTAAAGGGAAAAGTAAACCCCTACAGGGAGTTTCCTTTTTCATTTGGGCATCCTTTTGGAGGACATACTACGAGGAGTCCGAAGAGCTGAAGATGATCCAAATACGAATCAAGGGAGTGAAGAAGAAGACTGAAGGCTGAAGATATAAAAAAGCCTTATTTTAAGATTTGCGTCGTTTCCGGGTTGTTGTCGGTGGAGTCCGGCCACCATTACTTTCTGTACTCTATGATGTAATATTGAATGACACTTGCCATGGACACTCTTTTCCGTGGGATTTTGTTGTTTCTGTTGTGTTTTGTTTACTTTGACTGCGTAGTAGAACCAGCATGCTTTTCTTAGGTTTCTGTTCTGCATGTGCTTGCGCCTGACTGTTAGGCTCTTTTAGGATAAAAATTCTTCTACTCGTAATTAATAATAAAAGTTTAAGATTAACTCACATAGAAACATAACGATTTTAGGGAATAGCCGGAATCGTCCGGGGTCGCATACATGCATTCTCTCTTCTTTCAGACAAATTTCCTCACCTACGGGTAGAGTCCGGATAATCTGGCCTATGAGGATGAAGTGCCGGACCTGGGGAAGTTTAGTCATTCAAAAAATTATTTTTATAAGCCTTTTTTAAAATTTCATACATTTCTGATTTGGAGACTTTAATCAGCATAATTGCATTAGCAACTAACTAAAATTAAAATTTAATTGCATTAGTTTTAGAAGCATAATATCATTCATAAGTGTGGGATCACTTAGGAAATTTCCTAGTTGTCGATCCCAAATTTCAGTGTCTAACTACCCACCCATCTCTCATATAGACCGGATAGCATGGATTTTACACGGTTAGGAGATTTTAGCTGGCTTCCTTTGTCAGGCAAGGAATAAGTCCAGGACTGCATTAGTTAGGTCGTAGATATTAGTGTTGTGTGTACAACGCTATATCTTCTATAGATTTAGGATCTAAAGGTGAGGGGTACGAGTGTACCTTTATACGCCTTATTGGTGGATAAGCCTCCTTGTCTCTCGGATGTTATAAATCTTACCTATCCGCGTCATACAGATGACGCCGCCTTCCTTTTTCTCTCATGCTTGTTCGAATGTGTTGTCCTTTCTTTTTCTCCAGTTTTTTGCTTCTTAGAACTGATCGGATGATTGACTGAACCATGCGTGATCGATTGAGCCAAATTGGAACCTTTCTTCCTTTTGATTAGGAAAGCCTAGAAACCCCTTTGCACTAAACCCATTTGGAGAAGATAATCTAACATCCTTAATCGAGAGTTTTCTTAAGTCAAGGCTTAGGATGTAATTAACTACGAGGGCTTGCGCCTGTAGGAAACCGATCCCCACAATCAAATAAACCACATTCGAGCTGATGCATCAAATGGAGGAAATCTCGTGAACTTTTGGGTTATAGATATTATTATTCATCGAGGTTGGTAGATGAAAGCCGCTATCATTCATGGCTAATCGTATCTATAACTCCATCTGCTCTTCCATCGGCCTGCTTATGTCGATTGTAAAGGTCTACGACCATTTTGTCCTACGGGATAGTATAATCGTACCCTTTGCATCCGAACCACATGAGCGGAATCCTTTCGAAGACCCACATATTTCTGGCAACCACGGTGGGACAGGTTTCTCTCTCTATCTTCTGATGTTAAATTATCTTCTTTTGTGTGCATTCCGGGTTTTGTGTTCCTTAGTTAGGTTCTTCCTTTTCTAGCCTTTATAGGCTATTCTGTCCTTTTCCTTCTGTCTTTTATCTCGTTGTTTATTTTATGTTAATTATTACAGTTTGTGTTAGCAGACAGTGCAATGGCGTACTCCGGCCCTTCGGTTACTTTTTGTTTTGGCTCTGACTCGCGGGTGACACTCCCTGAGTCCCTGCTCTCTAGCCCACCTGCGGGGGGAATCACCTTCGGTTCTTTTACCGACTCGGCGTACGTCACTTTGGGCGGGCCAACCCCCTCCAAGGCTGCCGCCTTCTCTCCCCCTCAGAGGAGAGGACGCGCAGCCATGCGACCGTTTGGACGACCAATTGCTCGGCAGCCTGCCCGGGCACCTCCTCGTCCTATTGCTGTTCGTGCGCAGCCAGTGCGCTCAGTGGCTAGGCAGCCAGTGCCCAGGCCACTCCCTGTTCACCCTGTTCGTCCAGCGGTCAGGCGGCCAGCGCCTGTCGCTCCTGTTGTTCGTGTAGACCCAGCCCCTCAGCGCCAGCAGCCAGTAGGTGTTCCTTTACCTGTCGTTCTGGTAGAGGCTGCTCGTGCTCGGGTCTCCCCTCCTTCTTCCACTTCGAGGAAGAGGGTTGCTCAGGCTGAGCTTCCTCCACCTCCTACTCGTCAGGTTTCTATTTTCACCCGGTTGTCTCATCCTGAGATTGCCGAGGAGACCCCGATACCCCTCAGTCAGTAGTCCCTGTTCCTTCAGTACAGCATGTGGGTACTGATGTAGCTTCTTCCTCCACCTCCGGCCTTGGGAGAAGGGCCAGGAGGAATAGGAACAGGAGATTGCGTTTAGCAGCATCCGATGCAGCAGTTCAGCGGATGGCAGATTCTGTGGCTCAGTAGGAGCCGATTTAGTAGAGGATGGTTCCCTTACAGTGGGAACCACGCCGACGAGTAGTCACCCCAGTTCCTGATGTTGTAGCTGCCCCTGATATTGACGTAGTCCAGGGATGATGCTTTTCCCCTCTAGTACATAGTGGTGACGAGGAGGATGTTGTTCATGTTGTTGCAGCCCCTCCTGTCCCCACTACTCTCCCTCGCGCTCGAGTCCCCAAGGATACTGTTGCTAGGACCCTCACTCAGAGGATCCGATGCATTATCCGTTCAACGCACGATAGAGGTCGTGTTAGTGAGGAGAGGTTACTCCACCAGATTTCTCAGGTGCACGCCCAGTTGCAGCGGCAGTCAGTTAGACAGAGTTACCGGTGGCAAAGAGGACAGCCACCACGACAGCAGACTAGAGTTGTTTCCACTGTTAGACCTCAGGCAGGTGCCCCTACTGCTGGACGACGCCCTCGCCGTCACGGACGTCGCCCACAGTTAGAGCCTGTCCGACCCCAGCTTGGTTCAGTTGTCGTTGCCCCCCCACTCAGTTAGACGTTCCTACCGGGTCCCGTCGCAGTAGATGGGTTTGGAGACGTCGGCAGGTGGATGAGCCTGTCGAGACGGAGCAGATAGTTGGTACGATTCAACGAGTTAATACAGCCCCTTCAGAATCGGTGCCAGTTCAGATGAGTTGTGATGCAATTGATGTTGAGGGTAGCGCCCCGGCTCGAGTGGGGCCAGTTGTTGTTCCTAGTCCCCTTAGGATTTCTTCTCCTTTGGGTCCGTACATCGATGCTCTTCATCAGACCTCTGATGAGGACTTACTCAAAGGAGAGTCAGATGAAGACATCCCTGTCCACCATGTTTGTGTTGTCACGAGGCGTGGCACGTCAGATGATCAGCGTGACCAGTACGATGATTTGGAGGAACAAGGGGATGCCGATGTACCTTCCACCTCAGCACAGGGTGGACCTCCCCGTTCAATAGACATAGATGTTACAGTTTTGTAGTTAGAGACTCAGATGGCGGAGATGGCTAGAGCCATGACGGCGATGACCGCCCAGTTGTCGGCGTTGGGGGTTACACCCCATGTCATGGATGTAGTTACCCCTACTACATCCAGAGACGAGCCAGTAGCACCACAGTCGTCAGCTCCAGATCCTGTTAGAGTTGATAGAGTTCAGAGGACAGTTCCGATGTCTCCACCAGCAGAACAGTTGAGTGTGCCAGTCCAGAGTCAGTCTGTTCAGTTGTCACCTATTCAGATTGAGGACATGATTGCACAGAGAGTTGAACAGGCTATTGCTTCTAGAAAGTCTGGAGATTCTGTTAGTAGAGGTCGCCCCTACCCGGTAGAGTACGAGCGGGAGCCTTACCCCGCTGGTTTTGTTCCTCCTCGTTTCCGAGTGTTTGATGGGTTTGGGAACCCAAGACAACATGTGGCTCAGTATCGGGCCATATGTTGTAATTAGAGAAAATGATGCATTGATGCTTAGATTATTTGTTAGTAGCTTAGGGGGAGTTGCATTTGAGTGGTATGCCGATCTCCCTAACGATTCAGTTCGCACTTTTGCTGAGATGGAGCAGTTGTTTGTGCAGAGATTCATTAGTACAGAGCATAGAGTGACTATTGGTGAGTTGGTAGTGACCAGGCAGCGCCCCCACGAGTCTCTACTTAACTATATAGTTAGGTGGAGAAACCTTAGTCTTCAGTGTGAACCTCAACTGCAAGAGCAGCATGCAGTTGAGATTCTGTTGAAGAACATTGATGGTCCTATTGCCCCTTACCTGAAAGGTTTTAGCATTCGAACCTTTCAGAAGTTGTTAACCAAAGTCACTAGCCTGCAAGACAGCATACCCAGTGCAGTCCCTCCTAAGGCTGAGAGTCAACCTATCCGTAGACCTCAGCGTTTGGAGTTTTCTGGGGCACCACCTTCTAGAAAGGGAGAGGTGCATAGTACTTCTGATGCTCATGATAGGGGTAAGAGGCCCATGGTCAGTTTAGTACCACAGCATCCACCACCACCACGACCTCAGTTTCAGTCCCGACCTCAGTTGCCACCACCAGCACAGCCGTCAGGGAAGTTTCAGTCTCAGCCACAGACACAACAGCAGTTTAGGCGCCCTCAGAGGACTCCGGAGGCTCAGCAGTCTCTACAGGAGAAGCTTAGCAAGGAATATCCCTTCAAAAGGAAAAGTGTGCAGAAGATCTTTAAATTCCTTGTTAAGAAAAATATTTTGGTATTCCCGGTTAACAATAAGACAAATAAAAAGGGGCAGATAGAGCATCCATTATATTGTCCATTTCATAGGCATATTGGTCATGTCCTTGAAGATTGCTTTGTGTTCAAGGACAGAGTGGAGAGCCTTATGGCTAGGGGTGAGATTCACTTGCAGGACAGTGATTTGGTGCATCCTCGAGGTAAGGTTTCTCAGATAGTTCAGATGATTACTAGCTCCAGTCAGTGTGGTGTTCAGAGCAGTGACAGTAGAGCACCTCTTAGTTCTGGGGAGGAGTGGCAGCTTGCACTCTCTCGCAAGACAAGGGGTATGATCAGACGGGCATTTCAGAGTTCAGAGGCAGTTGAGAGGAGGCCCCCACAGGCCAAGTCGACAGTTGCCAGCCCAGTTTCTTTGCCAGTTTCTTTTTCTTCTTCTGTTGTAGTGCCTACTTAGCACATTTCTTCTACTTCCTCATGTATTAGAAATATGTATGAAAGAGCAAAAGTTGTTATAACTTCTGAGGGGAAGACAGGATCTCTTCCAGCACTTACGCTGAAGGATTTTGTTCTCCCTTCAACTGATGATGAATTAATGGAAGAAGATGATTCTGACTACTTTTGGTGTCTTGCTCATTCTAGTTCTATTTTTTCTAGCACTCGTTCTTCTTCTGTTTTATTTATTTCTGAAAATGATGATGATCTTTCTTATGGAGAAGAGTTTGAGTGTGAGGAAGAGCCTGTGTTTGCTATTCTTGAAGGAGGTTGTTACATGGATTCTGAAGATGAATCCGATAACACTCCTCAATCACTTTTTGTTGAACCAATACAAGCCCTGTCACCTGAACCAAATGAGTCCTCTATTGAGTCTGACTCGATACGAGAGATACAATTGCGTTCAGGTAAGGTCCTACCACCTAAAATGACTAAAAATAATAAAGAAAAAGATAGAAATATCATTACCCAACAGGATGATTCTATCCCCCCTCCTCAAGCACCTGCTAAGGAGAAGGGAAAAGGCCCTCAATTGGATGTTGATTATAATGTGTTGGCTCATTTGAGAAAGATCCCTTCCCTTCTTAGTGTTTATGATGCACTTATGATGTCTTTCGATTTGAGAGAGACTTTGGTGAAGACTTTACTTGAATCAGAGTCTTATCAAGCATTCTTTACCACTGAGTCAGTTAAGGATGCATGTTATTTGAGAGAGATGTCATGCATTACCTTTTCAGACCAGGACCTTCTCCTAGGGACTTCTGATCACAATCGTCCATTGTACGTCACCACTGAAGTAAACGGTTATGAGTTGAACAGGGTCCTCATTGACCAAAGAGCTTCAGTTAATATCCTTAATCATTCCACCCTACAAAGTTTCTCCCTTGGTCACCTAAAGCTCACTTCAGACAAGATTATGCTGAAGGGTTTTAATGATCAAGGTCAGCGAGCTCTAGGTTCCATTACTTTACCTTTGCGTTTTGGAGATCTTTTGACTGAGGCAAAGTTTCATGTTATTGAGGCGGATACCTCATACAAGGCTCTCCTAGGAAGGCCTTGGATACATGAATATGGAATGATGCCCTCTACACTGCACCAATGCATGAAGTATATGAGGAATGACGTAGAGTTTTTCATTCTTGGAGATACGCAACCTTTTGCCGTGCATGAGGTCTCTATTTATGATGACGCCGAGCATTACATGCCTCGAAAAGCTCGTAGACCTCCCACTGTCCAGTCACCAGTGATACCCACTAGTGTTGAACAGGGTCCTATACAACCACTGGCACAGGGTCCATCACAGGTTAGGATTGGGGCAGATGTTTCCGCTACAGACCTGAATGAATCTTTACAGTTTGTACTCAGGCACGATATTCCCCCTAGTAGAGGTAGGGGATTGCGTGGTAGAGGTCGAGGTAGAGAGTCAGTTCGCCCTCCAAGGAACTTTGATACTCGAATCCCTCCTCCCTCGCACTTGTACACTTCCCCTTTAACTGTTGAGTCTGACTCTGATGATGAGATGATTGATGTTCCTCGTCATTCAGTTCCTTCGCCTGCTTTCAGTGTTGATCACAAATCCTATCCCACATTCCATAGGAGTTTGATACCTCAGGGTGGTTTGATTGTTTATAGTGATTCAGACGACGACAGAGATGTCGGACGTCAGACTACTAGTCAACAATTCCTTTCTCGCCAGATGTATGGGATGAGAATTGAGGAATCTCCTCCTCAACCTTCCCCCATACTTTTCGCCAGTGTTCACGGTGCACTACCCTTAGATAGGTGCTCTGTACAAGAGCTGCACACTCTCTATGTATCAGCACATTCTGCTTGGCATGCATCGTTGTTTCATAGTGTAGGTGTCCCACAGAGTACTGACATACAAGATTCTGTGGAATCTACTGTGGATGATGAGATCATGCCAGTTCCCCGGTACTTTTCCCCTGCTGTGGATAACTTTGTTGAGCGAGGCATTGTCCCTTCGACTTGGTCAGGTAGACAGACCCAACAGTAGGCCCGTATTTGCCGAACTGATTTTCCTCGAACTGGGCAAGGTATAGGTTATTCTCAAGAAGATCAGTCCCCTTCCGCCAACATTCGGGTTGTTTCTCATTCCTATCCGGTTGTTTCCATCTCTGATGATGAAGACCAGGAGGAGAATGAGGACAGGATCCTTGAAGCTCCACGTGAATTCGAAGATGGCGCCAGTTCTGTCATGGATGAGTTGTGTGAAATCAATTTGGGCACTGAATCGGATCCTCGACATATCTTTCATAGTGCTTTGTTATCCGAATCGGAGGCTCAAGAGTATGTTGCACTCATTTCTGAGTTTAAAGATTGCTTTGCCTGGAACTATACAGAGATGCCCGGTTTAGATCCAGAAGTAGCAGTCCATAAGTTAGCTATTAGTCCTAACGTAGTCCCTGTTAAGCAGTCACCTCGTCGGATGAGGTTAGAGATTGAACAATAGGTGATTGCTGAGACTAATAAGCTCATAGAAGCTGATTTCATCCGTGATCGCTGAGACTAAGAAGCTCATAGAAGCTGGTTTCATCCGTGAAGAGAAGTATCCCACTTGGCTTGCCAATGTTGTTCCAGTCCGGAAGAAGAGTGATCAGATTCGTGTTTGTATAGATTTCCGTGATTTGAATAAGGTATGTCCTAAGGATGATTTTCCTCTTCATATCCCTGAACTCATGGTTGATATTGCTTCGTCCCATAGCATTTTCTCCTTCATGGATGATTCATCTGGTTACAATCAGATTAAGATGGCCCCCGAAGATGAGAAATTCACTGCCTTTCGCACCCCTATAGGTGTGTTTTATTACAAGGTAATGCCCTTTGGCCTCAAGAATGCCGGAGCCACCTATCAGCGTGCCATGACTATCATTTTTGATGAATTGATTCATGAGCAAGTTGAATGTTATGTGGATGATTTAGTGGTCAAAAGCAAGGTCCGTAGTGATCACCTCCGAGACCTACAAATCGTTTTTGAACGCTTAAGAAAGCATGATTTGAAGATGAATCCCCTAAAGTGAGCATTTGGCGTTTCTGCGGGAAAATTTCTTGGTTTTATTGTTCGCTATCGTGGCATTGAGATTGATCCTTCCATGATCAAAGCCATAGTGGACTTGAAACCTCATAGGAGCCTTACCAAGTTGAGGTCTTTTCAGGGTAAGCTCGCTTTCTTGTGGAGATTTATCTCTAATCTCGCCGGTAGATGTCATCCCTTTGCTGCTTTAGCAAAGAAGGATGCCCGTTTTCATTGGGATAAGAATTGTCAGGAAGCCTTTAAGAGCATAAAGCGCTACTTGATAAATCCCCCAGTTTTAGCTTCACCAATCCCCGGTAAATCATTGATTCTTTACACTACTGTCTTGGATGAGTCACTTGGTGCACTTTTAGCTCAAGAGAATGAGGAAGGCAAAGAGAATACCTTGTACTACCTTAGTAGACGATTGATTCCTGCAGAACTAAAATACCCGGCAATGAAAAAGCAGTGTTTGGCTTTGATCTTTGCAGTGCAGAAGCTTAGACACTATATGCTCTCACACAAGATCAGTTTGATTTCTCGAGTCAACCCTTTGTAGTACCTGATGACCCGTCCAACTTTGTCAGGTCGTCTAGCACATTGGTCCATAATCTTATTGCAGTTTGACATTACCTATGTCCCTCAGTGGGCCGTCAAAGGACAGGCTCTAGCTGACTTTCTTGCCTCTCACCCGATCCCTGCGGATTCCCCACTTAATGACGATTTGCTCGATGAATTAGTCATGAGTGTGGAAGAGCAGGAGTCCCCTACTTAGGAGTTTTATTTTGACGGAGCTTCTTCCATCAAATCACTACGGCCTTACGAAACTCCTGTGGTTAGGGTAGGTTTGTGGCTTGTTTTTGTGTATCCTGAAGGTCATACCCTTCGTTACTCTTACAGTCTTTCAGAACCTCGTACTAATAATGAAGCTGAGTACGAAGCCTTGATTGTAGGACTTGAGTTGGCTATTCAGATGAGCATCGTGCGGGTGAAAATCTTTGGAGATTCCCAACTAATTATTAATCAAGTGGCTGGAATTTTCAAAGTTCTCAAACCTGAACTCTTGCCTTACCACGATAAGGCAATGGAGCTCTTGTGTTTGATCCCTGAAGTAACTTTAGTTAGAGTCCCTCGATCTGAGAATGATAGAGCGGATGCACTAGCTAAACTTGCTAAGGAGTTGGCTGACCCTACTGGAAGTCCGGTGTCGATTGTTGTCAAGTATCGGCAAGCTTTGAGCCCCGCAGACTTGTCTTCTCCCGATCATACCCTCACGGTGTGCGCTGTTGAGGAAGAATCAGATTGGAGAGTCCCCTTTATTGAGTACTTGAAGCGTGGAAAGCTTCTGGATGACCGCTCTCTTGCCGCTCAGATTAGAAAGAGAGCTTTGTTCTTCTCCTATGTGAATGAAACCCAGTACCGACGCTCTTTTGACCAGATGTGGTTGCGTTGCCTCAACAACGAGGAGGCTCGTAAGGTCATGGGCGAAGTACATGAGGGACTTTGTGGTACTCATCAGTCCGGACCTAAGATGAAGGTCAGAAGTAAACGCCTTGGTTATTATTGACCGACTATGATCCGTGATTGTATGGAGCACGCTAAAAAGTGCCACCAATGTCAGATTCATAATACTGTTATTCACCAACCTCCTAATCCGCTGCATCCCACAGTGTCTTCTTGGCCTTTTGAGAATTGGGGCACGGATGTGGTAGGTCCTATTGACCCTCCTTCCTTTAAGGGTCATAGGTTTATTCTGGCTGCTACTGATTACTTCTCTAAGTGGGCAGAAGCTATCCCGCTTAAGGAAGTTAAATTAGAAGACGTGATGCGCTTCTTCCGCGATCATGTTGTATACCGTTTTGATGTTCCGCGTCGTATAATTTCGGATAACGGCCCGTCTTTTAGAAGCACCAAAATTGCTAGGTTTGCTCGCCGCCAAAACATAAATTGGCAGTATTCCTCGATTTATTATCCTAGGGCTAATGGTTTGACTGAAGCATTCAATAAAACCTTAGTCCAGTTGATAAGAAAAATACTTGTGACAAATAAAAGAGAATGACACGATAAATTACCTGAAGCATTATGGGCCTATAGGATTACATACCGTACTCCTACCCAGTGTACACCATATGTTTTAGCTTTTGGGGTTGAAGCTGTCCTCCCACTTGAGGTCGAGCTCCCTTCGTTGCGGGTAGCAATTAGCCACAATCTTTCTCATGAAGATAATGCCCGACTTCGGTTGGAAGAGCTTGATGGTTTAGAAGAGCTCCGTTTACAAGCTCATCAGAACCTTAAGTTGTACCAGGCCCGTATGGCCCAGGCAATGATCACCTTGTCCGACCCCGTGTCTTTTAGGTCGGCGAGTTAGTCCTTGTCTTGCGTATGCCTATCATCTCGCGTCGTCGTCGAGGTGATAAATTTGAGCCCATTTTGGAAGGTCCATTAGTTGTAGAGCAAGTATACGAGGGTGGATCCTACTTGCTAGTTGATGCGAATGGTGTTCATCCCATGCCTGTCATTAATGGGCAGTACTTAAGAAAGTACTACGCTTGAGTTTGCACATCGCAAGGGGCATCCCCCGTCACTTGTAAATATCCCTCTGTATAGATATAACTCTAAATGATTTCTTGTACTTTTCGGCAGTCCATGGTCATGACGATTTATCCTCTACCACGTGATGTTCGTCATGCAAAGTATAAGATCATCCTTAAGGGTTATGTGTAAATACGTCGTAGGGATGTTTGTACTTGCACTCATGCCCACCAATCGCTCCGATGTTGTGGCATGAAACCTCTTTTTCAGTCCCTTTTGAGGGTTGACTTTCCCCAGTTTCACTTGTCACCTTCGAGTGTGGTCTGGGATATCAAAACTACCAACTCGAACCTCTAAGGAATGTGATATTGGGTCCATCCATGATCTATATTTGTCAAATATAGTGATGTTGATCCATGGTCACTTTGTGAATTTCTCTACAAATTGTTGTTGTAATCTTTCTCTCTCCCCAGTTTTATTCATGTGGCGAGTATGGCCTGGGTTATCAAAGCCAACAATTTTCTCCTCTTAAAAAAAATAAATAAATAAAATAAAAAAAATGAATGAAAAAATGATGAGAGGGAAGCTCTTTTTTGAGAAAGAATCGGTTGCCCTTGTCATAGGTGGAACCCGGTTCTACGCTCTAAAAGCCCAAAGTCCCTCCAAATTCTCTTCTGTCTCTCCTTAAAGCATTTTGATGATTGATTAGGAGATGACTATATACTCATTTCTTTTACCATGATTATTCACTTATAATGAGATGTTTTTCCCTCTTACTCATGATGTAACACATCTGGCTTTAGATGTTAACATCATTTCTTAGTGGATTTTTGATCTACTAGTAGAAGGTCAATCCACTACCTCCTTTAGTGACATGATTCCTTGTGGAGGTTTTGTCCCTAGCTGCAAGAGCAGTTTCTTTGAATGCATAAATGTTGTTTCTACCTTTCACAGGATCCCAACAGTTAGTATGGGTGTTATCACTGTGATCCCTTTTGCAATCATTAATGTTTGATATAATGAATGTTATTTTTAGTGGCAGATGTGCCCCCTCGCTACTTCACTTGATCTTTTGATATGGCATTACTTTTTCTACTCGGTCGTTTATATGTTCCTCTGTTAAGAGAGATATATATCGATCGTTCATTTCATGTCGTTGTATATGATTTCACTTTACCTAAGAAATTCTATTTGTATTTCGATTACTCATGGCCACGACGATTTGTCCTCTATCATGTAGTAACTAAAATATGAGTTTGAGATTTCTTAGATGATGAATTACTTACTTCTTTGACTTTCTCACATCACTACGCATATGAGCGTTGGTTGGTTGTGGAGCTCTTGCCTCTTTTTATCATCGCGGCATATGCGCCCAACGATATTAGAGTGTTGTTATTTCCTCTTTTCATCGCCGCGGCATATGCGCCCGACGATGTTAGAGCGTACTCTTTCCTCTTCTGATCGCCGCGGCATATGCGCCCGACGGTATTAGAGTGTAGAGTTCCCTTTTGCTGGTTGAGAGAGCCCGACAAAGTTCTTGGGAGGCATTCCTCACCACCCCTTCCTCTTTTTATCGTCGCGGCATATGCGTCCGGCGATATTAAAGCGTTTTCTTTCCTCTTTTGATCGTCGCGGCATATGCGCCCGTCGATATTAGAGCGTTGTTCTTTCCTCTTTTCATCGTCGCGGCATATGCGTCCGACGATGTTAGAGCGTACCTTTCCTCTTCTGATCGTCGCGGCATATGCGTCCGGCGGTAGTAGAGTGTACTTTTCCTCTTCTGATCGTCGCGGCATATGCGCCCGGCGGTAGTAGAGTGTACTTTTCCTCTTCTGATCGTCGCGGCATATGCGCCCGGCGGTAGTAGAGTGTACCTTTCCTCTTCTGATCGTCGCGGCATATGCGCCCGACGGTAGTAGAGTGTACTTTTCCTCTTCTAATCGTCGCGGCATATGCGCCCGACGATAGTAGAATGTTGTTCTTTCCTCTTTTTATTGCCGCGGCATATACGCCTGACGATAGTAGAATGTACTTTTCCTCTTCTGATCGCCGCGGCATATGCGTCCGACGATAGTAGAGTGTTTCTTGTGGATTTTTTGTGTTCGCCTTAACTCTATTCCCTTTGATTATGACTTGGCTATTTGATATGATTTTCAATTGACTCCCTTCTTTTCGCATCATCTTAGATATTTATCGTAGTTGGTCGTTGAATTCTACTCGATTCTTTGAGATTTCACTTCGACTTGGCTCGTGTGAGCATGAGACTTTCCTTCTCCAATCCTCCCACTTTGGTTGGGCGGATGATTGACTTGTTCTCTTCCTTTATTAATTTGGTTCTCACTAGTTGATTGCATTTTCTTAGTGAGTTTCCTTGGTTGACCTTAAGGTTGTATCTTCCTAGAGTTAGGAAGGTCAACGCCAACACATACGGTTCACTTGTTGTTCTCCGCATATGTTGGGGGTCCGTTTGTTGACCTCATTTTTCGTACGAGCGCCTTCGAGGATCTTCGAACAATTTAATCGAACCCCGTCGAACCAAATTCAAGCTCGAGTTAACTCGAATCAAGTTGAATTAGGCCCGACTAAGTTTAGTTAAACTTGATCGATGTCCGCGAACCTCGTCGAGAAAACATTTGGGTTTAATCGGCATTAATCTCAATCTAATTTTCATTAAATCAGCCTTGTTGAGCCGCATTGAGCCCAGGTTCTTTTGATCTGACCCAAGTTAAGTTTAATTTGAGATCAAATCTGACCTAATTTAGCCTAAAATAATTTTAATTAAACTCCAATTCGCTTTTTACTGAATTCAAATATGGTACTCATATCAGGAATTTGATCGAGTGGTCCTGATTAAATGGGCAGTTGGCGTGGTCCTCTTCCCCGGATGGTGGCGATCTCCCGCAGACAAGGCAGAGATACGAAGCAGAAAATGGGCCTATTCGCGTGAATTCGGACGACTGGAATGGTAGATGTAAATTGGCGGGCTTCCTCTTCCAGCAACGGACGAGATTTTACTCGAGAAGAAGGCTCTTCCTCTAGACTTCTTCGAAAAGAAAATTCTCTCCCTCTCCCGAGCGAACGGTCTCTCTCGGCATTCCTCCCCAGCACTCACGCCCTCTCTCTCACGAACTCCCTCTTCTCCCTCTCTCATTTTCTCTGTCCTGAACCAACGGGCCGAAGCCCTTTTGGCGTTCGTGAGCCTCAACCCGACGCCCGACCTCCATGTGGAAAGCAACTCCAGCCCCAACCTAGGCGAGATCCTCACTCCGAAGCCCCTCTCTCCCTCTCGGTCTCCCTCCGTTCGCGAGCCTCGACCGACGCCGAATCCCTCTCGGTCTCCCTCCGTTCGCGAACCCCGACCGACGTCGAAGCTTCTTCTGCTTCCAGCCAGGTCCGACGCCTCCAGCTGTCCCGCACGCCTGGATCTACCCGAAATCCGCTTCTTTGCAAGGTGAGTATCTCACTATCTCCCTCCTTTTTCTCCTTCTTGCCTGCTTACTTCCCACATCCCTTTGCTTAGA
The DNA here is from genome assembly GCA_016618105.1 of Dendrobium huoshanense. Classification (NCBI taxonomy): domain Eukaryota; kingdom Viridiplantae; phylum Streptophyta; class Magnoliopsida; order Asparagales; family Orchidaceae; genus Dendrobium; species Dendrobium huoshanense. Next base: position 53,474,140 of record CM028360.1, on the reverse strand, counting down.
TCCCTTCAACCTTTGATCTTAAAAAATTATATATATGGATGGGAAGAAGAAGAAAACATGACTTGAATCCCTATAAGTTTTTTTTTCTTTAATGTCTTGAATGGAGCCGATTTACACTTTGTGTTGTTATGGCAAAATTTTGGAAGATAAGTATTTCTCTTGTGTTGAAAATGTGGCTATCTTGAACTTGAATAGCTCTTCACTTTGAGTTTTCTTAGAAAGGCTAGGTGTGATGTGATAATATGTTCAAAGGAAATTGCTTCACAATTCCTTGGATTTTTGCATACTAGTTATTTGATCAAATGCTTCAGAGAGATCGTTTTTTTTTTTTTTTTTATCCTTCCTTTTTATTTGAATATCATGCATAGAAAGTCTCATTATTGAAACATTGGAAGGTATGGTTATGAGGTTGGCTAAATACCCCTTTCTCTTCTCGTAGCATTAGACATAAATTTCCTTTTTTTATATTTGGTAGTCAAAAGGATGTTTGGTGCAAGATATGGAGGTTACCATGATTTATCTAATTTCATGAACTTTGACATTGGTAGCTTACAAGTTCACAAGTTTGGATGGTTTGCCCCTCAAATTTACTTTGTTATTTGTACTGACGTTTTTTTAAGTGATAAACTCAAGTCAAGTGAAGGTGGTTTTTCACTGTTTGTTACAAGAATGGTACCATGCTATTGTCAAGACTTGTTGAAACTGAAATCTAAAAAAAATGTGTTCTCTCTTAGGAAAAGAATTTATTGAATATTGTGACATTTCTTTGTTTTAAAGCCTTTTGTGAATGCATGGGTTTTCATCAAACTTATTTGGAAATATTTGAGAATGGTTCACATTCAATGTTGTGTTCCGATGTCATCCCTCAATTAAAATTCATGGACTTGTTGGAGACTTTATTTCGAGTAACATGAATGGATCTTGTGAAATCTATATCTTGTTTTGCATTTATTATTAGAATGGTAGGGAAGGTGGGCTGATTTCTCTTCCTTCCAATAAAACCACGCAGATTTTATATTTTTGGCAAGCAGTGACTATCTATATTTGACATTAAGTGAAATATAAGGATTTGTTGAAAGGTCGCACATGCTGCATAGTTCAATCCTTGAAAATGTTTGGCTTGAATGCAAGATTGCGCAAGTTGTGATGATATTTATTCTTATGGTTTTATCTGAAAAGATGTGTATGTTTTCTTTCCTAATAGTGAGCTTTCGTGATACTTTCACGAAGTATATTAGAGAGGTGTTAGAAAACATGCATGTTATCCTCTCTTTTGTTGACAAGCATCTATGGTCGGTTATATTTTGAGAAGTTTCTTGGAGGAAAATCTGAGGCCTTTTGCAGCAAGTTTTATTTCTTATGATTACAACTTAGTTGGGGATTCTATGTTAAATGATTTATTTGTTTGCTATTTGGTTTGGGATAGCATGATTTCAATTTTCTTTCTCAAGTACATATGATCTCTTTCTCTTGGCTCATGTAGTGGTGGCGTGTTTCTTTTCATAAGCATGTGTATCTTGTTCTCGTTCATGATTAAGTTCACCCTTTTGATGCTACATGTATATGGTTGGAGAAAGTTAAAACAAAAAGTGCATAACTATTCCAAACCTATACTCCTACATGATTTATATTTTAGTTTGTATTTGTAGAGGAAGCATGAATCGTTTAAAGCTAAGAGAATGATATTTTAGCATCGTGCAAATATTCAAACAAGTGCAGAATTTGAGGTTTTATTGCTATTTTACATGAGAAATCTTACGATATTTGGGTGAAGCTTTCATCATTCATTTGTGAGGTTCCCTACGACTTTTGTGTGACTTTTCCCACTGTTTTTGTGAAGAAAAATGTGCAGATTTTAGAAGTATTATGGCTGTTTTTACACAAAATTCCTATGGCATTCGACTAGATTTGTCATTGCTTCGCGGTGAAATTTCCTACAGTTTTTGTAAGTTTTTTTTTTTTGGTTCTTTTTACTGTTTTTTTGTGAAAAAAAGTTGATATTTTGAAAGTTTTCTCGCTGTTTTACATAAGAATCCTCGCCGCTTTTGGATGGATCTTGTATTGCTTCTTGGTGGAGATTCCTACAGTTTTTTTTTGTGTAAGCTTTTCATGCTGTTTTTGTAAGGAAAATATTTTAGAGGGGTTTTTGTTGTCGTTTGGCACGAAGACCTTTGTCATGAAGCTCATGTTTATTTATGAATCATTGTATGATAGGAAATTGCAAAAGCCATATAGATTTCTTAACAAGATATGCATCTAAAAATATCTTTGATGAACTTTGAGTAGAGTATTTCGTAATAATGTCAAGGAAGCATAAATGTGGAAAATTTGCGATGATTTGTGATTATAAAGTGACGACATCTATGCTAGTTTATTACATGAAACCCTACAAGCATCGCATGCAAGTTATTTGATGGAATCTCGTTTTGAATGGAAAACTTTTCTTTTCAAGTTTTCTTTAATTGTATACATTCGGCCATGAAAGAAAATTAGTTAATACATGATGAGTGTCATCTTGGTGTTAAATGTATTAATATTGTTGGAATTTTGATGATGTCTTGCTTATGGCTTATATCATGTACATCAATGCGTAGACTACGAAATGTTATAAAACTTGTTATGTCTCATAAAAAAAATGCATATGTAGGAAAATTTGAATTGGAACCTTTGCATCTTTTTTATTTCATTTGTACACTATTCATTAGCATCACTACTAGAATTTGTTGGAAGGTTTTTTATGTGCATTCATGTTATAAAACTTGTCTTGGGTGTGAGAACAAATTCATGAATTTTGGTTAGAGAATTACTTGGAATTGTTGGTGGCATGTAGTATGAAAAATACAAGTTTGTTGGAAGAAATTTTATGTCTATTCTAAATTATTTGATAAATGAAATGCTTATATCTATGTCTATTAAATGTTTGTATATTCCATACATGCTTAGAATGAAATTGTCTAAATGCAATCTTTGGAGTGTTTCTTTTGTGAAGTTTTAAATTAGAGGTTGTTGGAAAATGTTACAAGTTTTATATTTGATTTCATGTTAGAAAGTTTTGCTAATTATTTTACACCGAAAAGCTTTATTGAAAATTTTTCTGAATGTTTTGTGACAAGTGCTTTGAAATGAGAGTTTTTTTTATAAAACCTTCTCGTTGGAAAGCTTTGTTTTTTTTTTCTACCCCACTCCAAATGAAAGGAAAGGTACTTGGTCGTGGGTTATTTTGGGTAGAGTTTGATGTCAAGAAAAGAAATTTTGGTAGATTTCTTTTTGTAGAATTTTGTGTAGTAGCCCATTTGGAAGGTCATTAAAAATTATTTTTGAAAGGTATAATTTGATCATTGGATTTGTGTAGTATGATCTCTTAGTATCTTTTGGGGGGTAGTTAGTGTTTTCCTATTCAGATTAAATCTTTTAGCGATTATGGCTAAGGATGAATTTTGAGGTTTAAATTTTAGGAAGTTTTAAGTTAGATTCTCTTAGAGTCTCTTTTATAGAATGGATTTTGGAGTTTGAGATATTGAGGAGCTTTATATTGGAAAGCCTTTAGTGTCTCCTTGGAGTAGGTAATCCTCACTTAAGTTAGTTTTCTTTAAGGTTAACTTCTAAGACATAGAATTTTTAGATATACATAAACTAAAGAGAGTCTAGCTTTAAATTTATTATTAGGAGTTTGTTTCCCTTTAGTTATTTTGGGCTTTATTCAAAGGATAGCTAGATTGTTTGAGTCGAGTCTCATATCAAGTGCCTCATTTGGATTGTGGGAACATTAAAGGGCATTGTTGAGGTTGCTTTAGAGCACACTTGCCTTTAAAGAAGTGTGTCCAAAATAACAATGCCTACATCCCTTTTATATACGATTTTCATTCTTTTTCTTTTTGTTGCTTTTAGTTGTCTTTTACTTCACCGTTAGCTTTCTTTGTTGTTTCTTTCGTGCTTTGACACTACGCACCTGCAAAACGAGAAGAACCCAAAACACAAGTAGCTCAACTAGTACAAAAAAGGTACGTTCTTTTTCTTTTCTGCATTTTCATTCTTTCATATTATCAACTGCTTATAGAACTGCTCTAATACACCTTTCTTCTATGTTTTGCGAGGTACATTTTGGAATGCAATGGACAAGGAGCATTGGAGTACTTGGAGCTGGAGCTATGACAACTGGATCCCAGCATCAGTCGCCCCTATTCATTCCGGTAGGAGCGCTACGGGCGGAACCACCGGGTCATAGCCCCCGGTGCTGTAAGATCCCTTAAAAAAACTTAGAGAACCTTTAGGGGCCTAGATGATTGCACACCTCCTTCTCTTAGGACCCTAGAAACTTCAATTATATTTAGGATTGCTTTAACTTTTTTTTTAGATCACTAAAATCCTGTGACATCCGTATAAAAGTCTTAAAAATTAGAAAAAGAACAATATTTTTAGTCCTACAACACTAGTGACCGAGTCTTAGAAAATATAGACTTAGGATGCATGTTCCTTATATGATAGAGACTTTTAAAATAAAAACCTAGTGACACGTTTTCCTATATTTTGATTTTGTTTTCTTAATTCACTAATAATCAACTAACCAATTTTAATCTAATTCTAAAAATATATTAAAATACCTAATTCTTAATTAGATTATAACTAACATTCATAATCATTAAATTATGAATTTAAATCATAAACCAAAATCAATTATAACTAATCTAATAATTAATTCTTAACCAATCTAAAATCTAAAAGATGTAGATTATATTAGGAGATTAAGTTACAAATTAAACTCATCAGGATAAAAGATTCTTAAAGATCAAACTTAGAATAATCTTTTAAAAGTAATCAACAAATCCCTCAATACACAACAACCGCTCCAAAAGTGAAGTTTATTGGATGGACTACTCCGGGCTGCGGGGCTAAGTGTCCTAAGAAGGCTGGTTCCTCGAGCCTGATGGCACAACGCCATGAATGGATCTAATGGAGCGTCAAAACCTAAAATTAATCTTTCTAACTGGCCTAATTCAAACCTTAATAATAAAAATATTTAATCTACTTTTTCCTTTTCTTTCTTTAACAACAAACTAAAACAATAATCTAACAAAGTTAATTATCACTGGGTAACCCAGGCCTACGAGGCTATTAAGTTAGCCTCAAGGAGGGTGAAATAAACCTCACGGCCTCGGTGTGAAACAAATGTGATAATTAATCAAACACTAAAATAAAACATCTCTAAAATCAATATCAAAACACTAAGATTTGAATTTTAACTAAAATCTTTCATTTGCCCCTTTCAACAAAAAAAAAAATATACAAACAACTCTAACTAAACTAACCCTATATAGGATCTACCAAAGCCACACAGCCTGCACACACTTAGATGAGTTTGCTAGGACACGACTATTAGCTTTAGGTTAGGTTGTAGCTCTGCTTTTCTTTTCTATTTTTTATTGTGACGCTCTACATGTGACCTGTTTGCTGGTTGTTTTTGTTACATGTTGTAGCATTTCTATGATGTTGTTTTGTACTATTTTGCTAGCTTTTCTTTCTGCACTGTTGCTGTGAGAGTTAGAATACCCATAGGTTAGGCACGTTCTTTTATACTAATGATGTCTTACTGCAGGTGGCTGTGCTCACACAGCGCTAAAAAGGGGGCTAAAAATTAATAATAATTATTCATAACTGCTTTAGGTACCTACTTCAGCTGCTTAGCCCCCAATAATCAAAGCACGGTCAAGTGATTGATGTGAGCATTTCTTTTATTTATATATAACTGCTTAGATGAATTCTTATTATAATCTGCTTAGGATAACCCCTGCAGGAGAGTCTAGATTTTCTATTTTCAATAATGTAATGTATTTGATAGTAATTGTTGTGAAGATCTAAAAATAAGGCATTTTTAAGGAGATAGGAATCCAAAGGGAAAAGTAAACCCCTACAGAGGGTTTTCTTTTTCATTTGGATATCCTTTTGGAGCGTTCACTACGAGGAATCTAAAGGGAAAAGTAAACCCCTACAGAGAGTTTCCTTTTTCATTTGGGCATCCTTTTGGAGGACATACTACGAGGAGTCTGAATAGCTGAAGATGATCCAAAGATGAATCAAGGGAGTGAAGAAGAAGACTGAAGGCTGAAGATATAAAAATGCCTTATTCTAAGATTTGCGTTATTTCCGGGTTGTTGTCGGTGGAGCCCGGCCACCATTACTTTCTGTACTCTGTGATGTAATATTGAATGACACTTGCCATGGACACTCTTTTTCGTGGGATTTTGTTGTTTCTGTTGTGTTTTGTTTATTTTGACTACGCAGTAGAACCAGCATGCTTTTCTTAGGTTTCTGTTCTGCATGTGCTTGCGCCTGACCGTTAGGCTCTTTTAGGATAAAAATTCTTCTACTCGTAATTAATAATAAAAGTTTAAGATTAACTCACATAGAAACATAACGATTTTAGGGAATAGCCGGAATCATCCGGGGTCGCATACATGCATTCTCTCTTCTTTTAGACAAATTTCCTCACCTGCGGGTAGAGTCCGGATAATCTGGCCTATGAGGATAAAGTGCCGGACCTGGGGAAGTTTAGTCATTCAAAAAATTATTTTTATAAGACTTTTTTAAAATTTCATACATTTATGATTTGGAGACTTTAACCAGCATAATTGCATTAGCAACTAACTAAAATTAAAATTTAATTGCATTAGTTTTAGAAGCATAATATCATTCATAAGTGTGAGATCACTTAGGAAATTCCCTAGTTGTCGATCCCAAATTTCAGTGTCTAACTACCCACCCATCTCTCATATAGACCGGATATCATGGATTTTACATGGTTAGGAGGTTTTATCTGGCTTCATTTGTCAGGCAAGGAATAAGTCCAGGACTGCATTAGTTAGGTCGTAGATGTTAGTGTTGTGTGTACAACGCTACATCTTCTATAAATTTAGGATCTAAAGGTGAGGGGTACGAGTGTACCTCTATACGCCTTATTGGTGGGTAAGCCTCCTTGTCTCTCGGATGCTATAAATCCTACATATCCGCGTCACACAGATAACGCCGCCTCCCTCTTTTTCTCATGCTTGTTCGAATGTGTTGTCCTTCATTTTTCTCCAGTTTTTTGCTTCTTAGAACTGACCGGATGATTGACTGAACCATGCGTGATCGATTGAGCCAAATTGGGACCTTTCTTCCTTTTAATTAGGAAAGTCTAGAAACCCCTTTGCACTAAACCCATTTGGAGAAGATAATCTAACATCCTTAATCGAGAGTTTTCCTAAGTCAAGGCTTAGGATGTAATTAACTACGGGGGCTTGCGCCTGTAGGAAACCGTTCCCCACAATCAAATAAACCCCATTCGAGCTGATGCATCAAATGTGGGAAATCTCATGAACTTTTGGGTTATAGATATTATTATCCATCGAGGTTGGTAGGTGAAAGCCGCTATCCTCCATGGCTAATCGTATCTATAACTCCATCTGCTCTTCCATCGGCCTGCTTGTGTCGATTGTAAAGGTCTACGACCATTTTGTCCTACGGGATAGTGTGATCGTACCCTTTGCATCCGAACCACACGAGCGAAATCCTTTCGGAGACCCACATTGATTTGCACAAAGGATTGGTTGTACAGTGACCAAGGTAATTTATATGTCACGGAGTACACGAATGGTTCAATTTTTGTTAAAATTTATATTTAAACTAAATTGTTGTTTTGTTAATATATATAAAAGACACGGAGCTAGATGTTGTGACAGAAAATATTATAATGGAGGGAAATCAAATGGGCAATGCATCAGGAAATTAAGCAATTTAGAAACTATTGTTAGCTCAAATTTGTATTTATAATGATTGTAATAGTGTAATAGACAGCTGTTGTGTAGCAGCTGTTTCTGGCTATGGGGTTTTATTTCATGTCTTCTTACTAGTATGTTTCTGGCTGCTCTTGCAACCTTGCTGTTGTTGGCTGGGTTATAAAATCTATTTTGCTTGTGCATTGTGCAGCACTGCAGCACTGCAGCAGCTGCTAGGTTGCTAGCCTGCTTATGGAACTCTGGTAACACTAGGTTGTGGCTTTTACATTCAATATATGGTTGTGCTGGATGATTTTTTTTAACATTATCTTTATTCAGGTATAATGTTGGGGCCGTTGATGTTTACTGTTTAGTGTTTAATATTTTATTTAGGTATAATTTTTTCTTATATGTTATAATATTCAATTATTCATATGAAAAGAGAAAAGGTCTGTCCGTCTGTGGTTATGTTGGCCTGTTGGGGGACTGGGGCCTTTGCATTTTTTGATGCCTGAATTGGTGAATCCTGATGGTTATGTATGTTTGATTGTTGCCATGTAGTCCTGTACTCCTCTTGGTGCCTTTGATGCAAGATTCCTAATGGTTAAATAGTTACTTGGTTATGTTGGATTGTTCATTGTTGGCTAATTGGCTTGTAGTTGTAGCCTGTTGTGGGCCTTGTGGCAATGTGGTCGTTGTCGTCGGCAGCAGTACAGCTAGCTGCTTGCGTATTTTTCTGGTTGTTCACTTGTTCTGTTGCTATCTTTGTCTTATCTTTTGAAATTCTGTTGATTTTAGTTTATTATTATAATATGGCAATGATGAAGAACCTTGTGAATTTATAGAACAGTGGTAATACATAAATAAAAATGTTTTGCAACTAGTTTACAAATTGAGGAAATAAGATTTTTTTGATTGATTTGAGCATATACTACTTCACTGAATAGATACTAAAATTATAAAATCTGTATGCTCAATTTGTAATCTTGGAGGGCAAAATTTTAAAATTGTTGCATACTAGCAAATGATGCTTCAATTTTCACTAGGTTCATCCTGAGCCGAAGGCCCTAAAGCCTAAACCGGTGATTCCTTGACCTTGAGCTTGTGGTTTTATTTAATTTTGTTGCAGCCTTGCAAATTCAACTACTGAATGACAAAGAAGCTAACTACTTGAGGCTTAACCGCTTGAGTAATGAGCGAAGCAACTCTGGGTCTCTGGTTGTGATTTATTAGTTTTTTTGTGTATTTGTAAATTGTAAATTGTAAATTTGTACTGTATCATTGTATATTTGTATCTTATATTTGTAATTTGTAAATTGTAAATTTATAAATTATAATGTATCTTGTATTTAATGTATTATAGAAATTAGAGTTTTTGTTTGTTAATCATAATTTTTTTATTCATTTATTATTTCATTGTTTTTTGTTTATTAATCATATTATTTCATAAATTTTTCTGTTTTACATTTTTTTTTCTCAAAAAAATTCGGGTTGGCAGGTCAGGTCAATCTGACCCGTGATTAACCCGGGTCGAGTCCAGGTTCAGCAATTGGACCCCTATAACTAAACGGGTCGTGTTCAGGTCAACCCATTTAGCTTCGGGTCAGTTCGGGTTCGACCCGAACCCGACCCGGCAACCCGAATTGACTGCCCTATAGCTAGGGGACAATTATTGGAGGATTATAGTAAGCAACTATGGACAGAGGACCGTAGTTGGACAAAATAGGTCGAAGAACTATAGTCAAGCGAGAGTGGTCAAAGGACCATAGTTAGACGATGGAGGTCGGAGTAATATAGTCGGGCAACAACGATTGGAGGATCAAGTTAGGCAATGGTGGTTAGAAGATTAAAGTGGGGCAATGATGATCAGAAGTCTATAGTTAAGCGATGATGGTCGAATGACCGTAATGAAAAGATAGGTATCAACTAGATGTAGTGGGGTGCAATTTTCAGAGGACAGTAGGGCGATAGTGGTCTAATGGTGGCAACCAAGCAGTGGCTCGATAGAGGCGATTGAGTGTTGGTTTGACAATAAAGGTTGGGTAATGTTTTTATAGCATCAGACTGATAATGATGGTTAGGTGGTGGTCTGATAGTGGTGATCTAATAGTGGCTTAGCGATGGTGTCATGTAAGGAGTAGTGGGGGTCTCTTTATAGATTTTGAAGTGGACATTCCCCGTAAACGTAGAGAAAATCAGAAACAATATTGGATGTTCTATATTGCTTCCTTTGATCGAGTGTGCTCTTTCATCATTTAAGGCATCGTTTGATTTTTTGGTACTTTTGTAAAAGACTGTGCTCAGAAAATGAAGTTTTATACCGGAGAAGCATATATAAAACTTTCTCAAAATAGCAGAAAAATGAAACAAATGGAGTTATTGAGAACTTGATTTGACGAACCAAACAGTAAAGAAAAAATGAATTTGTCGTTTTAAAACGGAATAAGCACTAAAAACTTCCAATCAAATGAAGCTAAGTATCTTAATATTGCTAGAATTAGGCAATCTTGGACTTATTTGATTCGTCTCATTGAGACACTTGATGTGACTATAATCATGCAAAATCTGAAAATCATTTGGTCATCTAATTAATATCCTAAATTATAAATTACGCTTCGCTCGATCTAGGTTCATTCATACTCTGATTGGATCACTTTTGATATCGTTAGATTCATCTTGATTATAAGTCTGCTTAAATCAAAGATCAAATTATACTAAATTTAATTTCAAAAATTTATAATTCAACTAAGCATCTAAATTTATGCTCGATCAAGATAATTTTTATGACTTATCAAATGCAAATAAATTATTATTTTTTAAATATAATTTAGAATTAAAAATAATATCTTCATGCCACTATCAGACCACTAAACATCTCTATTTTGCCCAAATAAAAAGTCAAGTTTTCCCTAACTTGAAGAAAAATTAAAAAAAAAAAAACAAATAATACCAACATAACAAATATCAAAAAGATTAAGAAGAAAACAAATCCTTTAAATTATCTTATCATAGAAAAGAATCATTTACCAATTATTCATTAAATTCTTATGGCACTCACCGTACAACGTTTGGCCCAAAAGGCCAAAATAGAAATATTTTTGTACAAACTATTTCTTTTCATTATTTAATTATTGAAAGAATTTAATATTATATATTTATAAATTTAATATAATGTATTATCCTATTTATGTATTTATAAAAGTCAAAACTTATTGAGTATAATGATATTGCTGAAAATAAAAAAATTATAAATTATTTTTAAAAAATATTAATTGCACAAAAGCTATTTTCTTTGAATTAAAATTGCTATTGATACATGATTTGAAGTAAAACAAAATATAAGATAAATTTTTTAGGACTTTTGAATGCATCATCTAATTTAATTTTGACATATTTGAAATTCGATGGATTTGAATGATTTTCAAATACATTGTAAATTCTATTATTATCATCGACTGCTGCCACCAGCCGTGGCCACCGCTGACACCTCGCCACAAGCCGCCATCCACCATTGCCAGCATCAGTGGTCTCTAGTCACCAAAAATTGCTTCTGATTGCCTCGCCATCCACCGTTGACCTGTCACTGCCGCTCGTCTATCGTCCGCCGGCCACCATCATATTTGAATATTTATATGCATTCATTCTTCTTCAAATAAGATGAAAAATGGCGTCTATTTATTTTGAATTATCCAAAATTTTCAGACATTTCAAACCTCGTTTGTCAGCCAACCAAAAAGCCCCAAAATAATTCCCAAAGCTAAGAAATCGGACGGCAGTCGGTTCTAACCCGCCAAGTGTCGGGCCCGTTATATCTTACACGGTTCGGACCGCTAAATTCGGCCCGCCAACGGAAACTAACTCCCCCTCTCTCCAGCTCGCTAATTCCGGCAAAAGAGGAGATAAAAATAAATTATTTTCTTCTAAAAGAAGAAAAATTAAGCGAGAAGAAGAACAGAACTTTTCACAGGGAAGCCGGGGAACATCTCAAATCCCATCTCTTTCCTATGATTCTTCAATCAAGCCAAAACAAACAAACAGACAATCACCACAAAAAAATCGCACCTTTCCATTCCCCCAACCTTCATTAATGGCGAAGAACAAACCTGAAGAAGAATCCGACGCCGAAATCTAACCAAATAATGTACAAGGATAGCAACAACCAGCGCGTAAAGGCGTGTGAGTCGACAGTCCGGCGAGCCCAATTCTTAAACCAGCAGCAATTCGGCCGCCGCCGCCGCGGCTTCCTCTTCTCCCCCATGTCCGTCGCCCCTGACGACGACGAATCCTCTGACCCCAACACCACCTCCACCTCCACCTCCACCAACACCCCCGAATCCTCCTCCTCCTCTTCTTCCGACCTCATTGGCGACCTCTACTACGCCGAGCGTCTGCTCCCAAACGGCGATTTTTACACCGGCCAGTGGTCCTCCGCCGGAATCCCTCATGGCATCGGTAAGTATCTCTGGACCGACGGATGTATGTACGAAGGCGAGTGGCAACGAGGCGTCACGACTGGTCAAGGCAAGTTCTCTTGGCCTTCTGGTTCGACTTATGAAGGCGAGTTCAAAGCCGGGTTCATGGATGGTTATGGCACTTACACAGGTTCACTTGGAGATACTTATAAGGGAGATTGGTCGATGAACCATCGCCATGGATATGGGACCAAATCTTACTCCAATGGCGATTACTATGACGGGGAATGGCGTTCTGGTTTGCCCGACGGCCACGGCCGGTATATTTGGACAAACGGGAACGAGTATTCAGGGCAATGGCAAGACGGAGTTATTAATGGAAAAGGTTCGTTTACTTGGGCCGGCGGAAACAGGTTCGACGGCGGATGGGAAGATAGTCGACCCGTCGGCTCGGGTAGGTTCCGGTGGGCCGACGGCAGCCTTTACATTGGATTGTGGAATAAGGATTCGGAGGAAGAGCAGGAAGGTTTATATTATCCTTTACTGACTGCGGCTGCTTCATCTCAGCGCAACCCAAAGGAGTTCTTTTTAACCGCGTTAAGAGAATGCAAGATCTCCCCTTCCGAAACCGTATCTATTCTTCCATCGCAGAAATTGCTCAACTTCTCCGACGGGAAGCTTACGCCGCCGGCGTGGCGTCGGGTTTCTGCGGATTCAGCGGCAGCAGAACGGCAGAAACGGACGAACGGGAGGAAGCATACTGTGATTGGGATTAATGGAAATGGGAAGATATGGGACTCAGATGAGGGTGGAGAGGAGGGGGGAGGCGAGGGAAGGAGGTCATCTTCATCATCATCATCGAAGAATCAATTGCCGGTGACGTTGTCGCCGAAGCCGGCGAGGAAACAGGGGGTGACAATATCGAAGTGGCATAAGAATTATGAGCTCATGCTTAATCTGCAGCTTGGAATACGGTAGGTGATGTTTTATATTATGTCGTTGTAAAGATTGCGTTTTTACATTTGGTTTTGGTTTGAAATTGGGAGAAAATTAAGAAAAAGTATAGCTTTTGTTTCTGGTTTTTGTAAATGAGATGTTCCTTTTTTATGATGGATAAAGAGAAGGGTGTAAAGGGATTGAATGAATTGGTTTTGATTCACTGTTGATTTTGTTTTGAAGTTTTGGAGGTTGAATTATTCTTCTTCTTTTAAGTTGGTAGATTAAGCCAAAACATCTCAAAGAAATTAAATTCTCATTGGCTTCTTGGAATTCTTGTCATTGTTGTATTTTTGTCACATTTATAGCAAGTAGCTATTTTTGTTTGAAGTGTTCAACTTGTATGAGTAGGGAATCATTCCTTTCACATTGACATCTTCAATAGAATGGTTAAAAGGCCAGCAAGTGTGTCAAATTGTTTTTAGCATATTCTAGCTATTCATTTCTATCAAAAGTAGATGCTTTTCTAGTTCAAGCTCTGTTTTTTTGTGATGAAATGCATGATTCTTCTGTGTTCTTCTGATCTTAGCTTAATTCCTTCCATTCTCTGCTGGAATGGCACAGACATGCCGTAGGAAGACAACCAGGACAACCAACAACGCTTGATTTGAAATCTTCGGCCTTTGATCCCAAAGAGAAAGTCTGGACAAAGTTCCCTCCTGAAGGCACAAAGCATACACCTCCACACCAGTCTTGTGATTTCAGATGGAAGGATTACTGCCCGTTGGTTTTCAGGTCAGTCCTTCAGATTCCTTCTAGCCATTGCTGATCTTCAATGTACTCCTTCATTATGGTTAGATCTTCTTCATAAACTCTGAATTTGAATGTACAGAACACTGAGAAAACTTTTCAAGGTTGATGCAGCTGATTATATGATTTCAATCTGCGGAAACGATGCTCTTCGAGAGCTTTCATCCCCAGGAAAGAGCGGAAGCTTCTTTTATCTGACAAACGATGATCGTTACATGATTAAGACCATCAAGAAATCTGAAGCTAAAGTGAGTTTTCTCTGCAATATAATGCATTTTTCTAAGCAGTTCAAAGGGCTCTCTTTTTCTCTCTGCTAGCTTATCAATTGATCCATGTCTTCTTCCATGGTACAGGTGCTCATTCGAATGCTTCCAGCCTACTACAACCATGTCCGATCATTCGAGGATACTCTAGTGACAAAAATTTTTGGTCTGCATTGTGTGAAATTGACCGGCGCTGCGCAGAAGAAGGTTAGAATGAGTTGATAACGATTCATCATGCAGTTTTAATGGCATCGAGTTCTACTGTGATTCTTTTTTTTTTTTTTTTGGCTTTCTTATGTTTGAATGAATCAGGTGAGGTTTGTCATCATTGGTAATCTATTCTGCTCTGAATACGCCATTCACAGGCGTTTTGATCTTAAAGGATCTTCCCACGGTCGCATAACTGATAAATCTGAATCTGAGATTGATGGTACCACGACATTAAAGGACCTCGATTTAAATTTCATATTCAGATTGCAAAAATCATGGTCACGTGAATTTAGGAGGTGAGCATTACATGCGCTTGTCACCATGATGAATCAATCTGGTAGTTTTGTGTGGAATCTCTTTATGTTGATCAATTATGTTGTAATGTTGTCTCTAACTTACATATTGTTGTCGAGCTCGTCGGGGGGTTAAGGGGGGCAATGCTCCCACTGTTTGGGGTTCAGGGCTATATGTTGCGCTGCAACGCTCATATATATATTTTTTCCGTACAAGTGCCGCAGCATTGTTTGTTGGAAGGCAGCAGTACTCCAAACTTGGCCTGGAAATAGAGAGCGAAGCACTGCGACCCTCCAAATCCAGGCACTGCAAGTCAGGCTGAACATTTTTTCTTCTCTCTTTTTCTTATTCTAAGTTGAAGGGTTGCGTCTTTTGCTGTTTTAAAAAGTGTTTCTTTGTCTATTCGATGTGTAGAACGAAGAGATGTGTGAGAAGAGAATTACAATTTCTCCTAATTTTCATAGTGAATTTCTTGATGTGGTGTGACACCGTGGTTTCTTTCTGGTTTCAAATTTTTTCATGTTAAATACTAGTGCTTATGTTCACTATTTTATTTTCTTGTTTGTTTAGTTTCATACTTCTCTTCCCAACACGGTCATCATCAAGAAATTTTTATTTTGATAATGAATGCTTTTTTTCTGAATCTATTTATCTTTTACATGTACAGGCAAATAGAGAGGGATTGTGAATTCCTAGAACAGGAGAGGATCATGGATTACAGTCTACTGGTTGGCGTTCATTTCAGAGATGCAGCAATAGACATGGGATGTCGAAGTCCTTCCATATTAGACTCCAACCTTGGTGTTCCAGAGCGGTAACATTCTTATAACTAAACTATCAGAAGATTTGTCACCAGCAAGCTAAATTTTGAGAAAATTTACTTAAAAATTTCATCTTCCTTTCCTTTGATCTCATTTACATGGCAATTTTTTAATCCTGCAACAGTCAGAACTGAAAAGATCCTTCTTTGACACAATATAGATCTGATTAAACTGTATATTTCGATCTATCAGATTAGGTGTCAATCAGCAAGCAAGAGTTGAGCTGACGATGAGGAACGACTATGAAACACAGTTGATCGGAGAACCGACCGGCCAGTGCTATGATGTTATATTGTTCTTTGGTATAATTGACATACTTCAGGACTACGATATAAGTAAGAAACTAGAGCACGCTTACAAGTCCATTCATCTTGATCCAACCTCAATATCAGCCGTCGATCCCAAGCAATATGCAAAACGTTTCAGAGATTTCATATTCAGAGCTTTCATAGAAGACACATGAAGCATTTGTGTACATATAAACATATAACATCAGTGGCAAGCGCTTCTGCAATCTGTTCATGTCTGAGGCTTCGTTTGGTTCCCCCCCCCCCCCACGTTTTTTTCGTTCTTAAACGAAGGTATTACAACGGAGAAGCCAAAATTTTTTTCTTCATTTTCGGAGGTGTAGCAAAAAGTGTTTTGAAAAAGTCACGTAAACAAACAGTAAAATAGGAACTTTTTTGCCGATTAAAATCGGAAACGAAAAACTTACGGCGAACCAAACAAGGCCTGAACTGAAGTGACAAAGATTCAGAACCATCATCAACTGAGCTGCTCAGCTTGCCTTTTGCCTCTCAGCCGCTCCGCTGTCTGTAAATTATCACCACGGGCAGTGATCGGAGCTTAGAAAGCGGCGATCGGAGCATCTCGCTCGTGACTTGAAGTAACTGCTCAGCTAGTGATTCAACATGAAATATGTGCATAAATGATAAGTTGCATATTTACTCTTACTGATATATGTTTCATTGAGTACAGTGAGCAAGCAAGCCAGCTAGTGTTGGTAAATTATACACCACAGGGTAAACTTCTGCAACATAACCATTCTTTTTGTAGTTAGTTTTGTTTCTTATCCTCATTACCTCAGAAAGAACACTGAAGTTTTGTGGACAAATGGAGAAATAAACTTGTACAGCAGACTCATTCTTTCATTTACAGTCACAAGTGTCTCTTCTTCTGTAACTATGAATACAACTTAGTCTGTTTCAGCTCCTTTCATAACATCATGAACATATTAGTTGCTACGTGTTTACAGTCTTAGGCTTCGTTTGGGGCGGCTTTCTTACTGCTTCATAAAGCAGCTTTCTATTATAAATTTTGTTATTTTTGTACTAAAAAGCTGCTTTATGAAGCAGTAAGAGAGTCGTCCCAAATGAAGCCATAGCCTCATGAATTCAGCTGAAGTTTTTTTCTCGTTTGTTGTTTCAGAATAGTAAATACTAAATTAGCTGTATAAAGAGAGGAAACAATGGAGAATCAAAAATGATGAAGAGGAGGAAGGTGGGGGTCTAGGTAGTTGTTGGATAGCCAATTTATCAAATAACAGTTGGTGTTGGTGACTTTGTCTGCTATGAAATAGACATGGAACAAATCACTGAACAGCAACGTGCATCATTGTCACAGTTCTCAAGCTACTGACAGTTTGACGTCAAATTTTTCATGAGAATATAATCATTTGGCTCCACAATACTCTGATTTTAATTTTGATTATTTAACTTGTAGATTAAGATTTCATTTGGGACGGCTTTCTTATTGCTCTTTGAAGCAGATTTCTAGTAAAAAAAATTAATTTTTATACGAAAAAACTGTTCTAAAAAGTAATAAAAAAGTCATCCAAAATAAAGCTTAAATGAAATCTTCCCTCTGGAAATTTTGTATGATCTATGAATTGTGAAGCATTTTTTGTTCTAATACATGAATCCATGATCCTTGATGATGATAATTTGAGCATTGAAACAGCTTATGAAGCTCATCATGTATGATAAAAAAAATTTATTTTAATTTATTCTTACAAGAATTAGTTTATATTTGTAATGCTAGCTATTCTATGATGCTTTTGACATTTTATATTCTATCTATTGAAGAAATAACAAAAATTTCAAGTGATCCTTAGATCTTGAGGAACAAAGTGGGAGTCTTTTTAGAAAATTATTCAACATGATGTTGACATTATACCTTGGGATGTGCATTTGTGTGAGCATTCTAGCAATAGATGAGAATTCAATTAATTTGACTGAATAATAATGCTTTTTTTGTTAGTTGGCATAATTAAAAAACAAACAACAACACCTCTAACTATAATTTAACACTTTTTTTTTGGAGGTGATTGCACATTCGTATTCATCTAGGTCAAGTTGGACTACGATTATTGATCAAAATAAATCAAATTCAAGTCAAGTTGGCTCATCTTAATGGGCCGATTTCAAGTCAAGAAGTTAGCATAGAATATGATGAACTTGCTATCGAGTTTGAGTCAGACAAACTAACTACACGAAAGCAAATGTAGCCCTGAGGATGATTAGAGGAAAGCTCCCCCAACTTGTCAAGGCTATTTGTCGGGTATCAAATATGTTCGGCAGTACTTGAAGAGCATTAGTGAAGTTAGCAGTCGACTTGATATGAACTCAGCCCCTTCTAGGAAATTAAAATATACTCTTTATATATGTATTGGCCATAGGTTAAGTTCATTCATTTTATAATAAATACTTGTTAAGCATTATTATATAATTTACTTGTATTTCTTTAATGCGGTATTTTCTATATTTGTCCATAATTATAAAGGTGAGTCTAATACATTTGATTATTTGTTCAAATTTTGTAATACATCCAATCTAGATTATTTTATGTATTTTTTCTCATTTTTTTAGTTACTACTGCTGACTATGGACAAATTTGAATTCAACAATGACACTCGTTCAAAATAAATTCTTTGTATACTTATTTGATATTGTTATACATCTTATAACAAATATGTCTCACCAACATATATAGTAGCATACATTAATATACAAATTGTTGCTATAGTCTCCTTTCTTTTTATTTTGATTCTTTTATTAATGTCATAAAAATATGATAGATATATTATCAATGAATAGGTATAATAAAATAATTTTAATGTAAAGCTTGAACTAAAAAATAGCCATGCAATTGTTCCATTCAATTCCACCTCATTGGTTGCCATTTTTGCATAGCAAAATCCCTAACTCTTTGGGTCTAAAATAGTAAAACATATCCTATCATCTAAAGATGGCAACTTTGTCCACTATGTTTGGTGCTTTTTCTATTGGAGACCACATCTAATGGTGGGGTTAAGGAATAATAAAGATGTTTTCTATATCTCAAATATATCACCAAATAATAAATAAAATAAGAAAACTTTGAAAGGAATCAAAAGCAAATGAATTTTAAAAGCTTGATTAGATTTTAGAAATGTCGGAGGTGGAAATATTTTTTATGCTATAGATGATAACACATAAAAGACATTTGGTGAATCCTAAACTGAAAAAGTTAAGTGTAAGTCCTAAGTTATGGTAGGTGGAGCTTTAAAAATGGACCATTTTTAATGCCAAATAAGCGTAGTAAAAGTGAGGAAGGGGGTTAAAGAGCAATTTGGCAATTATATATAAGAGATTGGTGTTCATTTCATTATTTTTTTCATCTTTTTGTTCATAGAAATTTTTGTAATTTAATTAATCGCATTATAACAATTATGGGTTTAATAAGAATTAAGGAAGTTTTTATTAATTTTCATTATAGACGAACAAAGTTGTCTCCTCTGGTACCTACTGGTATTTTAGGATCTAATTAGTTATGAGCATTGTAAGGTACTACTCTTCACAAATCCCAATATATCAGGCTCTTGTTGAACTAGGTATCATGAAACAAGAGATAGATATACATTCAACATTCACTATATAAACTGGCTATTCAATTGTTTATGATAGAGGGATCAATGTGTCAAAAATAAAATTGTGCCACAAGAGTTGAGCTAAATAATATACTTGGTTTATCTTTTAAAATCAACACATTAGCAAGCATATCTGAGAGTCAACATATTGGAAGTCTTGCATGAAATTGTTCGATTGCACGTTGCAATAAAAGATCCCTCTATTAATGGATCGTGAGTTTTTCTAGTTCGAAAGTCCCTAAGACCGAAGTTTTCTGATTCGCTAATATTTTAATCATAAAGTAAAACCAAGCCATAAAAAATTGTATCTTCTCAATTCCAAACTTTCTCATAGGCATTTTATATATTACCAACGGTTATAATCACCATAAACAAATACGTAATAATTCAAAAATAGTTGATATGTCACTACAAAAATATTTCACTTCAGAATATTTTTTAGTAGTTATAAATTTCAAGAAAAAATAGTTGCAATTGTTATAACGCTAAATATGTTGCAATGTTTAAGACTGAAAGTGTTTCATCAAGTGATTCTGGTTAACTGAAAGTGATTCATCAAGAGATTCTAAAATATCAAACATTTAAACTACTTCTAATTTCTTGTGTAGTGGTTTTAACCGCTTTTAACAAAAAATATTTCAATAATGCAAAATATGTTGCAATTGACAGGACTAAAGGTATTTCATCAAGATATTCTAAAATATCAAACATTTTAATTGCTTCTAATTCCTTATTTAGTGGTTTTAACCGCTTTTAACAAACATTTATCCCAATAATTTTCTAGTGAGTAACAAACATTAAAATTGTTGTCTATGAAGGAATCATTTGTGAAGTTTTATGATATGTTTGACAATGTTAGCTAAGGCATTTTGGGAGGAGAAAACATTGGTAGAGAACTCAGATATGGAGAATCTCATGGTCTCACCTCTCAACTACCAAGTTGACTTTTATGAAGTTAATATTTATCTATATTAACTGTCAATAATTTTATAAAGTTTGTTTATTAGCCAACTTATAAGGATGAATACATTCAAGAAATGCTTCCTTTTATGAGTTGTTTTTTTTTTTAATACTTCACAAAGAATTTCATAGTAATATATTGTTTTTTTATTATTATTATTATTATTATTCACTGCACTATTCGATTCAATCAGGAACTGATTTGTCATTTAGTTCAGTAATTTCCCACAAATAGCATTAACCATGATGAACATAAATAAACAGTCAGATTTAACAAGGAAACAAGTTGATCTTTCTGAAGTTACGTGATGATTACATATATCATTTATGATTAATAATTTTTTAAAAAGTTAATTGTTGCACATATTGAGGATGCTGAGATGGATGAGTGAGTTTTACTTAATAGTGATAGAATTTAGGGTTTAGGATTTAGGGTTGATGTGAAATGTGTATATACATGAAAATAACTTCATTGGAAGATAAGATTAGGGAGATTCACCTTGATCGCATAAAGTGCCGGCCTTATGATGACCCTGTTAGGAGAGTAGATGTATTAGATCAGACTTATATTAAGAAGGATGGATGTACACCTAAAAAGATTTGATTAAGAAGTATTGGAAATGTCCTTTGATACTTTTTTTTTATTTGTCCTTTGATAATTTGATTCTTAACAAGAAGCAATAGAGAAAATTGATTCATGTTGCTGATCCCATGTAATTGGATAAAAGTTTGATATTATTGTTGTTGTATTATTCAATATAAATAATATATTCACATTAATATAAAATAGTAAAAAATAAAAAATAAAGATAACATTATTCAAATTTTAAAATTAATTTTAAAATGAGTTTATTATGCTAATTTATTCATTATTCATAAATTATTTCACCTTAAAATAAATTTAAATTTTGAAAATGTTATCTAAACCAAAATTTTCTCCTATAACAGAATATAGATTTTCACCAATACATAATCCATACTACAAATGGGCCTGCTTACATACGTATCCAGGAAGCCTCACGGGCCTCGGCCCATACTAAAAAGGAAACCTATACTAATTTCCTTCCTTATTGTTATTTTTCAAACCGTCTCTCTCTCTCTCTCTCTCTCTCTCTCTCTCTCTCTCTCTCTCTCTCTCTCTATTAGGGCTGCAAGCGAACCAAACGTTCGACGAGCCACTCGTTGTTCGGTTCAATTAAAGCTCGTTTGCGATCGTTTACTTAACTAAACAAACAAACTTGAACAAAATTTTAAATACTTGATTCTTAAATAAACAAATTTGAACACTAATGTGTTCGGCTCATTTATGTTCGTGAACAACATCATTTGACGTTCGTGAACAAGCTCGACATTAAGCTCGATAAGAAGCTCGATTCATGTTTGATTTTGAACTGGTGAATAAGCTCGATAGAAATAATTAATATTTGACTATATAATTAATAAATATAAATAATAATTACCTTTGTTAGTTACATAGACAATTGCTTTTATTATAAATGTGATTGTTCATAGATATGTTCATGAACGTGTTTATTTGATAGTTAAAAAAATTCGTTAAATATGTTCGCGAACAAGCTCGATAAACACTAAACGAACGAATATGAACTGAACATGAACCGAACATAAACACTCCTTAATTTAAATGAACCAAACATGAACACAAACGCTAAAGCTCGAACAAACATGAACCAAACTTGAACAAGCTGATATTAAATGAACACAAACATGAACACTCAGATACTTGGCTCGGCTCGGTTCGTTTGCAGCCCTACTCTCTATTATTAAATCAAAGAAAAGAAACTATTAAATTTTATTAAATGTATTCTATTAATAAAATAATAATTTATATGAACTTGATACGTCTTCAAAAAATTATCTTGATCGGGCACGAATCTCGAGGCAAAATCAAGTTAGAAACTTCTGAAATTAAAATTTGAATCATATGAACTCCGATTTTAACAAACTTATAGTCGAATTGAACGTCTTGGAAATATGAACCCAACTACATAAAATTCCACTCAATCTGAGCCCAAATGGATCCAAATCAAGTGTCTAAAGCACTGTTGGAGGGTTCAAACCACAATTTGGATTACCAAATGATTTCCAAACATGATGTGCTTATAGTCCAATCAAGCGACTTGACGGGATGAATCCAACTAGCTCAAGATTATTGAATTCTGACATCACTAAGACATTCAATGACCATCAAACGGTCAACAATCAAGGGATTCAACATCAGCCGTCCATCCAAGTCACTCCCCATATGCCCTTGATCTCCCACCTATTTACGGGTCATGCCACTCTAGAAAATCTATAAATAGACCCCTCCTCCCTCTTGAAAGGGGGGCTCGAAGCAAGAGAGAAAGAGAGATATCAGATATCTCTCTTGCCTTCTCGCTCCTACTCGACCACCACCCAGAGTTCTGCCGGACCACCACTTGAGGCCCAGAGGTACATTAGATCACCAATTGAGACCCTGAGCTCTGTCGGACCACTGCCTGACGTTGTTGCTCTGCCGGTCCACCTCTTGAGGGTCTGAGCTCCGCCGAACCACCACCTGAGTCCCTGAGCTCCGTCGGACCACCACTTGAGGCATAGAGCTCCACCGAACTTTTATCGGGCCACCACCTAAGGCCCATACTTCTACCGGACCACCACCTGAGGCCCGAAATTCTTTCGGACCACCACCTGAGTCTCGAACTTTTTCCGGACCACCATATAAGGCTTGGACTTCTGCCAGACAACCACCTAAGGCCCGGACTTATGTCACACCATCACCTGAGACCCCAACTTCTGTAGAACCACCACCTGAGCCCCAGACTTTCCGCCAGACGGCCCAGACCACCACATAAGGCTCGGACTTCTCCTAAACCACCACCTAAGACTCGGACTTCTACCGAACCACCACTTGACACCCCAGACTTCTACTGAACCATCATCTGAGGTCTGAAATTCTGTCATACCACCATCTGATGCCCAAAGTTCTGCCGGAGTACTGCACTACTACAATGGTCTTTCTGACCCCGATCTCCTTCCAACTACGATCTTTTAGACCCCTTTCTCCTACTGACTATGGTCCTTCCAACCTATATCGCCTAATACGGTCCTTCCGACCTACATCGCTAGACAATTATCTTTCTGACCACGGTATCATGCCTACTATTGTCTTTTCGACATCTATCCTATTGATTATGATCCTGCCAACCAAACAAACATGTCTATGTTGATTATTGTAACTCCCACCATGTAATGTGCTCTATATGATATACATTTGTGACATCAAGCCAAGGCCTTCTCCCTAAAAATGACATCATTTGTAATCGACTGCAAATACTAGTGGATTCATTCAAATTCGGACATGCTCGTAGTTTTTCCCCCTTTTCAAGGGTTTCAACCTAAAAACTCTAGTGTCTCTTATGAATGTCACACCCTCTCTCTTATTTGTGTGCGTGTTGGATCTTCGTACAACGTTAAGACGTTAAACTTCATATTTCTCTACCGTCGCGAATACTCCAAGACGCAACATAACTAATTAAAAACTATAAAACACAATTAATTAAAAAAATAGATTGAATTCCTTAAAATATATTTTAATTTTCTATTTGAATTCTTTAAATCCTTAAATATAAATCATTTTAGCTTTAAATTTTTTTTTATATAAAGAAAAAAAATATAAAAATGAGAAAAAGAAATTAGAATATCAAGTTAAAATTTCTTTCAAATTAATTTTGCCGTGTGGGATATGTTCATGAATAAAAAAACTCTAATATTAGAAAAGAATAAAACTTCCAAAATAAATACATAATCACCTATTAAATAAATTTGCAGGATTATCAAGTCTTAGGCTTTGTTTGAGACAACTTTCTTACTACTTTCTAAAGCTTGTTTTCAATACAAAATTTATTTAAACTTAAAATTTTTGTACAAGAAAATTATTTTATAAGAAAATAGTCCTAAACGAAGCCTTAGGGTTCGTTTGGGACGGCTTTTTTGTTGCTTTCTAAAACGGAGTTTTAATACAAATTTTTTTATTTTTGTACTAAAACTCTGTTTTAGAAAGCAATAAAAAAGCCGTCCCAAACGAAGCCTTAATCAAGCTATGTTATGAGCTTGCTTTTGAACTTTAAATGTTATTGTTCATGATCATAAATAAATCGAACAACAAGCTATACAAATATGTCCATCGATCAACATAGTATTTATGAAAGTATTGATTAGTATTCAATTAGCAAATTAAATGAGTCACAGATAAATTGTTATATGTATTGATTGATTTGTAGTCCTATATGATGATGGAATTATTGTGTATTTGAAATATTGAAATTTTAAATTTGTGATCTCTTTTTTAATTGATAATATAATTAAAAAGTTATTAAAAATTAAAGGCAAAATTATAGCCTTTTATTTAAATTATTCATCACATTTAATTATTTATTTTGATGTACATCCTAACTAAACTTTAATAAAATATATTGAAAGTATAGTTTATACTCAAATAAATAATAATTTCAATCGAAATATAAATTTTAAATAGAAAATATGTTACATGTAAATTTTAATAAGAGGAAATTTTGATTCAAGATAAAAGTTATAGATTTATCAAATTTATTTGAAGATTAGTACATTAATTTTGTATTATTTTTTCCATCACAATCATTTGAAAATAAAATTAATAATTATTAAATTTATTCAAACTTGATTCATAATTAAAAAAAAAAACTAACTTTGCCCATAACTATATGAAAAACTATTATGTTCAGTATACTGATGCGTTTGATGTGTCATGTTATTTAATATATAGTATATTGGATGACATGATGCAAAGTAGGGCTGCAAGCGAACCAAACGTTCTACGAGCCACTCGTTGTTCGGTTCAATTAAAGCTCGTTTGCGATCGTTTAATTAACTAAACAAATAAACTT
Source organism: Dendrobium huoshanense (assembly GCA_016618105.1). NCBI lineage: Eukaryota > Viridiplantae > Streptophyta > Magnoliopsida > Asparagales > Orchidaceae > Dendrobium > Dendrobium huoshanense. Next base: position 53,448,854 of record CM028360.1, on the reverse strand, counting down.
GAACAATATTTTAAATACTCGATTCTTAAATAAACAAACTTGAACACTAATGTGTTCAGCTCATTTATGTTCGTGAACAACATCATTTGACGTTCGTGAACAAGCTCGACATTAAGATCGATAAGAAGCTCGATTCATGTTCGATTTTGAACTCGTGAATAAGCTCGATAGAAATAATTAATATTTGACTATAGAATTAATAAATTAAATAATAATTACCTTTGTTACATAGACAATTGCTTTTATTATAAACGTGTTTGTTCATAGATATGTTCATGAACGTGTTTATTTGATAGTTAAAAAAATTCGTTAAATATGTTCGCGAACAAGCTTGATAAACACTAAACGAACGAATATGAACTGAACATGAACCGAATATGAACACTCCTTAATTTAAATGAACCAAACATGAACACAAACGCTAAAGCTCGAACAAACATGAATCAAACTTGAACAAGCTGATATTAAATGAACACAAACATGAACACTCAGATACTCAGCTCGGCTCAGTTCGTTTGCAGCCCTAATGCAAAGATTCAAATATTACACAGAATAATCTCTCATGCCACAGGACAATAAATTCTTTCACAAATATTTAATATTTTATTTTAATATTATAAATATAAAAAATGAAAGAACTTTAAGAAAAAAAATTAAAAAGAAATGATAAAAAATAAATAGGTATTCTAACTAAAAATAAAATTAAAATTTTAAATAACTTTTTCACCCAACAACACACCCCCATCTTATCCTGTTCTGCTTATCTTTTTATCATCATAGTCAAACATTCAATAATTATTTTTCCCATTTATATATAAAATAATAATTAACAAATTAAAATAATTATAATTTTTTTTTTTTACATTTAGGCCATTTAAGACAAACTCACACACACAATGCATACACATATACTCGAACCTTGGACCTCTTAGTTAGAAGCCTAAGCTCTCAACCAATAGGCCAAGGGGAGTTGTGTATAACTATAAATCTCAAATAATTAAAAATAATATTTTTATAAAATATTAAAATAATCATCAATTTTAATTTATTTTTAAAATATTGAGTGATGAAAATAAAATTTTTATATAATTTAGAATTATTTTATTTAGATTAATTTAATATTTTGTGAAATTTATAAAAAAAAAAAATAATTATTTATCTGGTTCATGCATCATCGCATGGGTATGGTCGTGTCAGAGGGCAGCAAAGGATACGAAATCGCCGCATGCCTTTCTCTCTCTACTATGATAACAGAAGACTTTTCCTATCGCAGCAGTGGCAGGTGGGCCCCACATCATTCTCTCTTTCTCTCTCTAACTCTGAATTTATTTATTTATTTATTTTATTTATTTAAGTGGACTTTGAAGGGCTCGAGGAGAAGCTTTGAGAAGCCCAAAGCGCCGCTTTCTATTTTCGGGGAGCGTATTTAATAATTTATCGTTCACACTTTTGAGCCATTTTTTTTGTTGAAAATAAATAAATAAATAGTCATTCTTTTATCAGTTTATGCGATGATAATATAAATAAAGTATTTAGGTTCATTTTGTAATTCTGAAATTTTATTTAATTATAGTGACATATATGAGAGTATAATATTTTGATGTAATTTATAGTTTTTATATTATTTTTATTATTTAAAATAAAATATTTATTCTATTAAACCGAGTTTTTAAAATTTAGAGTTTGAAAAAATATGCATTATTTTCAGCATGAGAAAATAATTAGCATCTATTTTTCAAATGGTTTTTCTCCTTTGTTAGTGATAAACTTAATTCAGAGTTATCATTTTTATTATGTGAATCGACTTTGGTTTCATTTGGGATCGATTTTTTGCTACTTTTTAAAACAGATTTTATTATTAAAATTTCCTAAAAAATCATTTTAAAAAGCAGTTAGAAAGTCATCCCAAACAAAGCATTTTATCATTGTTTCTTTTGCAAGATAGGGAGGGAAAAGAGTTAGAGTATTATACATTGTGACCTGTTGATTAGGGCTCTCACTCTATTCAGAGTGACGACTGGTGTTTGAAACTTATTACAATATGTTTCATCACATCAAAGAAAAAATTAGCTTTGAGAGCGAACATTTATTTGGCTTGTCAAAATTCATAGATGGAAGCTCTAAGACTCGTACGTAGTTGGTAGAGATTAAGGCTTTATTTGTGTTAGTTTTCTTACTGTCTTTTAAATCAATTTTTTAGTATAAATATTATTTGAAATCGAAATTTTTATACTAAAAAATTATTTAAAAAAACAATAAAAATGTTGTCCCAAACTAAACTTAACTTGTTGACGAAAAAAAAAAAAATTGTGAGAGCATATAAGGGATGCCTTGAGCTTAGCTTTTCAATGCTTTGAATATTCACCTTTTGTTGCATTTGCAACTTTATTCTTTGTCTCCTTTGCTTTGATACTTGTTAAGGATGTTTTTTGTAACATATTTAATTTGCCAATTTTCTTTTACGTGTTTTCACTGATCGAGCAGATCGAATTCCGTCAGGGGGCGCTGCTCCCTTGCACCCCCAACAACTACTTATAAATTTGCCCCCCTGAAAATTAAGGCTGGTTCCGCCCCTGAGCTCGAGACAATGGTGATTTGTGCTCAACCCAACTACACAATATCTTGTCTTTGATTGTCAAATAGATTACGGTGAGAAAAACATAATCTTTTTTTTCCCTTTAAGTATTCAGCTAAAACTAATTAGTTTAAAAGTCTGATCTTTATGAAACAGTGAAAGGTAAAGATTAGGGCGTCCTTATTTTTGAGAATAATTGCTCTTCACAAACCTACCAACCAATTATGAGAGCAGACATATAAGAATTCAATAATCAGAACTTGCCTTTGGTTGTCTTTGCTCACACAAATCATTAAGCCAGCAACATTTTCTTCTTTCTCCTTCCACACGCCATTACATCTCTCTCTCTCTCTCTCTCTCTCTCTCTCTCTCTCTCTCTCTCTCTCTCTCTCTCTCTCTCTCTCTCTCTCTCTCTCCTCTCTCTCTCTCTCTTCATCTCTATTATTTTCAAAGCTCTTAAGTATGAAAGGAACATAATATTTTTCAAAAAGAACCTAACAAAAGAAGTTTCGGGTGCTTCGCCAAAATTTGTCTTAGCACATGTTGTATAATATTAGAAGCAATATGAAGAAGAGAAAGTCATAGAAGAAACAAAGTGATTATCACAAAAAAATAGCCAAATGATCAATATTTTACATAAAACGGCAATGAGAATACAATGCCAGTAATTATCACGAAGCCTCAGTCATTTAGCTCAAGTGTGTGGTGATTTCATGAAGCCTTTGCAGAGAAAGGAATGGCCAAAAAAACTCTTTTGTGACTTTTGTTAAAGTAGAGAAGAAAAAAATATCTTTAATGGAATATGAAAATATTTGGATCAAGTTTATCATGAGTACACTCTTTGGTAAGAACTTTTATTACATCCAGTGAACGTACGCTCCTCTACGTTCGGTTTTAGATCAAAACAGCGCAATACCGAGTTTTTTTAAAAAACTCGGTACAACTCGGTACTCGGTACTCGGTATTGCGATTTTTTTGCCTAGAACCGAACGTAGAGGAGCGTACGTTCACTAGATAATATAAAAGTTCCTTTGGTAAAGCCCGGAAACTTATAATTGAACAAAGATCTTAAGGAAATTGTAAGTGCTTAGTCACTCACATAGAACTAGACAAATTTTTTTTAGAAATTAGCTAAATCACTAATTGAATTAGCCTCACGCTGATGATTTTCGTTAGAAATCTTCAATGTCTAAGTTTTTGTGAATTGTTTGAATTCCAAGAGTGATCCGACTCTTACACTATAGGAAAAATCATTATTACCGGCGAAAAGTTAAAATTTTGATGGAAAAAGGACGTTTCCGTCGAATTTCATACGACAGTAATTTGCAAGTCAGTGAAAACTTTACGACGTATATAATACGCAGGAAAGCTTTTCAGCATACGTTCCGACACACTAATGGCGGAAAAGTATATGGTAGTTACATCACTTCCTCTTCCCTTATTCCGGCGTTAAATCCGTAGGAATTTTCGGCATAATATTACACATGTAAGTATGGCAGAAAAATCGTCGCTACATACACCACAAACTAAATGACGAAGATAACCAATGCATTGTATGCTGGAAAGGTCGTCATATAAATACGTCGGAAATCAATACAGAATTCATTGTATCGTCGTTTACAGTGGATTACAGACATTTTATCCGTCCAAAATCTATAGCAATAAAAAAAAATCGTCCCAGACAGCAATCAGATTTTTACAACATGCATCAAACATCACCAAATAACTACATTTAGTGCAAATATTCATAAACATGAACAATTGATTGTGTTTAGTACAATTACAAACAACTACTCATAAACATCACCAAATATTCAAAAACATCACCAAATATTAAAAAACATCATAAATTGTTCATTAACATCAACAAATATTCATAAACTTCACTAAATATTCCAATTTTGAAAAAGTACATATGAAACTGAAAAAACTAAACAACTACTCTGAATCTGGCGACTCATCCTCCGTTGGAGCTACCTCCTTTCCTCTCAATTGTACCCTCATTTTTTGCATTTAATCCAACAACTGCATATGTTGTGTCTGCATATGCATTTGTATTGGCGACTAATTGTGTCAGCGACTAAGGCGACGAATGTTAGCAAACTAGGTTGAAGTCTGTTGGGTGAAGAGTTGATCTCGACAGTGGCGACGTTCGATTGAGGCGATGGAGGTGATCTGAGCAAACAAAAATGGCGAATAATATCATCAGCAAAAAGCATATACCAAGCTACATCCTCTTGTAAATGTCTAGTGAGAAAATCAATGAAAAAAAAAACTTACGATGGATTATCCTATGAACAACGGCTTTCCGCCGGCAAATGAGACGGTGAGCGTCGACAAACTCAGTGGAAGTTTGTTGGGTGATTGGTCGGTCTCGGTAGCGGTGACGTTTGGCTGGGGCGACGGAGGCGAGCTGAGCGAAAGAAACGGCACAAAATGAAATAATAAGGCAGACGGGCTCTAGGAGTATTAGGGTTTCGACCGACATTTTTTTCAGCAGATAAGCCGCCAGTGATGTTTTCGTAGTATTTTTTGACGGTAACTATTCTTTGTGTTTAAATTCATCGACATAATATTCATCGGTTCATACGCCAAAATTTACCGATGAAAAATACGCCACTTTATTCTATGGGTTTGCAGATTATGATGCCTTAAAACGACGGATAATGTATCGGAGACTTACTGACGTATATTATGCTGGTATTTTTGCCATAATTTTATCGTCGCATCCGATGGTAATCAATGATTTTCCTATAGTGTTAATATCACATTTTGTGAGAGGTTCTTTTGAGGAGTTCAAATGATTGTCAAACTATTGTGGCTTTAACTAATCAATGATGAGCACTACTAGATTTTCTTGTAATAGGGAATACATTTCACTACATGAAAATCAGGGATTAATGGTGGCCAGAATTATCGATGGTTTAGCCGATGGTTTTTAATATATCACCGTCAAAATTAGCAGCGGGATAATAACCCCGGGCAAGGGTGCCAGTTTTATGTTTTACCGGCGGCCTAAGAAGCCATTTTTAAGTGATTTTTTTCCCGACGGTAGAAACCTCCAAAAATGGCCCTAGTATTGGCCAACCTAAGCCTTCCTCTTCATTTCTTCGCATTTATCTTTCGCTGCAAATGCTAGCTCGCCCCCACTCTATGTCCGCTCGCAATCATGCCTCTGATTGACTGCATAGGAATTCGGCTGCCGACAACCTCTCTCTGGCCGATGATCTCTCCCCCACTTCGGCAGTCGAGCATGCCCGCAATCTATCCATGAAAGCCGTCGATCGATAAAAGTCCCGAACTGAATTTAGGTTTACTTTTTTTCTCAAATTTGCAATAGGTGATTTGAACAAGTATTTTCTTATTTCAATTGGATTAAATCAAGGATCAGCATTAAGTCCATATCTTTTTTGCTTTAGTTATGGATGTTCTCACTAGACATTTGTAAGAAGATGTACCTTGGTGTTTACTTTTTGCTTATGATATTCTTCTTGTTGATAAGACTAGAGAGGGAGTTTAAGGTAAACTTGAATTATGGAGGTCAACTTTTGAGTCTAAAGGTTTTCACTTGAGTAGATCTAAAACTAAATATATTGAGTGAAATTCACTACAGAAAATTTTTAAATTACCAGCGGTCCTAACCGGCGGTTATGTGACCGCCGGTAATAACGGCGGTCTAACCGAAGGTTTTTTAAATGAACGCCACCGGAATTAGCGATGGTCAAATAACCGCCGGTTATTCTACCGGCATTAGTTATTACTGGCGCTCAAAGCAAGGCCGAAGATCTCGACCCTGATCGAAGATAAGCTCCCACCGATTGAAGATCTTGACCCTGCTCCGGCATCAAAGCAAGGCCGAAGATCTCGCCAAATCCTTCGTGAAACCGTCGTCCGAGTCCCGTAGGTTTGCATTTTTATTTTTATTTTTAAATTTTTACTTGTAGGAATGACTTCTCCTTTGTGTAGGTTATTAGGAATGACCTACACAAAGAGTTGAAAATCAAAATGTTTCCACATGCTTATTTTCCTTAAGGAAGAATATTCAAAAGATTGAAGTGAGGAATTATAATGGTTAAAAGATTCTTCATATTTGGTTGGTTAAAGGGGGCTTAAGGTGAAACAATAAAGACGGAGATAGGTGATTCTATGGAGAAGTAGATGGATGCACTAGTGAAGTGCCTAGATGAGGGAAAGATTTATATGAAGTGATTGAATTTTCTCTATTTTTTTACCATACTCTATATAGTTAATGCTGAAGTAGATGTTTAAAATATGGAGGAAGTTAACTTTGCATTGATGTTAAAAGATAGGCTATTGGTAATTATTAAACTTGTTATAAGAGGAGTTGATGCTCTAAATACTTACATGAGTAAATGAGCTGAGCTTGGGCGAGCTGATATGTTGTTTGGCTTAGTTTGTTAGGCAAAGAAGCAAAAATCTTTTATTATTTTTTGCTTGTTAACTTGCAAAGCCGAATGAGATTTGTACGTAAGTAATTTAAATTATATAACTTATATGTTGTAATGTATATATTCATATATCATACAAATATATAAGTATTAATATTTATACAAATACATGCACATACATAAAATATATATACAAGCTACTATCGAGCCGAATGCAGTCTAACAAGGTCCTGATCGTTTGGCTCATTAAAAAGTTAAGTTATAAAAATTAGTCGAACTAGAGCTAATTAAGCCAAACACAACCAAACACGAAAAATGAGTTTTTGACACCCTAGTTTTGTTTGCTATTTGTATTGTGTCTGGGTTTGTAAACACATCAGTTAGGCACATAGCTTCTCTTCCCCTCCATTCCTAATTTCGCTAACTCAGCATTATTTTGGTAGCAAAGCCTTCACCTAGAAGCTCAATTGTCATGAATTGCTCTCATATATTTCTTGCATCCTATAATATCACATAACTAGAGTCTTATATAACTTCATTGGTTGTAGCCTTTTTTGACATTATAGCTTTACTAACAACATTTTTCATTCCCTCTATTGAGTCTCAGTTGAAAGAAGAATAAGTTTAACTCCTTATGGCTATTCATGATGGTTAAACATGAAGTAGTCTCAAAAATATAGCACGTACACTTGTTCAATATGCATATATTCTAATAATTAATTTCATAACTATATAGAGGGGTGTCCAAATGACTATCCAAGAAGAGAGATATTGGATGTATAGCAGATTGTTATCAGGTCGAAGAGGATTGACAGATAAATTTATACGGGGAGCTGAGATTTTCATTCAAGTTGTATCTCATTTGTCTTCCTTTAAGTTTGATAAAATATTTAGATGTTCATAATTAAAGTATAAAAATCAAGCATTCCTCATACCCGATGATGTGAAGCTTGATTTATATCATAGGGGATTTCTTCTAGACTACTAAATTTGGACATCACATGGCGAGTACAAGCCACACAAAGATACTCATGCTGACCAATCAATAGCTTTTGAAATATTTGATGAAGATCAAATGAGTAGATCGTATAAAGAACTTATTTTTGATGTAGCGGGTCCTAATTTAAGGACTAATGTGGAAGAGCCACTAAATAAAAAAATCAAAAAATATTTGAGTTACTACATGCAGCTCAAAAATCAATTTAGGACAGTTGCAACTCATTTAGTATTGTCGATTGCAGTGAAAATGCTAAGTATTAAAACTGAGTATAATATTTCTCATGATTGTTTCAATAACTTCATTGGTCTTTTCAATGAAACTAATTCAACGGACAATTTAATTCCATCAGATTTATACCGAATAAAGAAATTAGTATCCAAGTTGGATCTCATTGCTACAAAAATTAATTATTATATCAATAGATGTATGTTATATTACAAGAATGATGCAACATAAATTTATTGTCGCGCATATAATGCGCCTCGATTTAAGCCAAACTCGAGAAAATAACATCATCAAAAAAAAGATGTTCCATATTCCCATTTATTTTATTTACCGATCATTCCAAGATTTCATCGACTCTATACATCAATGAGTTCAACAGGCCATATGAGATGACATAAGAAGAAATTAACAAATAGTGGTGTTCTTTCTTATCCATCAGATGCAGAAGCATGGAAATATTTTGATCGAGTGCATGCTTCATTTGTTGCTAAATCCTGCAACATAAGATTGAGATGATGTGCTGATGATTTTACCCCATATATTCAAGCAGCTACACCGTACTCTTGTTGGCCAGTTCTACCAACACCATACAACTATTCATCAAAGATGTGTATGACTACTTCGTACTTGTTCTTAACACTTATAATACTTTGACCACATAATCTAAAAGTAGAAATTGATATTTTTTTTATAATCATTAATTGATGATCTCAAATTATTATAAGAAGAAGATGTTCTCATATATGATATATCAACAAAACAAAATTTTCTCTTTTGAGCTGCATTACTGTGGACCATTGGCGATTTTTCAACTTATGGTATATTGTATGGTTGGAGCACAATAAAAAAATTAGCTTGTCTTTACTGCATGAAGAATACTAAACCTTTCACACTAAAACATGGAGGAAAAAATACTTAGTTTGATTGTCATCATATATTCATACTCGGTGATCATCAGTTTCAGAGGAATAAGAAAGCATTCGTTAAAAATAGATTTAAGAGGTCAACCCTCTACCGATATTAAGTGGTGATGATGAACTACAGAGACTTTTAACTTTCTAATATTTACTAATATTTCAATATTATCATAGTCTAAATATCTGGGATATGGTTTTCAATATAATTGGACTAAAAAAATATTTTCTAGACATTATCATATTGAAGAACTAATTTGATAAGGCATAATTTGGATGTTATACACATTGATAATAACTTCATGGATAATATTTTTAATACAATCATAGATGTTAAAGGTAAGAGCAAAAAATAATGTCAAAATAAGGATGGACATTAAAGAGTATTACTGGCAAAAAAATCTGGAATTAGTAACAACCACTGACAGTAAATAATGAAGCCCAAAATACGTTACTCTTTTATGTTAGAGCAAAAAAGATCAATATATTAGTGGTTTAAAGATTTAAAAATACATGATGGCTCTAGATCAAATATAAGTCGATGTGTTGACTTGAAATCTGTGAGGCTATTTGGATTAAAAAGTTATGATTGTCACATAATTATAGAGCTTTTTTCTTTCGGTCATAGTATATATGTTATTAGATTACATATCAAATTAGTTGACTGAGCTTAGCATTTTCTTCAAAGACCTATGCTCTTCTAACCCAAAATTTTTTGATTATATGGAACATCTTCCAGACCATCTACATTACGAAGCTAGAGTTGGTGGACCTGTACAATATCCCTGAATATATCTTTTCAAGAGATAAAACATATTTTTATTAAGTCTTTACTATTTTTTTAAAAAATAAGAACATATATTTATTTACTTAATAATTATAATTATTTAATAAATATTTAAACAAGTTGAAGAAATATATTAAGAATAAATCACGACCAGAATAATCGATATGTGAAGCATATTTATCTCAAGAAATCACCCACTTATGCTCCAACTATTTTAAGCTCCATATAAAGAGTACAATAACAAAGATTGGTCGTAACACGGACTTCGATATAGAAAAATAATTATAAGCTGCACTATCAGTATTTAGAAGTCATGAAAAGCTCAGTGACAAATGTGTTGAAAGATTTCTTAACAATTTAGAAATCAAAAAAATAAATTTATATGTGCTACTGAACTGTGAAGAAGTTGAACCAATCTTAGAGTAAGTTCTTCCATAGTGTGCATAATGAGTAATATTTATTTAAAATATTAAAGTATTATTTAGATAATTTATCACTAGATATTTTGTAAGTAATTTGTCTCTGACATATTCTAGTAATATTGAGCAAGTTATTGCAAATGAATTCACATCTTGATTTAGATCTTATATGAGCTCATAAATTTTAAAAAATTTATTTGAATTGCATCTTATTTAAAATAAAAAATACTAATATTTAAAAAAAATTAGGTACATAACTCTGATAATAATTATTTTGATAATGGTTTGCAAGCACTAGTATGGGGTCCAATGCAAAAAGTAAAAATCTGACCAATATATATAGCGAATGGATTCAAATTTCATATCAAGTTGATAGTGAATGAGAAAAAACTAAAAATTATGGAGCATATATTAGAGGGAATACTTATGAAGAAGATGAGTATGATTATTATGGTATTCTGAATGAGGTTCTTAATCTAGAGTACTCAAGTAAAGATGAAAACTTTGTATGCTTGTTTAACTATCAATGATATAATTCAGTACATAATAGAGGCACAAAGGTTCATCATGTGTATGATTTAGTAGATGTAAAACATAATAGAAGATATATGAAGTTTGATCAATTTATATTAGCAAGTTAAGCTATTCAAATTTATTTTAGCAAATATCTCAGTGGTCATAGGGATAAAAAAAATTGGCTAACTGTCATAAAAAGAAAAGCATAACAGATAATTGATCAATAATATATTATAGCAACTGCACATCAAGAAAATGAGATGTCAAATTATAAGCATGTTCAAATTGAGGAGATACCAACTACAACCTCTAATATTGAAATGTAGTTAGAAGATGTGAATAATTCAACTAGCTCATTAAGTGAGAACGAGAATAAAAGTGAAGATATCTTAAAGAGCAATGAAAATATTTCTGATTCTGAATAATTTTTATAATTTAGAATTGTAGTTTTTATAATATTTTTGAATAGTTTTTATACTTATAGAATTATATTTTTTGTATTATGAGCAATGAAAATATTAATCATTATTTTGTATTTTGTAATTATTTATTTTTATAATTCATTATTGTGTATTCTGTATTCTTTATTTTTTATATATTATAATACTTTACTAATTACTTCTTTTAATATAGATGACTTTAGGTAACGATCCTCCTCATAGATCCTTTGCCTCAAAGTTTTTTTTAAAAAAGTTGAGTATTAATTCTAGTAGACCTATACTATTTGATGAAAGTAAGGGGCAGAGATCAGTTCTACTAGTTATACCATCACCACCATCACCCAGGAGTCAGCAGTAGTCCCCTAGTGAGCAGGGTCAGTTAGATCCACCTATTATTATACCACTACCCTTTCTTGGGTACTTCCCTCCTCCGTCAACGAGTCCTCGATTTCCCTCTCTAGATCAGGCACATGCAGCTCCATTCTATCTATATTACTGTGAGAAATATTTTTTATCAATCTTTATATATTTAAATTTAAAAATACTTTTTTATTTCTCACGTGATTTGCTTTATTTATATTTAAATGTTTCTTTCAGTTAAATCTACATAGTTGGACATTATATCGCCCCGAGGAGTAGCCTAATGTCCTTCTATTGATTTTAGAGAAAGAAACTATAATTCATTCTTCTAATCCGGTGCAGCATAGGGAATATACAAATTATCCCGAAGAACGATTCATATATTATCCTATCGACCCAATTAGACTAATGAATTATAGATTTATTTCCATAATCAAATATAGAAGATATTCCACCTGCCTGTAAGAGCAGATCAAACATCTATCTATCTTTTGATTATAGAAATAAATTTTAAAATACGGATAAAGCACTAATCTACGTTCACAGATCTTTCCCCCACCTTAGAAAGGAAACTGAGATGGGGTTTAGATTATTCTGGGATCTAGACTCCCTATAGGGGCAAGCCCCTGTAGTTAATTACATCTCCTAAGAGAATACTCTCGATTTAAATGAAGACTAAATAATTTCCAAAATTATATGTATTTGATTAAACATTTGTGCATAATTAAATTTTCATGATTAGCTTTAGATTATAGAATTGTTATTTGACTTTAGAAGGATTTAGAATTGATTTGAAGAAGGAGAAAGTGCATAGAGAAATGTATACAATCTGGACTTACCTGCCTAGAGTAGGCTGCCAGCTAACAATCATAATCAGAACAATTCACCGATGATGCAAGATTTTAAGATAGCTCTATCCTAGGAATCAAGGAATTATTAAAGAATCTAAACTAAATGCAGGACAACATGCTTACAAAAAACGAAAAATCTACTCGTATGTTAATGATGCATGAAACAGTTATATATGAAAGAGCTGATTTTATTAATATTGAATTTATCAGTTACATTCCAGAATTTGCAATAAAGTAAAGGTGGCCAGGTTCCACCGACAACAATCCTGGATTCTAAGCCTATAGGAAATTAGAATTAAATACAATTGCTTATGATCTTCAGGCTTCAGGTCTTCTATGGAATTCCAAAAAAGGAACATCCTCCTGATAGAGGATATTACTTTTTGGAGCCCCATTTGTATATGTATAAGCAGGTGTTTTTAATTTTTTTACAGACTCCAGACGCTGTACAGACTCAATCTATATACAAAATTCTAGGAAAGTAAAGCATTTACATTTCTTTTCTCAATACATCAGATCCTAAGAACATTCTAATTTGCAGGTAAGTAAAAGCAGGAAAAGTATAGCAGATTATATTTATGCATGTTATGAGTGCGTTGTGTACATAAATGCAGGAAAGTAAAGACAGAAAAGTAAAGTACACGGCCCTCACTTTATTCACTCCGTGCTCTGGTGTACAGACAGGGAAATAGATATGCATGTTATGTAGTACAGAAAAGTAAACAATCACACATAGGTGCCCTCTAGGCAAAACACCCGCAAATAAACACAACAAACCACCGGCCTAACTTAGGCTAAAGTTGGTTGTCCTAGCAAACATCTAAGTGTGTGAAGAAAGTTATGTGGCTTGGATAGGTCCTAATGAGTTTATTTATTTGAATTACATTTATTATTAGGATTGATTTATTACAGGTTAAAAGAATTTGATTAAAGTTTAAGTAAAGTATATTTGAATTTATTAAGAATTACTCTAATTTTAAATGTTGGAGTTATTTAATTTAGTTATAAAGAATTTATAGATCGATAATTCCCTAAGTACAGGAAATTATCAATTTATAAATCCTAGGAATTTCAGAATGAATACCCGTCTTAGATAAAAGATAAGTATTCATTTTGAGAATCCCCAAAATTTATTAAGGAGAGAGAAAAGGACCTTACAAATGTAATACAACGTACACTCCCGAAGGAATCTAGCACGTCATATAAGGTCGGTGGTTTATTATTCTTTGTTTGAAGATCTTCAAATTCAAATGGATTAGTGCCTTCCTAAAAGGAATCATGCACAATCCATAGAAGATCTCTTTGTTATTTAAATGTTTTAAGGGTCTTTTGAAATCAAAATGTCCAAAGTCCTTCGAAAGGAATCAAACTTTAGGCATAGAAGACCCGAATTCGTTTAATCTAAATTAACTATCAAATCTGACCGATTAAGGTAGACCTTAACCAATCAAATTATTAAACTAATTTAGATTAAAATAATTTAAAATTTAATTGAATAAGTAATAAATTTTAATTAATAGAATTCAGAATTATTAAGAATTAGAGATTTATTGAATTATTAATGATTTGAGATTGACTTAGAGATTTGATTTAAAGAAACTTGATTTTTAATGTTGGTTGGATCTCACTTTTGTTTCACACCGAGGCCGTGAAGTTTATTTCAAATTCCTTGGGGCTAAGCTAATAACCTCGTAGGCCTAGGTTACCTAGTGGTACCCGGTAAAATTAAGTGAGTTAAATTTGATTAAAGCTTGAAAGTTAAAGAATTTTATTAAAAATGTTTGATTACTGATTTTAGGAGTTTGTTAACCATTTCTGGAGTTTTAAAACAATTTCTGAATTTTTAGGAATTTTTTGAATATTTTAATCATTTAATTAAGGGGTTGAAAGTTGACTTTTTAATTAAAGATGTTTTATATAAATTTAGAATTTTATTAAATTATTAGACCTTAAGATGATCAGTCAGAAGGTAAGTTTGCTGAAGTTGGATTTTTTTACATTTTATTACAAAGGTTTGAAGTTTTGAACTAATTTCGGGTAAAAGTTGACCAATTTGTTGACTTTTTGTATTTGATGATTTTATGGAATTTTTGTATTTTTAATAAATATTAGGCCTTATTATGAGTTGAATGCAATTGAGTTTGATTGATTTGGATTTTTTTTGGATTAGTTATGATTTTTCAAAGTTTAGGCTATTTAATGAATTTTTAGAAATTGTTTAATTAAGGCCCTTTTTATGGTTTTGCTCCAAATGGATTCCAAACCTCTTGAAATCAGCTCCAAAGGTCAGGGATGACCTAAAGAGGGATTTCCAAGTGTTTGAAAATTTATTGGGATTTTTAATTATTATTAATTAATTAAATGAATTAAATGTTGAATTTCACTTGAAATTAAATTAAGCTTTAATTTGCTGTCAAATTAATTTGATTTTATTTTTCATTGGTTGAGGATTTAACTCTGGTCAATTATAGGTATTATTTGTATTTTTTGGATTTAATCTTGATTTATTATATTTTCTGGAAGTTTAGGTGATTAAGGATTAATTAGGGGTTTGATTTAGACTTAATGAAATTTAGTGAACTTTGGATTTGTATTTTGATTTTAAAAGATTTGATATGTGTTTTAAAGCTAGTTGGAATGATTTGGAGTTGATTTAGATTTTCGGAGATTTTTATTTGATTTATTTGGGGTTTATTAAGATCAAAGAGAGAAGAAATCCTAATCTACTAGTTGTTATAAGATTAATTAATGTCTAATCAAGATATATTTGATCATTGGGTATATGACACTAGTTTTTTATATTTGAGTTCAATCCCAAAAGGGATGTGTGTAGTTCTTTCTAGATTTGGCTAAGTTGGCTAAGACCAAGTCCTTAATTATTGTCCTTAGTGTTACTAGGTTGTAGGGTAGCAAATCAAGTTCTTCTAACCCTTTGAAACACTAGCTACAAGCACAACAAACCAAATCATGAGAAAGTGTACTAAATCTAAAGAATAATGAATGCAATGAGTTTTGAAAAGATATCCAAAACATTGTTTTGAGTATATTTGAAAGCCAACTCAATAAGCAATCATATGTTTGGCCTAATCTAATGGTACTATAATGCATAGGGAATACAACATAGTATCATTAGAATTTAATTGACATATGATTTATTGAATATTTAGAGGATAATTAAGAAGGATTGAGAAAGTATAATTAGAGTAATCATCCTCTAAATGTCCAATAGAGATTGAATACATAAAATATGATTGCTTACTGATATATAAGAGTGCATGCATGAGATTATTGGGCAAAAGCATTCAATTAACAATGAATTTCCTCTTGAAGCATTTAGGTTAAGCTATAACCCACTAAAAGAGGATATTCAAAATCGAATTGAGTGAAATCCCTAATGATTTCATATCAATGCACTTAAAACACCTTTAAGTCCCTTAAACATACCGTTTAAACCTCTGATTTGACTGTATATTTAGTTTTAAAATATAATTAAAAATATATATTAAAAAAAAAAGATAAATAGGGTTTAAAGAGCAACTTTTTTTAAAATAGTGAAAACTGGGTTCTAATTATACTTTTAGAAAATAGAGGATTTATTCCGAGAAAAACAAGTGGTTGTATATAAAAAATGGTTGAGTATTTAATTTTATACAATTTTTACAAGTTCTATGATAAAAAAATAATTAAAATGAAACATTAATCCTGGATTTCCACGCGGCGGCTGGTGAGTGGATCGTCCAAATGGCGGCGGTCAAGTGGGCCAACTCACTTAAGTGAGTCAGCACAGTATAAGGACCGTCTAATTCCCGCGGTTTGGATCCGACGGACGGGATTAAATCCCACGGTTGATCTCGGTTAAAAGATCGGACGGTCAAAGGAGGCCCCGCGGTTTGGGATGGATGGATCAGATGCGGCTGGACGGGAGCTGATTGTCACGACCCGACCCGAGACGAGATGGATCCCGTTCGCACCGGGCCGCAACGGAGAAGCACTAACCAGGATCTAGCTTTGGAATTTGGTTCGGAACTGAATCTTCCAAATGTTTAACTCAAACAAACACAGAGCTACTAAAAACATCAAATGCAGCGGAACAAAACATCTATCATTTCTTTTCCTCAAAACAATCATCTACAAATACAGTACATGGCTTTTAGACAGAAAGAAAGACAGAACATAAAAGCCATGACAGTACAAAAATCAAAAGGTACAAAACAATACCTATACTGATCAGACTCTGAACTAATCCTGGACTTCCTTCCCTTTCCCAGAACCTGAAAATCACCAGAAAGCAAGGGTGAGCTCAACAGCTCAGCAAAGCAACAAACCTCCAATCAAAATCCTCATAATCGCAAAACCAACCCATCAGACAAATCCGTACAGAAATCAGAACGGAAACAGACGGATATCAATTCAAACAAAACTGTACGGAAACAGAAGTCGTATCAAATCAGAAACATAACAGATCAGACATATCAGATCATATCGGAACAGAACAAAATCGTATCAGAATCATATCAGAATCACATATTAGATATCAGATATTTAATTAATAGCTAAATGTGCCCCCGGCACCAGAACAATAGCTGAGTAATTAATAGCTAAATGTGCCCACGACACCAGAACAGATGTGCTTACAGCACCAGAACTTATAGTACCAGAATACATAAATAGTGCATATAGCACCTAAACAGATTTTCCTCGGATCCGGAACAGAACAAATGTCAAAATGTATATTGAGCTCATTTCAGAATTCCCATTTCACTAACTGAATCTCATAGGATCCAGGCCCCTTATAACTCCCTTTTTATAGCATATACAGATAGCATATCAAATCAGAAGAAGATTTCGGACAAATCAGAAATTACCCAAAATCGGGCAGCACAACGGCAGTATACAGAATTTACACAATTTTCCTGAAAATCAAAATTACCAAATTCGCACAGAATACAGATATCAACATTTCAGAACATTTATTCTATTGCACAAATAATTTCCAAGTTCACAGAAAAAATCCAGTCGACTAAAAAACACAGTCGAATCAAAAATACCCGGACAAAAATCTTCAGAAAATAACCAAAATGTGCACACTCGGCACAGTCAACAATATACAGAAACTTACGCGGTAAAAACTGAACCAATCAAAAGATACGGACGAAAATCACGAACAAAAATCAATTCCGGACAGATAATACCGCCAAACTCGACGGTTCTGAAAATTGAGAAAGGTGGAATGTGTCTTACCTCGTGCACAGCAATTTCCTCAACAGTCTCTTCGAACGAAAACGGCTCCGCGTCTTCCCGAAATCAACTTTTCCTTTTTTTCTTCTTTTTTCTCTTTCCTCAGATCGAAAATCAGATATTATTTTTTTTATAAAATTTCTCTCTCTTCAACGACTGATTTCCTTAAATCATACACAGATCGGCCTGGCCGATCGTCTCGATCGTCCTGGACGATCAGACTAAAACAACATCCCTGGCCGATACTCCAGGGCTATGATCAGGCCGATGCTTATGAACAGTGCAATCGGCCTGGCCGATGTCCTCGATCGGCCTGGACGATACCTACAGGAAATCACCTGGAGCAATTCTGGGCAAATTCTGGAGCAGTTTCTCAATTGATCGTCTCAGGATGATCCCAGATCGTCCTGGACGATCCTGGAGCAGATCGTAATATTACAATCTCCCCAACTCAGAAAAATGTCGTCCTCGACATTATCCAATCCAAACTCAGTCAAAACAAGTACGGGTACGACTGTCTCATGTCAGACTCCTTCTCCCAAGTCGCTTCCCGTGCAGTCCGGTGCTTTCACTGGACTTTAACCATCGGAATCTGTTTATTTCTTAACTTTCGGACGTCGTACGCCAAAATCAACTCTGGCTCTTCCTTGTACGACATATTCTCCTGAATCTCAACCTTATCAGCAGATACCTTCTTTCCCAGAGTCGGATACCCACTTCCTTAGAGTGGATACGTGAAACACGTTATGCACATCAGGCATAGAATCAGAAAGCAATAGTCTGTAAGCAGCTTTTCCAATCCTTTCTAAAATTTCAAAAGGTCCAACATACCTTGGACTAAGATTGCTCACCTGACCAAATCTGCTCACACCCTTCATTGGGCTGACTTTGACATATACAAAGTCACCAACCTGAAACTCAACAAACATGTGCTTCTGATTGTAATACTTCTGCTGTCGATCTTGAGCAGCTTTCAATCTCTCTCTTCAAACTGATCTTTTGAGCAGTTTCATCAGCAAAAGTGGCCCCCAAAGCCTGTCTATCTCCGACCTCCGTCAGAGTCAAAGGAGTACGGCACTTCCTGCCATACAGAGCCTCATACGGTGCCATACCGATACTGGACTGAAAACTGTTGTTATAAGCAAACTCAATCAGCGGGATATGATCTTCCCAGATTCCGCCAAAGTCCAGAACACAAAGTCTCAACAGGTCTTCCAGCACCTGAATAGTCCTCTCAGACTGTCCGTCGGTCTGAGGATGAAAGGCTGTACTGAAATGCAGTTTCGTACCCAAGCCTTGCTGAATGCCTTTCCAAAGTCTGGAAGTAAAACGTCCATCTCGATCAGAAACAATCACGCGAGGCACACCGTGCAATCTGACTATCTCCTTCACATAAATCTATGCCAAGCGATCAACTGAATTCGTCTGTCTGATCGGAAGAAAATGGGCGGACTTCGTCAATCGATCTACAACCACCCAAATGGCGTCGTGCACTTGTCTAGATCGAGGAAAACCCATCGCAAAGTCCATCGTTACCTCCTCCCATTTCCACTCAGGGATAGGCAACGACTGCAATAGTCCACCGGGTCGCTGATGCTCTGCCTTCACCAACTGACAGGCTTCGCATCTCGACACAAACTCTGCCACATCTTTCTTCATTCCAGGCCATCAGAATAAAAGCTTCATATCAGCATACATCTTACCACTGCTTGGATGAACAGTGTATCCTGAATGATGAGATTCGTACAGAATCTCCTGCCTCAAAGCTCCAAACACAGATACCCACAACCTGTTCTTACAGAAAATAACACCAGAATCAGAAATTCAAAGTTCAGGAGTCTTACCAGATCCAATCTGAGCAATCAACTTCGAATAATCAGAATCTGAATTCTGGGCTTCTTGAATCATTGTCTCCAAGGAAGACTGAATACTCATCTGAGCCAAATCCAAATTACTGGAGGAAATCACCTCCAACTGCAATCGTTCCAAATCACGAATCAGAAACTCATCACAAGTAAGCTGAATACCTGATAATCCGGAAGACTTCCTGCTCAGAGCGTCCGCTACCACATTCGCCTTACCAGACTGATACTGAATAGTCAAATCATAGTCCTTGATCAACTCGAGCCACCTTCTCTGTCTCAGATTCAAATCCTTCTGAGTAAAAATGTACTTCAGGCTCTTATGATCAGTCACATCTGACGCCATACAGGTAATGACGCCAAATCTTCAAAGCAAATACCACTGCAGCTAACTTCAAATCATGTGTCGGGTAATTCTTCTCGTGTGGTTTTAACTGTCTCGAAGCATAAGCAATTACCTGACCATGCTGTATCAGGACACAACCCAGTCCTTTCAGTGAAGCATCACTGAACACCTGAATACCTTCCGTACCTGACGAAAGTGTTAGTACCAGAGCTGAAGTCAGACAATTCTTCAATCTCTGAAAACTCGCCTCACACTCCGGGGTCCAAAAAAAATGGACTAACTTCTGAGTCAGTCTCGTCAGAGGCGTCGAAATCTGTGAAAATCCTTTCACAAACTTCCTGTAATACCCGGCCATGCCCAAGAAACTACGTACCTCAAATACCGTAGTCGGCCTTGGCCAATCAGCAACTGCCTGAATCTTCTGGGGATCTACAGAAATGTCTTCTCCGCTAATCACATGCCCCAGAAAGGAAATGCTCTTCAACCAGAATTCACACTTGGAGAACTTGGCATACAGCTGATGCCTCCTCAAAGTCTCCAACACAATCCTCAAATGTCTGACATGATCATCCTCAGATGCAGAATATACCAGAATATCGTCGATGAAGACGATCACAAACTGATCCAAATACTCCCTGAATACTCGGTTCATCAGATCCATGAAAATAGCAGGCGCATTGGTTATCCCAAAAGGCATAACCAAGAACTCGTAGTGCCCGTACCGAGTACTGAAAGCGGTCTTCACCACATCAACTTCCTTCACCTTCACCTGATAATATCCGGATCTCAAATCAATCTTCGAAAATACCGAAGATCCGGAAAGCTGATCAAACAAGTCGTCAATCCGAGGCAAAGGATACTTTTTCTTAATCGTGACCTTGTTCAAATCTCTGTAATCAATACACATACGGAGTGTACTGTCCTTCTTCTTCACAAACAGAACAGGTGCTCCCCAGGGCGAAACACTAGGACGCACAAAACCTCTATCAACCAACTCCTGAAGCTGAACTTTCAACTCAGAAAGTTCTTTCGGTGCCATCCTGTACGGAGCTTTTGATATCGGAGCGGTACCCGGAAAAACATCGATAGAGAACTCCACATCTCTATCCGGAGGTAAACCAACCAACTCCTCAGGAAAAACATCAATAAACTCCCGTACCACTAGGATCTCAGAAAAAAAACCAACCTCCAGGTTCAGATCCCGCACCAAAGCCAAAAAGACTGGACATTCCTTCTTCTACAGCCTGCTCACTTCCAACACAGAAACCAGACTGGAGAGAACACCTCGTAATCCCTGAAATACAACTCTCTCTCCAGCCACAAGCAAATTTACTTGCTTCTTCAGACAGTCTATCTGGGCTTCATACTGACTCAGCCAATCCATGCCCAGAATCACATCATACGATGAAATCGGCAACCGAATCAAACTTGATTTCCACTTCTTGCCAGAAATCTCAATCTCACACAAACAAAACTGCCGAGCAATCAAAGGATTCCCAGCCGGTAAAATCACAGACAAAGAAACCGGAAGCAAAAACGAGTCCAAATGCAAAATCTCAAAACAGTGCTCGGACAGAAAAGAATGACTCGCTCCAGAGTCAAACAAAACATGACAGGGCTGATCAGAAATGTAAATCGTACCTGTCACAACATCCGGAGCATCACGAGCCTCCTGCTGACTCAGACTATAAACTCGTGGCTGAACTGGAACAGGAACTGAAGCAACAGAACTACTCTGCTCCCTCTGAACAGTAGGTGGTCTCCGTGATGCAGAACTAGAACCACCACCTCTACCAGCAAATCCCTCAGGGCGTGGAGGAACAGTCCTCGGTCTTCCTGCTGAACCGACAGGTCTGACAAAGCCCTCAGATCGCTGATCAAATCTCATCTGTGGACACTCTGCAATCCAATGTCCTGACTGACCACATCGGAAGCACAGACCAGCCATCCTGTAGCACTGGCCAAAGTATCTTCGTCCACAGTTCTGGCACACAGGTGCCGAACTGACTGATCCAGAACTCGTCGTACTAGTAGCAGTACCAGACGACCCTCCGCTCCTTCTGGAATCTCCAGATCCAGAACCAGAAATAAATCTCCTCTTTCCAGAGGAACCACTGCCAGAAGTCTCACCTCCAAATCTCTTCCTACTCGCAGTCCACCGCTGCTGAGTAGCCATCAGGTCGTTCTCTATCAGACGAGCTCGTTCCACAAGCTCAGAGAAATCAGTAATCCGGAACGGTATCAGGGGCTGCCTCAAGGTATCTCGCAATCCCCTCAGAAATCTGTAACACCTCTCAGCAGAAGTGCTAACCAGCTACGGAGCGTACCTGGCAAATGCAGTAAACTCAGCCTCGTACTGCATCACCGTCTTGCTCCCCTGAAAAGGCCTCAGAAAATTCTCCTGCATCTGCTGTCGTGCAGAAGGGGGAACAAACCAATCTCGGAATACCTCAGTGAACTCTTCTCAAGTAATCAAAGAGTTCAGTCTGCCCTGAAATCTGGCTGCCTACTGGCCTTCCCACCAGTGCTCAGCATCTCCATCTAACAGAAAAACTACCAACGGTACCTTCCTGTCTGACGGACACTGCATTCTGTCAAAGGTCTTCTCCAATCTCCTCAGCCACTCCTCAGCAGCTCTGGGCTCAACAGCGCCCTTAAATCTCGGAGGTTTCAACATCAAAAACAACTGCAAATGTCTGTCAAGATCATCAGATCGGACAGTAGAAGCTCTACTCTGAGTCTCGCTCATCATCTGAGCAACAAGTGAAACAAACTGAGAAAGCGTATCAGCACAGACCACTGGGGCAGTACTACCCACTGGGTGCTGCCTGATCGGCACTCTGCCCGTCTGTCATGTCTGGGTCTGGCTGATCTATATAGAAAATCCAGAAAAATCCGGAAAACTATCACAAAAACAACACAATAAAAAGCCGAACAAACCAAAACTACCCCCCAGACAGACTTACTGATCACTTCCTATAGCTCTGTTCACACAATTCCCAAATTCCAAAACCATTGCTCTGATACCAAAAAAAGCTTATCACGACCCGACCCGAGACGAGACGGATCCCATTCGCACCGGGCCGCGACGGAGAAGCACTAACCAGGATCTAGCTTTGGAATTTGATTCGGAACTGAATCTTCTAAATGTTTAACTCAAATAAACACAGAGCTACTAAAAACATCAAATGCAGCGGAACAAAACATCTATCATTTCTTTTCCTCAAAACAATCATCTACAAATACAGTACATGGCTTTTAGACAGAAAGAAAGACAGAACAGAAAAGCCATGACTGTACAAAAATCAAAATGTACAAAACAATACCTATACTGATCAGACTCTGAACTAATCTTGGACTTCCTTCCCTTTCCCAGAACTTGAAAACCACCAGAAAGCAAGGGTGAGCTCAACAGCTCAGTAAAGCAACAAACCTCCAATCAAAATCCTCAGAATCGCAAAACCAACCCCATCAGACAAATCCGTACAGAAATCAGAACAGAAACGGACGGATATCAAATCAAACAAAACTGTACGGAAACAGAAATCGTATCAAATCAGAAACAGAACAGATCAGACATATCAGATCATATCGAAACAGAACAAAATCGTATCAGAATCATATCAGAATCACATATCAGATATCATATATTTAATTAATAGCTAAATGTGCCCCCGGCACCAGAACAATAGCTGAGTAATTAATAGCTAAATGTGCCCACGGCACCAGAACAGATGTGCTTACAGCACCAGAACTTATAATACCAGAATACATAAATAGTGCATATAACACCTAAACAGATTTTCCTCGGATCCGGAACAGAACAGATGTCAAAATGTATATTGAGCTCATTTCAAAATTCTCATTTCACTAACTGAATCTCATAGGATCCAGGCCCCTTATAACTCCCTTTTTATAGCATATACAGATAGCATATCAAATCAGAAGAATTTCGGACAAATCAGAAATTACCCAAAAATCGGGCAGCACAACGGCATTATACAGAATTTACACAATTTTCCTGAAAATCAAAATTCACCAAATTCGCACAGAATACAGATATCAACATTTCAGAACATTTATTCTATTGCACAAATAATTTCCAAGTTCACAGAAAAATCCAGTCGACTAAAAACACAGTCGAATCAAAAATACCCGGACAAAAATCTTCAGAAAATAACCAAAATGTGCACACTCGGCACGTCAACAATATACAGAAACTTACGCGGTAAAAACTGAACCAATCAAAATATACGGACGAAAATCACGAACAAAAATCAATTCCGGACAGATAATACCGCCAAACTCGACGGTTCTGAAAATTGAGAAAGATGGAATGTGCCTTACCTCGTGCACAGCAATTTCCTCAACAGTCTCTTCGAACGAAAACGGCTCCGCGTCTTCCCGAAATCAACTTTTCCTTTTTTCTTCTTTTTTCTCTTTCCTCAGATCGAAAATCAGATATTTATTTTTTATAAAATTTCTCTCTCTTCAACGACTGATTTCCCTTAAATCATACATAGATCGGCCTGGCCGATCGTCTCGATCGTCCTGGACGATCAGACCAAAACAACATCCCTGGCCGATACTCCAGGGCGATGATCATGCCGATGCTTATGAACAGTGCAATCGGCCTGGCCGATGTCCTCGATCGGCCTGGACGATACCTACAGGAAATCACCTGGAGCAATTCTGGGTAAATTCTGGAGCAGTTTCTCAACTGATCGTCCCAGGATGATCCCAGATCGTCCTGGACGATCCTGGAGCAGATCGTAATATTACACTGATCATCCCTCCGTTCATCACTGAGCTCAGAAACCCGAAACCCTAATTTCAAAAATTGTTTTAAACGTCATCTACAGAGAGTTAAATGGCATGATCGGTGAGATATAAGTGACAGTCATCGGGACAAAGAGTGGGGGACAGTTTTTACACTTTTAAAACTCCTATTGGGATGCCTATTTAGGAACCTAGATAAGAGCCTAGGGTTTAGGATTTACCGAGATATACTGCATGGTTTTGAATGATTCAGGTATTGTTGAATTCGTGGATCGCTCTCACTAACTTTTCCTCAAGACCTCGAACTCGAGATAAGCTTTTACGGAGAAGTGGAACGGCTTGGACGGTGTAGCTCACGGTTCTTCATGCTCCTCGCTGCCGGCAAGCTCCAGGTGACAGAAAAATGATCGGGAGAAGTTTAGAGAGCTATGGGATTTCAAAACGAAATGCCAGCCGCTCTGGAGATGCACTGGAAAGAGAGATCACTTGGAATGAGGTAAACCGTGCCTCCTTGCCCTATTCTTTTGTTGGAGCCAAAATCAACGGCTAGGATGCATCAGAGGGGATGCTGGGATGGCTGACACCTGGCCCTGGCCGTTAGAGGAGCAGAGGAAGTGGCTGGCCAGGTGAAAACGACTTAGAGTCCTTCTCAAGTGGAGGGGACCACTAGGTGGGTAGCTCGGGTCTAGGGAACAAGCTGGGAGCTGGGGAGGTTAGGGAAGCTTCTAGAGTTGTTTAGAAAGTCTGGATTGGCCTGGTTTGGGCTTGGTGAGTGTGTTGACCGGGTGAACCCATTCAAGCTCTCATTGACTGTTTGACCAGTCAATGGGGGCATGGGCTACTGAGCTGGAGTTGGAGTGAGCTGTGAATCATTTGAGGTGGCTGAAAGGATTGGGTTTGAGCTTGATGAGGTTTGGTGGATCGATTTGACCAAGGGAGCTCATTTGAGCTTTTGGTTGACCCTTTGACCAGTCAACAGGGGTCAAGCCAGCTGGGGTGGCATCAAGGTAAGGCCTGGAGTGAACTTAGACTATTAGATGAGTTTGAATTGGGTTGTATTCATTGAGTTAGGAGGTTTGACCAAAGGAATGGCTCTTTTAAGCATTGAGTCGACTGATTTGACCAGTCAACTCAATCAATGATTGATGAGGTGGCAGTGAAGGAGCTTAGTGTGCTGGTTTGGAGGAAGCTCTACACCATTAGTTCAAACATTGAGTGTATACATGATATTTATGGAGGATTTGACCGAGAATTGGAGTTTGACCAAGTCAAACCCAAATGATTTAATTTTAAATAATTTTGAATGAGTTTAGTCTAGGTTTTGGTATGGTTTTGAGAGCTTAAATGGATCAAATGGGTCAAGATGACCCATTAAAAGTTTTAAGGGGAATTTGAGTCAACTAGGTTGACTGGGTCAACCAATTTGACTCAGGGGATGGGTCTGGACTAGACAGGTTTGAAATGGTATTTGGAGGCCATTGGAAGTGGTCCCGAAGTCTAGGGAGATCAAATCAGTCAAAATGCCCATTTTGGCTCTTAAGGGTCTGTTTGGTCAACCTAGGTTGACTTGGTCAACCAGGTTGACCCAGGGATAGGGAATGAGTCCAACAGGTTTAGTTTGACATTTGAAATATGCTGGAGGTGGTTGCATTCAATTTGGAGCTCATTTGGTTTGAAATCACTGTTTGGGCCTCCTAGGGGTATTTTGGTCATTTTGGGCTCATGACCACTGGGGGATGAAATGAGTCCAAAAAAAATACAGTTTATTGATCAACATATCAGGATTGGTGGTCTGGAAGTGATTGCATACTTTGGAGAAAGTTCCAAGGTCAAGATCCATTGGATGAAAGGTCCAGTGGCATAGGCTATAAATATTTGAAGGTTTTACAGCCTTTGGAATTTAATCTAGTTACTGGGGTTAGAGAGCTCAGAATGAGTTCAAATTTGGAGGGTTGGCTCTAGAGACATCTCCCATCAATATGGAACTGACAGAAGCTGAATCAGAATCCATTTGACTGGGTTTTAGAGTATCAAAAGATTTGCTGAAAAAGGCCTTTAGGACAATGCCTTAGGACCTAAGATTTGAGTCTAGAATTGAGTGAGTTTGCATTGATTTGAGTCTGGTTTGGGTTTGGGATCTCATTAGAGATCTCATACAAAAATGAGGTCAACAATTACCCCCACCATCATCACAAACTAGTCGATCCACCATCCCTTACCCTCCTACCCCCACCCATATTATTACATATATCTGGTGCAGTTAGAACATGGTGGACCATCTAGACGAGCAAAGGTTGGTGCTGGAGATCATACAGCTGCAATAGATAAGTGTCAATAGATTGAGCCTGAGGGTGATACGTAGGTTTAGTTTATGTTGTTAAGTTTCTTATATTTTGATATATTATATGTTATTGACAAAAAATTAACATACAGCTTCAATCGTTTAAGGCTATCTACTCACAAGATGCGGGATATCATAAGGAAAATATGATGCTCCTTACTTATCATGGAAGAAGATCAAAAAAAAAGTAGGGATATGTGATTTGAAGAATTTCATGTATATTTATTTTGCATGAATTCAAATATTTGATTTAATTTATATTAATATTTTTTATTATACTTATTTTTTTTACAGAAAGAATTTAGGTCGTTGCTTGAGCATAACATGAGGATCATAACAAATTTTGAGAGGAGATGATCGACCCGTCTTAGGGACATATTCACGGATATTAGAAAGTTTGGACAACGTCTAATATGAATTGGAGAGAGAGTATGAGCAGATCTGAGTAGAGCTTGGGCGAGCCCTAAGTTCATAAAAATACGAGAGCAGAATAAGCAGAACCGAGCATCTGACTGTAGGGGTTTATGAAGCTCTTTTCATACTGATGGATATGCTTCTCATACGGAACATAGATGATGACTAGTAAAAGCTTTAAATTAGTTTAATAAATATATTTATATTATTAGAAATATATCTTCTATTTTCAGAAAGAGTTTTTTGGCCGGGAGCCGATCGACACCGTTGGAGTTGCATACGAGAACTCACCAACATCAAGCTGACAATCAGTAGGTTGATGAAAAGACTAAAAAAGCTTATATGAGTATAATTTTTTGGAGTTTGAAAATAGAAATTTATTATAATAAAACTCATTCTAATATTAATATATTTTATAGATTTATTCTCGCATGATGATTTTGTATGAGCTCAGTAATTTCGTCAGTCCACTAGTGAGGGATCATCTTCAAGATCAACCAAGATTTCTAAGTATCATATATGGTCAGATGTTGTTGGAGGAAGGTAGAGGGGGAGGATATATGGCTTGGGTTCGCAAGGTTATACTTATGAGGGTAGTTCATCCACCTCAGTATTTTATGATCTTAGTGGAGCTGAAGAAAGTGTAAAATAGAGGATTGCAGCGCTGATGAGAGAAATAGAAGAGATGAGAATAGTTCAAAATGAGATGCAGGCAGAGCTGCGATCCTATAAATGAAAATCAAAAGAAGAAAGAATAAGATTAAGAACAGCCACATGCATCACCAGACATTGAGGATACGGAGGAGGATTAGTACTCTTTTTTATTTGATGAACTTATTATAAACTTATTTGATTTGATGAATTTATGTGTAAACTTATGATGAACTTATTTAGTTTGACTTATTGGTTATTTATGCATTTATTATGAGTTGATTTATTTTAATGAATATATTTGTGATAATTGTTGTGATTGATTAAAGTGGCGCGTTGCCCATATTTGTGAAAATTATTGTATTTTTTGTACAGATTTAGAGTTTATGGTGAAAATTAGTAAAATCGAGGGAAGTCTATTAATTTTTTTTAAATGCTACAGGCTTTCGGCGGTCAACCGGCGATTTGGTCGCTGAAAGCTTTGATACCATGTGGCTAATCATAACCGTCAGAAGTTTATTAAAACCATCGATATTTACTGGTGGTTTGCCAACGGTGTCCGATGATACGCTGACGGTCTCACCGTCAACAATTCCTTTGGTTATGATCGCCAATCAACCGCCGGTAAATCACTGATGGTCTACGCTATTAGAACAACGATAACCATACTGGCGGTTGAACAGCTGGTATGCCACGATAAAAAAACTAGCGGTCACCGGCACTCTGACCGCCGAAACCTTATCGGTGGTATGAACAGCTAGAAAACCGTCGGTGAAAAAGGCCGCCGAAAAGGTTTCCTACATGATTTTTACCGGCGGCTTCTGAATCACGAAAAAGCCGCTGGTGTTTTACAAAACCATCGGTAATGAGTGATTTTTCTGTATTGATTTTAGTATCAATAGAACTAGTAAGAGGATTATGACTTTGGATGATAAAGTCATTAATAAGAATACATATTTTAGATATCTTAGCTTTATTGCTCAAAGTGATGCTTTACGGAGGAGCAAGGACAGTATACCAATTATCTTATACAAGTTAGAAAACAAATTCCCCCTGGGATTTTTTTATTATATGGAACGTTTTCCAGTCCATCTACCTTACGAAGCTAGAGTTAGTGGACTTATAAAATATCGTTGGATGTACCCATTTGAGAGGTGAAACATGTTTTTATTTAATTGTCTTAAATATTTTTGAACAAGTTGAAAAAATATATTTATTAACTTGATAATTATAATTGTTTAATAGATATTTAAACAAGTTAAAAAATATGTTAAGAATAAAGCATCACCAGAAAGATCGATATGTGAAGCATATTTGTCTCAAGAAATAACTCACTTCTACTCCTACAACTTCGAGCCCCACGTAAGGAGTACAAGAACAAAGATTATTCGTAACATAAACTTCGATATAGATGAATAATCACAGGCTGCACTATCAGTCTTTAGAAGTCATAGAAAGCCCAGTAGCAAATGTGTTGAAAGATTTCTAAATGATTTAGAAATCAAAATAACAACTTTATATGTGCTACTGAATTGTAAAGAAGTCCAACTAATCTTAGAGTAGGTTCTCCCATAATGTGCAAAATGAGTAATGTTAACCGCCAGAATTTATGGGCTGTTTATGCCGCCGGAAACTGCTGGTAAGGTTAATTGCCAGAAATTGAAAGCCAAAAATCGTTTCCTATGCGGTTTATACCGGCAGTTTACTAACCACCGAAAAATCGCTTGCATTTTATGAAACTGTTGGAAATATAATAGGAACCGTCGGAAAAACTGTCGATAATTCTTGATTTTTTTGTAGTGTTATGATAATATTCACAAAAAACTTTTTTTCTCGCCCTTTCAATATGACATTTGAAGCAACAATGTAGGTCACAAATATGACTACAATACTATATTAAGGACTTTGAAGTTCTTCATAAAAAAGGGCATATATCCAAGGCTGTAGACTTCTTTGAACATATTTGTGAGCTCTTGATTTTTTTCTTCTTCTCCTTTTCATGTTCTTGTATCATTAGTTTACGATGATTGTGCCATTAATAAAGAGCACTAAGGCTTTTATGAGCTTTTAGTTCATGCTTTTCTCTTATGTGATGACTGATGAATAATGCGATGAGGGTTATTGAGAATCTATATAGTTTGAAGTATAAGAACTTTGCCAATGATGGAGAGTTTCCCAAGTCTTTCTATAATGAAAACTCTTTTTTTATTATTGAAAACAATTTTATCTTGGTCATTTCACAACAATTTTAGATCTTCTAGTCCATCGCTTTCTAAGAGGATTCTCTGTTATCATCCTTTGTTGCCATCTACATCAACAAATCAAGCTTTATTATTCTGCTGTAGCATGGAACTTCTAATTGAATATTAATGTTTAAATACCAAATATGCAAATACATAAGAATTGTATGGTATATTTGTAAAACCCCTTTTGCATTACTAAAATATTCTCCAATTATAATTTTTTTTTTATTTTTCAAATAAAAAATTAAGCTTTCTTTCTTCTTAAAATTTTTCTCTAATTGTGTATGAATCATCATTCAAGATTAAGGCTTCGTTTGGGACGGTTTTTTTATTGCTTTTAAAGACGGAGTTTTAGTACAAAAATTAAAAAATTTGTACTACACCTCCGTTTTAAAAAGCAATAAAAAAGCTGTCCCAAACGAAGCCTAAAATGCTTAATTCTCTCTCAATGAACATAACCTATAGAACAATAATAAAATATTATTCCAATTAAAAATTACTTAAATATTAATGAAATATTTATGAAATAATTGAATTTTACTTTAAATAAATGCAATAAATCAATATTAATTTATAAAAAAAATTACTTTAATTACCAAATAAACATCATATTTGCAACTTTACATATATTTTTATTTTATTTTATTTTTTATTATGGAAAACTATGTAAGAGAATATCTTCATATAATAATACTATGATAGAATATAACAAAAAAAAAAAAAAAAAAAAAACTAAATACCCAATGCTATGAATCCTTCCACCAAACATAATGGCCCCAATAATCTATCTCCCCACACTTCAATTCCTTAGGGGGACCTTATTAAATACAACAACCTACTAAAAGCAATGAAATGGAAGCAACCAAATCTACATTTCAAGGATCAGAAGCTACATGCAAACTAAAATAAGAATATATAGGCCTACTAAAATAGAAGCTATACATTAAACATTGTAGCATCAGAAAAAAGATTCCATTATATTATTGGTTAAAAGTTAAAAACCAACACAATTATTGGCTCACCCAACTACTATCTAAGGAGGTCTCCTCCTCCATCCCTATGGGGACCACCATATGATTTAATAAAAATTTAGGGTTTAGGTTTAGGGTTTAGGGTGAAGAGTTTGGAGAAAATCATAAATGATAACATAATTGAGCAAAGACTAATAGTAAATAAAATTATAAGAAATTAAATGTCTTTTTTGTCATTAGAGAAGGTACCGATAAGTCATAGATGAACAAATTCATAATGGAATTGTCGGCAGTGGCTACGATGATGGTGGGCAGCTGATGCGGAGGTTCTTGTGACTTAACGAAATGTTGTGATGCGGTAAAATATTGCAATGTTGGGCTTGTGAGCGACAACGATAGAAGTTCAAACGATTTGATGTGGGATCATTTTTGTATAAAATGATAATTTTGTAGCTTCGATCTTATATAAAATGATACATCATGGGACCTGTGAGTGATGACGATAAAAGTTCAAACTATTTTATGTAACCTGTGAGACGCTCAAACTATTCTTAGAATTTCATATCATGTTGTATGATCATTTTTGCAACTCTAGTTTGACCCATGATCAAAGCAGCATTGGACATTCCAACATACCCTAGATATCCTAAGATCATCTATTGATCTTCAACTAAATGATCCAATCACTCAATCAAACTTCTTCTAATAGGTTTAAACCATTAGATCTAGATGGCCTAACCGTAGTTGATCGTTCTAATAGATTAGACTCATCAAACACTCCTCGACCCAATAATTTTCTTTATGTTGATTTCAACTGGGATGGTAACCTAATGGACTTGTCTCATCATGACTGCAATTCGACTGTAAATTAGCTGAAATCAGAGTTCAAATGATTTATAATTTAATCATAAAAGTTTTCATTCTAAATGTTATCCTGCGATTCATGTTAGATCAAATGAATTTTTGGATAAGGTATTACATATGATCTAAAAAACTCTTATGAGCAGAAAATAGATTACAGCCAGCTTAAATTGGAAGAATTGCTAAAATTGGAAGAATTAAAAATTAAGTATAATATTTAAATTACTATATCACACATGATTTTTTATTTTATGTTTTATTTCTATATTACATGAAATTAATTTTTATTAATATAAATTTTTAGATATATTAATTTTCATTGAGATATATTAAAAATTGTCTCAAATAAATAATATAATATTTTTTAAAAAATTTATTTGATTCATATTTAAAAACAAAATCTAAATTACTTTTTTAATTACTTTATTCACCAATTCCAGCCAGCTAAATTTATGGAGATAGTGACGCTCAGTATCATGCGCCTGTACGGCGCGGAGGGACCTACCTTTTTTTAATTGTCCCCTCATAAAAATCATTTTTCATGCTTTTCATTCAAATCTATAATTTTAAATTACATAAATACCGCCTCACTAAATTCACATTTGTATAATCATTGCTTTGAAATCAGATAAGCCAAAGAACAGTGATGGACTATGAAACAAATATTAATTTAATAATATAAATATTTTAAAAAATAATATATTAAAAAAATGTATATAGTCATATAATTATATTAGAATCAAATAATATAATTATTGGTACAAATATTCAAATTATTCTAAAATTTTGGTAAAATCAAACAAATTAGGCCAAATATAGGATATGACTGTTTATTTTGCTTTAAAAATACAAAGTAAAAGAAATATATTTTAAATTAAATATAAGGCATTAAAGATATTTTTGAGATATTTAATAGGTTATTGCACAAAAGTATAATATTAATATTATGTTCTTGATTTGAAATAAAATTCATTCAATATATAATCTATCGGTGTACCCACCACGGGGTTGCCTGGTGGTGGAGACTTTGCTGGCCAAAGGCCAGGTCCCAAGTTCGAATCCCCTCGGCGCCTCGTGAAAAGTGTCGGCCCGTGTAGATGGTGTGGGTTGCACGCAAGGTCGACCAGGGAGATTAGTGGCCGAAGGCCGACACCCCCCCCCCCCCCCCCCCCCCCCCCCCCAAAAAAAAAAAAAATTCTATCGGTGCCAACAGTCAGATGACTATCTGTCAATGGTAGGCGATATACGAAAATGGGAAGCGATGGCATGTGGTGGCATGCGACAGAAGGTGGATGTTGGTGCTTCACAAACCAATGTGCTTTGAAGTATGCGTGTCAATATTTGACACGACACGACAATCCGACCCGGACCCGACTCGAAAATCCGGGTTGGACCCGACCTGATTTCAAAACGGGTTGGGTTCGGGTTCCCGTATTCGATCCGTTTGAAAAAACAGGTCGGGTTCGGGTTGACCCGGCGGGTTGCCGGGTCAACCCGAAAACCCGTTTAATTTAAAAAATTTGGATTCCAGCTCGCTGAATGCTGCACCCGCCCGCGCGCCCGCTGCCCGGTCGCGCGGCCGCACGACCGCGCCCGTTGCCCCCACTCACTCCCGCTGCCATAGACGAGAGGTATAGTTTTAAATTTTGATTTCAAATGATTTAAAATTTTTTGTCGATTTCGATTGTTTTAATTGATTTTTATTGTATGATATTATGGTATTATAGTTGAAAATGAAATGATGATTATTATCTAATTTGATTCAAGTTATAATAACATAAAATATGATTAATCTTAATTACAAAATTCTAGCATAATTTGATGATTATTAATAATTTTTAATGAAATTTTAGGGAGATTTACATACAATAATATAATAACATCATCCAGCCTTCATCTTACTACGTGGGATTGGCTACATGAATTCTTTTTCTTAATTAATTGTGTCCCCTTAAAAATCAAATTCTCATTTAAATTTAATAAAAAAATATCATTTCTAATATTTTCTAACCTAGGCCTTTTAGGTCTATTTATATCTTTCTTAACATATGTCACATGATACATAAAATTAATCTTCTTAAATATTCAATACTTAATAGGGTCTCACTATCATGTATAGGTTGAATATATGTACATACATATATATATATATATATATATATATATATATATATATATATATATATATATATATATATATATATATATATATATATATATATATATATATATATATATATATATATATATATATATATATATATCACACACCCAAAACCAAAGACAAAAAAGCTGCACAAGATCATTGAGATCTAATTTGGAAGCCATTATTTACACATATATAATAATTGCTAAAGATGATTTAGTTTAAGATTTAACATTTCATTCAGGGGGAGAATATCAAATTTTCATTGAGAAAATAATCTAAATATTCCATTTTAAATTTTTTTTTTCATTTATTTATTTGTTTCAAAATAAAAATAAGAAGGAAGACCATGACTTTATGTAACAAATATACATCATATAAAGTGTATTACATGGTGGAAATAGGAAGAATAATTGTTGATATGCTCGCTTGATCGGAAGGGCTATAGTCGGTGGACGACGGAGGTCAGAAGAATTGTAGTCCGTGGGCGACGTAAGTCGGAAGGATCGTAGTCGGCGAACGATGGAGGTCATAAAGACAGTTGTCTGGTGATGGAGGTTGAAAGGACTGTAGTTAATGGACAACGTAATTCAGAAGGATTATAGTCGGAGACAACGGAGGTCATAAAGACCATTGTCTGGCGATAGAGGTCGGAAGGACTATAGTCGGTGGGCAACTTAAGTCGGAAGGACAGTAGTCGGCGGACAACGGAGGCCATAAAGTTTGTTGTTTGACGACATAGGTTAGAAGGACGACGTTAGGTAGAAGTCCAAATATGGACAGAAGTATATCATCAGATAAAAGTCCGACGAATGTTCGGAGACTGGAATAAGTCTGGAGTCGGGTAGAAGTCCAACGAAATTCCTACGTTGGACCGAAGTTCGACTGAGTAGAAGTTTGTTGATGAACAGAAGTCAGGCGTCGCATATAAGTCCGATGTTGGGTAAAAATCCGACAAGTAGAGGTTCGACGTCGGGTAGAAATTTGGCATCAAGCACAAATCTGGTGACGAGCAGAGGTCTGGCGTCTAGTATAAATCACGCGACGAGCGGAGGTCCGGTGTTGGGTAGAAATCCGACGATGAACAGAGGTCCGACGTCCGGTAGAAATTCAGCGACGAGTGGTGCATGTTCCGTCCTCATGTAGAAGTCCGACGTTAAATAGAAAGTTGGTGACGAGCGGAGGTCCGGCGTTGGGTAGAAGTCCGACGTCAGACGGCGACTAGGAAGAACTCCGGCGTCAGATGGCATTCAGGCAGAGCTTCGGCGTCAGTAGGCTGCCGGGTGAAAGTCCAGCTGTGGCCGAGGAAGAGTTTGGTGACAAGAGATCTTTCTTTCTTCTCTTCTTGCTTGGGCCTCCTTCTTAACCCCCTCCCCCCTCTTCAAGGGTCCCCATCAATGAGAAATGAGGGGTCTATTTATAGTTTTATGGGAGTGGCATGGCCAGTAAGTAGGAAGAATATCATGGGTGAATTGAGACTGGTTTGCATGGACGACCGATGTTGATTCCCTTGATCATGGACCATTCATTGAGAATTTGAATGTCTTAATGATATCAGAATTCAACGATCTTAGACTCGTTGGATTCGTTTCTTCGAGCTTCTCGATTTGAATATAAGCATGTCACATTTGAAACCCATTTGGTAATCCAAATTATGGATTGAACCTTTTAAATACGCTTTGGGTCCTTGACTTGGACTCATTTGAGCTCGGATTGGGTCGAATTTGGTGTCTTTGGGTCCCAATTTCCGAGATGTTCAGTTGGACTATAAGTTTATTGAAATCAAAGTACATATGACCTCCAAATTGAATTTTGAAGTTTCCAACTTAGTTTTTTCTCAAGATTCACGCTCGATCAAGATAATTTTTTGATGATATATCAATTATTAAGTGATCAATTTATTTTATAATTTTCCTTTAAAACTATATTGTTAGTCAATTTTTTATTTTTAATAACATTATTATTGAATAAATAATTATGAGAATTTCATACAACAACAACAACATTAAAAATTTATCCCATTAGGTGGTGTTGGCTACATCAATTCTTTTTCTTTATTATGGGAATTTCATGGATACAATAAATTTTTTATGTATTTACATATCTAACATCTAAATCATAACATTTACGTATAAAATATTCAAAACTTTAAACTTCAAATTACCTATCACTAATCTTTGATATTTCTTAAGAAAATTAGCTTGATTATATATGAATCTAGATGCATTGTGTTAATTTGAATTCATAATTAAATAAACTTAGAGTTGAATTCTTATTTAAACAAACTTAAAGTCAAGCTAAAAGTCTTAAAAAGATGAACCCATCTACGTGATAGTGAGAAAATTGAGCAGAGGAAAAAAAGAAGTTAGGATTTGGAGGTTGTAGAACTATTTTCACTAGTCCACATTGTTGGAAATTTTATTCATCTCGTTACGAGGAATCATTATCTTAATTTTTATTTTAATGATTTTGTATATTTTGTATTTTATATATTTTAATTTGATCAATTTTCTCAAAGGTCGTGATATCTATTTTTTTAGTAAATTTTCACCATATAATTTTTGGAATGTGATAGATGTCACGACCCGACCCGACGGGGACGGATCCCGCCCGAGCCGGATCGCGACGAGAGCTAAACTTGCTTATCCAGGATCTGGCTTTGGATTAGGTTACTGAACTGATCTTCCAAATTCTTAACTCAACAGAAACACACAGAACAACAGAGCTACTAAAAACATCAAATGCAGCGGAACAAAACATCTATCTTTTCATTTCCTCAAAAAATAATCATCTACTGAACAGTGCATGGCTTTCAACAGAAAGAAAGACAGAACAGAAAAGCCATGACTGTACAAAAATCAAAAGTACAAAAGTACCTAATCGGATCAGACTCTGAAACTAATCCTGGACCTCCTTGCCCTTCCCAGAACCTGAAAACCACCAGAAAGCAAGGGTGAGCTCAACAGCTCAGCAAAGCAACAAACCACCAATCTAAATTCTCAGAAACCAAAACCAAATTCATCAGACAGAAATCAGATCAGAAATCGAAACAGAGTCGGAAATCAGAACGTATACGGACAAATATCAAATCAGAATCGGAATCGTACAGATCATATCAGAACAAATCAACAGAGTCAGAATCAGAAATCAGAAATCAGAATCGTACGGAGCATATCATATCAGAATCACAATTTCGTACAGAACAGAACAGATACAGAAAACAGAACAGATACATATAGCTAAATGCCCTGACACTGACGGAATCTCTACGGATTCCGGCCCCTTATGCCTCCCTTCCCAGACACTGACTGAATCTCATAGGATCCAGGCCCCTTATGTCTCCCTTTGTGCTCACGGCACCAAAACAGATGTGCTTATAGCACCAGAACAGAATTCATCGGATCCGGAACAGAACAGATATCAGATTTGATCTCATTTCAGATTTCCCGTTTCACTAACTGAATCTCATAGGATTCAGGCCCCTTATAACTCCCTTTTTATAGCTTATACACATAGCATTTCAATTCAGAAGAAATTCGGACATTTCAGAAATTACCCGAAAATCGGGCAGCACAACGGCAGTATACAGAATTTACACAAAATTCCTGAAAATAACAATTTACCAAATTTGCACAGAATACAGATATTAACATTTCAGAACCTTTATTCTACTGCACAGATAATTTATACTTTCACAGAAAATTGTAGTATACGAAAAACATCGCCGAATCAAAAATACCCGGACAAAAATCTTCGGAAAATAACCAAAATGTGCACACTCGGCACGTCAACAATATACAGAAACTTACGCGGTAAAAACTGAACCAATCAAAAGATACGGACGAAAAACCGTAACGAAAACGAAATCCGGACAGAAAATACCGCCAACCGCGACGGAACTGAAAATTGAGAAAGGTAGAATGTGCCTTACCTCGTGCACAGCAAAACCCTCAACAGTCACTTCGCTCGAAAACGGCTCCGCGTCTTCCCGAAATCAACTTTTCCAAGAATGCCCTCGACTTTCTCTCTCCTCAAAAAGATATTTTATAAAATCTGATTTTTCTCTCTCTTCAAAACGTCTGATTTCCCTTAAATCATACACATATCGGCCTGGCCGATCGCCATATCGGCCTGGACGATCAGACCAAAAATCATAGTCCTGGCCGATACCCACTTCACTCAGGGCTGTTGTCTGGACGATATTTTCTACAGTGCCAATCGGCCTGGCCGATGTCTCCAATCGGCCTGGACGATGCATGCAGAAAATCACCTGGAGCAAAACTGGGCAAAATCTAGAACTGTATTTCCACTGATCGTCCCAGGACGATCCAAAATCGGCCTGGACGATCCTGGAGCAGATTGTGATATTACAATCTCCCCAACTCAGAAAAATGTCGTCCTCGACATTATCCAATCCCAACTCAGTCAAAACAAGTACGGGTATGACCGTCTCATATCAGACTCCTTTTCCCAAGTTGCTTCCCGTGCAGTCCGGTGCTTCCACTGGACTTTAACCATCGGAATCTCTTTATTTCTTAACTTTCGGATGTCGTACGCCAAAATCAACTCTGGCTCTTCCTTGTACGCCAGATTCTCCTGAATCTCAACCTCCTCAGCTGATACCTTCTTCCCAGAGTCGGATACCCACTTCCTCAGAGTGGATACATGAAACACATTATGCACATCAGGCATAGAATCAGAAAGCAATAGGCGATAAGCAGATTTTCCAATTCTTTCCAAAACTTCAAAAGGTCGTTAGGTATGTTGGACCTTAAACTGAACTTGCTCACTCTTCCAAAGTCTGGAAGTAAAACGTCCATCTCGATCAGAAACAATCACACGAGGCACACCGTGCAATCTGACTATCTCCTTCACATATATCTGTGCCAAGCGTTCAACTGAATCCGTCTGTCTGATCGGAAGAAAATGGGCTGACTTCGTCAATCGATCTACAACTACCCAAATGGCATCATGTCCTTGTCGTGATCGAGGAAAACCCATCGCAAAATCCATCGTTACCTCCTCCCATTTCCACTCAGGGATAGGCAACGACTGTAACAGTCCACCTGGTCGCTGATGCTCTGCCTTCACCAACTGACAGGCTTCGCATCTCGACACGAACTCCGCCACATCCTTCTTCATTCCAGGCCACCAGAACAAAAGCTTCATATCAGCGTACATCTTACCACTGCCTGGATGAACAGTGTAGCCTGAATGATGAGATTCATACAGAATCTCCCGCCTCAAATCTCCAGACACAGGTACCCACAACCTGTTCTTACAAAAAATAGCACCAGAATCAGAAATTCGAAGTTCAGGAGTCTTACCAGATCCAATCTGTGCTAGCAACTTCGAATACTCAGAATCTGACTTCTGGGCTTCTTGAATCCGTGTCTCCAAAGAAGACTGAATACTCATCTGAGCCAACTCCAAATCACTGGAGGAAATCACCTCCAACTGCAATCTTTCCAAATCACGGATCAGAAAGTCATCACAGGTAAGCTGAATACCTGATAATCCAGAAGACTTCCTACTCAAAGCATCTGCTACCACATTCGCCTTCCCAGGCTGATACTGAATATTCAGGTCATAGTCCTTGATCAACTCGAGCCACCTCCTCTGTCTCAGATTCAGATCCTTCTGAGTAAAAATGTACTTCAGGCTCTTATGATCAGTAAACATCTCACATGTGACGCCATACAGATAATGCCGCCAAATCTTCAAAGCAAACACAACAGCAGCTAACTCCAAATCATGTGTCGGGTAATTCTTCTCATGTGGTTTCAACTGTCTCGAAGCATAAGCAATTACCTGACCATGTTGCATCAGGACACATCCTAGTCCTTTCAGTGAAGCATCACTGAACACCTGAAAACCTTCCGTACCTGACGGAAGTGCTAACACTGGAGCTGAAGTCAAACAATCTTTCAGTCTCTGAAAACTAGCTTCACACTCCGGTGTCCAAACAAAAGGAACTGACTTCTGAGTCAGTCTCGTCAGAGGAGTCGAAATCTGTGAAAATCCTTTCACAAACTTCCTATAATACCCGGCCATGCCCAAGAAACTACGTACCTCAAATACCGTAGTCGGCCTTGGCCAATCAGCAACCGCCTGAATCTTCTGGGGATCTACAGAAATGCCGTCTCCGCTAATCACATGCCCCAGAAATGAAATGCTCTTCAGCCAGAATTCACACTTGGAGAACTTGGCATACAGCTGATGCCTCCTCAGAGTCTCCAACACAATCCTCAAATGTCTGGCATGATCATCCTCAGAAGCAGAATATACCAAAATATCGTCGATGAAGACGATCACAAACTGATCCAAAAACTCCCTGAATACTCGGTTCATCAGATCCATGAAAATCGCAGGCGCATTGGTTACCCCAAAAGGCATAACCAAAAACTCGTAGTGCCCGTACCGAGTACTGAAAGCAGTCTTCACCACATCAGATTCCTTTACCTTCACCTGATAATATCCGGATCGCAAATCAATCTTCGAAAATATCGAAGATCCGGAAAGCTGATCAAACAAGTCATCTATCCGAGGCAAAGGATACTTGTTCTTGATCGTGACCTTGTTCAAATCTCTGTAATCAATACACATACGGAGTGTACCGTCCTTCTTCTTCACAAACAGAACAGGTGCTCCCCAAGGAGAAACACTAGGACGTACAAAACCTCTGTCAACCAACTCCTGAAGCTGAACTTTCAACTCAGAAAGTTCTTTCGATGCCATCCTGTACGGAGCTTTCGATATAGGAGCTGTACCCGGAAAAACATCGATAGAGAACTCCACATCTCTATCCGGAGGTAAACCAACCAACTCCTCAGGAAAAACATCCACAAACTCCCGTACCACAGGGATCTCAGAAACAGAACCAACCTCCAGGTTCAGATCCCGCACCGAAGCCAAAAATACTGGATATCCTTTCTTCCACATTCTGCTCACCTCCAACGCAGAAATCAGACTGGAGAGAACACCTCGTAATCCCTGAAATACAACTATCTCTCCAGCCACAAGCAAACTCACTTGCTTCTTCAGACAGTCAATCTGAGCCTCATACTGACTCAACCAATCCATTCCCAGAATCACATCATACGAAGAAATCGGCAATCGAATCAAACTCGATTTCCACTTCTTGCCAGAAATCTCGATCTCACACAAACAAAACTGTCGAGCAATCAATGGATTCCCAGCCGGTAAAATCACAGACAAAGAAACCGGTAAAACCATCGAATCCAAATGTAAAAGCTCAAAATAGTGCTCGGACAGAAAAGAATGACTCGCTCCAGAGTCAAACAAAACACGACAGGGCTGATCAGAAATATAAACCGTACCTGTCACAACATCCGGAGCATCTCGAGCCTCCTGCTGACTCAAGCTGTAAACTCGTGGCTGAACTGGAACAGGAGCTGAAGCAACGGAACTACTCTGCTCCCTCTGAATCGTAGGTGGTCTCCGTGGTGCAGAACTAGAACCACCACCTCTACCAGCAAATCCCTCAGGGCGTGGAGGAACAGTCCTCGGTCTTCCTGTTGCTGAACCAACAGGTCTGACGAAGCCCTCAGATCGCTGCTCATATCCCATCTGTGGACATTCTGCAATCCTATGTCCCGGCTGACCACATCTGAAACAAAGACCAGCTATCTTGTAGCACTGGCCATGGTGTCGCCGTCCACAACTCTGGCACACAGGTGCCGTACTGACAGATCCAGAACTAGTCGTACTGGTAGCAGTACCAGACGATCCTCCGCTCCTTCTGGAATCTCCAGATCCAGAACCAGGAACAAATCTCCTCTTCCCAAAGGAACCACTGCCAGAAGTCTCTCCTCCAAACCTCTTCCTACTCACAGACCACTGCTGCTGAGTAGTCGTCATGTCGTTCTCAATCAGACGAGCTCGCTCTACAAGCTCAGAGAAATCAGTAATCCTGAATGGTATCAGAGGCTGCCTCAAAGTGTCTCGTAAGCCTCTCAGAAATCTGTAGCACCTCTCAGCAGACGTGCTAACCAGCTGCGGAGCGTACCTGGCTAATGCAGTAAACTCAGCCTCGTACTGCATCACCGTCTTGCTCCCCTGAAC
Source organism: Dendrobium huoshanense (assembly GCA_016618105.1). Classification (NCBI taxonomy): domain Eukaryota; kingdom Viridiplantae; phylum Streptophyta; class Magnoliopsida; order Asparagales; family Orchidaceae; genus Dendrobium; species Dendrobium huoshanense. The sequence continues at coordinate 53,406,421 of CM028360.1, read as the reverse complement.
CAGCCTCAGAAAACTCTCCTGCATCTGCTATCGTGCAGAAGGGGGAACAAACCAGTCTCTGAATACCTCAGTGAACTCTTCCCAAGTGATCAAAGAGTTCAATCTACCCTGAAATCTGGCTGCCTGCTGGCCATCCCACCAGTGCTCAGCCTCTCCGTCCAACAGAAAAATAGCTAACGGAACCTTCCTGTCTGCAGGACACTGCATCCCGTCAAAAGTCTTTTCCAATCTCCTCAGCCACTCCTCGGCTGCTCTGGGCTCAACAGCGCCCTCAAATCTCGGAGGCTTCAACCTCAAAAATAACTGCAGGTGTCGATCAATGTCCTCAGATCTAACAGTAGAAGCTCTGCTCTGAGTCTCGCTCATCATCTGAGCAACAAGCGAAGCAAACTGTGAAAGTGTGTCAGCACCGACCACTGGGGCTGTACTCCCCACTGGTGCTGCCTGATCATCACTCTGACCGTCTGTCATGTCTGGGTCTGGCTGATCCATACAGAAAAATCCAGAAAATCCGGAAAACTATCATAAAAACAACACAAAAACAACACAATAAAAAGCCAAACGACCCAAAACTACCTCCCAGACAGACTCACTGATCACTTCCTAAAGCTCTGTTTCACAATCCAACCTGTTTCCAAAACCAGAGCTCTGATACCACAAAAGCTTGTCACGACCCGACCCGACGGGGACGGATCCCGCCCGAGCCGGATCGCGACGAGAGCTAAACTTGCTTATCCAGGATCTGGCTTTGGATTAGGTTACTGAACTGATCTTCCAAATTCTTAACTCAACAGAAACACACAGAACAACAGAGCTACTAAAAACATCAAATGCAGCGGAACAAAACATCTATCTTTTCATTTCCTCAAAAAATAATCATCTACTGAACAGTGCATGGCTTTCAACAGAAAGAAAGACAGAACAGAAAAGCCATGACTGTACAAAAATCAAAAGTACAAAAGTACCTAATCGGATCAGACTCTGAAACTAATCCTGGACCTCCTTGCCCTTCCCAGAACCTGAAAACCACCAGAAAGCAAGGGTGAGCTCAACAGCTCAGCAAAGCAACAAACCACCAATCTAAATTCTCAGAAACCAAAACCAAATTCATCAGACAGAAATCAGATCAGAAATCGAAACAGAGTCGGAAATCAGAACGTATACGGACAAATATCAAATCAGAATCGGAATCGTACAGATCATATCAGAACAAATCAACAGAGTCAGAATCAGAAATCAGAAATCAGAATCGTACGGAGCATATCATATCAGAATCACAATTTCGTACAGAACAGAACAGATACAGAAAACAGAACAGATACATATAGCTAAATGCCCTGACACTGACGGAATCTCTACGGATTCCGGCCCCTTATGCCTCCCTTCCCAGACACTGACTGAATCTCATAGGATCCAGGCCCCTTATGTCTCCCTTTGTGCTCACGGCACCAAAACAGATGTGCTTATAGCACCAGAACAGAATTCATCGGATCCGAAACAGAACAGATATCAGATTTGATCTCATTTCAGATTTCCCGTTTCACTAACTGAATCTCATAGGATTCAGGCCCCTTATAACTCCCTTTTTATAGCTTATACACATAGCATTTCAATTCAGAAGAAATTCGGACATTTCAGAAATTACCCGAAAATCGGGCAGCACAACGGCAGTATACAGAATTTACACAAAATCCCTGAAAATAACAATTTACCAAATTTGCACAGAATACAGATATTAACATTTCAGAACCTTTATTCTACTGCACAGATAATTTATACTTTCACAGAAAATTGTAGTATACGAAAAACATCGCCGAATCAAAAATACCCGGACAAAAATCTTCGGAAAATAACCAAAATGTGCACACTCGGCACGTCAACAATATACAGAAACTTACGCGGTAAAAACTGAACCAATCAAAAGATACGGACGAAAAACCGTAACGAAAACGAAATCCGGACAGAAAATACCGCCAACCGCGACGGAACTGAAAATTGAGAAAGGTAGAATGTGCCTTACCTCGTGCACAGCAAAATCCTCAACAGTCACTTCGCTCGAAAACGGCTCCGCGTCTTCCCGAAATCAACTTTTCCAAGAATGCCCTTGACTTTCTCTCTCCTCAAAAAGATATTTTATAAAATCTGATTTTTCTCTCTCTTCAAAACGTCTGATTTCCCTTAAATCATACACATATCGGCCTGGCCGATCGCCATATCGGCCTGGACGATCAGACCAAAAATCATAGTCCTGGCCGATACCCACTTCACTCAGGGCTGTTGTCTGGACGATATTTTCTACAGTGCCAATCGGCCTGGCCGATGTCTCCAATCGGCCTGGACGATGCATGCTGAAAATCACCTGGAGCAAAACTGGGCAAAATCTGGAACTGTATTTCCACTGATCGTCCCAGGACGATCCAAAATCGGCCTGGACGATCCTGGAGCAGATTGTGATATTACAATAGATGTTGTCAATATAAGCATTTTTTATTTTAACATTTATGAATTTCAATGGGTAAAATAAAAGTTATTGAATTTTGCATGATTTACACTATATAAGATTAAATATTTTTATTTAAGCATACTAGTATTATAAGCATTGAGAGTGAAAATGGGCATGCAATTGAGTAACAGTTGGGTGCTATTACCGTTATAATATTGTGATAACAATATATGTAAGGATAAGTAAAAGCTAGTTTCATTGACGTTGCCTAAAGACTGATTGACCTATAGAGGATGGTGGGCTAACGAGCTTTCCTTTATATACTATGGTTTGTGGTTATCATTTACTGATTCATATGTTAGTGATTGAAAGTTTTAAGAAGTTATTATAGTGTCTATGGGTAAATAGTGACGACTCTATTTACCGAGCCAAAGGGTTACTGATATGGACTAATAGTTTTGGAAAAAATATCACTTAAACTACAAGTTTTTACTTGTTTAATGTGACAGTCGAAATCCATGCTATTAATTCATTATTACTATTATTGTATGATTTTATTGCCTTACTGTTACTATTTACCGATTTACTATCACAGTGAATATTTATTATTACTGCATTACTTTAGTGTTATCGTCACTGATTTTATTGACGACATTACACTTTTACTATTACCGATACAGACATCGATACTATTTGATATTATTACGGATTGACAATAATGATACATAACATGTGACATATTGAACACGTGATATACTGAGCAAGTGATTAAGATATTGATTCGATATTGATATAAAATAACTAGATAGTATATGTATTTCATTATAGGGTTTTATTGTATTGATATGATTCTGATAGTCTTTATTGATATTTTGGTTTTATCGCTTAATACGATTTCTTTACTAATTAATAGTACTGATACGACGACTTATTTATAAATTTTACATCCGTACTAGTTTATTGCTTTTCCCACCACACTGCTTTATTAGTTTCTGCACCTTATTGTTTTATTGGCTATAAATATTACTGCTAATATATTTGTGTTTTACTGTTTATGTATCGATTCATGACCATATAATTACTACTGCTATGAATTAATTGATGACATGCTTATTACTTCTTTATCGTGCTTTGAGTTTAATTGAAAGATTTTGTTATTTTATGGCTCTTGAGTTTGTTATATGTGGTTTAATGATTTCAGGTCAGAGCAAGGGAGCAGGTGTGTGAAATTGATTATGATCCTTCAAATTTAGGCTCTTGTTATTTTAGCCATTCTTTTATGCTCATGACAGAGTAATTTTGATATGATTGAATATGTACTTAATAATGTATATGATTTTTGAAAAAATGAATATGTATGTATATATTGATAATTTGATTAATAGTTTTATTTTTGTTGATATTTATTTAAATAAAAAAAATTTAGGTAGGTCTACTTGTTTTTATATTAAAAGATGAAATAATAATTCTTACAAATTAGATTCTAAAGCATAACACTTCGTTCATCATTATCTGATTAACATCATCAATCTATCATGTCAACCATCCACTATTTCTACCCCCATATCGGTCAAAACTACAAGAAACCAAGCAATTACTTACAATTTTATATTCAAATTTCCTCCCTTATAGAAAGTAGTGAACTTCTACATCTTCAAATACATGAAAGGGAGAGAGCTCACAATTTTCTAATTATGCGTTCTTTATACGAAGGAGAAGACTCGAGTTAGAAGAGATCTTAGGATCTATAGAACTCTCAGTGCTTTTCCTGGCATTCGATGCCGACCGTGGTCCAACTATTATCACTCGATTGCCATCACCACCCTTATATATTGGGTTTTCATATAAAACTTGAATTTAGAATATTTTCTATGTTCCTCTTTATTTTTAGGCTTTCAATAAATATATAAATTTAAAAATTAAAATTATTTGACATTATATATAAGAGCTCCTAAATAATTAAAAAAAAAATCTTATCTTATTCTAAAATATATTTTATTGATCCTGCACGTCTACATTGGTTTTGCCATCACGGGCCCAATAAACGAACGTTGCCTTCCACATAAATCCTCTGCTGAGAAGTCACAACCCGAACACCCCCGGAGCCATAAAAAGGTTCGAGCTTTGCCTTACACGTGTCGCCATGAAACTCCCTTTCTTCTGAGCTGAACAAGCCTTCCATACCATTTAACCATTTGCGCATTCTCGCCTTTACCAATCCATCACGTGACCGCGGGGAAGAATAATAGAAAGCCCACCACCAGTAAAGCAGGGGAAGAGAGTGAGACAGCAGACAGAGATAGAGGTAGAGAGAGAAAGGGATAAGATGCAAGTGAAGGCTAGGAGCTTCGAGGGGGGAGAGAGAGAGAGAGGCTAGGTTCACCTTGGTGTTGAGAGGTTCAGAGCTTTTGCTGCAGAAGGGACCAGGCAGGTTGCAGAAGAAGCAGAAACAGCAGCAGCAGCTAGCGGCAGTAGAAGCAGCGGGCGCAGTGACAGCAGAAAAAAGAAAGAAAGAAACTGCTTGGAAGACCAGTAGAGAGAGAGAGAGAGCGCCAAAGTTAGTGGGAGAAATATAAAGAAACCAACTTAAGGAAAAAACAGGTCGCAAGGGATCGAAAAAACAACAATCAGAAAGAATTTCAGAGTCCCCACTCCCCTCTCCACCTCTCTCACGGACTTTCACCGTTTAAAAAAATCTTTTTTTCCCGACCAGAAACCTCTTTTTTTCTGCATTTTCATCTACAGAGCTGTAGTCATTGACAGACAATTATAGGTTTTGAGTGAGTATATAAGAAGTCGTAGTGGCTTCTGGAAGGCGATTTCCTTCCGACACCGGAGCATTTGCGGATTGGGTTGCTTCCTCCTCCACGGCCAGAGCCGACGATCTCTCGCTAGGATTTAATGCCGGCGGCGGCGCTGCAGCCGCCGCCGGATTTTGGGCGCCGAGCTCTTCTGGCTCTGGCCGCCACCAACTCAACTATGGAATCGCTGACATGGGCATGGTCGGCCTACGAGATGTCTTCGTCGTTGCTCCAGCGGTGCCGCCGTCACATAACGAATCTATGCTTTGCTCCGGCGAGCACCCTATCATCCCTCTCCTCGCCGCCGCTCCCTGTCTGGCCCAACCCCCACACAACCAAAACGCTAACCCTAATTCCTCCGGCATCCTCTCAGTCGCAAGCGGCTCCTCCACTTGCCAGGACTGCGGCAACCAAGCCAAAAAGGATTGCACACACAGGCGATGCAGAACGTGCTGTAAAAGCCGCGGCTTTGATTGCTCTACGCACATAAAAAGCACGTGGGTCCCCGCAGCTCGCCGCCGTGAACGCCAGCTCACCGGCACTGCTACCGCCGCCGCCTTCGCCGGATCTTCCACCTCCACATCCGCCCCCAAAAAACCCCGCCTTATCTCCTCCCAAACCACCACCACTTCCCACACTTCCACTTCCAACACCCCACCTCGCAGCTTCGATACCAGCTCTAGCCACCAAGGTAAGACCTTTCACCCCTCTCCCCTTTCTTTATTCTCGCTCTGTTATCCCCACGTAACCAAATTTGGAATTTTTCGCAGAAGCCAGCTTCCGCGAGAATCTCCCAGGCCACGTACGAGCTCCGGCAGTGTTCAAGTGCGTGAGAGTAACATCCGTTGACGACGGAGAAGACGAGTACGCATATCAAGCGGTTGTGAACATTGGCGGGCATGTATTCAAGGGTTTTCTGTATGACCAAGGTGTCGACGACGGGCGCGGTGAACTCACCGAAACTTCTCCCATGACCGGCGGGAATAACAATAACGCTGTTCCCAACATATCGGAGCTTCATCTCGGTGCTGGTCGGAGCGGCGGCGCGTCAACGTCCTCCCCTATGCTTCCCCCCGATGTCTATGGTGGCGGCGCCGGGGTAATGCTCGGCGGTGCAACTTATGGTAATACAATAAACTGAGCTTTAGCTTCATCAAGAATACTTTTCTCTCTTCTCACTGTTCTACATTCTCCTTCGGCTTACTATTTATCTGCTGTATTACCTTCTGAAATGCAAGGCGGACAATCCAAACTTTTTATATTATTATTATTGTTGTCGTTGTGTTTGTTGTATACTGATAATTAAATGACTTCTTTTAGCTACCACTGCCTGCTACCATTATTTCAGTCGATAAAACTGCTCTCTTTTTCATAGTGGAGAACGCAAGATCGCTACATTGCGTCTCAATATTGCTGTATACCGATAAACAGTCTTCCTGGATCGCCGTGCTTATTTTTTCTTCTCCCACATCAGTTTTTAAAGCCAATCTCTTCTCCGTCTATAAAACTATCTCCTGCCATTTACGATCTGCTATTAAATGCGAAGTGACCAACGCAAGATTTAAACTTTTCGTCTCGATATTGTTGTATATTGATAAATGACTTTGCTTTTGCTGCCGCTGCTTAATTTTTTTTCTTGTCGTACTACTTCAAGCTTATCTTTTCGATATAACTACCCTCTTCATAGATATTGCTGTTCTGAAAGCTGTACTTTTCTATATTGATTCTTTGATTTTCATATCTAGGATGAATGGTAGGATGTGAGGTGCATTTCAGAACTCTGCACTGTTCTTTCACGGAAGTATTTTTTTTTAATAATTTTTTAGCTAATCGAATGGTGGTTGAGAGATTTTGTCTCCAAACTAAACTAATAGAGAATAATTGAAAGCATAATTTGCTATAAATTAATAGAATATTAAGCTGATGGCAAAGCTTAACAACCACCCCGGCAGTACTTGCATTCTACGCTTCCTTCTCCATGTGATATAGGCCATTTTCTTTTTGACTGATGGGCAGCCTCTTTTGAATGTTGCTGTAAGAGTTATCTTTGTGTATCTTTTCAACCTTAGGTCTTGTCTGCGCTGTACAACATGACATGACATTGGAACTTGTTTCCATTGACCCTTTTATGTAGCAAAAGAGTAAGGAGTACATGTGGTCGATAAGTGTTCTTTCTTATTTAATTCAGTTGGAATTATTGTTGCCAGCTTTATTTCTTGAGCATTATGCTTGCATTGTAGTTTATAAATGGAATGGTGGATCATCTCTTGCTTTGACATTATTACTGTTTTTAGCTATGCTTTTTACTGTTTTTGTTTATTTCCTTTCTTGTTTTTGCTTAGTTTTAATTCCCATCCATTTTAAGGAGTTTTGCAGTTCAAAAGATTGTGTTGTCTTATTTTTGTTGTTGGGATGGTCTGTTTATGGATACCTTGCTTTTGGAAGGTTTATGATGGTTTGCAAGTTGATGTGGATATTATGAGCATGCTGTATTATTGTAGCTTTTTTCCCCCTTTTTTTAGGGAGCTCAAGCATGCTATCTTACACACGAAAAATTATTCTTTTCAGACTCCGGATGGCGTCCAGAGACCAACCAGAACGCGTCACGTCTCTTTTTTGCTCGCTCGTTACTGGGTGACGTGGCACATTCTGGTTGGTCTCCAGACTGTCCGGTGTCCGCACATAATAATTTCTCTTCACACACAACCTTGTTGATATTCGAGCTTGCGACATGTGTCTAAAATAGTTGGATTGAGACTATTGATGATCATTAGATGATAAATCTAGTTACTAATTTTTATCAATATCTTTAATGTCATCATTTATGTGTTTTTAATTTTTTTGTGATCTTTTTTCCCCTCTTGCTAGGGTGATTGTTTTTAGAGTAGCTACAAGGTCTTTTTTACTTCGAGCTCTCTTCTTATGAAGCGCTGTGCCTATTTTATTTTCTTTTTTTTTTCATTGTTTTTTATATTATTATAATTCTAATTGGGTCTATTATGATGATATGAATCTGAACTTGGGATATGTAATTCACTTAGTGCGCTTGAAATAGGCAAAATGAATGGAGCCTATAGACTTTGATTTTATATATTGTCTTGTTTTGCTTTATGATATGCATGGTTTGCATAGTTTGGAACTTTGATATATGCGTTGATATGCAAGAGATTAATGTGTTCAAATGTTTTTCTTTTTAATTTTACCGTCACGCAAAATGCGGTCCCAAATGTTGGAAATTTGTTTGTTTATAATTTTTTTTGTTGCAGGCAAGCAAAAATATATTCAAATGTATATTGCATATAGCTTCAAAACCTCAGGCAATTTATAAACAGTTTATTTGAAATTTTGCAACTTTTCATAATTTGAGAGACATTAAATGTTAAAACCGTTTGGTAAAAAGATCAGAAGCTATGGTTTTATTTATTACTGATATAATGTATATATTATATATTTATCTTTCTTATTTATATATTAATTTTTTTATTTTGCTATCATCAAATCTACTGAATCATTTTTGCATTTACTTATGCTATGGGCATCTCAAGCACCTTTTGGCTTGTGCTTGACGTTATCTTAGGGGCATATATTCTTTCAATGTCTTAATAAATGTTTTTACTGTGCTTGACTTTATATCCAAGTAAAATGTTTATTCTAATGAAACATTTATAAGTGGTATATTGGTTGCTAAATGAATCTAATTTAGTTCATCTTTCGTATAATATTAATTATGATATTAATTCATAGATTTGTTTATTAGTTCAAGTTTTCGTAGTCTGGAGGTTAACTCGACTTTTATATTTTAATTTTCTTGTTTGGTTGCTTCAACCTTTCTTATTGATATATTCTTGACTTGTACATTTAATTGAAATCTTTGAAAAGATATTCACTAGGAGGGTTAGAATTATCCTATTTTGATTGGGGAGTTACATAGATGAATGCATCATGATAAAATAATAATAATAATAAAGAAAGAGAATAATAAGTTATTGAGATATTGCATTCCTTATAATTTATCTAAGTTGTCGGTGGTTTGTGTTAATCTTCTTAGGTCTTCAAGATTAAAAAAGCATGTAGTACACAATGGAACACTATTATAAGACTACCTTTTGATATCTTTGATTTTTAAATTTTTGTTCTTTTCATTGTTGTACATTAATGTTTGTATTGGGCTTCTATATAATGAGTGTAGGGATTAAAAATTTAAATGAGTGGGCGCCACATAATGCAACTCAAATTTAGGTGTGCAAAGCTTCTATAATTTACATATTTGTAGGATAATTTAAGGGTGAAGCTTTAATATTTATATCGAGCTTTTTCTTAAATCTAAGGGGATAAGAGCTATCTTTTATCCCCTCTCTAATTCAATCATTGAATATAAGTGCTTCGTCATTTATGGATTATTAACAATTTTATTTGATTTTAATATTTCAATTTTTTTAGAATTTACTATGGGTCTTAAAGTTATTGAAGTATGTGGGGATTCTTTCCCTTATTCTTTTCAACTTAAGTTGTTTAGTTAGACTCAAAGCTCTTGGTTGCATAGAACCTAACAAATTGGATTAGTGATCTATTTGATGCAATTATCAGGTGTACTTGCAACCAACCTAATTGTTAGATACTTGTTTTTGTCGGAGCGGAGTGATTTATTAGCTAATGACATCTTTATAGTGCATTGTGAATACTTGGGTATTTAATACAACAATTAAAGTGACTCTGATGAGATTTAAGGAATAATTTTGGTGGGGGGTTCATTTTTTATTGTGGGATTACAAATGATGAATAATGATCGCTTTGTTGTACTTTTATCTTACTATGCAATATGAGAAATTGTGCAAAGCAATCAACTTACCATTTAGAAGGTTTTTATGTTCTTGCAAAAGCATATGTCAATGAAGAATATATGGTAACCTTGCAAAGTTAGTTGACATAAAAATTAATTATATTAATTATGGAATAATAAAGGTGTTAATGAATATGTGATAATACAATATCTTGTAGACAATTAAATTTTATTAAAATATATCTTAATTTATTATGCTATATGAATATAAGTGTTGAGCAATAAAAGGTTATCGTAGCAAAGTCAATTGTTGAAAATTTAAGAGTTTTAATGATTTGCGCATGTTATAACTTTTATCAATAGAGTTTGAAGTGTTATATATGTTTAAATAAATAAATTATTATTGGACAAACTTATTAATAAGAGTTTTAATTCAGGTTACGGGTTGAGTTTGGGCTTGACTTCAAATAATCCAACATAAATTTATTAAATCTAAACCCGACCTTGTTTAAAACTTAAACGCATCTTGAACAAAATTGAGTAATATAAAAAATATTTTCAAGTTTAACGGTTTAGTTTCAACCTGATCCAAAATGAGTATATTTATCAAATTTGTACCTGTTTACATGAAAATGCTGACAAAAATTATAATCTAAAGATTATAATCTAAAGGGTTTTCTTGAAAAGTTATATAAAAAATTAATTTGTTAAATTGTTTTTTTGAGCTAGATCTGAAATCAAAACATTTTGTGCGCTTACTTTTTTTTTAAGTCACTTAAGTTGACTTTACCCTACACTGGTTGACTCAAACGTCAGAGTTTTGTGGCGGATCTAAGTTAGGTTTTTGTGCTAGGTCCAATGTTAACAATTTTATTTGCAATGGTTTGACGACGTGCTAATGCCATGGATAAATTAAGGCTTTGTTTGAGACGATTTTTTATTGTTTTTTAAAACATAGTTTAAGTTAAAAAATTAAAAATTTTGTACTAAAACTTAATTTTAAGAAGCAATAAAAAGTCGTCCCTAATGAAGCCTAAATTTTTGTGGTATTGTTAGCAAGAATAAGTTGAATACTAAAATTAACATGTCTACAAGTTGTTCGCACAATTTTGTTCGAAATATAATTAGCCCCTTTACTAACTTTAATTGTTTATTGTAAAGTTAGATGTTAATGTAACAACAAATTGTAATGAAGCATAAAGATTTATTAAATCAACCTGAACTATTTGGATAAGGTTAACATAATGATGTTGCATGAATTAATTATTGTAATGATTCTGCTTAAATTTAATTAATTTATTAATTTAACTAACTAATTATTGAGTTTGAGCTTGTTATTTTAACCTTGTGTTTAGTTATGCCATAAATATGGTTTAATAAATCTAGTTCATGCTTGAATCTTGGGGATTGATTAGTCATTGATTAGATAAATTAGTTACAAAGGATTTAGTTGATTTTTTTTTGTTAAAACCCTCGGAGGAACCTCCAGCTCGCTAATCCTCAAAAGAAATATAAGAGAAAACAAAATAAAACCTAAGAGTCGGTGGTTACTTTTACTATAAATTACAAAAGAATCTATAAGCACATTCTAGGGCCGCAAGTAGACAACACCAAAAAAAAGGAAGAGTAGAATAATATCGTTCAGCACAGTCTTCCTGCAAAAAGAATAAGCAAACCTCAAATAACTCTGAAAAGTAGAAGTCGTGAATTCTTTGCAAAATTTGTAAGGCCAAAATTCTGGCGAGTATCTCTGCATGTAAGAAACACTCCAAAACAGCAAAAGGTTAATAAGGCAGCAAAATTGTAAGTAGTAGATATTTAACCAATTGGAAAAGTAAAAAGTGTGTTTGTTCATGGTATGATTGAAGGTCATTAAATTACCATAGAACACAAGCAAAGGACCAAGCAGATAAAGAAAGAAAAATCTCATATAGGTATTGTCCCAAACATATAAATTCATAGCCTGGATGAGAGAAGCAGGCTTAACAGAGAAACTACTAAACGTAATAATCCTCATAGGTAACCCAGTATCACTCAAAATGGGGAGCGGCTCTCAAACAATATACTAATTCACATAAATGAACACTGAATTAAGATCCGAACTTAATATAATTTTATTTAAGTAGGGTAGTTTTGTTTAATTATACTAATTGGGGATTGCTTAGTTTTAAATTATGAAATTAACAAATTTTTTCTTAATTATTTTTTCGTCTCCTATTTTAATTTAAAAGAATCATTGCATTATTCATTCTATCCAGTTTTTTATGGAAAGGAAAGCCCTTCTTAAAGTATAATTCTAAGCTGGAATGTAGTTGTTATTTTTTATAGGTGATGTGGAAATAAAAGAATACCTTTGAGCTAATTTAAAAGTAGAAATTTAGTATCTAATTTGATTTTTTGGAATTGTATTGATGTTATCTATTTATTGGCTGCATTTGATATGATAATTATTGGCTGCATTTGATATGATAATTACATGCAAAGTGGAACTTTCGTTGAACGAAATGTGTATTTATTTAGGTTTAGGTCACTTACCACATGTCCCTTCAGTGTCAAATCCATTTACAAATTAAGTTATTAGAGGAATGGTTAGATTGACAAATTTGGTAGTTATGATAATCCAAAATAAAAATTTGTGATTGTTCATGTGCAATTATGGGTAGAAGATGCCCCAATATTAGATTGAAGTAATGGAAAAAAATTAAATTGGGAAAGAACACCATTAGCAATGGTGGAGCTATGACCTTTTAAATGATAAACATATACTATTGCTTCTAAAATTATTTAACAAAATAAAGGCTATAAGATAATTAAATAGTTCAAGTACCAATAATATAAAATGTTAAAAAAAATATTATATTTGTGCTTTTAGTAGTTTTAGTAGAAAAATTTCAAGGTAGATGAAATAAATATTATGATGAACCTTATAAAATATTTATATTACAAATGTATTGAACATTTTTCTTTTGTCAAGCTGATTAAGCAATGTATGTTTTTGTAAGTATTTTCTCTTACAAGATTGTGAAAAATATCATATGGTACAAATTAATGTGTGTGGTGACAAACTCTTTGCGCTCAAAGGGGTTATATTAAAGAGCCACAGAGGTAAAAAGTTTAGTTTGCAATTGGGAAAGCCTCATATTGTTTATTTTTTTGGTAATGAATGTTTCTTTATTTTTTACATATTAAATTCTATAAAATTTTAAGAAATTCAAACATTAGGGAAGGAAACATAAAGTTAAACAATAGTTTGTTATCAAGTTAATTGTTGTTAAATTGATTAATTTTTAGTTTTTTTCCCCTTAATGTATGCATTATCATGATATATAATTAATACTAATAAAGTGCAGGTAATGTTTTGATGCTTGAATCTAGGATGACTTGAGATTTGGATGGAGAAGATGGCAGGGTAATGTGGATGAGTGATGATGAATTCAAAGAGTATGCTTAAGAGATGATTAAAAGAACCCTATATTTATAGAGAGAGGGGGAGAGAGATTTGAGTTAGAAGAAGACATAATAATATTTTGTGAAAAAGAGTGCAATGAGCTGAATATTAAATCATATTTGAAAGGAAAGAGATTCACAAGCATAATTGAGCTTACTCAATAGGAAGCTATGATTGAAATTGCACTATTTATCATTACATTATTAAAAAATATGAAGTAATAAGTTATATATTAACATCAAAGTAAGTTCATAACGAGTTAAAGTAGGATCATAATAATAAATTTACCTGAAACCTAGATCAATATCAAAAAGTTGTCTAAGTGACTAACATTATAATTTACGAATTCAAAAGCCTGTCATGATGTGATCATTAGAGAGTTCTCATTCCAATTTTCATTATAATGAGTTGTTGTTTTTACCCTTTTATTTAGTTATGACTGTGAGTGCAAGCGATATCGGGTGCCAAGTGATATCGGGTGCGAATGTAGAGTGCGGCTAACAGTTGATGAGGTGCTTGCAATTTTGATTTTCGATTCTATTTGTTTTAGGTTTAGGTGCTGAGAAATAACAAAATAGGATTTATTTTATATATTAAATTTGTATATTACAATTTTCAAATCATCTAAATTTTAATATTTTAGGCTTTTGCCTCTAACAAAGTATGCAAAAGCTTCAAATTGTGCAATAACGACCTTGAAGTGGGGTTACATCCCATCAAGACTTAAGCCTCGTGACATTTTTTTTAAAAAATTGTACTGAGACAGGCTGTAAGTGGAACTTCTTTTATTGTGTAATTTTAAACAATGACAAGAAGATAATCATTTAAAAAAAATCATTGAAATTGATTATTTTTTTTCTCTTGAAATCTTATTTTTGACTGATTTTTGTGAAATTCATTCACCACTTTAAAACTCATAATAGTGTTTTCTAGCAACCAAAAATCATTCTGGCATATTTTTTATGGCATCTGCCAATATATTTTTTGTTATCAACTCAATCATCTTGTGAAAAATTCTTAAGTACCTATTTTATTTTTATGTTGCATTTCCCAAGAGATTCAATATTTTACTACACCATTATCCATCAAGCTATCATTTATGGTGGAACAACATGCACACAATGAAAAACAACACAAATAAACATTAAAAGTAAAATTTACTTACAACAAATATCAAAGTTATTGCAAAAGATTGTATGTTTGTTTTTCATTTTTCTAACCTCTCATCTCATTCATTACTCTTCATTTCCATATCTCTCTTCCTCGATCTGCTATGGCTTATCGTTCATTCATTTGTTGTTGGACTATGACATTAATTCATGTATGCATCTTCATAGATATATATAAGCTTACAGATCTTTAGTCAATAACTACTCAGTCTCACTCCATTTCTTATAGCTCATCCCCTAGATGACCAGGATAATGGGTGTAAGAATTCCAATTACAAAGCTTGGCTCTCTACATCATCTTCTACATCCTAAACTTTGAGTGAAACCTTAAATATTTCACTCTCTTGTTCCTCTCACAAATTACTTTTCTCTTACACTAAACCCTAAACCCTAAACTCTAATTTTCCCATCATATCTTTTCATGTATTTTTATCTCGTCGCTACACAAACTGATGGAGGATATTGCAGAAATGAGGGTTTATGCCATGCTGGGATATTTATTTTGGTTTCTACCTGACAAAAACTGCTGAGAATAGTTAAATTTGTCTTAAATTCTGCTAAAAATTTGAATTATCAGCAGTTTTTTTGTCAGAATTCCTTTTAGGACTAACACCAGCTAAATTCTGACAGCATTAAGTTCCAATGGAAATGCCGCCTGAAATTGATTAGTATTGCTGTTGGATTTTTTTTGTGGATGTGTTGCATTTTTAGTGTAAAGAATGGATTATCTTGCTAGGAAGAATATTATTGTTTAGTTACCTTAAAATGAGAGTTTTGGTAGTCAAAATTAGCTTATGTGGTGGAATGGAATCTCTTTGATTATGATGAAGATTTTCTAAATGGAGTTAGCACATTATATGGAATTGAGCATGAATTAAATAGCTAAAAATAGTTGGAATAAGATTAATTATGTTCTCTTTGATGATGTTACTTTGGCTCTGATTCTCTCCCTTATGCATTCAAGATTCTCAACTAACTTGTTGAAGGCATCTTAAACATCCTATTCTGTCATCTCCCACAGTAGCTATTGGTTGGTATTGGACTTGGGCATTGGCTGAAAGACCAGCTTGATTGATTGATTGAACCAACCCACTCTCAGGTCGCTTTCTTACCGCTTTTTAAAATAGCTTTCTAGTACAAAGTTTTTTATTTTTGTACTAAAAAGCTGCTTTAAGAAGCAGTATGAAAGCCATCCCAAACGAAACCTTAATCTAATGCATTTGACATGAACCCCCATATAGGCCATGAAGTTTGGACAATGTTCCGTCTTCTATTCAACATGACAAAAATCATTGTCAAAATGCCAACTTATCTTTAATCCTGGAGTCTCTAATCTGTTTTATGGTATTCTTTTCCCAACTTCTCAGTTTCATACCCTCCCTTATCACCTCCTCCCTCACTCCCTTGCCTGTTAACTTCTCTGATTCCCCTACCCATTTATCCCTAGTCAAATCAATCCTTCAAACAAGACAACCTAGAGCATGAGGGCTGTCTTGCAATTCCATGACCGTTTGACTGATTAGATAATTCAAATTTTATGTTATCTTTCTTCAATCTTTTATAATCATCACCATCAACTTTTTTACCTCTACTCCATTTTTCTTTTTTTATTTATTTTCATCAGAAACCATAGGAGCTTAAGCTAGCTCTTGAGCTGTTAGCAATGCAGCGAAGTATTATTCCATAGCATCTAATGATGTTTTGTTATACAGTTCTTTTATTGATGTTTGGGTGGCCATTAGTTTTCTTTCTGTCATGTTGCAATTCTATTATTGGAGATACTGTGCTTTAGTTGAGCTGATGCTATCATGTACTGTTTGCATGTGCTCGTGCCCTTTTCTGATGAAGCTATTTCTCATGCAGACTGTTCTCTGATTAGAGGTGTATTTATTTTTTGCTGTCTCATGGGCTCCTCTTATCATTATTTCGTTGTGTATACTTCCTTTTAAGAGTCCTTTCTTGATTGGCAGGTCACATTGGGACAATTTAGTCTTGTCACTAAGTAATTTTTTTCCTCGAATGTTTGGCTATAGAAACCTTTAGATTTTATGGAAAATTATCTACTCTTTAAAATAAAAAATATTGGTAATAATTCTGGCAAAAATGGCTGTGGTTTTTTTGATAATTTCAAGTATGGGTTAGTTTTGGGTGACATTGTCTTGTAAAATGTAAGGTCTTGTTTAGTACGGCTTTTTTGTTGCTTATTAAAATACCTTTTCCGTATAAAAATTAAAATTTTTGTACTAAAAAGCTGTTTTAAGAAGCAGCAAGAAAGCTGCCCCAAACGAAGCATATATTTTTCTTCAAAAGGATCAAGATGAATACTACATAAAACAACTTTCTATTGTTAAGCGGATTTGCTGAGTATGCCTTTTCATATATATGCTTTTCATTATTACAACGACAATAACAACATCAAGCCTTCGTCGCACTACGCGGGGCTTTTCATTATTAATTAATTTTAATCAAAATCTTCATGTCTTGTTGTTAAATCCTATCCTCTTTTTTAACAACATCATCACCATTGCATGCACGTTTACAAATATGTCGATCTATTGAAATTTGTTGGAGGAAAATATCTATTATTCAGATAAGTAGTCCTTAAGCTATGGCTAAATGTCACTTTGGTCTCGTAGTTATTTATCATATTTCATGTTGGTTGGTTCACATTTTTAAGAACTCTACATTTTGTTCCTTAATAATTTTTTTCTTCATAAATTGGTCTCTGAAGTTGAAGTTGGTCTTTATGGATGCTTCTTTTTTACTTCTAGCAGTATTATTTTTGGTTAATTTAGCCTATTTGATTTAAAATTTAAATTAAATTTAATGCTATTAAAGTAAATTTATTTTCTCCTCTGTAAGGAAGAGAGGATATAATGAATCAAATCTGTGTAATTTTTGCTATAAGGAGTGGAGTTACAGATTAAAATATATCCTACCTGCCCTGAATCATTCTTCTTCATTCTTTCTTGAAATATGAATTTTATATGAAACCACCTTCTTACAGTTTGCTTTGTTTTCATTAGTTTCTTAAATCATAAAGCAGCAGGTTCCTTAATGAATATGGCAACAAAACTGAGAAGTTGGTCTTTTTTATTATATTTTGTCTTATAATATTTTGTAGTTATATGA
The DNA here is from genome assembly GCA_016618105.1 of Dendrobium huoshanense. Lineage (NCBI taxonomy): Eukaryota > Viridiplantae > Streptophyta > Magnoliopsida > Asparagales > Orchidaceae > Dendrobium > Dendrobium huoshanense. The sequence continues at coordinate 53,388,648 of CM028360.1, read as the reverse complement.
TGCAGATTGTTACCATTTAGTTGTTTGTTTATGACAAATAACTTGTTTGGCAAGTTGAATTTGTTGCGTTACGTAGTTTTCGGTGTGTTAGAAAGATCTGCAGTCTCAGCTACAGGTTTCTGTTTGTTGTTGACTTCATTAATTTTGATGGATTTCTTCTTTGTACTGACACTGATAGTAACAGATGCATCCCCTATGCCTCATTTTTTGAATTCGTCTTGTCTGAGAAGAGATAGGCTTCGTTTGGAACGGATTTTTTACTGCTTCTTAAAGCAGTTTTTTACTTCAAAATTTTTAATATTTGTATTAAAAATTATTTTAAGAAGCAGCAAGAAAGCTGTCCCAAATTAAACCATAATCTTCTCTTAGAAGCTATGATTTATTCATTTCATACTCTTCATTTAGCTGCCAGAAACTGTACTATTCCGTTAAACTTTCAATAGTCTGAACCAAGTTCTTGAAATTTTACAAGCTTCAGGCTATTGTTTTCTTAAGGGAGAAGGTTAATACCAATATTAGCTGTGGCAATGGAATCTTAGAATTAATGGATTTGAGAATTGGAGCAAGATCTTAATGAAAGAAGAAGGAAGATGGTTCACAACGTTATTATAAAATAATATTGTTTAGCTCTGTAGCTCAGTTGATTAGCTCAGTCAAGAGCAAGCCTTCACTCTCCTCAGTACTAAAGTAAGTAATTTCTTTATATATATATATATATATATACTTTTAAATGTTTGATTTTGTTTGGAACGGTTTTCTTATTGCTTCTTAAATCAACTTTCTAACTTAAAAATTAAAATTTTTATACTATAAAGTTGCCTTAAGAATCAATATAAAAGTGGTCCAAAACTAAGCTTGAATCCGCATATAGTTGCTTGGCTTTTTGATTGTTGAAAAGTGAGAGTAACTACACATTTTTTAAGTTTTGTACTGCATCTGATTTACTTCAAAAGTACTGAACATAGGCGATTTAAGCTGATGGTCCAGCCTAATAAATGAACTCTGATGTCCTTTATGGTTCTTCTGAAACATTGTGATTCTGTAGTGGTTCCTTGTATTTTTATATTGCAGGTTAAGCCTTTTTAAGTGCCTATAAGGATTTTCAGAAGAAAATTTGTAAGAAGGGTGAGAAGTTGTAGGGATTTTAGTATAATAGTGGTTCGGATATTTGATGTATTTTTACATCCGGATGTCAATAAAATAACGCCATGTGCTCTTATTTTTTACCGTGCGGCCCGACGATCCGACTCGGAACGGAAACCCGGTATTGTTATGTTCGTGTATTGTTAGGTATTGCTCGGTATTCTTAGGTATTGCTTGACAATAACGAGAAATATCGCTCTGTCAAGACAAATAACGAGTAATATCTAGCAATACGTAGCAATACTTAATAAATGGGGGTATTACTCGGTATTGCTAGGTATTATTTTGTGGGAGGTCTTCACCAAAGATTGTAGGAGCAAGAGAAGATATGGCTGGAATTTCCAGTAGTAATACCACTGTGAAGGGAAGGATTGATCGTAATCAATTTTTTTTTAGATGTATTATATTGATGAGGATTTATTGATCTCTAACTTTTGATAAAATAGTTGGTTGAACCTTCTATGGTGCTTGTCAGAAGGGGGAGAGAGAGATTCATTTCTTCTTGTTTGATAGCCAAATACTTTTTTTTTTGTTTTGTACGAAGCCTCATATCATTTGATTTTCACGTTTTTTTGAAAATATTTAAAACTATTTAATGAGTACATAGTTCATTAAGTAATTAAAATTTATAGTTAAAATTAATGCAAGATAAAATAGAACAATATATTGTAAATCATATAAAAAGATATATGCATTAATGTATATTCTTATTATTTGTATAAACTTGTTCATCTAAAGTTCATCACATCAATTATTAATATTAATTATAATATTAATAAATATCATCAATATTAATGTAAGTAATAATATTAGTATCATGATGAATAATGTTAAGTAATGTTATTGATAGTAAATAGTAGTAGTGTTAATATTTAATGAGTGTATTTTAAGAGTATATTGTTCATGCACTTATGAATTCGAATCAGTCACCCCTTATAATTCAAAATTAATGTACTTATTATAACTCCGTAAATCAGTCGACCTGATTACTTATAACTTAATCAATCTTTAGTTTCTTATGACTCGTAATTAATGGATCATGTGGATGAGTAGAGTATCTTGTGCAGTTATCATATCATAAATTTAATATCATTTAGTACTTCATTTAAAATGCAATAAAAATATATCAAAAGCATTCATAATGATCAAATTTATAACATATACAAATTTAAAAGATAAATATTTGAAATTCAAAGATAATGTATTTTTGGCAGATTTGGGGGAGAGAAAATTTGTTGAAATCAAAATTATTGAAAGGAAAAATAAAAGATTAGTTACTTATAATGAATTGAACAAAATTTGTAACACGAATGACTGACAAATATGATTAAAAAATCTTTCTCTCTCCTTTCTCTTCTTTCTCTTTTAATTTTTTCTTAACCAAGCAATCAAGTTTGAATTTGATATTAAGTTTGATGGATGCCTCTTTGTTCTCCATTTATTTTAAGAGAATAATGAAGTGAGCCATAAATAATCTTTTGATTTATTAGCTCTAATACCTCAAGGCTCCAATATGACCATGAAACCTCCACTTTCACCATGGAAGTCATCATTCAATTAATATTTGATTCATTATATCAATGCCTTCTCTAAGGAGAATGTCGTCTTTTGATACATATGACTCATATTAGTCGAATCATTTTAGCCATTTCAAATCATTTGATTTTTTTTTTGAGTGTTTTCACGTAAAAATTTGATGCCTACCTATGTGGTACTCTCAATTTTTCTTATTTGTGTGATGAAGGATTTTAATAATATTAAAATATTAAATTTTTTTTTTATTATTATTGTGAATATTCTACCAAGCATAAATTACTATTATTTCTAATAGTTAGTCGATTTGATGAGGAGTTTACTATCCCAACAAGCTAGATTTTATTTTCCATGTTCATTCTAATGGAAAATTCAAACAAATATTTTGAGTTGCAATAATGATTTTGATTCAATAATTCTTTAGTATTCTTAAATTAAGTTATTAAATATTTACAAATATAATTGATATATCATCAAAAAATTACTTTGATCGAGCATGAATCTTGATGCAAAAATCAAGTTGAAAGCTTCAAGAATTAAAATTGAGACCATCTGAACTTTGATTTCTTTAAACTTATAGTCGAACTGAGTGTCTCAGAAACACGAATCCAACGACACAAAAATCAACTCAATCCGAGCCCAAATGAGTCCAAAAAGGGGATCCATGAAAGGGGAAGGAAGAGAGCTCCTGCCGCCAGTCTACTCGACCACTGCCCTGAGGGTCACCAAACTACCGTCGGACCACCGCCTGACGTTAGACTTCTGTTGGACCACCACCTGATGCCAGAGTGCCTTCGGACCACAACGTGGCATCAAAGTGCAGTTGAACCATTGTCGAGCCACCGCCTGTCGCTAGAGTTCCATTGGTTCTCTACTTGACATCAGACCTTCGCTGGATCACCGTCTAACACTGGAGATCCGCAAGACCACTCCCTGACACCGGACTTCTATCCGTTCATCATCTGATGCTGGATTTCCACCTAGTTACCAACAATGGTCCTCCCGACTTTTGTCGCCATGCTACGGTCTTACTGACCTCTGTCACCAGACTATGGTCATTCGGAGCCCTGCTGCTAGACAACGATCTTCCTTTCCACCATCTCTTGTTAACTACAGTCCTTTCAATCTCTGTTGCCTACCGACTATGGTCATATCGATCAGACAAATATGTTCTTACAATTCTCACAATGTAGTACATTCTATATGATGTATACATCAAAGCTATGGCCTTCTTCCAAGGAAGGGTCTCATATATAATCGATTGCAAATAATAGTGGATTTATTCAAATTGGGTCAAGCCCTGTGGTTTTTCCCCCTTTTTGGGGTTTCCACGTAAAAATTATGGTGTCTCTTATGAACGCTACACCCTCTTTCTTTTATCTGATTGTGTGCTAGATCTTCGCACAAGGATAAGACGTTAAACTTTACCTCTCTACTGCCGCGAATATTCTAGGACACAACAATAATCATAAAAGAAAAAAAAATATTATGAATATTTGATCATTTCATTGCATTGAGGTGAATTACATGTTATAAAATATGCTCATCTTGATGTAAAATTTTTTCTATGTATCTTTAGTACAATTTTGCAATTAATTCCTCTATGGGCTTGCTTGAGGCGGCTCTAGCTTTTTATAAAGTTGTTTGTAAAATTATTGTAGAAATTAGCTTTTTTTCAGAACTGTTAAAAAAAAGCCATTTTTAGCTCATAAATTTATTGGAAATAGTAATTAAATAGAAATCGTGATTGCGGTTTGAAAAGTAAAATAATAATAAAGTTGTCTCAAATAAACCTTAAATGTGATAATTCAAGTTAATGGATTAGATAAGAACAATCAATATGAGCTTTAAAATTATTTGATTTGCTTTGAAATTAGTGTTATATATATATATTTAATTAAAACCCATAAAGGGGCCTACGTGTTGATTAAGTAAATGAATTACAAAATCCTTAAAAGGACCAGCCAGACCACTACTGCTCCAACGAGCCACAAAAACAGCAAAAGAAAGAAAACCTATGATCTGGCCGGTCCTTAAGCTACGATTACAAAAATAATACCATAAAAAGCTAGGGCTGAACGACAACAGCACCCAAAACTGGAAGCTCGAAAAATCAACTTTCAGCACAGACTTACTGCAAAAAATAATATCCAAAAAAAGAGAAAAAAACACAAAATAACGTACCTGAAGCACTTCTCTCTTGATCCTATAATTCCAATAGTTTGACCTGAGAAAACTACTCCACAAAAAGAAGTTAGAAATTATCCAAGTAAAAACAGTAATAACATAGGAGCAGGAACTATAAACCAAACTCAAGATGCAGAAGAACGCCTTCTGCCAGCAGCAAAAACCACACCAGAAACCACCACCACCAAAAGAGACGTTCCCAGCAGGAACCCTCCCCCACAACAAATGCCAGCAAAAATGAGCCCAAACACCCACCCAGGACGTAACCGAGCAAAACAAACAGGTAAAACACGAGTAAGAAGCATAAAACCAAAAGCAACTGACTGTCCCAGCAAGCAGACACAGAAGAGCCCCAAGCCAGAGCAAAACAACCACAACAGCCCCCCAGCAACACAGAGACTGCCAAGAGCCCCTACCCAAGAACAGCCACAAACCCAAAGGGAAGAAACAAGTCAGAACCCAGAGCCCAGGCACAACGGCCAGACACCAGAAATGAAAATAAAAAACAGAGACCAGATGGACACACAACTGAACAGATTCAAAAAGGCCATAGAACTGCACAGATAGAAAGTATACAGAAAGAACATTAAAACCAGTCAACTAACAACAGCACAGATACACAGCACCAGCATAGGAAATGAACAACAGAAAAATAACAAAGATACACCAAGCCAGAAAATCCAGATATTGAAAAGCCCAGCAGGATCCAACCTACAAAAAACCACAGCAGCACCCCACCGGCACCAACAACCAAACAAGAGGAGGACAAAGGAGATCCAACAACCTGCACCCAACACACCAGAAGAAAGACCAACCACCGGAACCCCAACACCAGCATAACCAAACACATCGAAAAGGAGAGACAGCCACACAACCCAGAAACAAGAGAAGCAAAAGAAAAACAAAAACCAAAAACAGCACACCTAACCACCCAAAACATAAGGGACCTGACGCTTATCCAAGAAAATCAACCCTTGAATATGAGCAGATAAATTATCAAAATTAAGCTCAACAATATCGGTAAAACTGCTACCAAAAGACGATAAAGCCCGGGCAACAGAGTTCACATCCGCATTAATATCATTAAAAGAACAGCTCAAGACATCCAGCAACCCCATAATCTGCCTACGCAGATAAAAGAGAGAATGCCCACAGCTTATGCCATCCTTAGCCAAGAACATGTTAGGATCAACATTAAAATTACTTTCAAGCACAACATTAAAGATATCCAAATTAAGACAAGCAGATAGCCCATAGTGAACAGCCAACCAAAAACCCTTTCTCTTATCAGCAGCATTAGAATTCCCAGCAAAACCAGCAATAAACAACCCTCTAGAGTCTCTAATTAAGCCACCAATACACCACTTCCCACAATACCAACCCAAATGGATATTAAGCTTAAAACAATGGGTGGAAGGGACAACCCAATAAGAATATCTGATCCCCGTGAAATACAAAGAACCCAAATTGTAAATACCAAACTCCTCAGCAGTATTCAAAGCATGAGAAAAACTCTTAAAAGATAGCAGGTTGGCCGAAAAAAGAGCAAAGACTTTCTCCTTAACACGATTAATAATAACAAGGTGATTCATACGGATATTATTAAAGCGGGAATCATTTCTAGCAAGCCAAAGGAACCAAACAACAAGCATGGGAATGACATTACGGATATGACCCTTCTTATTCACCATCCAAAACTCATAAATAGAATGCATAGAACGGTTCAAACCCCCACTATTAATCTTGAAGATGTCTTCAAAATAAAGCCACACTTTACTAGCAATGTGAGAAAAAATAAAACATGATTCAAAGTTTCAGAGTTAGAACAGCATTGACATCTAGAAGTAATAAACATACCACGTTTTCTAAGAATGTCATCAGTCGGGACAAACTTCTTGAGCATCCTCCAATTAAAAACAGAAATAGTATAGGGAATGCTCTTATTCCACATTCTTTTAAAAGGTTTAGAAATCACTTTACTTTCCCTAAAGACATGCCACGCTTCTTTAGTAAAAAAATTACCATCTTTAGTGAAGTTACAAATAAGAGCATCCTTAGCAGTGCGGTTAATAGGAATGCCAGCAACCAAGTTGCAAAGAAAATCAGGAATAACATCAGCTAATTTACCCAAATCCCAACCACTCTCAGAGTAAAACCAATTAACTTTAACAAGGCTCAATGAATTTGAATTAATAAGCGCATCAATAGACATGCCATTAATCCAACGATCCTGCCAGAAATAAAGGTTACCCTCACCCAAACCCCAAACAAGATCGTGCTCAATAAACCACTTAGCATGAATCATACGCTGCCAAACTTTAGAATTACCTTTAGCATAGAAGCACATAGAGGGGTGAAGTTCCCCACAATACTTAGATCTCATGAATTTAGCCCATAAAGTACTATTGGCCCTGAAATTATACCAAAGCTTCAAAGAAAAATTAGTAGCCATATCCAACAAGGACTTACAACCCAGATCACCTTCCTAGGTTGTGCCACAACACTTAGACCAAGACGACCAATGGATTTTAGAGTTACTAGAAGAACCCCTCCAGAAGAATCTATTAAAAATCCTCTCAAGCCTCAAACAGACTTGCTTAGTAGGAAACAGGACTTGAAAGGAGTAAACAGGTAAGGAAGCAAGCACACTTTTAATAAGAACAAGTCTACCACCAAAACTCAAGAAATTAGAATCCCAAGAAACCAACTTATTCTGAACCTTGGAAATAAGGTCATCAAAGAGAAAAGAACTTTTTCTACCTTTAAATAACGGGATACCTAAGTAAGTGAAAGGCAAAGAAACCTGAGTAAAACCAGTCAAATTCTTAATCTCCAAGACCCTCCTATGATTAATCTTTTTAGAAATAGCAAAACCACTCTTCACTTTATTAAACATGAGACCACTGACCTTTTCAAACTTATTAAATAAATCTAAAACTTTAACAATACCATTCTTAGCAGCATTCATAAACACAATAAAATCATCCGCAAAACATAAATGAGAAATGTTAATACCCCCACTGGTTTTAAAATAAAGTTTAGGATACTTACAAAACAAATCAGTAATCCCTCTAGATAAGTACTCCACCGCTAAAATAAAGATAGCGGGCAAGATAGGATCCCCTTGCCTCAAACCATGAGAGGAGTTGAAGAAACCATGATTGTTACCATTCAAAATGACAGAGAAAAAAGGGCTTTCAATACACAAGTTAATAAGAGCAATAAACTTAGCATCAAAACCAAAAAGGTTAAGCATTTTGTAAATAAAGGTCCAACTAATATTATCATAGGCCTTAGCGATGTCCAGTTTCAAAATCATGTTACCCCCTCTGGATTTAATATCCAGATCCTGACAAAATTCTTGCGCAAGAAGAATATTATCCACAATAGCACGCCCTTTAACAAAACCCATTTGGTTAGGAGAAATAAGCTTAGGCTGAAGTAAAGACAGACGATTCGCCAAAATTTTAGAAAGAAGTTTATAAAAAACAGTGCACAAGCTAATAGGTCTGAAATCATTCCAAGAATTAACCTCATTAGTTTTAGGAATCAAAACTAAAGAGGTAGAAGAAAAACATTTAGGAATAGGATTACCATTAAAGAAATCAACAACAGCATTATAGACATCATCTTTAACTAAGTCCCAGGTTTTCTGAAAAAACTTAACAGTGAAATCATCAGGCCCAGCCACAGAATCAACATTCATCTCAAAGAGAGTGTTCTTAACCTCTTCCAAGAGAGGGCAAACAGAAAGAGCAGAATTGTCCTCCTGACTAACCAATTTAGGAATGAAAGAATGATCATCAATAGTAGTGAGACAGCACGGTTTATTAAGATGATTCTTAAAAAAATTAACAGCAAGGTTAGCAATCTCATTTTCATTAATAGCAAAAGAACCATCATCACGGGCAATTTTATGGATACCATTAATAGCACGTTTTTTAGTAACTAAAGCATGAAAATACCTAGTGTTGTTATCCCCTTCCGACAAATGTTTCATAGCAGCTTTTTGTTTCCAAAATATTTCTTCCTGACATTGCAGTTTACTAAGGGACATCTTAGCTTCATTGAGAACCGAGCAGTTAAGGGACGTGGGATTAGCTTGGCAAGCATCCTCCAAGCCATTAATTTTCTCTTCCATCTCCTTAATATTGGAAAAAACATTTTTAAAAATATGCCGGTTCCACCAATTCAGAACCATCTTTAACCTTTTGAGTTTAGCCCAAAGCCTAGGCATGCCAGACATAGCATTATCCGGAAAAATAGGCGCCACCCAATTATTATTCACAACATCAAGAAAGGATTCATGAGTAAGCCACATATTTTGAAATCTAAAACTATAATGCAAACCAACCTTATGACTATTAACATTAATCAGTAAAGGGGAATGATCAGACATCGTACGGCTCAAATGAGCAACTTTAGTACTATTAAAAACATTAATCCAATCAGGATTAAAACGAACTCTGTCAAGCCTTTGCCAAAGATGACCCCTGTTCCAGGTAAATCTATTCCCAGAAAAACCAATATCAATAAGGTTACAATTCATGATCATCTCATTAAAATCTTTCATAGAATGGAAAATGGGATGAGCACCACCCATCCTCTCAGCAGGAGAAGTAATAGCATTAAAGTCCCCACCCACCAACCAAGGTAAAGAACAAATGTTATGGAAATTCTCAATTTGCTCCCACAAAGTTTTCCTACCAATACGAGAGGAAGCAGCATAGACGAAAGAAGCCACACACTGAAAGTTTAAAGATTCAATATTACAATGTAAAACTTGAGCAAAGTTACCAATCACATCCATTCTCAAAAAAACTTTCCAAAAGACCCATATTTTGTTAGAAACATTAGCAAAAGCATTCTTAAAACCCAAGAAATTAGCAGTAGAATGAATTTTGTCCATAGAAATAAGAGGTTCCAAAAGAACAAGAACAGAAATATTGTTAATACGACATAAATTCTTAATCCGGAGTTTAGAGGACGGGCAACCGATCCCCCTCACATTCCAAATAATAGCATTAAACATAAAAAACCAAATTAATGAGTAGTATGTGATCTAGTATTCCTAGGAGAATGCCGAGCAACATTCCTAGGCTTACCTCTCTTACCACGACTTTTAGAAAAACTAAGATCATTATCCATTCGAGCATAACATTTAGCAGTTATTTCAATCTCAGTATCAGTAAAAGCATCTGAATTAAAATGATCAGAGAGAGGAAAATCATTATTCATCTCACCATCCAACGGGGTCGAAGCCGAGCTTTCATCTTCCAAAAACAGGACACCATCCTCCTTAGTAGAATTATTGACCTGTTTTTTTCCAGTCACCTTATTTTGAGGACAAGCAGCATTAGAATCAATAGGAATAACTAAAGGACTAGATGAAGTAACAAGGGCATTATCAAAAACATCATTAGTATTAGTAGCAGTTTTATTAAAAATTTCCAATGTATTTGAAGAAACAACCACCCCTTCGTTTAAAACAACAACCAACTCATCCGAACTTTTCACAATTTCAGCCTTATCCCACTTACCTTGCTCTATATTATCAAGAGAACCAGCCTCAACAATTTGAGGTAAATGCGCAACGCTACCTTCTTTAGCTGAAGGATCAGGAACCACAATATTAGTATCAGGTAAGTTGGGAGGTAGATTAACTAGCTCAACACCATTTCCATCAACCAATTCTTCCCCTAGCACCTGAGCATTCGTATCAATAACCGGTAAATCAGAGGAAACAACATTGTTCTTAACTTCATTAGGTTTAATAGCAATTTTTTCCTTTCTTAAATGAGGATGTAACCTAAAACAATCATTTATACCATGGCCATGCATCCTACAATGTGAGCAAAAAATAGGTAAGTTTTCAATTTCCACCTTTTGGAAATACCCTTGCATCTCCGATCCTAACCAGATTTCTTGCGGGTGTTTCTTAGTCACATCTAATTGCACGAGAATACGAGCAACCGACGGTCTTGACAGAGAAGCAGTAGCTTGGTCAGTTTGGAGAGGCCTCCCAAACACAGAAGCAAGACCAAAAAGAATTTGGGTATTAAAGAAATGTAAACGCAGATTAGGGAAAGCTAACCAAACCGGGGCAATCGGAGATTCTTCCCTCACATCAAAGTCCGGAGACCATTTCAGAAGCCTCATCTGACAACCCTGAATATAGTAGGAACGACGAGAAAATATACGGCTATAGTCCAAATCGTTAGAAAGTTGGATCGAGACATGTTTCGAATCAAGCAAACCAACAGAAAAAGATCCAGAAAGTTTTAAGCTGTAGAAAAATTTTCTGATAACATCAAGATTAGATCTACGGAGCATAAACTTACCAACCAGTTTATGTTGCATTACTCTCAGAGAAAATCAAATAATTTTTAAATTTATTCTAATATAATTTATATCATGATATAGAGACATAATTCTTATTCATATAGGATTTGAATTATCATTATTATATTTTTTTTAATTATTTTGCTAATCTAAGATTACTTTGTCATTAAGAGAATAATCTGCATAAAGATGTTTTCTTAGAATGTTGTGTTTGGAGAAGCACTTTGAAAAGCAGTCCCTTTCAGATAGCGATAGCTTGCACGTGTCTTATGAGTGGTTGCTTACACAATCAAGGGACTAATTGACTTTCGAAAAATTAGTGTGCCCTTAATTAGTGAGCTTGAAATCTTCAACAAAATTTTACTTTCCAAATAAATAAATAAGTTAATAATGTGAGGAATTTGGGCAATTTAAGTTAAAAAGGATGCTCTTGGATATAATTCAATAAACATGAATTATAAAAGATTACTTTTATGGTAGAAGTAAGACGAGCCTTAAGATGTTGAAGATATTATCAAGAGATTATCGGTGATCTGTCTGATTGTTTTTTTTGATAGAATGAGCGACTAATGATAGAAAAGACAGCCATAGGCCTTAACAGAGAGAACAAATGTCGATTTGACATTTATGATAGGTGTCTATATTTTGTTGGTAATGATGGGTCTTGATGTTAGTGTTGACATTTGGTGTGTGCATTGTTGAATAACGGTAGATGTCAGCATTGATGTTGATGTTAGGTATTAATCTTATTAGCGATAATGTGCTTCTATATGATGGAAGATGATGGATGTACGACTTGTTAGTGATGACTAGAATCAATCATAGGGTGAAGATAGATGTCAATGTTATTTGTGATAGCATACGTAGATATTATTTATTATGGAATGGATCAACATAAGTGCCAATGACATAAACTAGTTTTCCTATTGAAGGCCATCGATCGTGTTGGCAATGTCAAATGTATGTCTGTTAGTGCTAGTGAGTACTGGCTTTGATGGAGAAATTGTGCATTGGGGTTGCAAATCATGTGATCATTGCCTTTGTTGCAAACATTGATGATGATGATGACATGAACATGTTTCTAACGATGATATGTGTTAGCCTTAGTGATAATGATGAACATTAAATAATAATAAATAGAGTTCTAAATTCTATTTTTTGACATTTTTCTTGGGGTTTCACCTCAACCTCCAAATGTGTAAAAGTCGAATCTATTTATCTATTTATGGAGAGGGACATCTTCCTTGTCATTTTCACTAAAATTTTGCTTTATTTAAAGTAATTTTCTTTTTACAATTTTAAAATTATTAATAAATGTTAACCAATGTTTGATGAGTTTTTTCTTCTTTATTTTTTCATTAAATGATTTTTTTTTCATGTTCATGCTTTTCTCAAAATTATTTGGCACATCATTATGTCATTTTGCACTTTGGCAAGAGTTTTGCTTGTGAATATCTCAATGCCTAAATTGTGATATTTTAATATATATATATATATATCTTAATTGTGTTTTCATATTAAATATTATCATTGAATTGGATAGAAATTTTATGAACAATAAATTCATTAAAATATCTATTGATTCATTGCAAATTTCAAATTTTTATTTATATTCTTATGAAATTTTAGATTTTTATAAATATTCCTTGATGTTAAGATCTAAATATTTTTACTTTAATTTTTAAATTTAAAATGTTATAATATAATTATGACAAAAATATCATCCCAACTAAATTATTATACTAAAAAATAAAATTTAATAAAAAATAGCATTATTTGAAAATTAAATTAACTATATTTCATATCAAATAATCTAAAGCACTTACTCCAATTTACATTTCATTTGGGACAACTTTCTTATTAATTTTTAAAATTATTTTCTAGCATAAATAAATGTTTGAATTAAGAATTTTTATTCTATAAAGCTTATTTAAAAAATAATAATAAAATTGTTCCAAACAAAACCTTACAAATGACAAAGAAATCATTTGGGATATTTTACTTCTTTCTAATTTTTTTTTATATACAAATTTCTTATAAGCAACCAATAAAATAAAATGAAATAAGAATGGCTTTGCAAAATATTTTATATAATGACCAAAAGAAACCCCTAATATTAGATTCTGTCTTAAGCTCATCTCCAATAAACTAGTGTTAATTCTAGCTTCCAAGATATAGCTACATCATTACCCTTATATTATTATTTAGAAGATCATCAAAAGAGAATGATTCACTGATTAAATTCAATTACTGTGGTGTTTTTAAATATCTAGAAATCATCACCTAGAGTAGGGCTGCAATCGAGTCGAATTAAGTCAAGCTTAAGTCACGGCTAACTCGAGGTCAACTCGCAAGCCAAATTCTGAGCTTGAACTTAAGTTGAACTCAAAAGATGAGTTTGAACTCAACTCGTGACACTAAAAATGAGCTTGTCAAGAGACTCAATTCCATGTCCAAGCTCGTTTGTTCCATGTTCGTACCTGCTTTTTTGTGTCGGCTCTCGATTCCGCATTCGAACACACATTCCATGTCAAAGTTCACCTCTGCCCTGCGATCCCACATCCACCTCCAAGTCCGAGCCTGCCCCGCATCTACGTCTGAGTCCAAGCCCGTCCAGCGAGCCGCTTGTCGGGTAATTGAGTTGAGCTTCCATAGGATCAAATTCGAGCTAGATAATCCAACGAGCTCAAAATTCTGCTCAAGCTCAAATTCGAAACTCGATAAGCTCGAGCTGACTCACGAGCCGACTTGACTCGATTGCTCCCCTAACCTAATGCACTAATCATTGTCTGTACGAATGGACCAGATCAAGCAGCTGACAACATAGTAATGGGATCGGCAGGAAACTATTTTCATGAATAATTATTTGAAGGGAGCTGAATAATTATTTTATCAAAATTATAAGACAAATATTAAAATTAGAAGATAAATATTTTGTAAATAAAATAACATTCAAAACTCATACAAAAAAATTGGATCTTTTTAACTAATAAAATCCATAAACTTTTGTTTAAGCTGATGGAAGAATCTCAAGAGCAACTTCTTTCAGGGATGGCATTTCTTCCTGCTGATGCAAGCATATAAATGTGTCGCCCAGTTTTCTCAGTACCTGCCATGCACCCGGATAAGACCTAAAAATGATATAGTCGAAATTAGTTTAATACTACTGATACTTATTTCATGCAAATTTGGGTAATCAAAGGCTTCGTTTCGAACAGCTTTATAAAGCAGCTTTCTAAAAAACTGCTTTAAGAAGCAGTAACAAAGCCGTCTCAAATGAAACATAAGGCTTCGTTTGAGATGGCTTTCTTACTGCTTTTAAAAGCAGCTTTCTAGTTAAAAAAATTTCCCAAATGAAGTCTAAGGCTTCGTTTGAGACGGCTTTTTTACTGCTTTCTAAAACGGAGTTTTAGTACAAAATTAAAAAAATTTGTACTAGAACTCCATTTTAGAAAGCAATAAAAAAGCCGTCCCAAACGAAGCCTAAGTCTTTGTTTTGGGACAGCTTTCTTATGCATTTTAAAGCAAATTTTTCGTACAAAAATTAATAAAAAAATACTTTAAGCAACAGTAAGAAAGTCATCCCAAACAAGCCTTAAATCGCAAGTTGGCAACAGCAAACATAATCAAATACTTGTAACGAAAATCATTACTAAAGAACCAAGATTTTTTTTTTTTTTTGTAAAATTGGAAGTAGAGTGAAGTGACTGGCCTTCTTCTTTAAGCTTTCGAAATCAGAAAAAAAAAAAAAAGAAGAAGAAAAAAAACATAGAGATCTATAATTTAGCTCTTTTTGTTTGTTTGTAACAAGAAACGATGAGAGAGAATTGTAGAACCTGAACAGAGTTCCTCCATTCCGCCCTTTGAAATTGTGAATGTAATAAACTGTCTCTAGCTTGGGAAGGAAGGTCTTGGTGAGTGAAGCCAGTTTGGGATAGAAGAATGGAGGATAATCTTAGCAAATCAAGGAAGAATCTGGAACTAAATTCTGGAGAAAAAACAGGAAACAAATATCAAAAGCTCTTTGGCAGTAACAAAACAACTCTCTGTAAAACAGTTCTGAATAATAGAAAATGTATTGAATCCATCAATACTTTCATAAACAAGAAATACAAAGCAAAATATGGCCAATAGCAATTTTCTTTAGAACCAAGGGTACTTTTAGAGGATTACTCTTGCTTGGGTCTTTCAGGGGTTCCATAATTCAGATTTAGGATTTGTTTGAGACGGCTTTTTTATAGCTTCTTAAAGTGACTTTTCAGTACAAAAATTTTAATTTTTATATTACGAAGTTGTTTTAAGAAGCAGTACGAAAGCCGTCCCAAACGAAGCCTTAGAAGCTTTGAAAAAACCTATAGTACTTATTGAGAGTAGGTTTATCTCACTCACAAGCTGTGCAAGCTACAAGTGACATCATGATAGGAAACACTTGAAGATCTCAAGTGAAATCTAATGATCTTGACAAAATCATCGAGGATACTCAACAAGTAGAGAAAAAATAAAAGAAAAATAGCCCACTTTATTGAGAAAAATCAACATAACGTAAGAAAAAAAAACAATATACAAGTGATCCTCAATTCGATTGGAGGATCGATCTCTCCCGATTCTCTAGACGCCTCTAGAGCCCAAAGGAAACTTAAACCTAAGAGATATCCTATGACCTACCAATCTACATGCCATTCGAAAAAATCTTGCTTTCTTCAATCTCAAGGGGCACTATTCCATTAAGACTTATTGATGAACGCTTACAATGCATAAATCTCAAGAGATATTGCTAATACATGGCCACCAAATGAAGATTTTCAAATGGATGATTATTTCAGCAAAGACGTTATAAGTTCCTTTTCCCTGGTTCGCTCTCTTTACCCTATCTTCCCATTCATTACTTCAGCAAATCTAGCATCTTCAGCATCACCACTATTACTGGCACACCATGCAAGCTTAATAAGGTCACTAACCAATCTTTTGATCCCTAATGAAGCCTGATTCTACATTAAAATAGACCTCCTTAGTTTCATATCACACTGTATGGACTAGATGCATAAAACGAATAATATAAGGTTTTTGGCAGTAGGTTGAATTTGAAAGGCTACCCAAATATTATTCTTATTCCTTCAAGTTCAGACATTGAATGTTTCAATGCAAGAATATATATATATATATATATATATATATATATATATATATATATATATATATATATATATATATATATATATATATATATATATATATATATATATATATATATATATATATATATATATGGCTGTCAATATTTATCCCGACCTGAAAATCCAAACCGAACCCGACCAAAAAATTTCGGGTTCAGGCCCGAACCGGGTTGATTTCGAGTTAGAGATTTCATCCCGTTTGTAAAACCGGGTCGGGTTCAGGTTGACTCGGAAAGCCGGAATCAACCCAGTTTGACCGTGTTTAATTAATTTAGGAGGGTTGATGCGGACATCAGCACGAAGATTTGGCACATCTATCACAGGAGGCATCGTAAATCAACAGCTATAATTTAAATTGTCATTTAAGAGTTATTTTATGAATTTTAGCTTTTATTTTATGTTATTTCCTGTTTTACCCCTAGGTTACTTTATTTGAGTGTTATGGCCCAAGGGGCATTTTTGTATTTTTTTATTTTCTCATGTTATGGCCTATATATAGGGCCTTAAGCTATTGTAATAGGATGGTTAATTTGATATGAAAAATTTTGTGTTCCACACTTGTGTTCTTGAGAGAGGACGAGAGTGAGATTCCTATGGGAAGGAATCGAAGTTGTCACCAGCCGCAGGATGGGTTCGGGCTCGTGAATTGAAGTCCCTTCGAGAAGGGCAAACGAATCACCTGTCAGTCTTCGGAAGAGTCCAAGGCTCGTGGTTTCTATCATTTTTATTTTCTATCATTTGTTTCTATCTTTCGTTTTATCTTTATTTTTGTGTTGTTCTTTCTTATTGCTCCATGTTTTCATATTTATCATATTCCTACATCCACCTTCATGTTATCTTCTTACTCCTCCCTCAACTTCACGATCCAAGCTCCATACCGAGCCCTCATACCGCCGCCCAATCTTTAGCCGCCAGCCACCATCCAGCCGTTCCCTCCCTTCACTGAATTATTCCTAAAGTCTACCCAAGCTTTTGTGTTTCTCTTTACTTTAAAATCTGAGAAGTTCCTCTCAGATTTTGGGAGAAAAATCTGAACTGTTTCAGATTTCCGGAAAGGAGTTGTTTCAGATTTTTGGGAGGTTTTGGGACAAGGAAATTTCTCAGAATTTTTTTTTTTTGTGAAATCTGAACTTGCTCTCAGATTTTGGAGAAGAGATCCATTCTTTAGCAAAGCCTCCTACCCCGTTCTACATCAGTTTGGTATCAGAGCATGGACTCGGATCGACTTGGAAGGACTCTAGACTTGATGGTAGGTCAAGTGGCCGCCATTAGTCAACATCTCAAGGAGACTCAAGCAGACTTAGCCGACTACCACCGTCAGACAATCGGACGACTCGATAACCTAGTGCGAGGTAGGACGGACCCATCGCTTTACACACCTGCAAGATCCCCTTCCTCAAAGGATAGAAAAAGGGCACTAAGAGACAGAGAGATAAGGGATAGAGTGGACAAATGGATGGAGGCTAATGAAGCTTTCAATTTCCCAATCACTGTGCAAATCAAAGAAAAAATTAAGGTGATCAAGGAAGAAGAAGATGAATTGGTTGACAAGGAGGATTGCGTGACTGCAGATAATACAGAGGATGATTTGATTGATTCAATTACAACTCCTACAGAAGCAAAGGTTTCTTCTGACCCCGTGAAAACTCCTACAACGGAGAATGTTGATGAAGCTCTGGAAGTGGTATCCATAGAACTCAATATTGCTTCTATCGCTTGTGAAGCCATCTATGAGATTGAACAAGTTCCTGCAGGCGAAAAGAAGTTCGACAGCTTGGAAGGTGATCCCTTGACTAGGGAAATTGGCGAGCTAAAGTGCAACAAGCAAGTTAACCTGGTGGGCAACCAGGGTGGTTTGAGAATCTTTGCAAATAATAGTCCAGAGTTGTACATGAGCAGTTGTGATGCTAACTCGACGGAGTCGAGTCTTCTCCCACCTGGGGAGAATGATGTGGACATCGGCACGAAGATTTGGCGCATCTATCACAGGAGGCGTCGTAAATCAACGGCTATAATTTAAATTGTCATTTAAGAGTTATTTTATGAATTTTAGCTTTTATTTTATTTTATTTCCTGTTTTACCCCTAGGTTACTTTATTTGAGTGTTATGGCCCAAGGGGCATTTTTGTATTTTTTTATTTTCTCATGTTATGGCCTATATATAGGGCCTTAAGCTATTGTAATAGGATGGTTAATTTGATATGAAAAATTTTGTGTTCCACACTTGTGTTCTTGAGAGAGGACGAGAGTGAGATTCCTATGGGAAGGAATCGAAGTTGTCACCAGCCGCAGGATGGGTACGGGCTCGTGAATTTAAGTCCCTTCGAGAAGGGCAAACGAATCACCTGTCAGTCTTCGGAAGAGTCCAAGGCTCGTGGTTTCTATCATTTTTATTTTCTATCATTTGTTTCTATCTTTCGTTTTATCTTTATTTTTGTGTTGTTCTTTCTTATTGCTCCCTGTTGTCATATTTATCATATTCCTACATCCACCTTCACGTTATCTTCTTACTCCTCCCTCAACTTCACGATCCAAGCTCCATACCGAGCCCTCATACCGCCGGCCCAATCTTTAGCCGCCAGCCACCATCCAGCCGTTCCCTCCCTTCACTGAATTATTCCTAAAGTCTACCCAAGCTTTTGTGTTTCTCTTTACTTTAAAATCTGAGAAGTTCCTCTCAGATTTTGGGAGAAAAATCTGAACTGTTTCAGATTTCCGGAAAGGAGTTGTTTCAGATTTTTGGGAGGTTTTGGGACAAGGAAATTTCTCAGAATTTTTTTTTGTGAAATCTGAACTTGCTCTCAGATTTTGGAGAAGAGATCCATTCTTTAGCAAAGCCTCCTACCCCGTTCTACATCAGTTTGGTATCAGAGCATGGACTCGGATCGACTTGGAAGGACTCTAGACTTGATGGTAGGTCAAGTGGCCGCCATTAGTCAACATCTCAAGGAGACTCAAGCAGACTTAGCCGACTACCACCGTCAGACAATCGGACGACTCGATAACCTAGTGCGAGGTAGGACGAACCCATCGCTTTACACACCTGCAAGATCCCCTTCCTCAAAGGATAGAAAAAGGGCACTAAGAGACAGAGAGATAAGGGATAGAGTGGACAAATGGATGGAGGCTAATGAAGCTTTCAATTTCCCAATCACTGTGCAAATCAAAGAAAAAATTAAGGTGATCAAGGAAGAAGAAGATGAATTGGTTGACAAGGAGGATTGCGTGACTGCAGATAATACAGAGGATGATTTGATTGATTCAATTACAACTCCTACAGAAGCAAAGGTTTCTTCTGACCCCGTTAAAACTCCTACAACGGAGAATGTTGATGAAGCTCTGGAAGTGGTATCCATAGAACTCAATATTGCTTCTATCGCTTGTGAAGCCATCTATGAGATTGAACAAGTTCCTGCAGGCGAAAAGAAGTTCGACAGCTTGGAAGGTGATCCCTTGACTAGGGAAATTGGCGAGCTAAAGTGCAACAAGCAAGTTAACCTGGTGGGCAACCAGGGTGGTTTGAGAATCTTTGCAAATAATAGTCCAGAGTTGTACATGAGCAGTTGTGATGCTAACTCGACGGAGTCGAGTCTTCTCCCACCTGGGGAGAATGATGTGGACATCGGCACGAAGATTTGGCGCATCTATCACAGGAGGCGTCGTAAATCAACGGCTATAATTTAAATTGTCATTTAAGAGTTATTTTATGAATTTTAGCTTTTATTTTATTTTATTTCCTGTTTTACCCCTAGGTTACTTTATTTGAGTGTTATGGCCCAAGGGGCATTTTTGTATTTTTTTATTTTCTCATGTTATGGCCTATATATAGGGCCTTAAGCTATTGTAATAGGATGGTTAATTTGATATGAAAAATTTTGTGTTCCACACTTGTGTTATTGAGAGAGGACGAGAGTGAGATTCCTATGGGAAGGAATCGAAGTTGTCACCAGCCGCAGGATGGGTTCGGGCTCGTGAATTGAAGTCCCTTCGAGAAGGGCAAACGAATCACCTGTCAGTCTTCGGAAGAGTCCAAGGCTCGTGGTTTCTATCATTTTTATTTTCTATCATTTGTTTCTATCTTTCGTTTTATCTTTATTTTTGTGTTGTTCTTTCTTATTGCTCCCTGTTGTCATATTTATCATATTCCTACATCCACCTTCACGTTATCTTCTTACTCCTCCCTCAACTTCACGATCCAAGCTCCATACCGAGCCCTCATACCGCCGGCCCAATCTTTAGCCGCCAGCCACCATCCAGCCGTTCCCTCCCTTCACTGAATTATTCCTAAAGTCTACCCAAGCTTTTGTGTTTCTCTTTACTTTAAAATCTGAGAAGTTCCTCTCAGATTTTGGGAGAAAAATCTGAACTGTTTCAGATTTCCGGAAAGGAGTTGTTTCAGATTTTTGGGAGGTTTTGGGACAAGGAAATTTCTCAGAATTTTTTTTTTGTGAAATCTGAACTTGCTCTCAGATTTTGGAGAAGAGATCCATTCTTTAGCAAAGCCTCCTACCCCGTTCTACATCAGTTTGGTATCAGAGCATGGACTCGGATCGACTTGGAAGGACTCTAGACTTGATGGTAGGTCAAGTGGCCGCCATTAGTCAACATCTCAAGGAGACTCAAGCAGACTTAGCCGACTACCACCGTCAGACAATCGGACGACTCGATAACCTAGTGCGAGGTAGGACGGACCCATCGCTTTACACACCTGCAAGATCCCCTTCCTCAAAGGATAGAAAAAGGGCACTAAGAGACAGAGAGATAAGGGATAGAGTGGACAAATGGATGGAGGCTAATGAAGCTTTCAATTTCCCAATCACTGTGCAAATCAAAGAAAAAATTAAGGTGATCAAGGAAGAAGAAGATGAATTGGTTGACAAGAAGGATTGCGTGACTGCAGATAATACAGAGGATGATTTGATTGATTCAATTACAACTCCTACAGAAGCAAAGGTTTCTTCTGACCCCGTTAAAACTCCTACAACGGAGAATGTTGATGAAGCTCTGGAAGTGGTATCCATAGAACTCAATATTGCTTCTATCGCTTGTGAAGCCATCTATGAGATTGAACAAGTTCCTGCAGGCGAAAAGAAGTTCGACAGCTTGGAAGGTGATCCCTTGACTAGGGAAATTGGCGAGCTAAAGTGCAACAAGCAAGTTAACCTGGTGGGCAACCAGGGTGGTTTGAGAATCTTTGCAAATAATAGTCCAGAGTTGTACATGAGCAGTTGTGATGCTAACTCGACGGAGTCGAGTCTTCTCCCACCTGGGGAGAATGATGTGGACATCGGCACGAAGATTTGGCGCATCTATCACAGGAGGCGTCGTAAATCAACGGCTATAATTTAAATTGTCATTTAAGAGTTATTTTATGAATTTTAGCTTTTATTTTATTTTATTTCCTGTTTTACCCCTAGGTTACTTTATTTGAGTGTTATGGCCCAAGGGGCATTTTTGTATTTTTTTATTTTCTCATGTTATGGCCTATATATAGGGCCTTAAGCTATTGTAATAGGATGGTTAATTTGATATGAAAAATTTTGTGTTCCACACTTGTGTTATTGAGAGAGGACGAGAGTGAGATTCCTATGGGAAGGAATCGAAGTTGTCACCAGCCGCAGGATGGGTTCGGGCTCGTGAATTGAAGTCCCTTCGAGAAGGGCAAACGAATCACCTGTCAGTCTTCGGAAGAGTCCAAGGCTCGTGGTTTCTATCATTTTATTTTCTATCATTTGTTTCTATCTTTCGTTTTATCTTTATTTTTGTGTTGTTCTTTCTTATTGCTCCCTGTTGTCATATTTATCATATTCCTACATCCACCTTCACGTTATCTTCTTACTCCTCCCTCAACTTCACGATCCAAGCTCCATACCGAGCCCTCATACCGCCGGCCCAATCTTTAGCCGCCAGCCACCATCCAGCCGTTCCCTCCCTTCACTGAATTATTCCTAAAGTCTACCCAAGCTTTTGTGTTTCTCTTTACTTTAAAATCTGAGAAGTTCCTCTCAGATTTTGGGAGAAAAATCTGAACTGTTTCAGATTTCCGGAAAGGAGTTGTTTCAGATTTTTGGGAGGTTTTGGGACAAGGAAATTTCTCAGAATTTTTTTTTTGTGAAATCTGAACTTGCTCTCAGATTTTGGAGAAGAGATCCATTCTTTAGCAAAGCCTCCTACCCCGTTCTACATCAGTTTGGTATCAGAGCATGGACTCGGATCGACTTGGAAGGACTCTAGACTTGATGGTAGGTCAAGTGGCCGCCATTAGTCAACATCTCAAGGAGACTCAAGCAGACTTAGCCGACTACCACCGTCAGACAATCGGACGACTCGATAACCTAGTGCGAGGTAGGACGGACCCATCGCTTTACACACCTGCAAGATCCCCTTCCTCAAAGGATAGAAAAAGGGCACTAAGAGACAGAGAGATAAGGGATAGAGTGGACAAATGGATGGAGGCTAATGAAGCTTTCAATTTCCCAATCACTGTGCAAATCAAAGAAAAAATTAAGGTGATCAAGGAAGAAGAAGATGAATTGGTTGACAAGAAGGATTGCGTGACTGCAGATAATACAGAGGATGATTTGATTGATTCAATTACAACTCCTACAGAAGCAAAGGTTTCTTCTGACCCCGTTAAAACTCCTACAACGGAGAATGTTGATGAAGCTCTGGAAGTGGTATCCATAGAACTCAATATTGCTTCTATCGCTTGTGAAGCCATCTATGAGATTGAACAAGTTCCTGCAGGCGAAAAGAAGTTCGACAGCTTGGAAGGTGATCCCTTGACTAGGGAAATTGGCGAGCTAAAGTGCAACAAGCAAGTTAACCTGGTGGGCAACCAGGGTGGTTTGAGAATCTTTGCAAATAATAGTCCAGAGTTGTACATGAGCAGTTGTGATGCTAACTCGACGGAGTCGAGTCTTCTCCCACCTGGGGAGAATGATGTGGACATCGGCACGAAGATTTGGCGCATCTATCACAGGAGGCGTCGTAAATCAACGGCTATAATTTAAATTGTCATTTAAGAGTTATTTTATGAATTTTAGCTTTTATTTTATTTTATTTCCTGTTTTACCCCTAGGTTACTTTATTTGAGTGTTATGGCCCAAGGGGCATTTTTGTATTTTTTTATTTTCTCATGTTATGGCCTATATATAGGGCCTTAAGCTATTGTAATAGGATGGTTAATTTGATATGAAAAATTTTGTGTTCCACACTTGTGTTATTGAGAGAGGACGAGAGTGAGATTCCTATGGGAAGGAATCGAAGTTGTCACCAGCCGCAGGATGGGTTCGGGCTCGTGAATTGAAGTCCCTTCGAGAAGGGCAAACGAATCACCTGTCAGTCTTCGGAAGAGTCCAAGGCTCGTGGTTTCTATCATTTTTATTTTCTATCATTTGTTTCTATCTTTCGTTTTATCTTTATTTTTGTGTTGTTCTTTCTTATTGCTCCCTGTTGTCATATTTATCATATTCCTACATCCACCTTCACGTTATCTTCTTACTCCTCCCTCAACTTCACGATCCAAGCTCCATACCGAGCCCTCATACCGCCGGCCCAATCTTTAGCCGCCAGCCACCATCCAGCCGTTCCCTCCCTTCACTGAATTATTCCTAAAGTCTACCCAAGCTTTTGTGTTTCTCTTTACTTTAAAATCTGAGAAGTTCCTCTCAGATTTTGGGAGAAAAATCTGAACTGTTTCAGATTTCCGGAAAGGAGTTGTTTCAGATTTTTGGGAGGTTTTGGGACAAGGAAATTTCTCAGAATTTTTTTTTTGTGAAATCTGAACTTGCTCTCAGATTTTGGAGAAGAGATCCATTCTTTAGCAAAGCCTCCTACCCCGTTCTACATCAGTTTGGTATCAGAGCATGGACTCGGATCGACTTGGAAGGACTCTAGACTTGATGGTAGGTCAAGTGGCCGCCATTAGTCAACATCTCAAGGAGACTCAAGCAGACTTAGCCGACTACCACCGTCAGACAATCGGACGACTCGATAACCTAGTGCGAGGTAGGACGGACCCATCGCTTTACACACCTGCAAGATCCCCTTCCTCAAAGGATAGAAAAAGGGCACTAAGAGACAGAGAGATAAGGGATAGAGTGGACAAATGGATGGAGGCTAATGAAGCTTTCAATTTCCCAATCACTGTGCAAATCAAAGAAAAAATTAAGGTGATCAAGGAAGAAGAAGATGAATTGGTTGACAAGAAGGATTGCGTGACTGCAGATAATACAGAGGATGATTTGATTGATTCAATTACAACTCCTACAGAAGCAAAGGTTTCTTCTGACCCCGTTAAAACTCCTACAACGGAGAATGTTGATGAAGCTCTGGAAGTGGTATCCATAGAACTCAATATTGCTTCTATCGCTTGTGAAGCCATCTATGAGATTGAACAAGTTCCTGCAGGAGAAAAGAAGTTCGACAGCTTGGAAGGTGATCCCTTGACTAGGGAAATTGGCGAGCTAAAGTGCAACAAGCAAGTTAACCTGGTGGGCAACCAGGGTGGTTTGAGAATCTTTGCAAATAATAGTCCAGAGTTGTACATGAGCAGTTGTGATGCTAACTCGACGGAGTCGAGTCTTCTCCCATCTGGGGAGAATGATGTGGACATCGGCACGAAGATTTGGCGTATCTATCACAGGAGGCGTCGTAAATCAACGGCTATAATTTAAATTGTCATTTAAGAGTTATTTTATGAATTTTAGCTTTTATTTTATTTTATTTCCTGTTTTACCCCTAGGTTACTTTATTTGAGTGTTATGGCCCAAGGGCATTTTTGTATTTTTTATTTTCTCATGTTATGGCCTATATATAGGGCCTTAAGCTATTGTAATAGGATGGTTAATTTGATATGAAAAATTTTGTGTTCCACACTTGTGTTCTTGAGAGAGGACGAGAGTGAGATTCCTATGGGAAGGAATCAAAGTCGTCACCAGCCGCAGTATGGGTTCGGGCTCGTGAATTGAAGTCCCTTCGAGAAGGGCAAACGAATCACCCGTCAGTCTTCGGAAGAGTCCAAGGCTCACGGTTTCTATCATTTTTATTTTCTATCATTTGTTTCTATCTTTTGTTTTATCTTTATTTTTCCGTTGTTCTTTCTTATTGCTCCCCGTTGTCATATTTATCATCTTCCTACATCCACCTTCACGTCATCTTCTTCCTCCTCCCTCAACTTCACGATCCAAGCTCCATACCGAGCCCTCATACCGCCGGCCCAATCTTTAGCCGCCGGCCACCATCCAGCCGTTCCCTCCCTTCACTGAATTATTCCTAAAGTCTACCCAGGCTTTTGTGTTTCTCTTTACTTTAAAATCTGAGAAGTTCCTCTCAGATTTTGGGAGAAAATTTTGAACTGTTTCAGATTTCCGGAAAGGAGTTGTTTCAGATTTTTGGGAGGTTTTGGGACAAGGAAATTTCTCAGAATTTTTTTTTGTGAAATCTGAACTTGCTCTCAGATTTTGGAGAAGAGATCCATTCTTTAGCAAAGCCTCCTACCCCATTCTACATCAAGGGTTTAAATATATTATTATGAAATAAATGCTATTTACAAAACATAATAAACTATTTTGCCCAAACCGAATTAAACTTGGTTTATTTTAAAATTAATGAAATAAATCTAACCTTAATTCAATTTAGGTTTAAACAAATCAAATTAAATAAATAAAATTTAGAAAAACATACCCAAAGCGGGTCGGGTTCAAGTCTGAAAAACTAACCCGTTAG
This sequence comes from Dendrobium huoshanense, assembly GCA_016618105.1. Classification (NCBI taxonomy): domain Eukaryota; kingdom Viridiplantae; phylum Streptophyta; class Magnoliopsida; order Asparagales; family Orchidaceae; genus Dendrobium; species Dendrobium huoshanense. Next base: position 53,362,540 of record CM028360.1, on the reverse strand, counting down.
CAAAAAATAGGTCGGGTCAAACAATGCCGGGTCAGTTCTGGGTTAGACCCGAACCCGACCCGTTACCCGATTTTGACAGCGCTATATATAATCAGTCATGTAAAACAAACCCAAACAACCTTATTTATGACCTCCCCTCAGGCAACATTAACTTTGATACTACATACACTCCCCAAAAAGCCAATGCTGTCACTTTCTTTACTCCCACGCAAACCTACTATCATTGTTGCTGCTATCCTTTCTACTCTACCCGTAAACCCTTTGATCCCAACTATTGCTTCTTTCATTAAAAACACCATGAAGCTCTTGTTACCTTCCCTTGTAGCTTTAACAGTGCAAACCCATATGTGGCTGTCATCTTTGGTAGTCTCCTATCACTGGCTCCCACTGCTTTAATTTTAGCATCTAACCCCATCACTTCGGCTTTGTTTGGGACGGTTTTCTTTCTGCTTCTTAAAGCAGCTTTCTAGTACAAAATTAAAAAATTTTATACTAAAAAGTTGCTTTAAGAAGCAGAAAAAAAGCCGTCCCAAACGAAACCTTCATCTCCTACAAATCACCTCTCTCATTCTAAAGAACTCGAACCTACTTCATTTTTTCTCTCTCCTACTTCCTCCCAACAAAAAATTCTTTAGCGACTAAAGAATCTAGCTTTTTGCCCAAACTTCTCCCGTGGATTCTTGCTCTGACTCTTAAAATTGGGAAAACACCCTGAGAGATACACCTCCCCCTATACAAACACAAAAAAGACCCCTTTGACTGAGTAGAGAGCCTTACAATGATCTTTCCAATCCAAGGTTACAAGAAAACTCAATGTTCATTAATAAAAAATGAATAAGTAAATTTCTAAGATACGGTTTCGCTAAATGCCAATGTGAATGCATCTAAGAAAAAAGGTGGAAAGAGTACAGAATGGGGGAGGATACATCCACTTCTTATTCTGTCAAGCTCGCCATTAAAAATTATTAGCTTTCTCGTGGTGTTCATGACTGCTTCTTCATATAGCTCTTCAACGACAAGCATTTCTGCAAGGGATATGAAGTTCAATTCAGGTAAATGCGAAAAGGAAAGCATGTAGTTGGAGCAAGTTTAAGCAGGTACCATTGACGTTGAAGTATGGGTAAGCAACCAAGAACAATTCATCCTCTGGCTTGACACGATCAGACATTTTAACTCTTGACACAAAACCAAAATCTTGAAATAATGATGGTTTGGTCAAGTAGTCCAGCTTAAATGAAGTTGCTTCAAAAAATGTTCTTCTTGCAAAATCTACTTCATTTGCCTCTGGAAAAAACTGTATATTTCCAAATAATAGCATCAAAAATTGATCTAAGGCACCTTACCACTACTACAACAACATCAAGTCTTTGTCCCACTACATGGGGTCGGCTACATGAATCCTTTTTCGCCAGTGTCTTGTTACAAGTCAAATTTTCATTTAAATCTAATAAAGAAAGATCATTTTTAATATTTTCTAACCAAGTCTTTTTAGGTCTACCTCTACCTTTCTTAACATAAGTCAAATATAATATCTCAACTTTTCTAACCGGGTCATCGGAAGGCCTTCGTTTAATGTGACCAAACCATCTAAGTTGACTCTCTCTAATTTTATCTTCCACTAGAGCTACTCCAACCTTTTCATGTATATGCTCACTTCGTATCCTATCTCTAAGGATAAAGCCACTCATCCACCTAAGCATCCTCATCTTTGAAACACTTAACTAAGGTATCTTACCAATGCAACAACAAATTAAATCAGAAAAATTAAAGATGCCTTTCTTGATATCATAAGGCATTGCTTTAAATGCCATTTTCCATGAACACAACCTAGAAAGTTTCATTACAAACGTAGCAGAGAATATGCTTGCAATAGAAAATAACAGAGGAGCTTCGGTTTCTCAATGTCCCTATAACAAATTATACTTAAATACAATTCGCCAAAATTATAAATAGCATTACTAGCATCGTTTGAAGTCAATATTAAATGTAGAACCATTTCTTGATAAATATTCTGATTTAATGTTGAATCTATTTGTAATCCAATATTAAGCTTGAACATTTTACTGTTCTATGTATATGTTACACATATGAAGTTGAGGAGCTAAAAATTTATGGCCATCCAGTACTATATCAATTGTGGTTGACTAATTCAAGGCGTATAGGAAAATGCAAGCATGCTAGAGAATTTTGTTGGAACCAAATCTGGTTCCTCGTTAAGAGCCTCATAATAACTCAAGATTCTGCCATGCTTGCAATGGGGTCAAGACAGAAGTGGCCAAAAAAGAGAAATAATCTGAGAATAACTTTCTATAGTAGAGAAACATTATAGAGAGGAAAAAAGGAGAGGAAGCAGAACTGGAGAGAGAGAGAGAGAGAGAGAGAGAGAGAGAGAGAGAGAGAGAGAGAGAGAGAGAGAGAGAGAGAGAGAGAGAGGTTAGCTCTGACAGTATATTATAGTAGTAGTTGGAGCAGTATCTATTGAAAATAAAGTAATTTAAAATAAACTTAAAAGATTTAGACATGCACATCAAAAGATAAAAAATGCCATATTAGACAAATAGATAAAATCAATATCTTAAGATTAGGAAGGAGAAGGGGACCTAAGGTTACATGTAGACAAATTGTTCAAAATGATTTATAAAAGATAAATTTTACCACCTCATAAAACACTCAGCAGTCAGCAGGAATGAATAAAAAATGAGGATTCATAATACTGACATCAAATAGCTGGAATAATAATAATGATGATGATGATGTACTGTTCATAATTTTGAATCAAAGGAGGAGCATGTATTGCAGAATAATTGGTGTAAGAAAAACTTAAACAATTCTAGTTCGTGTAGATTTTTCTGGAGCTACAAAGCGGTCAACAAATTCCCGGATCAGTTGCATACTCTCTGTCATTTCTATTCCTCCCTCTCCATCACCTGCATGCAGAATATAATTTAGCTAACATTTGGTATTTTGTTTCACATAATGAAGCATATAAAATCACTAATCACCTGGTACTGATCCAAGACCAGAAGTGGGAAACTCAATTTCCTGCAAAAGGCAAGTATAGCATTAGCACTTGACATTAACGAAATGAAATAATTATAAATTGCAAAATGTTGACTTGCTAGCTTTACTGAATTTAACTCACCAGCAACTGCTTGTTGTCTTTCAAAGCAAACTCAGTTGCAACCTTTGCCTGTAATCAATAAAACCACACAAAATCAGCTAACCAGTTTCCTGATATAAGTCTTGTTGCGGGCTAGAGTACTCGCAGCTGTCAAGTACAAAAAAGTTCACGTCTTAGCGTTGTACGAGTATTCAACACACAAACAGAGAAGAAATAAACACCTGAATTTTTACGTGGAAAATCCTGAAGGGAAAAATCACAAGGCCACACCCAGTTGAAATGATTACAATAGTGTCTGAATAGATTACAAGTGACTAGTTCGTCCTTGAAATTGAGGACAATCGGATTATACAAGTCGACTGTCGGGAGGTAAAACTAGTGACAAACATAAATCCAGTGATCTTTGATGGTCGGGCGGAAATCTGATAGGAAATACTTAAGTTCTCAAGTATTCCTAACTCAAATCAGTAAAAATACAGCAACTAACTGCTGTCCACAGCGTTAAAACAGCAGGAATTCAGAGAAACGCAGCAGAAAATAGGGAAAAACAGGAGAAAAACACAAGATCTTGCTTGTATTCTACTAGAATTCAAAGAAAGCAACAAAGATACAATTTGTTCTTCAATTCGAGAGGAAGAACAACTCTCCAACGTTCTCCGGCGAAGCCAAGAGCCCAAGCACACAAACCCTAGATCTCAAAAGAGAATTCAAATTCAAGATGAGGAGCTAATTCCCCCCAAAGGCCCAAACTCCTAATTATACAAAATTAATCATAAAGGACAATCATAAACTTCCTAAAACAACCTCTCACGTTCAAATTTTCCCTCCTAAACTCCCCCCAAAAGCCCACGCGGAACCTCACGGTTCCGCTCCCCCCGTTTTTCTCCGCCTGGAATAGAATTGGACCGGTCCATGTTGGACCGGTCCAGCCGGCCCAGGATGGGCCGGTCTAACATTACCGCCCTCCCAAAGAATCACCTTGTCCTCAAGGTGAAAATCTGGAAACTGCTGTTTCGCCATCTCGTATGGCTCCCACGTGGCCTCGTAGTCATGAAGGTTCTTCCACTGGATCAACACTTCCTTAGTTTCATCTTCTTTCTGGCGAACACCCCTCAGCTCCAAAGGTTCCAGGATCACCTCTAACTCCTCCGTAAGTGTCGGCGGTAGCTCGGGAATGGCGATGTGATCACCAATGACCCTTCTCAGCTGTGAGACGTGAAAAACCGGGTGTATAGTCGCCGATGGGGGTAATTTCAGTCGATATGCTACTGCCCCGATCTTTTCTATCACTTCATAAGGACCAAAGTACCTTGGAGCTAGCTTTTCATTCCTCCTGTTGGCGACTGTCTTCTGCCTGTATGGGCGGAGCTTCAAGAACACCTTATCCCCTGCCTCAAAATGGATATCTTTTCTATGCCCATCTGCTTGCTTCTTCATGATTTGCTGCGCCCTCAGCAAGTGCCTTTTGAACTCCTCTAACACTCGGTCCCTCTCCTCCAAATACTCCTCTACTGATGAAACAGGAGTACTACTGCTCCCAAAGTGTACCAAGTGTGGGGGATCTCGTCCATAGAACACTTTGAATGGGGTCATTTGTGAAGCCGAGTGAAATGACGTGTTGTACAAGTACTCAGCCCAAGATAGCCACTTCGCCCATAGCTTTGGTGTCTCTGAAACAAAGCATCTGAGGTACGTCTCCAAGCTCCTGTTGACTACTTCCGTCTGGCCATCCGTCTGTGGGTGGTAGGCTGTACTTCTCTTGAGCACTGTTCCCTGCAATCTGAATAGCTCCTTCCAGAAATGACTGAGGAACACCTTGTCCCTATCTGATACGATCGCCTCTGGCACCCCGTGTAATCTGATCACTTCTCTGATAAAGGCTGATGCTACTGTTACTGCGGTGTAGGGATGTCGGAGGGGAATGAAATGGGCATACTTGCTCAACCTGTCCACCACTACTAAGATCACTGTGAACCCCTCTGAACGGGGCAGCCCATCTATGAAATCCATAGAGATCTCCTCCCATACTCTACCCAGCAAAGCTAAAGGCTGTAGTAATCCTCCTGGTGACATAGCTAGGTACTTACTCCTTTGACAGACCTCACATCTGGCTACCATCTCCTCTACATCTTTATGCATCCCCTTCCAGTACAACTCCCCAGCTAGCCTCCTGTATGTCTTTTGTACGCCTGAATGGCCCCCTATTGCACTCCCATGAAACTCCTGGAGTAGGTTTGGGATGTGGATCGACGTCCGGGGCATCACAAACCTCCCCTGATACAGCAGCTTGTCTCCCTCCATGGAGTATCCCGGGTGGCTATCTGGTTCCTTCAGTAACTCCTTCCTGATCTTTCCCAAACTCTCATATCTAGCGCTTTCTTCTCTGATGGCCTCCCAATCAAGCATCCAAGGCACGGATAGAGCAACTTTCTGCAATTCCTCCATAAATCTGGATAGGGCATCGGCCGCCTTGTTCTCCACCCCTGGCCTGTACTGAATCTCAAAATCGTACCCCAGTAACTTGGACAACCACCTCTGATGCTCTTCCGTCACCATCCACTGTTCTAAGAGAAATTTCAGGCTCCGCTGATCAGTCCTGACAACGAAGTGTCTTCCCAGTAGGTAAGGCCACCATTTCTGAATGACCAACACGATGGCCATCAATTCCCTCTCATATACTGATTTCATCCTTGCTCGAGCCGTCAATACCTGGCTGAAATAAGCGATGGGTCTCCGATTCTGCATAAGTACTGCACCCAATCCGTCTCCCGATGCATCGGTCTCCACAATGAATGTATGAGTAAAATCCGGCAAAGCTAGGACCGGCACTGTAGTCATTGCCTTCTTCAGGCTCTCGAACGCGGATGTGGCTGCTTCTCCCCACAGGAAACCATCCTTCTTCAATTGCTCCGTAAGTGGCCATGCTATGGTGCTATATCACTTTACAAATCTTCTGTAATAACCTGTCAATCCCAAAAATCCTCTCAGCGCCTTCAGATTCTTTGGTAGTGACCACTTTAACATTGCCTCAATTTTGAGAGTGATCATCTGCCACCCCTTCCTTGGACACCACATGACCCAAGTACTCTACACTGGCTTGTGCAAAGCAGCATTTCTTTAAATTTGCCCTCAACTGGTGCTCCTGCAATACCTCTAACACTTTCTTCAAGTGTTCCCAATGTTCGACCTCTGACTTGCTATATATCAGGATGTCGTCAAAAAATACTAACACAAACCGTCTGAGATAAGGTTTGAAGACCTTATTCATCAGGACCTGGAAAGTAGCAGGTGCATTGGTGAGGCCAAAGGGCATCACCAAGAACTCATAATGACCTTCATGAGTTCTAAAAGCTGTTTTGGGAACATCTTCCTTCCTCATTCGAATCTGGTGGTAACCCGATTTCAAATCTATCTTGCTGAATATCACGATCCCACTTAATTCATCCAAGAGCTCATCGATAACTGGTATAGAAAACTTATCAGGTACAGTCTCCTTGTTGAGTGCTCTGTAATCTACACAGAATCGCCAGCTGCCGTCCTTCTTTTTCACCAACAGAACGGGACTAGAGAAAGGGCTGATGCTGGGTCTGATGATCTCTGCCTCCAGCATCTCTCTAATCAACCGTTCTATTTCATCCTTCTGGAACTGAGGGTAGTGGTAAGGACGTACACTGATGGGTGATACTCCTTCCCTCAACACAATAGCATGCTCACGCTCCCTCTGCGGTGGTAATCCCTAAGACGGCTGAAACACCTCTGGGAACTGTTGAATCAACGGCTGAACGGAAAGGGGTATAGCTCCTCCCTCCTCCACTCCTGCCCCCTCCAAACTATGCAATTCCACCAGGTAGCCTCCTCCCTCCTGCTGAATGGTTCAGATTAAGGATTTGAGAGAAATCCCAGCCTTGGTCAACCCAGCGTCTCTGTGGGCTCCGAAAATTCGGCCCCGGCCTCCGCTCGCTTTTCTTATTTCGGCGAGGGAGTTTTAACAAACTAAGTTCCGAGGTAAATTTTGGAAGGCAGATGAGTTTGTAGATAAGACACTACCCAGAGATTTCGCCCTCATTTTGTGAGGACTTTATGATCTGAGTTCTGGTTTCCTATAGGCGCAAGCCCCTATAGTTAATTACCCCTCCCGATCACAAGAGAGAACTTTCGATTAAGGCTAGTCGTCAATCAGATACGTATAGAGTATACGTGTTATCTGGCATATAGTAGCAGCATGTATTGAGGATTGGAAGTTTGGAATTTGAAGGGTTTGATATTTAAAATAGAAATTGCACCATCTAGCACTTAAAGCGGATGGTGGGGGAATGGATGATGGACCCGATCAAGATCCCATGGTTCCGTCGTCCCGGGCCATCGTGGTCCCTGGTCTACTTAGTCAGAGGAGGTAGTCGATCCAACCTGACAGAAGGATCCTTGTCGGCAGCCATGGGTTGCTTCGTCCAAGGGGACCTTGTAGACCTGGGTTGGATGTTTGTCTAAGGGGACAAATTTGAATCCACCTTAGCTAACAGAGGGCTTTGTGTCCTATTGATCATATCCTATTGATTCATATCTCAAGGATTTAACGCCATTAAGGAGCGTATTGGCTTTGGCCATAACCGCTATTTGTGGTGCCATTTGACGGCAAAACCACTCGGTTCAGAGGGCCCCGGGTCATAACCATTTACCTGCAGTGCCATTTGGCGGCGAAACTGCCGGTTAGAGGACACGTACCACGTCCTTACTGGCAATAGATTGTTTTGAGAATGGATCCTAGTGATATTTTCGACTAGGCATTTCGCTCTTTGTGAGCTGAAGTAATATTTCATATTTGTCCGCCTCGACAAACTTTTGCGGAGGGCGGATGATTTTTGCTTTAAGTGCGTTAATGGATTTATTTCATTTTTAAATATATTTTTGGGATTTTGGAATTTTTGGAGAGTTTTGGATTTTCGTAGGTATTTGGGTGGAGCTTTGGAATATGGATATTTGGGAGACGATTGAAAGTATTTGGGAACCCCTCCGGTTGAGACCTGCATTCAACACGGCCATCATAGGGGTGTTTGGGGGTCATTTCCTTTTATAGATTGAACCTTGTCAACTCTATCGGGATGTCGACAGAGGATCAGGTTTTGTAGGTTTTATGCCATTGATAGTTAATTCTTATTGTTATAGGCCTTGAATGCCTAATATGAATGTATTAAGACAAATATGACAGTCGCCACAACCGTATATTTGTTTGTTGGTTCGAACCCTGTCGACTTCTATTGACCCGTATAGAAGGATCGGTTTCGAACCTGAATTCACTTATCAATCCGCGCAGCATCCCTAAACGTCACATGTGTACCAACAACACGCTCGCCGGGGCCCATGCGGGTATTTGATTACATTTACCCCTTTTAGTGTGCCTATGTGTATACAAACTATTGTGCACGTGCGGGGGTACTTTGAAATAATTGTAGACGCCTTCTGTCTGCTTGTACGAAAGTTGCAGATCCGGTGGCGTAGCAGCTTCTGGATAGAATTGTTCGCTGCTTCTTACAGGTAGACTGTCGTGCACTATTTATTGATTTTCGTAAGCGGGTCATAGTGCACTAACTAATCTCCTGCCTTTGTTCATAGATGCTTGTATTCGTTGTAGCTGTTTGGCTCAGGTGTCCGTTCTTTTTGCGAGTGGGCAGGTAGATGTATTCCTTCACGGACTTAAATTGACTTCAGGATACTGCATTTACTGAAGTCTTTCTGCATCTACCCAAAGTGGCATTTGACACATACATTTATCTTCGTAGAAAGTTTGTATGTGTTGCAGATCTTTCTATCCTTGCTTATAGAGGACTGGTGCATTTGACTGATGTTGGATAATTGTTGACCATAGAGATTTTGTAGTGTCTTTATCACAACAATTGGTAAATAACTTGAATATGCTACGGACATGATGTCTCTTTCACCGTTCTTCATGTATTTGATTATAGACATGTCTTCTATACTCATTCGTGGACAAGTTGTATTGTCTTACACTATTTATATCTCTTCGTTAGTATTCCTAGGTGGGCATAGAAAAGATTACTACAATGCCCTTATCAATTTCATTGCTTGCAAGCTTGGGTACATTTGATTGCATGAGTCTCCATCATCATTTGTGAGTGAATGATGTTTGTGCATTCTATAGTCCTTGCAAGTCTTCCTTTTCACAACAAATTTCATATGTATTCATTTGTATTTAGTTCATCAACATCTCCTTGTTGATTATTGCTTGCAAACAAATGATATATTTCCTTTTAAGAACAACATATCATGACATGAAATTTGCTTATTTATGATTCATCATTATTTGTAAGCAAGTGGAGTTTGCAAGTCTCTTATTATCCACAAATTGATTCAAGTTTGAGCTCTTATAGTCATTTGCAAGTTCAAGTTTATTTTAATGTTGCTTATTTCATGTCAAATTCATTGTGCAAGTTTGATCCAAGTCCAACTTCAAATTGAGTCATGGTTGAAGTTCAAATGTAGGTATAAGTCATGTGTTCTCCTGCTGTCCTTGCAAGTGCAATTTCATATCCGAATTATGATTTGCTTGAGTTTGAGTTCACTTAAGTTATTCAATCGAATTCTAATTTAATCTCATTTCATTTGGATTTGGCCTTTTATTAATCATTTAAGTTTTTGTTCAAGCATGAGCCTTCAAGTCTATTGTTCATTCTTATTTGAGTCAATGTTCTTTGTTCTTTTGAGTCCAAATCATGTCCGAGTATAGTGGCATATTCACCCGAAATTTCGGCAGCCTCCCGGCGTCTCCCCCATTTAGGGGAAAAAAACTACGGAAAACTGGGCCTCCCGCCACGCTAGAGAAAAGCGTGTACGGTAGGTGCCCTCGTACGAGGACACCGCGGCCGTGTAAAATCTTTGTCCCCACCACGCCAGAGAAAGGCGTGTATGGGTCTTCGGTACCTGTTGCAAAAGAGAAGCAGTTGTTTCCCCGTGAGCGGGTACTTATGACAGAAAAGCAGTTGTTTCCCCGCGAGCGGGTACTTATGAATATCCCAGTCTCGTCGTAGGCATCGCACCGGGTTCCCATCCCACCACGCTAGAGAAAAGCGTGTATAGGCGGTTTTCCGGTGCGCTACGAATGACGAGAGTAGGATTTGGAACCGAAGGACTCTCGCCTACCTTGTCGTGGGTGTCGCGCCGGTTGCCCCTCCCACCACGCTAGAGAAAAACGTGTATAGGTAGACCACCGACTCGACACGCATGCCGAGGTAGGGGAGAGAGAAACAGTTCAAAAATCGTGACAACTATATTTTTTTTTTCTTCTTCTCTTTTTTTTTGTACAAATCTTTCTTTCTTTCTTTTTTACTTCTTCTTTTCTCTCTCTCTCTCTCTTTTGTATTTCTCTTTTTTTTTGTGTTGCTTTACTCTCACAAACGTACATGTATATACACATGTATACAATTGAATTTAACAACAACAAACTAACATCAATCATACATGAAGAGATTTGAGAAAAACAAGTTTCTCTGTCTAGAGAAGAAATGCAGTTTGAGCCAAGCAATTCAATTGAAGATAAAAAGCTGCCTGCAGGAAAGATCACCACGGGTTCTTGATGGCCACCAACTATTATCACCTCTTTGTTGTCAAGTGCTCGCAAGAAAAAAAAAGCTTTCAAGGTAGACACAATCTTAGCTTCTTCGGCCATCCCAAATGGAGATGGAAGATTTGACCATGTTGCACCAGATGTGAGCTGCCATTTCCAAGTGACACCTTCACCATCTCCCCATGTATCCTCTTCTCTGTTTCCACATCCAAAGCCCTTGCACAAGTTGAGAAAACTATGGAGAAGATTACAGAATCAAGCTTAAAGCCACACCTTGTCATTTTCTCAAACATCTTAAGAGCTTCTAAAGCATGCCTATCTTTATAATAGCAAGATATAACGACAAGAGAAATCAAGATGACTATATCAAAACTGAAACCTGATTTCCATTATAATGATATATTTCGAACACCATGATGGTTCTTTATAGCTTCAAGAATAAGAACATCTTCTCTTGTCAACCAATCAAATTGGTAAACACCTTTAACTTTAACAATTTCCAGCGAAGGAGGATGTGGAGAAAATCATGAATACGTAACCTGATGTCTTCTTGTCAGTTATAAAATGAAAGACTATTTTCTTAGGCCTTAAGGAAGACCTCACAGTAGATGTAAGAACAACAAAAGCTGCAAGAATATTGTCCCTTAACGAAACAAAATGGTGCAAAGAATCATCGGAGAGCAAAAGGCAACAACTCTTGAGAAGGATCTTGCTTCTTGTTGAAACGAAGTCACCAGGAGTCAAGAATACAAACTTTTCTGACGCCCACAACACATTCTTCGCCAATTCTTGAAAGAGGCATAGTAATGATGGAATTCACGAAAACAAATTCGAGCACAAAATCTTTGTCTGAAACTGCATCAATGATATTCTTCATTGGAGCTGTAAGACTCAAAGCATTTGAAGTCATGAACCTACCTATTGGAAGTCCAGTACTAGCTAAAGCAAGAGCACTAAGTGGACAGAGCTTCATTTGATCCTTGCAGTTGTTTAATCTACCAATACCATGCTCAAGTGGATTTGCCTAGGACGGACGGATGACTGATGATTGCGATTGCTGACTTGCTTTGTTGTAGGTAAGAGCAGATGGAGTAGGTGAAGGCTCGAACGGGATGGCTGAGTGAGATCAACATATTCTTTTGTTGAGCGTTTGAAATTGCTGCATGCCCTTCTTGCATACATCGAAGGGCTTGGGCATCCAGTCCTTATGAGCTCAATGGATTCGGTTTCTTCAGCAGGAATCGAAGAGGTAGAGTGGAGGTGGGTCTTCACGTGGAGGAATAGAGCTCTATGAGAGAAGGGTCGGGAAGTGAAGGGAGTGCGAGAGCTCTTGAACTCCTAGAAGAACTAAATGAATTAACTCTTGCCCTCATTTATCTTGTGTTTAAACAGAGCAAACGAAGTCCAAGGCCAATATTGTTTCAGCGGGATTAAAGAAGTTTTGACAGGATTCAGCAGGATTTTCAGAGGTGATACGAGGTAAGCATTAAAGTGATTTGAATTTTTGCTTTGACTTGCCATTTTCATGTAAAATCATAAGCCACATTTAATAATGACTTGCTATAACTGGTATTCACATCAATTGAAAATGTCAGCAATGCATTAATTGCTGAAAAATCACCTCATTTTGTACGAAGCTTCTCAATTTGCGTGCGGATTGCCTCGTTTTACGTGCCAATTTTGTCGAACATGAAAATTAGACAAATGGGTAGTTCATTTAGGGTATTAATGGTGTTCCGATCGCAATGGCGTAGTCCGTTTTGTGATCGGACGTCGTTTGGGCGACGACGAGGCCTAATTTCCATCGAAATGCGAGCCTTTGCATTGTATTCGAATCGCTTCAAAATTTGCGACACCACCTTAAACGATCCAATTTGATCAAATAAAATGTATATTCCTAACGCCGACGACGTTCCGGACGTAATGACGCTATCCGTTTATTGATCGGACGTCGTTTCATCTCCGACGAGACTAATTTTTCTCATAGTGCGTGCCTTCGCATCAAATTTGGATCACCTTTGAAATTTGCGACACCACATCAAACGATACAATTTGATCGAATAAAATATAGATTCTTAATGGAGACGATGTTCTGGACGGAATGGCGTTATCCGTTTGTCGATCGGACGTCGTCCAAGCATCTTCAAGGCCTCGTTTCCGTCGTAACGCAGGCATTTATATCATATTTGCATCGCCTAAAAATTCACCATCATCTCAGATGATCAAAATTTATTAAATAAAATATATTTTCTGAATGTCAACGACGTTTCGGACGCAATGGCGCTGTCCGTTTGTCGATCGGACATCATCCGAGCATCTTCGAGGCCTCGTTTCCATCGTAACGTAGGCCTTTATATCATATTGCATCACCTAAAAATTCATCACAATCTCAGATGATCCAAATTTATCAAATAAAATAAATTTTCTGAATTTCGACGACGTTCCGGACGCAATGGAGCCGTCTGTTCATCAATCGGACGTCATTTAGGCGACGACGAGGCTTAGTTCCCTCGTAATGCGTGCCTTCGTAACATATCTGAATCGTTCTTTGAAATTTACAACACCACCCCAAATGATCCAATTTAATCAAATAAGATGTAGACTTTTAATGTTGACGACATTCCGGATGCAACGACGTCATCCGTTCTGCGATCGGACGTCATTTCGCCACCGACGAGGCTAATTTTTCTTCATAGCGCGCACCTTCGCCTCAAATTTGAACTGCCCTTTGATATTTATGACATCTCCTCAAATGATTCAAATTAATCAAATGAGATGTAGACTTTTAATGGCGACGGCGTTCCGGACACGATGGTGCCATCCGTTTGGCAATCGGACATCATGTCGTCTCCGTAGAGGTAAATTTCCGCAATATGCGCATTATTGCATTATATTGGGATTGCAACGAGATATGTGCCACCAATATGGGCGCTTCAAATTGAATAAACAAAAATTGCAATTTTTAGAGGTTGACATTATTCCGGACGCAACAGTGAAGTCCGTTTGTCGATTCGACATTGTTTGATCAACCTCGCGCTTTAATCTCGAGTGTCAGCCATCCCTTTTGATCGACCTCGTCTGATTCAATTACGAGGGGCCACGACCAAAGCAGAATTCAGTATCCTGATCACAACGATACCATCCATTTGACAATCAAAGATCATTTAATCCCTTAAGTGATGCATTTTGTCAATGCACACATTACCTAAATGATCGTTTTTGCCTCTTTTCACATGGTTTATATATAGGGGTCAACAAATGCCCCCCAACAAATGTGGTACGCGTCTAGAGCGAATCACGTTTGTTGAATGCTGATTGACCCTATGGATCTCTAGATATTCGATCTAGATGTCACACTAGGGATTCTATTTAGTGGATGTCCAAGAATTTGCTCGGATGTCACACTTAGGCTTTTCATTTAGTGGATCTCTAAAACTTGTTTAGATGTCACACTGCTCTCTTTTAATGGATCTCCAAAAATTTGTTCGGATGTCACACTAAAATTTTTCTTTAGTGGATTTCCAAAATTTTATTTGGATGTTACACTAAAATTTTTCTTTCTCCATTGCTCTTTTAGACATGTCCATGGAAGGTTGATATATTGTCTTTGTAGGTTGATGCTAGTGGATATTATCTGCTCAAGATTCTTCTATCATCTGGTTGAATTTTGATGAAATTTTAAATATTTATTTGGGGATCTCGGCATGCAGAGCGATGTTGACCCAAATAAATATTTAAAATGCCCTCAGCCTTTAGGGACATTTGTAGATGTCATCCAGGGTGCTCCTTCTGCGGCCTTGAACTGAGTCCTGAGATTTTGATCCTTCTATCCTATGCTTTGTGCTGTGGACTTGGTAAATGGTTGTCTGATTTGTCTTTGGTGACTTGTCAGAAAATTTGTACGCCTTCTGCCCTTTGCTTCTAGCTTTCGCGGGCTTGATGAAGAGGTAGATGCCGGTGGCCTAAACCCTTAGGATTGTACTAGGTCAGTGGCGAAGAGTCATCAGTCCTAAGCTTTGTGCATAACGGACTTGTTGATGACGAATCCACTTAGTTCAGCCTAAGACTTTGCATGAACTTTGGGATAGTTTTCTTCGGTCCTTTGCTTCTTGCTTTAACGGACTTTATGAAGAAAAATTCCTTCGATCATCGCTTTGTGCTTTATGGATTTGCTGAAGGATTTGCAGGTTTTGGATTCAGTTGATAGTACCGAATGTAGGTAGTATCTTGATCCTTAACCACTTGAGAAGACTTTAATCTGAATCACTTGAGTTTATCAGATCAGGAGAGCTAGAATTTAATAGCTCTTTGTCCTCTAATTACTGAGATGGGGGTTCCTCTACTACGGCCTTTCTTATGGCGTGTTGAGTAGACAGAGCTGCCAGCGATCCGGCCATATTTGGGCGTGTTGGATCCGACCTCTTACACCCATTCAGGCTTCAGACTCGAGCTATGGGAATTGCACTCCCCAATGTTGATTTTGCTGAAGTTGATAGATTTGGAGTCATCCTTTGTGGTTGCAGATTTCGGAGCCTACGAATATTTGGTAGTTGCTTGAGACTCATCCTTCCCCTGGAACTTTGATTCTCCAGTCATTTAGGAGAATTTTGTAGACTACGATCACTTGAACTAGTCGAGTCAAATTAACTTTCGTACTTCCTACAGTCCCTACTGACGGGTTGACGAAGTGGGGGTTCCGCTACTACGACATTTCTTATGGCTTGTTGAGTAGACGGAGCTGCCAGCGATCCGGCCATATTTGGGCGTGTTGGATCCGACCTTTTACACCCATTCAAACCTTAAGCTTCAGGCTGTCGAAAGACTTCAAGCTTCTTCGGCTCAATTTTGTATGAGTGTGTAGCCACAAAAGTCTCTTTCTTGACTTTTGAGTCTTGGTTTGTTGTAGAAGGTGTTGTCTCTAACTCTTGAAAGACCACCTGCATATACTTTGAAAAAGAAATCTTTATATTCTTCAGCATAAAAGAATATTTGTATTGATAATTTTAAATATTTATTCGGGGATCTCGACATGAAGCGCGATGTCGACCCGAATAAATATTTAAAATGCCCCCTGTCTCGCATGGACATTTTAGAATGAAATAAATTTGGAGTTTCAAGATTTTAAATATTCATTTGGGGATCTCGGCGTGTAGCACGATGTCGACCCAAATGAATATTTAAAATGCCCCCTGTCTCGTAGGGACATTTTGGATAGGCTTTTATCTTTGAGATTTTAAATATTTATTTGGGGATCTCAGCACGCAGCGCGATGTCGACCCAAATAAATATTAAAAATGCCCCCAGTCTGATGGGGATTTTTGAAATGCATTCTTATTATACAAGAGAATTTCAAAATATACAGTGCGTATGTGATGACAAACAAGTATAAAAGACATAACACATTGAATACAACATTTTCTTGTGCAGTTTTATGTGTAGTATTTCTTTAGATATCAACCGTTGATTGGTGGTATAGGTCTCTGACCTTCCAAATCGATCAACTGATAGGCTCCTCCTTAAAATACCTTCTCGACGACAAAAGGCCCCTCCAAGTTGGATACGAATTTGCCACCGATTTTTCAGTGTATGATGATTGATCTCCTCAGCACCAAGAACATAACACTCAACCTTTTTATATATTAATTCATCAAATACACGTGTTATTACCCGTTGATAGGTGACACTAGTATTCTTTGGGCCGAAATACATGATTGTCTAGTAGAATTTGCCTATAAGTATTCTGAATGATATATACTTTTCATCTTCAGTCGTCATTTTAATTTGGTTGTAGCTCGATGATCCATCCATAAATGAGAACATGTCGCAGTTGGACGTGTTATCCACTAGTAGTTCTGATTCATGGAGAAAAAAAAATCATCTTTTGGGCACGCCTTCTCGAGGTCCCGAAATTCGATACAGATACGAATCTGATCGTTCTTCTTCTTTACCGGGATAATATTGGCAATCCAACCAGCATATTTTTCTTTACGGATAAAACATGTCTTTATGAGCTTCTTTTTCTTTGCAATCCCTGTTCTTCAATCTTCAATATCAATGACCTTGAAGCTTGCTTGACAGGTGCTGCATCATGCTTGATGACTAACTTGTGAATTATCACATCAGGGAATAAGCTGGGCATCTCAGCATATGTCTAGGCAAAGTAATCCCTGAATTCATATAGAAGTTCTTTTATTTCTTCCGCTTAATCTTCTGATAGAATGACACTGATGAAGGTCAGACAAAGATCTTCCTCATTCTGAGAAGATATAGTTGAAAAGCAATGGGATTTCTTGAAGGATTCTTCAAGATGTCGACCATTGAGAATAATGTCTGTAGGGGTCATTTTTAGGATCCACTTTTGATGAATTTTTTTTAATGATGGATCTCTAGGGTTACACACTAGATGTCACACCATTATTTTTTAAAAAAAATTTCTAAAAATATGGATATATATATATATATATATCTATTTTTACTTATGTCAGGACCTTTCGACGGTGGATTCTTGGATATGCATCCAAGTGTCACACCCCGATGCTCACCGTACATATCTTGATTCTTTCTTTGTGTTACCATCATAATAGATGGTTTCTTTTTCCTCTATCGGAACCTTTCAGTGATGAATTTTTGGACATAAGTACTAAATGTCACATCCTGATGTACACTGCACAAAGCTTTATTTTTTCTTTGTTGTACCATCATAAAATATGGTAGCTTTTAACTCTATTGGGACCTTTCAGTGATGGATCTTTGGATATATGGATCAAATATCACATCCTGATGTTCACCGTATACATATTTATTCTTTCTTTGCACTATCATAATAAAAGATGGTAGCTTTTAGTTCTATCGGGACCTTTCAGTAATGGATCTTTGGACATAATGACCAAATGTCACATCCTGATGTTCATCGCATAGAGCATAGTATTTTCATTATTATTTTTTTTACTGCTACTAAAGCATATATGTGACTAGCCAGAGATGGAAAGAGAAACCAATCCCCAGCGGAGTCGCCAGAAATCTGTGGGCTCCGAAAATTCGGCCCCGGCCTCCGCTCGTTTTTCTTATTTCGGCGAGGGAGTTTTAACAAACTAAGTTCCGAGGTAAATTTTGGAAGGCAGATGAGTTTGTAGATAAGACACTACCCAGAGATTTCGCCCTCATTTTGTGAGGACTTTATGATCTGAGTTCTGGTTTCCTATAGGCGCAAGCCCCTATAGTTAATTACCCCTCCCGATCACAAGAGAGAACTTTCGATTAAGGCTAGTCGTCAATCAGATACGTATAGAGTATACGTGTTATCTGGCATATAGTAGCAGCATGTATTGAGGATTGGAAGTTTGGAATTTGAAGGGTTTGATATTTAAAATAGAAATTGCACCATCTAGCACTTAAAGCGGATGGTGGGGGAATGGATGATGGACCCGATCAAGATCCCATGGTTCCGTCGTCCCGGGCCATCGTGGTCCCTGGTCTACTTAGTCAGAGGAGGTAGTCGATCCAACCTGACAGAAGGATCCTTGTCGGCAGCCATGGGTTGCTTCGTCCAAGGGGACCTTGTAGACCTGGGTTGGATGTTTGTCTAAGGGGACAAATTTGAATCCACCTTAGCTAACAGAGGGCTTTGTGCCCTATTGATCATATCCTATTGATTCATATCTCAAGGATTTAACGCCATTAAGGAGCGTATTGGCTTTGGCCATAACCGCTATTTGTGGTGCCATTTGACGGCAAAACCACTCGGTTCAGAGGGCCCCGGGTCATAACCATTTACCTGCAGTGCCATTTGGAGGCGAAACTGCCGGTTAGAGGACACGTACCACGTCCTTACTGGCAATAAATTGTTTTGAGAATGGATCCTAGTGATATTTTCGACTAGGCATTTCGCTCTTTGTGAGCTGAAGTAATATTTCATATTTGTCCGCCTCGACAAACTTTTGCGGAGGGCGGATGATTTTTGCTTTAAGTGCGTTAATGGATTTATTTCATTTTTAAATATATTTTTGGGATTTTGGAATTTTTGGAGAGTTTTGGATTTTCGTAGGTATTTGGGTGGAGCTTTGGAATATGGATATTTGGGAGACGATTGAAAGTATTTGGGAACCCCTCCGGTTGAGACCTGCATTCAACACGGCCATCATAGGGGTGTTTGGGGGTCATTTCCTTTTATAGATTGAACCTTGTCAACTCTATCGGGATGTCGACAGAGGATCAGGTTTTGTAGGTTTTATGCCATTGATAGTGAATTCTTATTGTTATAGGCCTTGAATGCCTAATATGAATGTATTAAGACAAATATGACAGTCGCCACAACCGTATATTTGTTTGTTGGTTCGAACCCTGTCGACTTCTATTGACCCGTATAGAAGGATCGGTTTCGAACCTGAATTCACTTATCAATCCGCGCAGCATCCCTAAACATCACATGTGTACCAACAACACGCTCGCCGGGGCCCATGCGGGTATTTGATTACATTTACCCCTTTTAGTGTGCCTATGTGTATACAAACTATTGTGCACGTGCGGGGGTACTTTGAAATAATTGTAGACGCCTTCTGTCTGCTTGTACGAAAGTTGCAGATCCGGTGGCGTAGCAGCTTCTGGATAGAATTGTTCGCTGCTTCTTACAGGTAGACTGTCGTGCACTATTTGTTGATTTTCGTAAGCGGGTCATAGTGCACTAACTAATCTCCTGCCTTTGTTCATAGATGCTTGTATTCGTTGTAGCTGTTTGGCTCAGGTGTCCGTTCTTTTTGCGAGTGGGCAGGTAGATGTATTCCTTCACGGACTTAAATTGACTTCAGGATACTGCATTTACTGAAGTCTTTCTGCATCTACCCAAAGTGGCATTTGACACATACATTTATCTTCGTAGAAAGTTTGTATGTGTTGCAGATCTTTCTATCCTTGCTTATAGAGGACTGGTGCATTTGATTGATGTTGGATAATTGTTGACCATAGAGATTTTGTAGTGTCTTTATCACAACAATTGGTAAATAACTTGAATATGCTACGGACATGATGTCTCTTTCACCGTTCTTCATGTATTTGATTATAGACATGTCTTCTATACTCATTCGTGGACAAGTTGTATTGTCTTACACTATTTATATCTCTTCGTTAGTATTCCTAGGTGGGCATAGAAAAGATTACTACAATGCCCTTATCAATTTCATTGCTTGCAAGCTTGGGTACATTTGATTGCATGAGTCTCCATCATCATTTGTGAGTGAATGATGTTTGTGGATTCTATAGTCCTTGCAAGTCTTCCTTTTCACAACAAATTTCATATGTATTCATTTGTATTTAGTTCATCAACATCTCCTTGTTGATTATTGCTTGCAAACAAATGATATATTTCCTTTTAAGAACAACATATCATGACATGAAATTTGCTTATTTATGATTCATCACTATTTGTAAGCAAGTGGAGTTTGCAAGTCTCTTATTATCCACAAATTGATTCAAGTTTGAGCTCTTATAGTCATTTGCAAGTTCAAGTTTATTTTAATGTTGCTTATTTCATGTCAAATTCATTGTGCAAGTTTGATCCAAGTCCAACTTCAAATTGAGTCATGGTTGAAGTTCAAATGTAGGTATAAGTCATGTGTTCTCCTGCTGTCCTTGCAAGTGCAATTTCATATCCGAATTATGATTTGCTTGAGTTTGAGTTCACTTAAGTTATTCAATCGAATTCCAATTTAATCTCATTTCATTTGGATTTGGCCTTTTATTAATCATTTAAGTTTTTGTTCAAGCATGAGCCTTCAAGTCTATTGTTCATTCTTATTTGAGTCAATGTTCTTTGTTCTTTTGAGTCCAAATCATGTCCGAGTATAGTGGCATATTCACCCGAAATTTCGGCAACCTCCCGGCGTCTCCCCCATTTAGGGGAAAAAAACTACGGAAAACTGGGCCTCCCGCCACGCTAGAGAAAAGCGTGTACGGTAGGTTCCCTCGTACGAGGACACCGCGGCCGTGTAAAATCTTTGTCCCCACCACGCCAGAGAAAGGCGTGTATGGGTCTTCGGTACCTGTTGCAAAAGAGAAGCAGTTGTTTCCCCGTGAGCGGGTACTTATGACAGAAAAGCAGTTGTTTCCCCGCGAGCGGGTACTTATGAATATCCCAGTCTCGTCGTAGGCATCGCACCGGGTTCTCATCCCACCACGCTAGAGAAAAGCGTGTATAGGCGGTTTTCCGGTGCGCTACGAATGACGAGAGTAGGATTTGGAACCGAAGGACTCTCGCCTACCTTGTCGTGGGTGTCGCGCCGGTTGCCCCTCCCACCACGCTAGAGAAAAACGTGTATAGGTAGACCACCGACTCGACACGCATGCCGAGGTAGGGGAGAGAGAAACAGTTCAAAAATCGTGACAACTATTTTTTTTTTTTCTTCTTCTCTTTTTTTTTTGTACAAATCTTTCTTTCTTTCTTTTTTACTTCTTCTTTTCTCTCTCTCTCTCTCTCTTTTGTATTTCTCTTTTTTTTTGTGTTGCTTTACTCTCACAAACGTACATGTATATACACATGTATACAATTGAATTTAACAACAACAAACTAACATCAATCATACATGAAGAGATTTGAGAAAAACAAGTTTCTCTGTCTAGAGAAGAAATGCAGTTTGAGCCAAGCAATTCAATTGAAGATAAAAAGCTGCCTGCAGGAAAGATCACCACGGGTTCTTGATGGCCACCAACTATTATCACCTCTTTGTTGTCAAGTGCTCGCAAGAAAAAAAAAGCTTTCAAGGTAGACACAATCTTAGCTTCTTCGGCCATCCCAAATGGAGATGGAAGATTTGACCATGTTGCACCAGATGTGAGCTGCCATTTCCAAGTGACACCTTCACCATCTCCCCATGTATCCTCTTCTCTGTTTCCACATCCAAAGCCCTTGCACAAGTTGAGAAAACTATGGAGAAGATTACAGAATCAAGCTTAAAGCCACACCTTGTCATTTTCTCAAACATCTTAAGAGCTTCTAAAGCATGCCTATCTTTATAATAGCAAGATATAACGACAAGAGAAATCAAGATGACTATATCAAAACTGAAACCTGATTTCCATTATAATGATATATTTCGAACACCATGATGGTTCTTTATAGCTTCAAGAATAAGAACATCTTCTCTTGTCAACCAATCAAATTGGTAAACACCTTTAACTTTAACAATTTCCAGCGAAGGAGGATGTGGAGAAAATCATGAATACGTAACCTGATGTCTTCTTGTCAGTTATAAAATGAAAGACTATTTTCTTAGGCCTTAAGGAAGACCTCACAGTAGATGTAAGAACAACAAAAGCTGCAAGAATATTGTCCCTTAACGAAACAAAATGGTGCAAAGAATCATCGGAGAGCAAAAGGCAACAACTCTTGAGAAGGATCTTGCTTCTTGTTGAAACGAAGTCACCAGGAGTCAAGAATACAAACTTTTCTGACGCCCACAACACATTCTTCGCCAATTCTTGAAAGAGGCATAGTAATGATGGAATTCACGAAAACAAATTCGAGCACAAAATCTTTGTCTGAAACTGCATCAATGATATTCTTCATTGGAGCTGTAAGACTCAAAGCATTTGAAGTCATGAACCTACCTATTGGAAGTCCAGTACTAGCTAAAGCAAGAGCACTAAGTGGACAGAGCTTCATTTGATCCTTGCAGTTGTTTAATCTACCAATACCATGCTCAAGTGGATTTGCCTAGGACGGACGGATGACTGATGATTGCGATTGCTGACTTGCTTTGTTGTAGGTAAGAGCAGATGGAGTAGGTGAAGGCTCGAACGGGATGGCTGAGTGAGATCAACATATTCTTTTGTTGAGCGTTTGAAATTGCTGCATGCCCTTCTTGCATACATCGAAGGGCTTGGGCATCCAGTCCTTATGAGCTCAATGGATTCGGTTTCTTCAGCAGGAATCGAAGAGGTAGAGTGGAGGTGGGTCTTCACGTGGAGGAATAGAGCTCTATGAGAGAAGGGTCGGGAAGTGAAGGGAGTGCGAGAGCTCTTGAACTCCTAGAAGAACTAAATGAATTAACTCTTGCCCTCATTTATCTTGTGTTTAAACAGAGCAAACGAAGTCCAAGGCCAATATTGTTTCAGCGGGATTAAAGAAGTTTTGACAGGATTCAGCAGGATTTTCAGAGGTGATACGAGGTAAGCATTAAAGTGATTTGAATTTTTGCTTTGACTTGCCATTTTCATGTAAAATCATAAGCCACATTTAATAATGACTTGCTATAACTGGTATTCACATCAATTGAAAATGTCAGCAATGCATTAATTGCTGAAAAATCACCTCATTTTGTACGAAGCTTCTCAATTTGCGTGCGGATTGCCTCGTTTTACGTGCCAATTTTGTCGAACATGAAAATTAGACAAATGGGTAGTTCATTTAGGGTATTAATGGTGTTCCGATCGCAATGGCGTAGTCCGTTTTGTGATCGGACGTCGTTTGGGCGACGACGAGGCCTAATTTCCATCGAAATGCGAGCCTTTGCATTGTATTCGAATCGCTTCAAAATTTGCGACACCACCTTAAACGATCCAATTTGATCAAATAAAATGTATATTCCTAACGCCGACGACGTTCCGGACGTAATGACGCTATCCGTTTATTGATCGGACGTCGTTTCATCTCCGACGAGACTAATTTTTCTCATAGTGCGTGCCTTCGCATCAAATTTGGATCACCTTTGAAATTTGCGACACCACATCAAACGATACAATTTGATCGAATAAAATATAGATTCTTAATGGAGACGATGTTCTGGATGGAATGGCGTTATCCATTTGTCGATCGGACGTCGTCCAAGCATCTTCAAGGCCTCGTTTCCGTCGTAACGCAGGCATTTATATCATATTTGCATCGCCTAAAAATTCACCATCATCTCAGATGATCAAAATTTATTAAATAAAATATATTTTCTGAATGTCAACGACGTTTCGGACGCAATGGCGCTGTCCGTTTGTCGATCGGACATCATCCGAGCATCTTCGAGGCCTCGTTTCCATCGTAACGTAGGCCTTTATATCATATTGCATCACCTAAAAATTCATCACAATCTCAGATGATCCAAATTTATCAAATAAAATAAATTTTCTGAATTTCGACGACGTTCCGGACGCAATGGAGCTGTCTGTTCATCAATCGGACGTCATTTAGGCGACGACGAGGCTTAGTTCCCTCGTAATGCGTGCCTTCGTAACATATCTGAATCGTTCTTTGAAATTTACAACACCACCCCAAATGATCCAATTTAATCAAATAAGATGTAGACTTTTAATGTTGACGACATTCCGGATGCAACGACGTCATCCGTTCTGCGATTGGACGTCATTTCGCCACCGACGAGGCTAATTTTTCTTCATAGCGCGCACCTTCGCCTCAAATTTGAACTGCCCTTTGATATTTATGACATCTCCTCAAATGATTCAAATTAATCAAATGAGATGTAGACTTTTAATGGCGACGGCGTTCCGGACACGATGGTGCCATCCGTTTGGCAATCGGACATCATGTCGTCTCCGTAGAGGTAAATTTCCGCAATATGCGCATTATTGCATTATATTGGGATTGCAACGAGATATGTGCCACCAATATGGGCGCTTCAAATTGAATAAACAAAAATTGCAATTTTTAGAGGTTGACATTATTCCGGACGCAACGGTGAAGTCCGTTTGTCGATTCGACATTGTTTGATCAACCTCGCGCTTTAATCTCGAGTGTCAGCCATCCCTTTTGATCGACCTCGTCTGATTCAATTACGAGGGGCCACGACCAAAGCAGAATTCAGTATCCTGATCACAACGATACCATCCATTTGACAATCAAAGATCATTTAATCCCTTAAGTGATGCATTTTGTCAATGCACACATTACCTAAATGATCGTTTTTGCCTCTTTTCACATGGTTTATATATAGGGGTCAACAGTCTCCTTGAATCGTTCTCCTTCTCTCCCCTATCACCAGTTCCATCCTCAATGTCCCCCAATTAATCTTCGTCTCCCCCAATGTACGCAGCCACTTCATCCCTAAGATGACGTCAATACTTCCCAATTATAAAGGAAGGAAATCTTCCTTCACCTAGATTCCCTGAATCTTCAGCACCACCTCTCTACAAACTACCCTACCCATTTCCACCTTTCTCGTGCCTATCATCACCCCATAGCCACCTGTGTCCACTAGCTCCATCCCTAGTGACTCCACTATCTGGGTGGAAATGAAATTATGGGTTGCCCCACTATCGATCAACACCACCACCTCTCGGTCAGCTATCTCTCCTCTCACCTTCATAGTGTGACTCGAAGTGAATCCCACTACAGAGTTCAGAGAGACTTCTGCTACATCCAGATGCAACTTCTCATCCTCCTCCACCTCGGGGTCATTCTCACCTCTCTCTTCGTCTTCCTCATCTTCACAAACGAGGAGAACTTGAAGAGATCGGTCCTTGCACCTGTGCCCCGACATGTACTTCTCATCGCATCTGAAGCACAACCCTTTTGCTCTTTTGTCCTGCATTTCTTTTTCGGTCAGCCTTTTGAACTGTCCCACATTTCCTCCTCCAGTCTTTTCCTTGGGTGCTTCCTTCTGACCCCCCGGCGCTACCCCTTTGGAGGGTAATATCGCGGTAGTCATCTTGTACGATCCCCCTGAGTAGTTGCCTCGAGCTCCTCTTTCTGATCTCTTCTGATCTTCCACCAATTATGCAAGCTCCATAGCTTTGCCTAAATTCCTTGGCTCCAACACTCTGACAGTTGTTCGTATCTCCGGTTTGAACCCCTTCATGAAATTTCCCTCTATGGCTGATTCTGAGATGTGATCCAGACGGTTAGCCAAATACTCGAATATGTCTCGATAATCAGCCACGGTCCCCTCCTGAGTCAGAGCAAATAACTGCTCATAGAAGTCTCCTCCCCTATCGGCTCGGAAACGCTCTAATAAACAATCCTTGAACTCTCTCCAGTTCCTGATAGGCTCTCTCCTGTCTCTCCACTAATACCAGGCTAACGCCTTCCCTTCCAGACACAATCCCGCCGCCGTCAGCTTCTCATCGTCTGTCAATTTGTTGACAGCAAAGTAACGTTCCACCTTGTATATCCAGCCATGGTCATCTTCCCCCTCAAAGATGGGCATCTTCAACTTCCTCACTTTCGGATCCCTTCCGTTACCCCGGTGATCTCCATAACCTCCCATTCCTCGAAGATGAGGTGCTCCCCAAGTGTTCCGGTCCTCCCTCCGGTGTTGGTATCCGAATCCGTCGTCATATTCCCCTCTGCCCCTTTCAAAATCATCACCTCGACGCTGAAATTCAGCACCTCGACGCTGAAAATCAACACCTCGACGCTGAAATTCAGCAGATCGACGCTGAATTTCCTCTCTTCTTCCACCAAAATCTGCAATCTCATCATATTCCCTTATTCTTCCTTCAAATTCAGCACCTCGACGATCATTTCCCATGCTCATCTCCTCTCTAGAAAGTAGCTCTAGAGGTGGTATGTCATCCTCTCCCTCAAGGATCTCAATTTCCGGATTCCTCCTCCCCCGAAGCGGGTTCGAATTCCCCCCTACACCATGATCACCAATAGTCTCTCTTGCTTCCGACGCCGTCGGATTCGTCTTCATCTCCAGTAATTTCTTCATCATCTCTTCCATGGCTGTGAACTTTCCATCTAGCCTTTCATTATTGGCGGTGATTTCAAGGAATTTTTCCTCCAAATCTGACTTTAATTGGCCAAATTCGCCTTCTAGGACTTCAATCTTCTTTCCGGCCATTATCCTTTCTCCGAGTCACAAGAAAACTTCCTCCGAATGTCAAAAACCCGCTGAAATTTCAGGTTTTCAGCCGCCGATGGTCCCAAATCGATGCTCTGATACCAATTTGATAGGAAATACTTAAGTTCTCAAGTATTCCTAACTCAAATCAGTAAAAATACAGCAACTAACTGCTGTCCACAGCGTTAAAACAATAGGAATTCAGAGAAACGCAACAGAAAATGGGGAAAAACAGGAGAAAAACACAAGATCTTGCTTGTATTCTACTAGAATTCAAAGAAAGCAACAAAGATACAATTTGTTCTTCAATTCGAGAGGAAGAACAACTCTCCAACTTTCTCCGGCGAAGCCAAGAGCCCAAGCACACAAACCCTATATCTCAAAAGAGAATTCAAATTCAAGATGAGGAGCTAATTCCCCCCAAAATCCTAATTATACAAAATTAATCATAAAGGACAATCATAAACTTCCTAAAACAGCCTCTCACGTTCAAATTTTCCCTCCTAAACTCCCCCCAAAAGACCACGCGGAACCTCACGGTTCCGCTCCACCCGTTTTTCTCCGCCTGGAATAGAATTGGACAGGTCCCTGTTGGACCGGTCCAGCCGGCCCAAGATGGGCCGGTCTAACAAAATCCTACGTCAATTGACGGCTAGGAGAAAGTCTGGCATCAATCTGACGACAAACAGAACTCCGACGATATGAGTAAGTATGACGATGGGCGAAAGTCCGACGAAAGTCTGGTGACAGACGAAAGTCCGACATCAGGCAGAAGTCCAACGGAAGTCTGGCGATGGGCGGTGGTCCGTAGGAAGTCCGACGACAGGCAGAAATCTGAAGATGGCTAAAAGTCCGACGTCAGACAAAAGTTCAACGGGAATTCCAATGACGGGCGGTGGTCCGGCGAAAGTCTAACGACGAACATAAATTTTACGATGGGAGGAAGTCCATCGATGGACGGAAGTCTAGCGACGGATGTTGGTCCGACAGAAGTCCGACTGGTGAGCGAAAGTTTAGCGTCAGGCAAAAGTTCGACGGAAGTCCGACGACGGGTGGTGGTCCGATGGAAGTCTAAAGATGGGCAGAAATACAACGATGGGCGGAAGTCTAGCGATAGATGGAAGTCCGGCGACGGGCGGTGGTTTGGCAGTGGCCGGTGGTCTGATTTTAGCAAGTTGGAAACTTCCAAAATTAAATCTGAGACCATCCAAATTCTGATTTCAGCAAACTTATAGTCTAACTGAACGTCTCGAAAAGATGAATCCAACAACACCAAATTTGACTCAATCCCAGCCCAAATGAGTGCAAATCGAAGACTTGAAACACATTTGAAAAGTTTAAACTATAAATTGGATGAGCAATTGGTTTCCTTACGTGACATGTATATAGTCAAATTGAGTGGCTCGACGAGACGAATCCAACGAGCCCAAGATCATTGAATTATAATATCATTAAGACACTCACATCCTCGATAAATAGTCCATGATCAAGGGAATCAATATTAGTCATTCACCCGAAACACTCTCAACATACCCTTGATCTTTTCACTATTTACTAATCATGACATTCCTCAAAAACTATAAATAGACCCCCCATTTTTCACAAATAAGGGAGAAAAAAAAGAAGGGAGAATGAAAGTAAGAAGGAAGAGAAATCTGATATCTCTCTCGCCACCAAGCTCCTCCTCAACCACTGCCAGGACTTCCGCCCGCCGGACAATTGGTCGCCGTTGGACCATTGCCCATCGCCGAACTTCCGCCCATCGTTGAACTTCCGCCCATCATTGGATTTCTGCCCATCGCCTGACTTCCGCCCACCAGTCGGACCAACACTCGTCGCCGGACTTCCATCCATCGCTGGACTTCTGTCCATTGTCGGCTTTATGTCCGACGTTGGAGTTCTGCCAATCGCCAGACTTTCGTCGGACTTCTGCCCGACGCCGAACTTCCATCCATCGTCGTATTTTTGCTCGTCGTCGGACTTCCTCCATACCACAGCTCATCGCCGGACTTATGCCTGTAACCATACTTCCTCCCATCGTCGGACTTCTATCCATCATCGTATTGATACCAGACTTTCGTCCGGCCGCCAATTGGCGTAGGATTTACGCTCAACCATGGAACATCACCGGATTTCTGTTTGTCACTATTTTTCAACCCGACAGTTGACTTGTATAATCTGATTGTCCTCATTTTCAAGGATGAATTAGTAACTTGTAATCTATTCAGACACTAGTTGAATCATTTCAATTGAACGTAACCTCATGGTTTTTTCCTTCAAGGTTTTCCACATAAAAATTATGTTGTTATTTTTTCTCTATTTGTGTGCTAGATACTCATGCAATGCTAAGGCGTGAAGTTTTTCGTACTTTACCGCCACCGCAACAAGTCTAATGAAAACCACGCGCAGGGGATGGGATTCTAGGGAGAAAGATGAGGGTTTCATATTTAATAGTATATATTAATTAAAAATAATAAGAAATTAGAATAA
Source organism: Dendrobium huoshanense (assembly GCA_016618105.1). Taxonomy (NCBI): domain Eukaryota; kingdom Viridiplantae; phylum Streptophyta; class Magnoliopsida; order Asparagales; family Orchidaceae; genus Dendrobium; species Dendrobium huoshanense. Next base: position 53,333,571 of record CM028360.1, on the reverse strand, counting down.
TTAAATGTAAATTAATCTTAATAATTAATGTGAATAAACTAAAATCACATTAATTTGAGTAAAATATTATTATTTGTGATTTAATTTGATTGAATAGAAATTATTATATTATATTATTTTTATAAATTATTAATTAATGATAAATAAGGATATTAATCTCAGCTAATTATAATTTAATTAACAAAAGTATAATTGATAAAACAGTATATTAATTGAAATTATAAATTACCAATCAAATTCTTATAAAATTACACATTGGTAGTGTTCCACGAACGCAAGGGCCACCGCGTCTGGATTCATCACCGCCGGCGATTATCAAGGAGCACAACTGAAACCCTAGATCATCTTCTTCTTTCCGCCTCCCTAACTTCTCTCTCTAACCACGTCAATCTCTCCCTCCCGCGTTTCGCCTAATTCCCGGATTTATTAAATGCGATATTTAAGGAAAACAAAGAGGAAACAGGATTTAAGATTCTACAGGATTAAAAGTTGTCATTTTGGCTGTTTGCCATGCTTTAGGTTAAATCCTGCTCAAATCCTGTTACAAACAGCCCCTATAAGATATAGTCTATTCAACCCCTGCAATGCACAGGATTTTCATGCCAATCTCCTAATTAGCTGAACTGTAACTTTTGCTTCAAGTTAAGCTTGAATATATGAGGGGAAAAAAAACTTTCTTAATTCATAGTCCCCAAAATTCGAAAGAGTAGACTTCTGCTAGAAATGATTTAAGGAAGAAGATATAACTGGGACAAAGAGATAAAACAATGCCCTCAAAACAAAAAATAAGCTTTGATTACTCCGCATCTAACAAATGGAAATTTCAAACTAACCACATAAAATTACTAGGATATGCATCTTTAACGGTCATTGAAGAACACCTGTTCGATAAGCTCGGAGTAGTCTCGGGGAAAAATCAGATCCATCTCTTGCAAATTCTTCCCATCTCTAGAGGCTAAACCAGCAAAGGACGGAGCGCTTCTTCCCCCATTTCTCATTGCAAACGCAGTGTGCGAGACCTTTCGATTTCTGACCTTTTTATACGAGGACAATTTGCGATTTTTCAACTAGTATCAAAAGGTTCAAAGAACATCGGAAAGAGAACAAACCCTAATCTTACACCGCTGAGGAGAACTGAAGCAGAGGAGAGTGGGTGCCAAGAGAGAGAACTTGCGTCCGCCATTGCTATCGTCATTTTGTGAGGAGCGAGCAGTGCAGTGGAACAGAAAACCCAACCAAAATCCTCGCCTATAATTTAATAATATGTATATAAATATATTTTTAATAAATGTGAAGCAAATTTAATTTTAATTAATAAAAATTAATAAATTAATGCATTCTAACAAGGAGAAAAACTATGAGGTCAACCCCAATTGAAATGAGTCCATTAGGTTAAGTTTGGAATTACAAAGGTCTTATATTTCTTGTAATATGAAAATGTATAGCTATAATATGCAAGACTTTAATTCAATGAATATTTGTTGTGGTGATTGTAGGGGTATTTGATATGGCTAACCTAACAATAGGTGGTGGGCGTCGATTAATAGTGGAAATAGGGTGACAAGCATTAAAGATATTGAAACATCAAGTAATGATGAGCGATGAGCGTAGGACAATGATAGACACTAAATGATGAGCAATAAAATTTTCAATACAAATATTCTCTTATTAGGAGAAGAGATTTCGTGGTCAAGGATGCGGAGAAGAAGTATGGATGAATATACATATGTCAATAACAGGCATTGGATGATAGATGGTGAATGATGGTTGATATTGAGAGTTGAGTGATGATAAACAATGTGTTTCAATTATGCGAGACAATTAGATGATGAATTACGATGGTTGATAGAAGTTAGGTTATTGAAGGCATGCATTATATGTCATTTAATGATATACAATGATAGTAAATCGGTGACATGTACGTGTTAAACAATGAGTGATGATAAATGCCAAAAGTCAAGAAACATAAGGTAGATGTCATGGTTGTTCTTGTTGAGATAGTATGAGAATTTTCTTGATTAAAATGTATCTAGAATGGATGTAAATATGACATTTATATATTTTAGGAAGGGCATTTCAACCCCTTTTATCAAAATTTATCAAACAAATACTAAAATTATATGGTATGAATCTCCTTTTTCCTCAAGAGAGGAAGCAATTGAATGACCATGACCTTGTGTAGAACTAATGTGGGTATTTGAGCTGGGGAGGCTCACCTAGATCATGCAGATCTCCTTGACCCTTGATTCGACGACCATGATGGGGATCCGTGGGAGGCTCACCTAGATCATGTCGATCTCCTTTCATATTCGGGTGGCTAATTTAGGAAGGATTATATTAGGGCAATTGTAATTGACCGTAATTTAACTTTGCCAAATAATATTTTTCAAGAGTTAATATTAGTTTAAATCACAAACTGTCTTCATCATAACATATATATTGTAGTGATTTAATTACACTAATTTTTTCATAATTTTTTTGACAATGGTGAAAATCTTTAAGAAATTAACACATATCAGTACGAGTGAGAATTTTAGGATCATTAGATGTCCGTTTTACAAACTGATTTCACCAAAATCTTCTAAATGAAATGTGTTATTTTATAAATATTTTTCATACTTTTTAAAGTCTCAAAAAGATTTATAAGAATTTTATACTGAAAATTGATTAAATTATATAATTATATTAATATTATATTATTATTTTAATAACAAATATCTTAATGCATTACTTAACTTTATTAATTAAATGCTATTTCCCTTTTCTTATTTCGGCTAACAAAGCTTAGTTTAGGGAAATTTAGAGAGAAAGTGAGGAGAGAGAAAAATTTAAGGATTTGGAGGTTGCAAAGTGATTTTCGTTAGTCGAGCCTGTTGAAAAATTCATCTCGTTGTAGAAAACCATTATCATATTTCTGATTTCAATAATGTTGTGTTTTTCATACTTTTTCGATTACATTTGTATTTTTATTATCAAAAAATTAAAGTAATTTTATATTGATAAAACTTTCATCATGTACCTTTTATATATTATAGAACTTAATATTATAAATATTTTGAGTATATATATATATATATATATATATATATATATATATATATATTCTCAATAGAGTTTTCTATTGCATACTATTTGATCATTTTGGCACTTTCTAAATTAAGTCTAATTATATTTTATTTACTGTAATGCATTGAAAAGGAATGTAGATATATGGTTGAGCAATAGATGGTCGCTATAATACTATGAAAATAATATGTGTGTGGGGAAAAACAAGTAAATATGGTTATTCATTGACGTTTGGCTGGAGACTAATTTACCTCTATATTATGGTGATCCAACAGATTTTTCTTTAAAATATATGGTTGGGTGTTATTCTTTATTGATTCATGTGATACACTTATTAGAAGTTATATGGGAAAAACTACTGTGCTGACGGGCAAAGAGTGACGACTCTATTCACTAAGTCAATGTGCTTATAGCTGTAAACAAACCGAGTCAAGCTGAGTACGTTAGTGTTCATGTTTGAGTTTGTTTATTATTACCTTGTTCAAGTTCAGTTCATGTTTGATTTGAGCTTTATTGTTTGTGTTCATGTTTGATTCATTTAATTTATTGGTGTTTATGTTTGGTTCATGTTCGATTCGTTTAGTGCTTATCGAGCTTTAAACAAATAAACATTAACGAAGTATGTTCGTGAATATATTTAGCTAACAATATATTGAACAAACAAACCTTAAATTTGCTCATGAACATCTTAAGCAAATAATCTACTAAACATGGATAAATGTAAAATGTCTCTTGTTCATGAACAAATTCATTATGTTATAATAAATTTAAAATATTTATATTATATATATTTATCAAATTTACAATTAAATATTAATCAATTTTTTATCGAGTTTATTCATGAGCTCTAAATCGAATATGAATCGAGCTTTTATCAAGTTTAATGTCGAGCTTATTCACGAGCTTCAAATGATGTTATTGGTGAACATAAATGAACCGAACACATTAGTGTTCAAGCTTATTTATTTAAGGATCAAGTATTTAAAATGTTGTTCAAGTTTGTTTGTTTAGTTAGTTAAATGATCACAAACGAGCTTTAATTGAACCGAGCAACAAGTAGCTCGTCAAACGTTTGATTCACTTGCAGCCCTAAATGTGCTACTGATACTAACACTGATACTGGAAAAACATCGATGCAACCAGAATATTTACTTGTTTAATATGATTATTAGAATTCATGCTACTGAATCACTACCATTATACGGCTTTAATGTTACTACCACCCATGATGTTGATGTTACTACTATTCTACTATTATTGACATGCTGGTCATATGAGATATATTGAGCATGTTCATTGGACACTTATGATATTTATGAGCATGTGATACACGGATACACTTATTTTTATATGATTTAACAACATTAACATTATTTTTATAGTCTTTACCGATATTTTAATTTGATGCTTTATACAATTTTTATATTGATTGTAGTATTGATATATCGATTAATTTAGTGATTTGACAGCTATACTAGTTTACAGATTTCTCTAATGTACTACCATATAATAATGGAAATGATACTATTATAATTTAACTACTAATCGACAAGCATATTGCTCCATTACCTTGTGTTTAATTATATATTTTAGTGACTTGTTAAACTTTTTAGTTCATTATATGTGCTTAAATATTTTCAGGTCAGGGCATATGATCGGGTGTTTGAGATTGATCAAATTGGGATTCCTCGAGTTTTGTTTCATTTTGTTTTAATTATTATTTTATACTCAAGATAGAAGAATGATAATATGATTATATAGATTCTGAATAGTATATAATTTTTTTTAAATAAATATAAATGTTTTAATTTCTAAAATTATTTTTATTATTTATTTCTGATAGATAATATTAAATAACTCAAATATTCATATGTTAAAAGACATAATAATTCTTTCAAATTATATTCTATGGCATCATAACAATTATGCATAATTCCGTATTTATTTATTTATTTCTAAAATATATTATATATATCTATAAATATGAATAATTTTATGAAATTAAGCATTTTTCCCACTCCAATTCTCAGAATTTAACAATATCAATACTACAACATTCATAATTTCCAAATATCATCTCAGTACATCAAATATACGAGTTCCATATGCATTTTTTAGCAAATCCCATCAAAAAGCTATATATTCCAAACTTTCTTATGAAATCATTCTCAAAAGTTACAGCAATTCAAGTTTCAAAAACTAGCACTTTGAACAAAAGCCTGAACAATATAAGTTCCACTAATATCAATAACATTTCCCAGCTATAGAAAAAAAAAACTTAAAAAGGATAATTCTGCAACAACTCTCTAAAATATTATCAAGATGGGAAATGCAATGAAGGTTTATATAGATAATCAATCTTATATGAAACAATTTCTAGTATGAGACTTGTTTGTGACAGCTTTTGTACTGTTTTTTAAAACGATTTTCTAGTAAAAAAATTCAAATTCAAGAAATTTTTGTATTAAAAAGTTGTTTTTGAAAGCAAGAAGAAAGCTGATCCAAACGAAGCCTAAATCTAAGGTTTTCTGCTGCCCACTGAAATTAGAATTTAGTACTCCTTTGCTTTCTCAATTTAGTTTTCTACCTTCCTTCTTCCCAGCCAGGAATATTTGCAGTAGCTTCATTCACCATTTTCACTAGCCTAACCTGCATGATGAAAGCAGAACAAGAAGCTCATCACCTCATCACTGGAATCAGCTATTTGGGGACCCGAATAACAATAAGGTTTAAAAAGTTCTAAAAACAAAAATGGTTACAGCAAGCAATGAAGTTATCACGTAATGATCAAAATCAATTAATTACAGAAACAAGTGATAATGAAAATGTTAAATTGTTTTTGGAAACGTATTGCAGTCTCAATTCACGCAAATTTACAAATTTGAGAGTCATGAGATCAGTGCAGCCCCACAAATGCCAGCTTTAAAAGGAATTACTCATCAGTTCATCAAATCATAAAGCTTTGCTAAGTTCATTTTGGTCCCTCACAAAGGAGAAATTATTCTGTGCGGAGACCGGACGCAGAATGCCATCCGGAGGCCAATTAGAATGCACCACGTCAGTAGTACCAAGACGCAGTACCGAGCCGCAGTACCGAGCAAGGGGTAACATGACGCATTCTGGTTGGTCTCCAGATGGCGTTTGACGTCCGCACAGAATAATTAATCCTCACAAAGAGTTGATGAACCATTTTGGTCTTTTTCTCATACTCAATAAGAACAAATGGAAAATGATTATTCAATAATTGGCAATGGCCTAATGATGATGATGATGATGATATGAGTCCAAATATTGAATTCGGAATAAAGGACATACCACACTTTCGGGAACTCCGGGTGGAGGTAAGGAAATGTTTCTTGGCGGTGGACCTCGAATGTGTGATCTCTTGTCAAAGCGCCATTCCCCGATCTTTCCGTAAGTTAGTTCACCCTTCAAAAGTAAAAAAAATCAAATACAATTGCAAGAAAGGAATATATATATATAAATCTTTATGTAGAATGTGTAAAAAATAACCTTTAAAGAGTAGTCACAACCATACGTGTAATGAATGATGAATGACTTCCCCACCTTCAAATCCCAAGGAGGCTGAAACCAAACATTACAGTATATCTTAAATAGAAATTCAATACCCAACTCAAAAAATATTAACATAAATAGAAGAAAGAAATTCGGGTAAACGAAAATAAAGATTGAAAATGAAAGGTGAAACCTGTATCATAAAATCTTTATGTAGAATATGTTGTACTCCATGCAATGCACTGGCAACAGCATAAGCATACCTATTGTTGCCAATAGAAAAATAGAAAAATAAGCTCAATCATCATTGTCCCAACCAATTGCTAAAAATACACAAATTTATTGAATATGATGCACACACATTTCAAGAACCCAACCGAAAACTTTATCTGCCTCAGGATCTTCTTTCATTTTGAGGGAGACATTCATCCAAGTAGGAGCAATTCTTTCCAGTTGAGACTGAAGAGGTTCAACAAAAAAATTGCTATAGAATCAATAGATTGGAGAAGATAAAATGATTTCCTAGTTTTTATAGTAAGCATTTTCAACCACCTAAGTCATTGAAACAAAATTGAAAATGAAAATCAAGTTTATGAGTTTCAGTAAGCAATTCAAAATGTATGAACTACATATCATCACTAAGGCTTCGTTTAGGACAACTTTATTTCTGCTTCTTAATGCAGCTTTCTAGTACAAAAATTGAACTAAGAAGCTGTTTAAGAAGCAATAAAAAAATAGTTTCAAAAGAAGCTTAAATCTGCCAGCACTTATTATCTACCTTCTTTATAATAACCGGAGAATTGCCGATGGGATCAATATTTGTCACAGGTCCTTTGTCCTCAGGATAGAACTTCCTTAGTATTATCTCATTTTCAGATGGTTTAATATAGAAGAACGAAAATGCAGCTGGGTAATCTCCACGAGATAAGTTTGGTAAAGGATTCACAAATATGTGGTCTGGTTCTGCCATTAGTATGTAGCTACAAATTTCCATAAAGCATAAAAGAATTCAGAAAAAAAATAATGGGTACATAAAAAGGTGTCATGTTAAACATGTTAAGATAATTCATTCTCACTCTTCCTCAATTTTTGCTTTTTCCAGCCATTGAACAAATGCCCATGGTCGATTCAATACAACATAGCCCTGCCAGAAAGATCAAAAGACAATGAAATAAGATAGCTTGAAATTTAGCAAAGTGACGGCATCCAATTGATTATATCTTTCCCTTGAAACGCCCACAAAAAAGGATAATAGGGAGCATAGCTAAGACAATATGTGATGAGGACATCTGATCATGAAAGTTTATCATAAGAGGAGCCGAAGATCGACGGCCATGATTGTACCACTTTATTTTGAGTTATTATTTATATTTTGATTTATTTATGCATTTTTCCGTTTTTACCCTCATTTGAGGGAGTAGGCTTATGTAACCACAAGGGGCACTTTTGTCATTTATTTTATTATTGTATTTTGGCTATTTATAGCCCCCTCATCTTCTTTTTGACGGATGAATGGTTATTAAGAGAAAATTCAGCACTTTATTTTTAAGAGCTTTGAGAGTTCTTATGAGAGTTGAAGTCCCTAGGTGAGGGCAACGTACTACCCACCAATCACAGGAAGCGTCCGGGCTCGTGGTTTGAAGTCCCTAGGTGAAGGCAAAGTATTACCCATCAGCCGCAGGAAGCATCCAGGCTCATGATTTATCTTCTCCATTGACTCCCTCTCCTCCTTCTCCCTAGCTACCACCTTCATCTTGCTCTGACACCATACTGTTACTTAGTGCAATCACTAGACTTCGATCCTTAAGCAGAAAACAAAATAATGTACTGTTTGGTATCCTACTTTAGACTGGATTTAAACAAGTTTTAGCTTAAATCCTGACATAGATGTCAATGGCACAAAATAACGCGCGTCATGGCACACGGCACGGAGCGGCGCACCTACGGCGCCATGTGTATGGCGCGGTGCAAACGTTCAAAATGGCTCGCGCTATTTGCGCCACATGCGCGCCATGGCGCATAGCGCACGGCTCAAAATAGCTCGCACCATTTGTTTTAAAGTTTTCTTAATGTATTTATAAATATTTTTTATATTTATTTTTTTTATTTTTAAGATAATATATTTTCTAATTTTTAAATATATTAAAGGTATTAAGATAAATGTTAGATTGCATATTATTATATTCTTAATGCTATTTGTTTTCATTTAAATATATTTTAGTTGTGTGAAGATTGACTACTTATTGGACTTGAAATTATGTTGGATTGTTATTTATTTGTACTGTCATTGTTTGCTTGTTATTATGATAGTTTGTTTTTCAATTTAATGATATTTCATATTCATGCTTATTATTTTATAATTCTTTCATAATTAGTGCTATGTTCAAAATGGTGCACGCCGTGCCGTGCGCTATGCGCCATGGCTCAAATAAGACCTTTTGCGCCATGGTGTGCCATTCGTTGTTAACAAGTATGAATCCTGCCAAACAAAATTTTAGGAATTTTAAATCCTACTTTCTAAAAAAATCTCATTTCAATTCCATAATAAATAAAATCAATGATTTGTTGTATCCCAACACTAGGGCTGCAAATGAACCGAGCCGAGCCGAGTATGGTGTGTTCATGTTTGAGTTCATTTACTATTAGCTTGTTCAAGTTTGGTTCGTATTTGATTCGAGTTTTAATGTTTGTGTTCATGTTTGTTTGTTTAAATTAATGAGTGTTCATGTTGGGTTCATATTCGATTCTTTTAGGGCTTATCGAGAGCAACATGAAATAGCCTCTTCGACCCTCTCAAGATTTGCTAAAATTTAAATTTACAGGATTTACTAAATCCTAATTGTAGCCAAATAGCCCCTAAATGTTTCAAGCTCAGAAATAGTATTCTGTGATAAAACACAACAAACACAAACAAGGATAAGAAGCTCAATAGAATTAAAAAAAAAAAAACCAACATATTAAGATTCCTTACCCTATCCATTCCAGCTGGAAGAGGATCTACAACAAAGGTAGGGATCTCATCCATCAAATTATCAGGCTTCCCTGAATGTAGAACTCTTGTGAATCCACCCATCTCTGAACCCTCCATATTCTTCACCTTCTTGAACCAGTAGTACATTATCCTGCACTGCCATTTACTATAAGGCGCATCAGTCGCAGTGAGAGCAACATGAAATAGCCTCTTCGACCCTCTCGCCTTCTTTAAATGATTTGGCATCGCCACAACAGGATCAGCTAGAAGTGAAAGAGCTGAGTGATCTATCAACTGATTAGTAGAAACACTTTTCTGGTTCTGAATTACCATTGTAAAGAAATTGTAGGAGGCAATAAAGAACCCACATCCCACAAAGACGAGGAGAAAAGGTGACCCCTTCCCCATCCCTATTGTAGAAGCTTTTCCAAAGCTTGAAATCAAAATCTTCCAGCAATCCCCTAAACCCTAGCCGCACGCGTCACAATAGCATTGTTTATGCTTGATTATCACAATAGCGCATCTGAAAGTTGAGACTTTCCAATCGATTTCAAAATAATAATAATAATATAATTGAAGAATAATTAAATACGCAGAAGAAGGCGCTCAAAATCAAGTCTTTTTTAAAATGGCTGATCCAAGGTTAGAAGAACAAGCTTCACCAAAACGGGATCAAGATGGGCACCAAAAGAAAAACAGGAAACAGTCCTAAGACGTGGAGAAGTGCTCTTAGAACCTATAATGCTTCCATCTTTACGTCTTTAGGAGAGGAAGAGAGATCCCAAACCTGGAGAAAGACAGCGCAACTGGAATATCATCGAATGAAACCGGAAAATAAGAAGAGGCGGAAGCCTTCTCGGCCGGCTTAGCTTGACTTGATCGGAGAGAGCCGCCGGTGAACAAAAAGAGCAGAGAGATAGGCAGAGAGGGGCGGTCGAGAAGAAAATCACGAATCAAAGTCGTGGACTTTGCGAAGGGCAACATGGCGCTCGTGATGGTATTTTATTGCGCAGGAACGGAGACTTCGCCCCCGTATACAGCAGGATTTGTGCCAACAAAAAAATGGCATTTTTGAGCTCTCACATGTCCACTGCACGACATGAACCTGTAATTAGCTGGATCATAATTGTGACCGTTATTCGTAGAAAAGGAGCGCCGGCGGTCAAGAGGAAGAAGACGGAAGAAATTTCTCAAAACGTTAAGATCAATGATTTATCCAAACAAAATAACATTCAAAGCATATTAAATAATATTTTATCATTCATATGAAAAAATCCTTATAAATTTTTTTGGTTTGGATATGGAATTTATTAAGATAAATTTTTTATTAAAATAAAATGAACAAATACTTTTAAACCCCCTAAATCACTTATTTACAAGAGATCAGGTCATATTTAATTAATATTAGAACTGTTTATGTCATCTTTAGAATGGGGTTTATCTGACTAAGCATTGTTAAGACTTAGCCTTGATTTGGTAAAAAAGAAATACAAATTAAAAATTTACAGTATAAAATAGATATAGTGTATTTAAAACATTTTAGAAATATTGAATTGAGTGTAAAATAAATACAGGATATTATTTTTTATGTTTGATTTAAAGTTAAATGAATTTGATGTAAAGCTCAATAACAGTAGCCAACAATGTTATTGTCGGGGTGATGGGAGATACTGATAGTTAGCGCATGAGGCAATGGTGATCGACGACATCTGGTAATGGAAGCAGGTGACAGCAGCCACAGTTTGCTATGTATTTCGAAATTGGTCATCCAATTTTGAATTACATCAAAATGAACAAAAGGAGTGAGTTTCAAAATCCTCAAAAATTTATTTTGAATTTAATTTTTATCAAACTGAAATTCAAATTTTCTAAAACTCATACATTTGAAATATTTAACATCAAAATCTTTCAAACCAGATGACTTCTTAGTGGATTTAAGCCTTTCTTAGCTACATTAGGCGAAATTCTAGCTTTAGGCTTCGTTTGAGACAGATTTCTTATGTCTTTGTAAAGCAGCTTTTAACTACAAAATTTTTTAATTCAAATAATTTTTATACTAAAATTTTGCTTTAAAAAGCAGTACAAAAATTATCCCAAATAAAATCTTAGTGAACCAAATCCCCGCTTGGTTGAACACTACTCTTACCACTTTGCATAACAAAGAGTTAGGCATGCATACACATACCCTAGACTTTGAGTAATTTGAATCCTAGAATTAGCCATAAGCCCTTCAAGGCACCCATTTTGTCCTCAACCTAGGCTAGGTTAAATCCATACCAATCCAATAAGGGAACCATTTGCTTAGGCTTGATGGTAATTATCCAACATTAAGCTACCATAAGCCAAGAATGATGCCCAATGGCCAATTGGAACCCTCAAGTCCCCTTGAACCTATTTAAACCTAGACCTAATAGGGAGAATGATGAGGACATCGTCAGCAATTTCGACATGTGTGCCATCGGAGACACCTGAGATCGACGGACACGATCAGGAGTTTTATTTATTTTGTCATGTTATGTAGTACTTTATTTTATTCTGTTATTTTTCCAATTTTACCCTTATGGGTATTTGATTTCTATTGTAGCCCAAGGGGCATTTTAGTCTTTGTTTTTTGTTGTCATTTGGAGGCCTATATATATGGTCATTTCTTATGTAATGAGGTAATGAATTATTGAATGAAAATTGAGTTTTTGTTTCTTCTTACTCTTCTTGCATGAGAGCTAGAGAGAGGTGAGAGAGATAGCCCAAGGTGAGGGCGAAAAGCAACACCCACCAGTCATTGGAAGAGTCCGTGGCTCGTGGTTTATCCCCGACATCCCGCTCCGTGTCATCTTCTCCAAAACCCGCCGGCCCAAGCTTCCCCAACCCGCCGGCCACCATTCCTTTCCCCCCCACCCCCAATTGCCGCCGGTGAAACTTCCCCCTCCCCAACCTCTTCTTTCTCATCCTCTACAACGGCTAATTTCGAAATTCGAAATTTGAATTTCGAAAACTTTCCAAATTTGGAACTTCCAAATTAGGAAAGTTTTAAATCCGGTTCATGACAAAATTTCAAAATTCAAAGGATTTCAATTTAATCCTTCCTAAATGTCATGAACCGATTTGGAAACCAAACCCTTGCTCTCCACACAAAATCTCCCCCCCATGAAGCCGCCGGCCACCTTGGATGGGCCCTCCTCCATGTCACCAATTAATGCATTAATTACCCCCATTAATTTGAAATCAATTTCAAATTAATCCCCCTCCAATTTTGTTTAAAGCTGAGTCAAATTTCAGATTTTGAATTCACATGCTCCCCCTCTCTCTATTAAGCCGCCGGCCTCATCATTAATGGGCCACATTGATGCCCATTAATTGCCCCTTAATCCTCTTGCTAATTTGAAATCAATTTCAAATTTCCCCCCAATTATATTAAAACTGAAACCCAAATTTCAGTTTTAATTTTCTCCCTCCCTCTCTATGTGCAGCCGGCCCCATATATGGTTCCCCTCATTCAATTCAATTAATGGCTTTAATTGCTTGATTTGAAACTTAAGATTCAAATCAAATTTCCCTCCCAATGCACTCAAATCTGAAATTAATTCAGATTTTGTGTCATTAGTTCCCTAATACAAGCCTCCACACATAATTTCCTCAAACCCTAGCTCTCCTCCCCTGCACCCGCCGGCCTTCCCCTTCTCTTTGGCAAATCCCGCTGCCCATCCTTCTCCTCTCTTGGGAATTTCGAGCAAGGAGGAAGAAGACGACGCCATCCACCAATACCACCAACTCCGACTACTTTCCCGTGGACAAAGGCTTCCGGCATCTTCTTCCTAGTGGTGATCTCAATCCTAATTTGCAAGATCTTCTCTCGCCATGCCTAGTGTAGTTGAGTGAATAATCCCTAAGGTGAAATCTCTCATTATTAAGTTGTGGATTGTTGTTTATTAGCTATTGGCCTTGCTATTATCTTTGGTTATTTATTGGTTTTGGCTAATCTACATGTACTTCCTCGCCTAAGCTAGTTGAAGACTAAGCTTCTTTAATGAATTTACTTGTTATTTCAATAAGTTCTTCATTGAGATTACTTTATCAATCACTCTTAAAATTTCTTAAATGAGCTCCTTCGCATGTTTGTTCTACATCATCTTGGTATCAGAGCATGGTAGGCATGCATGACATGTTAGAAAAACATCCTAGGGTTTAAACGTTCATTATAGCTTTAAATTTGCATGCATATCATTGCGTAGTTTCAATTTACTTGCTGTTTTAGCTGCTGTCCATGCATTTTCTGCACGCTTTCATGAGCATTTAAGTCACCCTAGCTAGTGTCTTTTTGCTGCCATTGACCTTGTAGCATTTCTATGTGCATAGGACAACTCCACCTTGAGGTTTTGCTGCTGTCCTTACTGTTCCAGCAGCTTTTAGACATCCTATAGTGAACTTTAAGTTAATGTTTGGGTGCTGTCTACACCTTAGAACCCTTCCTAAACACTTAGACAACTTGGCCCATTACTTAACTTGCTGTCCACTAATTTTCTGCACTTCGTATGGCCTTTAGAGTGAATTCTAGGTAGTGTTAAGTTGCTGTCCACTTCATTTCTGCACACATCTAGTAAACTGTAAGCTAGTTTCTTAAGTGTTTAGGTGCTGCCCTCAACCTAGTAACCTCCCTAAGTGCCTAGGCTACTTAACCCACTAGCTTAGCTTGCTGGCCAAACTCTTTCTTCACCCTGTAGTGAATTTAAGTGAGCCTAACCTAGTGTCTAAATGCTGTCCCTTACACCCATTCCTCATTAGGCGTCACTTAACACTTTTAAATGGACTCGATAGGTTTTCAGAAGAGGTTAGACGACCTAGTTAGTCTTGTAGGCTCTCTAACTAAAACCACAAAGGAGAAACCCGTTGACTATACCCACTCTAACTACATGCCCCACTCAGCTTATCACCCGAGACCTAAGCCTTGGCCTCCTCGACCTCACTTAGAATCACCTGATCGTCTGCCTACCTTTGATGGATCTTTGGATGGTTACCCCTTTAGGGATTGGGTAAGACAACTAGAGGATTACTTTGAATCATGTCATATCCTTGAATCCCACCAGCTTAGCATAGCTAAATATCACCTCAAAGGTCAAGCTCTTCAATTTTGGGTAAGATTGGAAGATCGTCGAGAGTCGAGCGGTGAGTACCTTACTTGGAAGGACATGAGGAGAGAACTAAACTTAAAATATAGGCCCTCTACCTATGGACAACCTGCTAACTCTAAGTTTAGGCTCCCCCCTGCCCATCAAACCATTGGATATTACACTCTCAATACCCCTACCCCTAGTGGCCGTCATTTAGAGTACCACCCTTACAAAACAAATCGTGGACCTTACTGTGGTCGAGACCACCCACCCATTAGTAACATCCGGGTCACTGCCCCACCCTATAGGTCTTCACCTAACCTTGATGGTCGACCCTCTACTGGGCCTTCTGTTAGACCAATCTCTTATGACTCTCCTCTTAGACCTACTTCTAGTCATCCCAGTCAATCTTCAGCCTCCCTAGTCCTTGACCCTGCAAGTTTGATCATAATAAAGGAAGACATTAAGACGATGAGGTCTCCTGAACTTGAGACTGAGTGCATCCATTTTGTGGATGCTAGGGATATCACTAATGACGAAGAATTCTTTGAGGATGAGATTGAAGTGATTGAGTTAGACCCCCTGCCTGACTTAAACCCTGATTTAGGAGGTCTAGAACCTTTTAACCTTGAGACCTTAGACCCTCTTGAGTCTAATCTCATTAACGATATTCCTGTGGATAAGGCCTGTCTGGACGATACTAATTTAATCCCGAACGAAACTGATCTGACATTGAACACAATGAAATTAAAATCGGAAGATTCTAATTTAATTACTGGGACGAATTCGAATAATTCTGATTTAATTCTGATTAATTCTGATGGCGACTTAGCTAAACTAGTGATGGATGTAAGTCAATCGAATTTGTCAACTGATTCAAGTGAAACAGAACCTACGGATCTTAGGGTTAAAATTAAACCTGATTCTACTTCGGAAGACAGTACCTTAAGTCTAAAGTTCTTTGGGCCAAATTTGAATAATGAGCCCTCTTTTGTCTCATTAGAGTCTAACTTTGAGGCTGCTCCTTTGGAGTTATGTTTGATTAAGTGTGTCATTCCGGATTTCTCCTGTACTGTTGTACCCACAGATGCCCTAGGAACTTTTCCCCATCTCATAAGTCCCATACCGGCTGACGGATCTTTGGACTACCCCCTTATGGATGTAAGTCAGGACCAATCATCTTATTTTATTCCTGATTCCTACATTTTGCCCGTTATAGCCTCATCCTACCCTTATCGGGACCACTTCTATCCTAGTTGGATGAATTTGATAGATTACACTTCTACCCCCAGGAGACTAACCTCTACCCTAGCTGAAACTTTATATGGAGGTGCCTTAATAGCTAAGAACGTTTTCATTGCTCCCCCTACACCAGTCCCCTTAGACCAAACACTTTAGACCCCTTTTGTGTGACTCATCCCCTTTTCTAGCTATGTGTGAGTTAGTATGTTGTGTGTGTGTTTGTAGTATGTTGTCTTCCAAGTTATGTCTGTTTAAAACTTTTGTGTAAGCCTTGATTCGTGTCATTTGTCATGCATACCGGTTCTTTTGCATATGCATTTGCATCTCATCTCCAGGAGCTTTATAAAGAAATTAAAAGAAGCATTGAACAAAGTAATTCCAATTATAAGCTTATTTCAGATCACAAGAAAAGATTTAAAGAATTCGAAGTTGGAAACTTTGTGATGGTACGGATCCCTCCGTGAAGAAGTTGTATGCTAAAATCGCTGAGCCTTGAAGATAATGTCAAAGATAAGTAGTAATGCTTTTATGCTGGACCCCCTAAGGGTTAACTTCAATCCTACATTTAATATAGAAGATCTAGTAACCTTTGAGGGACCCGAGTTGAACCCTAATAATCCAATTGAAAATAAACCTTGTGAGAACCCACCAAGTGAGATTTCCCCCCCCAGCCTACCTCCACTCCCCAATTTACCCCACTTACCCATAGCGGAGAAGATTGAAGCATTAATAGGTGATGAGATCATTCCCACAAAGGAAGGAGGTCACCGCAGGTACATAGTTCATTGGACAGGGAAATCGGAGGAGGACATGTGGATTGATCAGGAGGCGCTCCAGCGAGTGGACCCTGGCTCACTAGAGTGGTACTAGAGACTACCGATGATTACTCGACGGGGTCGAGTTTTCTCCCACCTGGGGAGAATGATGAGGACATCGTCAGCAATTTCGACATGTGTGCCATCGGAGACACCTGAGATCGACGGACACGATCAGGAGTTTTATTTATTTTGTCATGTTATGTAGTACTTTATTTTATTCTGTTATTTTTCCAATTTTACCCTTATGGGTATTTGATTTCTATTGTAGCCCAAGGGGCATTTTAGTCTTTGTTTTTTGTTGTCATTTGGAGGCCTATATATATGGTCATTTCTTATGTAATGAGGTAATGAATTATTGAATGAAAATTGAGTTTTTGTTTCTTCTTACTCTTCTTGCATGAGAGCTAGAGAGAGGTGAGAGAGATAGCCCAAGGTGAGGGCGAAAAGCAACACCCACCAGTCATTGGAAGAGTCCGTGGCTCGTGGTTTATCCCCGACATCCCGCTCCGTGTCATCTTCTCCAAAACCCGCCGGCCCAAGCTTCCCCAACCCGCCGGCCACCATTCCTTTCCCCCCCACCCCCAATTGCCGCCGGTGAAACTTCCCCCTCCCCAACCTCTTCTTTCTCATCCTCTACAACGGCTAATTTCGAAATTCGAAATTTGAATTTCGAAAACTTTCCAAATTTGGAACTTCCAAATTAGGAAAGTTTTAAATCCGGTTCATGACAAAATTTCAAAATTCAAAGGATTTCAATTTAATCCTTCCTAAATGTCATGAACCGATTTGGAAACCAAACCCTTGCTCTCCACACAAAATCTCCCCCCCATGAAGCCGCCGGCCACCTTGGATGGGCCCTCCTCCATGTCACCAATTAATGCATTAATTACCCCCATTAATTTGAAATCAATTTCAAATTAATCCCCCTCCAATTTTGTTTAAAGCTGAGTCAAATTTCAGATTTTGAATTCACATGCTCCCCCTCTCTCTATTAAGCCGCCGGCCTCATCATTAATGGGCCACATTGATGCCCATTAATTGCCCCTTAATCCTCTTGCTAATTTGAAATCAATTTCAAATTTCCCCCCAATTATATTAAAACTGAAACCCAAATTTCAGTTTTAATTTTCTCCCTCCCTCTCTATGTGCAGCCGGCCCCATATATGGTTCCCCTCATTCAATTCAATTAATGGCTTTAATTGCTTGATTTGAAACTTAAGATTCAAATCAAATTTCCCTCCCAATGCACTCAAATCTGAAATTAATTCAGATTTTGTGTCATTAGTTCCCTAATACAAGCCTCCACACATAATTTCCTCAAACCCTAGCTCTCCTCCCCTGCACCCGCCGGCCTTCCCCTTCTCTTTGGCAAATCCCGCTGCCCATCCTTCTCCTCTCTTGGGAATTTCGAGCAAGGAGGAAGAAGACGACGCCATCCACCAATACCACCAACTCCGACTACTTTCCCGTGGACAAAGGCTTCCGGCATCTTCTTCCTAGTGGTGATCTCAATCCTAATTTGCAAGATCTTCTCTCGCCATGCCTAGTGTAGTTGAGTGAATAATCCCTAAGGTGAAATCTCTCATTATTAAGTTGTGGATTGTTGTTTATTAGCTATTGGCCTTGCTATTATCTTTGGTTATTTATTGGTTTTGGCTAATCTACATGTACTTCCTCGCCTAAGCTAGTTGAAGACTAAGCTTCTTTAATGAATTTACTTGTTATTTCAATAAGTTCTTCATTGAGATTACTTTATCAATCACTCTTAAAATTTCTTAAATGAGCTCCTTCGCATGTTTGTTCTACATCAGAGAAATTATTCTCTGGGGACACCAGACAGTCCGGAGACTAACCAGAACGCGCCACGTCACCCGGTACACAGTGGTACCAAGCACCGGTAGCTAGCAAAAAAGTGACCTAGTACATTCTGATTGGTCTCCGGATGCCGTCGAAAATAATTTTTCCCCAATAGGATACAATTGGATCCAATAAACCCTAGGTTGCAACTGAGCATATACAAATCCAATCAAGCCAAATTTCTCAACCTAACTGAAGCTAAACATATACTAAGAATAATTCTGTTATTCCACAACTAAATGCCTCATGATTTCTTAACTTCTAAAGTGTTTGAACATTGCTGAACTAAGCTAAGATAGAACATTTTATGTAAGCAACAAAAGGCAATGCAAACACAACAATCATTGCATCATCATACTTCACACCAGTTGCAGGTCAGATCAAAAAATCTTAAAGCCTGAAGGTATGGCGTTTTAAAGTTCATCATCAAGATATACAAAAATATAATGGAAACCACTTCCTTTACACTTTAAAAGTCTTAATATTACTATTTTGTTTGGGATAAATTTTTTGTTGCTTTTCTAAACCAGTTTTTTAGTATAAAAATTTTTTAATTTAAAAAAATTATACTAAAAAACTGCTTTAAAGAAAGCCGTCCCAAATGAAGCCTACATCATATATGTTTTGCGCTGCTTGAACTGCAATAGAAGCTTAATAGGGACCATGAAAGCTTTTCAGCATTTCCTCTCATTTCTACTTGGGGATTCTTATTCAGCTCAGGATATTCTGAGCCAAGTTCTCTCAATAAAATTCTTGTTGATTTTTTACATCCAATCAAATGACAAATGGTAGGAGCCAGCAAATTTCATTGTTTTTTTAGTATATGAATTCTGTTTATAAGAAAGTAAGGTTTCGTTTGGGACGACTTTCTTATTGCTTCTTAAAACAACTTTTTAATGTAAAAGTTTTAATTTTTGTACTATAAATCTGCTTTAGAAGCACTGAGAAAACCGTCCCAAATGAAACTTAAATGTGCCTCAAAAGCCAAACTGATGGGTTTGTTGATGATTATGTAACATGTTGGAGCTCCATATTTTCATATTTGAGCAGGAGGCAAAAGAACAAGATATCACATTTGAATGTAACTTACATCAGCCAGTACTCTTGCAAAAGAGCCTTGCAATTTTTAACTGGGTTTTAGCTGTAATCTCAGTTCGTTTCAAATCAAGCTCTCCCTTCTTGGCTTCAGCTTGAGCCCATATTTTCTCCACATCTCTCATGGCTTCCATTCTCAATTGCTCTACCTTGAGTGCAGTCTCTGCAAGACTCTGGATGCTTTCAATGACGTCAAAGTCATCTCCTTCCTCCTCTCTTTCCTGCATCCTTCTCTTCTTCTTCTTCTTCTTCTCCTTCTTCTCCTCTTTGTCTTCTCTCTCTTTGTAAGCATCATTAGTTGGCTTGCTTGGCTCTGCATCTATCTGTGCTTGGCTATGTTCTTTGTTCTCTCCTTTGCCTTCTAAAGGTTCCTGTAAAGAGTTGGAATTTTTCAAAATTTGTTGGTGTCTCTTAGTAATAACAAGTTACATAAATGACATTCTTATAAGGATATCATCCTGATTATTTAGTGTTAGCAGAAATAGTCGAAAAATGAACGAGTGTTTTTATTTTTCTTTTTCTTGCAAGGTAAAAGGAGAGTGAAACAACAACTATTTTAAAAATTATAATGATAAATCAATAAATTCATATTTTTATACTGATATATGACTAAATTTTTTTAAATATATATATACTCACACTCACACACACACACTCTCTCTCACTCAATCACTCACATAATGTCTCCCTCTCTCAATCACTATATCTCCTTACATTTCATCAAGAACATTTTTTTGGTGGACATAATTTCTTTGTCATTGAGTACTTCCTGCTTGGAGTTGAAATGCTAAATGCTTATGTCAACTAAAAAATCTTTTTAGCAACTAAACGCAAGCCTTCACAAGTCTTCTTCTCAACTCAATCATGATTCTTCTAGAATTATCATATTCATAAGGCCTACTTATTATGCTCTTGATAAGTCGATATGCTTTTGTCGATACTCGATAGTAGCTAGATGTAAAAGAGGGTATATTTGGAAGTCATTGCCGCGTGTACATGGTCTCTAACATATCATATTTGCCCAACCCTCAACCTCCTCCCTATTGTCAACAATAACTATGAGTTTAAGTGAGTAGAGTTGAGTTTAAGCTGGACTAATTAATAAAGTTCAGGCTCGAGTTTAAGCTCAATTTCACGAGTTTAAATAAACTTACGAGGCGACTCATTTATTATAATAGAAAAAAATGAGTCAAATTCAAGTAGTTTTTCTAATTAATTGACAAAAAGAATGATATATTATAAGATAAATAATAAAAAATCAATTGAGATAAGAAAGAGAAATATAATTTTTAAATGTTTATAATAATTGTGTTATTCAATCCTTAAATTTTAATAAATTGTTATATAGATTATTTTTTTTAAGGAGTTGACTCATGAGATAATAAGTTGAATTAGGGTTGACATAAATTTGACTTGTTAACTCATCGAGCTCGGCTTACAATATTATTATCGAAGTAAGCCGCCACCAACTCACAAGTTCTTAAATTAATTGCACCAATAGTAAATAGTTATGGGGCTTGAGGCTATAAAAGACCTTTGCTCAACACAAAAGGAATGGGGCTTTTGGTGTTTTGAGTGTGTGTGTGGGGGGGGGGGGGGTGGGGGGGTGGGCTTCCAAGTGATCCCTAATGGCAATTACGACGGTGATTGCGACGTATGCGGTAGGTTGGAGGTTGAAGCAATTAAGAGGAAGCTGATGTGGCTTGGATTGGCATGAATGTGTGATTTGTTCGAGGTCTTAGTTTAGGATTTATGTAAGTTTTAATAAAATATATATATTAATAGGGTGAGGCGTACACTTCAATCCAATGAGGTGGATCGCGCTTAGTCAAATTGAGGCGGCAGCCTCATAAAAAAAACTCGAAGCGTAAGCCTCGAGATGTTATTCATCAGAATTGCATTGAGGCGGGCCTCAAGGCGAGTCTTATATTGCATAATTTAAAACAATGCTCTCTGCAATATCTCTCTTTCTTGTGTTCACAATAAGGAGTTTTTCACTACTTATTGAAGATTATATGCATAATATGTGAGACTCAGAAAGAAGAAAAGTAAAATCTTAGCAAAAGAATTTCTTTCCTACCAAAAAATCTACTCATTTTCTTTCCCAAATGAATTATGAAAAGATTAAATGTGGTTGAATTATATGATTTATAGACTCAAGTTGGATGAATCATTACTGAGAATATGAAGTGTAGGCCTTAATTATTTCTTGTCTCTTTAACATATTATTTCGATATTATATAAAAATCACTTTTAACTTTTATTTTTACTTTACATAATTTTTTAATTTTAAGGTTTACGCTTTAAAATGCCTTGAGGCTTACGCCTCGCCTCATGAACAACATGTTGGGAATGAGGAGTAAACACCAAAATGATGAAAATAAGCAAAAAAGGTAAAAGAAACTGAAAGTAAAGAACACCAGGATTTAACATGGAAAAAAAAAACAAAATAGGGAAAAAAATCACGGAGCTGCACCACATTAAGAAATCCACTATGAAAATGGGGATAAATAATTACAGATCTCTTGCTCTCTCTCATTGCTTCTCTTCTCACATGGACTATTCTAAATGTCTAACCTAACAAAAAATACAAGAGAAAGCCAAGTAAATAATCCCAAGGGACACAACCCTTCATAAAAATGAGAAAGAAAACCGTCAAGTTCGTCTCATAGCATTGCGGCGCTTGAACCTCTGTCTTGATCATCTGTGGTGTTGTATTTAGACGACTGCGGTGCTCCGCTCTCTGTCGTTCAGCGATGGGGTGCTTGAGAACACATTGCCGGGGCAATCAGATACATAGCGTCGGGCATTCGGGTACACAACATCTGGCGTTATATGAAAAAAAAATTTCATGTGCTTTGCACCTGAACCCAAGCAAGGGATAAACCCCTGCACCCCGAGCAAAAATTACAAACTTGAGGTTCGAGGCAACAGAATAACCCGATTGATTAACAAAATCATATTCCACACATAATAATATCCCACTTGAAAACTGATTGTAATAAATCATTATCCCGATCTATAACACTAATCATAGTACCTGTAGTGTGGCTCACCCCTCCTCTGATCCTCCATGAAGACTAACTGAGCTACACATAGCTTCAGTTTATTAACTGTCATCGTCTTCGTCAGCATATCTGCAGGATTCTCGGTCATGTGTATCTTCTCCAAAGATAACTGACTATCTTCCATAAGTGACCTGATGAAATGATATCGAAGTTGGATGTGCTTCGTCCTGGCATGAAATGCAGCATTCTTGGCTAGATGTTTAACAGTCATGTTGTCACTATATAGCTCCTCATTCCTTTGCCCTTTGCCCTTTGCAAGTTATGTTTAGAAACTTTGCAACCAAATCATCTCCTTGCTAGCCTCAGTGATAGCAATGTACTCCGCTGCTGTGGTTGAGAGCACAACAATCTTTTATAACTTGAAAATTTAACTGACTGCAGCCTTTTTCAAAGTGAAAATATAACTTGTTGTTCTTCTCCTTCTATCAAGATCTCCAGCAAGATCATAATCTACATATCTATGTAGATCAATCTCTGCACCACCAAAGCAAAGAGTTTTATTAATTCATCCTCTCAAGTACCTGAGAATTCACTTAACCACCTTCTAATGAAGTTTGGCTAGGTTACTTATAAATCTGCTGACTACTTCCACTGCATGTGCTATATCAGATCTTGTGCAGATCATAATATACATCAAAGCACAATACACCTTGAACTTCTTGTCACGATACTCATCACCATTATCTAATCTGAGACACTTGAGCTTTAAACTTATCTCAAGCTAGCCTTCCAGATGTGAAACGTAATGCATGGAAACAAGAACTGCTTGAGGACATTAATATAAGATTGTTAAAGCCTTGCTAGTTATAGAATTAATGCTTACCCAAATTAAGTTCTCGGAATTATCAAGTCAAAATTAAGTAAGGCACGAGGTTACAACTAGATTAATGGGACAATATCAAATTGACAACATAGAATTTGATAGTAATGTTATGGAGAGAAACAATAATCCACAATTAACAAATAGAACTTCTCACCTTGGGTCCCTCACTCACTCTCTTGTGGTGGCACTCCTGATGGGGGAGATTGAGAGCAACCACGTGATGCCACAAGGAGACAATGGCGCACAAAGGGTAGTCCGTTGGAGTGGTAGCCGGTGGTGGGTAGTCCATGGGATGATTAGTGAGCATCCAACGCCTTATTCTTTCTTCCTTGATCATCAAAGAGGTAACCGTGGTCGATGTCGGGATCGGCCGTTCATGGGTGTGGAGAACTCCCTTCTTGAGCCTTGAGATAAAGGATTAAAGAAAGGCTCCAAAGAAAATAAACTGAAAAAAATTCTGAAGTAATTTCAGTTTTAGAAGGGGGAGAGGGAATTAATTTGAGGAATTCAAATTAACTCACAAGGGAGTTGGTGGGGGCGGAAAAGGGAAAGAATTTGGGCTGATTTCGTGGTATTATTATTGTCATTTGGGGGAGAGAGAGGCCCACTAAGAGTGGCCGGCCATATGAGGATGAGAGAGGGAGGTTTAGGAGTTATGAGAGTGGGGCCCAAGTTTAAGTAAGAAATTGAATTAAATCTGAAATTTTAATTATGGCTTAAGTAACTTCCCAAAACTTGAAATGAGAGGGAATTCAAATTTGAAGTTTGAGATTGGCTTTAATCTCATTAATGGGCTTGTTAATGAATGAGCACCAATTAGGAAGGTTTTTATTCACAGAAATTAATGGCAATTTCTGGAATTCAAAGTGGGGAGGCGGTCGGAAGGGGTGGCTGGCGGGGATCTGGCCAGCAGGTGGCCGGATGCTGGCCGGCGGAAGGCTGGTCGGTGGTGGCTGCTTCTCTGGCCGGCGAAAACAGAGGGGACGGGAGGGCTGAAGCTCACGGCTGGGCTGTCAGCCGTGAGGTTGGGGAGCAGCACAGAGGTTTTGGCTGCACGGGATGGCCATGGGCCGGCGGCCAGAAGCCTGGATCCTGGCTGGTCGGTGGGAGGAGCAGCCCAGGTGGCCGGCGGCTTGAGTGGCTCAGGTTAGGCGGCAGCAAATGCAAGGGGAAGGAAGAGATGGAAGAATTCTAGGGATTCGACGAATGAAAATTCAACTTCCCACGAATAGTTGCAATCCAAATCCACACAATGATGACTAGATCAAGATAACCAAAAGAAAAGAGAAGGATAAGAAAACCTAGAACTCACAAAGAGATCTAGCTTCTCCTATGAACTCACTAAGAGATCGTGGAGGTTTGCACTCACAAAGAGAACATGAACTCTAAAATTTTTCATTCATAAAAAAACTAACTATTACATAAGAAAAGAGCCATATATAGGCCTCCAAATGACAAAGAAAAACAAATGACTAAAATGCCCCTTGGGCTACAATAGTGACCAAATACCCATAAGGGCAAAAGCGGAAAGAACTGAAAATAAAATAAACTACTACAAACATGACTCAAAATAAAACTCATGATCGTGGCCGTCGGTCTCCAGCGTCTCCTGATGGTACATGTGTCGACAATACTGACGATGTCCTCATCATTCTCCCCAGGTGGGAGAAAACTCGACCCTGTCGAGTAAGCATCTATAGAGCTCTCGTACCACTATAGTAAGTCGGGGTCCTTTCGCTGCAGCTCATCACGATAAACCCATGTGTTCTCTTTTCCCGGTTTCCCTGCTCACTGAACTAGATACCTTTGTTGGCCATCATCTCTAGTGGAAATTTGAGTTCATCACTAAGTTTTGTCTCAATCTTCTCTATATTGGGTAAAATAGGCAAATTTGGGGGTGGAGTTAGGCTGGGGATCTCACCAGGTGGGTTCACACAAGGCTCATATTTTTCGTGGAATAGGAGGGTTACACTCTAGACTTCCGAAGGCTACAAGATCTTCGATGTTAACATAGGATTAATGTTAAAACCTTCAAGAAGGTCTGACACATAAGCATTACTATTTAAAATTTTATGTTGTTATTTGAACGGTCCAACACTTCTAGCATATAACTTTATAACGGTCCCTTGGGGGACTACTCCGGACGAATCCGAACCAAAACAAAATTTCTAATATCAAATTCTTTGAACCGTCTCTTGAGATTGGTAGTAAGTTTATAACGGGCATTGCTTTGGGTATTCTTATTATTAATATCCTTTTGCAATTCTTGAAGATGAGATGCAAATGTGAATGCAAGAGACTTAGTGTGCATGATGAATGATAAGAATCACGAGATTTACAAAAATTAAAACAACAACAACTTAGAAGGACAACAGACTATAACACACACAACATACTAACTCACACGAACACGTTGTTAGAACAGGTGGACGAGTCACAAAGAGAGTCTACAGTGTTCGGTCTAAAGGAACTGGTGTAGGGGGAGCAATGAAGACATCCTTAGCTAAAAGGGCTTCTCCATAGGGCGTCTCAGCTCGGGTCACAGATAGTCTCCTAACGACAGTGGGGTAATCTATCAAAGTCATCCAACTAGGAGAGGGGATATCTTTACTAGGGAAGGACAAGGATATCGAGGGCATAAAGTAGGAATCAGGAATATGATAATGTGATGGGTTATGACTTACTACCATAGTAGGATAGCCCAAAGAGTGACTAGCGGGTATGGGGCTCACGAAGCAGGGTAGGGTCTCCCTAACAGACTTGGGCACAACAGCTAGAAAATTGACCTGAAAGTAAGGGCTACGACTCTCTCTAACACTAAGGTCGGTGAAATAAGTCCAGTCACAAAAGGTATACTCTGTCAAATGCAAATCTAAAGGAACAACTCCTAGAAGAGACTCCAATAAGACAAGAGGATATTCAAGGTTCAACTTAGGCTCATAATCTTTCAGATTCACATTACTATCTTCCAAACTAATGTTACTACCCTCAAAAGGATCATGTTTGGTTATAACCCTAAGATCAATGAATCCGGGGTCAATTAAATCAAGGTTTAATTTATGTAGTAACTTCAATTTCCTCATCTCCAACTTGAAATTATCCACATTGTCATCAGAATTATTCAAACTTAAATCAGAATTATTCGGAGTCATCTCAGTAATTAAATCAGAATCTTTCGATTTTACTTTCAGTGTGTTCAAGGTCAGATCAGTTTCTTTCGAGATCAAATTAATATCGTCCAGGCAGACTGTAGCCAAAGGGATATCATTAATGAGATTAGACTCCATATGGGCTAAGGTATCAGGGTTAAAAGGTTCTAGACCTCCTAAATCAGGGTTTAAGTCGAGCAGGGAGTCTAATTCAATCACTTCGGTTTCATCCTCAAAGAAGCCCTGGTTATCATTAATATCATTAGCATCCACAAAATGGATGCACTCAGTTCTAAGTTCAGAGGACTTTTTCTTGTTAATCACACTTGCAGGGTCAAGAATTTGGGAGGCTAAAGGTTGACTGGGATGACCAAAAGTTGGTCCAAGTGGGGAGTCATGAGAGATTGATCTATCAGAAGATCTAATAGAGGATCGGCCATTAAGGTTAGGTGAACACCTACAGCGTGGGGCATCAACCCTGATGTTATTAAAGGAAGGTTGGTTTCGACTATAGTGATGTCCATGGTTTGTCCCACCAAAGGAAGTAGGGTGATGCTCTAGATGGCGGTCACTAGTAGAGAGCCGGTATTTTAAATTAAAATCTCGCCTCATGTCTTTCCAATTAGGGTACTCACCGCGAAACTCCTTATGATCTTCCAGTTTCATCCAAAATTGAAGAGCTCGACCTTTAATGTGAGACCTAGCGATGCTAACCTGGTTGGATTCAGGGATATGACATGATTCAAAATAGTCATCTAGTTGTCTAGCCCATTCCCTAAAGTAGTAAGGGTTTGAGGAACCATCAAAGATAGGTAAATGGTAATGTGACTCTAAGTGAGGTTGTGGAGGCTTAGGATCAGGTCTCGAGTGATAAGCTGAGTGGGGCATGTAATTAGAGTGGAGATAGTCAACGGGTTTCTCCGTCATAATTCTAGTCATATTTCTCACTAGGTTAACGATATCATCTAAACTCTTTTGAAGTCTTATTGGGTCCATTGAAAAGTGTCAAGTGAAATTTAGTGAAGATTGGGTGCAAGGTACCACACTCTACAAAGGGAAAACATCATTTCGACTTGCTATAAGGTGCAGGAAAAATACTGGACAGCAAGCTTCAAGAAGGGTTTAAGTCACTAGGTGTTTAGGGAAGATGCCAAGGCTTGGGCAGCACCCTAATCCGAGGTTAGACTCACTTAAATGTTACCAAACACTGCAGAATTTTGCGTGGGCAGCAAACTACAGCAGTTGGGAGAACGGGACAGCAAACTAAAGTGATGGATGATGTTATCTAAGCAGTTTGGGTGGATTCTAGAGTGTGGACAGCAGGTGACAACTACCTAAAACTTGCCCAAAAAGCTACTAAAAGGTGCAGAAATTAAGTGGACAGCAACCTGAGTTAGACGTATAAGTGGCCTAAACTAGTAGGGAGGTTATGAAATTGAAGGCAACACTTAAACAGGGAACAATGCATATGTAGAGCAAAGAAATTACTGCAGGAATTACTGGACAGCTAGAGCAAAACAGTAAATAAAACTCCCTAGATGATGTTATGCATGCAAACGACTAAAGGTAAGCTAAGGTAGACTCCTAGGATGCATCTAGCACAAGCAAAGCATGCTAGCCATGCTCTGATACCAAGATGATGTGAAATGTAATGCATGGAAACAAGAACTGCTTGGGGACTTTAATATAAGATTGTTAAAGCCTTGCTAGTTATAGAATTAATGCTTACCCAAATTAAGTTCTCGGAATTATCAAGTCGAAATTAAGTAAGGCACGAGGTTACAACTAGATTAATGGGACAATATAAAATTGACAACATAGAATTTGATAGTAATGTTATGGAGAGAAACAATGATCCACAATTAACAAATAGAACTTCTCACCTTGGGTCCCTCACTCACTCTCTTGTGGTGGCACTCCTGATGGGGGGAGATTGAGAGCAACCACGTGATGCCACTAGGAGACAATGGCGCACAAAGGGTAGTCCGTTGGAGTGGTAGCCGGTGGTGGGTAGTCCATGGGATGATTAGTGAGCATCCAACGCCTTATTCTTTCTTCCTTGATCATCAAAGAGGTAACCGTGGTCGATGTCGGGATCGGCCGTTCATGGGTGTGGAGAACTCCCTTCTTGAACCTTGAGATAAAGGATTAAAGAAAGGCTCCAAAGAAAATAAACTGAAAAAAATTCTGAAGTAATTTCAGTTTTAGAAGGGGGAGAGAATTAAATTGAGGAATTCAAATTAACTCACAAGGGAGTTGGTGGGGGCGGAAAAGGGAAAGAATTTGGGCTGATTTCGTGGTATTATTATTGTCATTTGGGGGAGAGAGAGGCCCACTAAGAGTGGCCGGCCATATGAGGATGAGAGAGGGAGGTTTAGGAGTTATGAGAGTGGGGCCCAAGTTTAAGTAAGAAATTGAATTAAATCTGAAATTTTAATTTCAGATTTAATTATGGCTTAAGTAACTTCCCAAAACTTGAAATGAGAGGGAATTCAAATTTGAAGTTTGAGATTGGCTTTAATCTCATTAATGGGCTTGTTAATGAATGAGCACCAATTAGGAAGGTTTTTATTCACAGAAATTAATGGCAATTTCTAGAATTCAAAGTGGGGAGGCGGTCGGAAGGGGTGGCTGGCAGGGATCTGGCCGGCAGGTGGCCGGATGCTGGCCGGCGGAAGGCTGGTCGGTGGTGGCTGCTTCTCTGGCCAGCGAAAACAGAGGGGACGGGAGGGCTGAAGCTCACGGCTGGGCTGTTTGCCGTGAGGTTGGGGAGCAGCACAGGGGTTTTGGCTGCACGGAATGGCCATGGGCCGGCGGCCAGAAGCCTGGATCCTGGCTGGTCGGTGGGAGGAGTAGCCCAGGTGGCCGGCGGCTTGAGTGGCTCAGGTTAGGCGGCAGCAAATGCAAGGGGAAGGAAGAGATGGAAGAATTCTAGGGATTCGACGAATGAAAATTCAACTTCCCACGAATAGTTGCAATCCAAATCCACACGATGATGACTAGATCAAGATAAACAAAAGAAAAGAGAATGATAAGAAAACCTAGAACTCACAAAGAGATCTAGCTTCTCCTACGAACTCACTAAGAGATCGTGGAGGTTTGCACTCACAAAGAGAACATGAACTCTAAAATTTTTCATTCATAAAAAACTAACTATTACATAAGAAAAAAGCCATATATAGGCCTCCAAATGACAAAGAAAAATAAATGACTAAAATGCCCCTTGGGCTACAATAGTGACCAAATACCCATAAGGGCAAAAGCGGAAAGAACTGAAAATAAAATAAACTACTACAAACATGACTCAAAATAAAACTCATGATCGTGGCCGTCGGTCTCCGGCGTCTCCTGATGGTACATGTGTCGACAATACTGACGATGTCCTCATCACTTCCACTTCTTAAAAGCATCAAATACATTTGACTTGTCTTTTAAGAAGTACACCCATATATTTCTACTGTGATCATTAATAAGTAACAAAATATAAAGATTCTCTTATAGAAGCAACAGAAGCAGGACCTCATACATCAGTATGCACTAACTCCAACTTCTTTGACTTGACTTTTGAACCAATATTTGAAAAACTCACCATATCTTACTTGTCATATAAACAATCTTTAAAAAAATCTAAATCTATAGATTTTAAATCATGAAGCTTTCCTCTAGCAAGAAGTGAATGCATACATTTCTTACTTATATGGCCAGACCTTTTATGCAAAAGTCCTCCATCAACATCTGAATCTTCTACTCCAATAGAATATATTATTCTATTGATAATATATTGGGTGCCTTCAATACTTCAATGAGCTATAACCATAGCCCCTTTTGTCACCTTCCACGTATCTTCTATGAATGATGGCACATAGCCTGAATTTACAAGCTGAGTCACAGAAACTAAACTCCTCTTTAGTCTCCAAATTGACTCATCTGACATTCTGATATCAAAATGTCCATGTCTGATAATGTTGCAGGGCTTGTTGTCCCTAAGATACACTTCACCCAAATCACTTTGAGTTCTTCTCCCTTCTCCTTCTACGATCTCGACCTCATTTTCACCACTACAAATTTCAGAATTCGTATTTTTCCGTTCTGGCCCCTCACCTTAGATGTCGCCGTTTGGTTGTGGAGATCCATCATTTTCTTCATCATGTCCAGTAGATTCGAGAATTGTTCTTCCATGTAGTAAATTCTATCATCCACTAAATCTTTGGTTTGATTCATCTCCCCCTCAAGACGTTCTTCCAAAGCATCCACCTCTTGGCCACCATCGTTACCTGGATCTTTGTTTGCCTTAAAAATCAGGAGTTCGTCCCAAAAAACAACAAAAATACTCATTCGAATTGAAAAAACTGCCACAACAAATTTGCCAAAAACAGCCCCAAAATACAACCCAAACACCGCTCCGATACCAATTTGATAGGAAACACTTGTAGATTTCAAGCATTACGTATCAATCTTGGGAAATCAGTGAGAAAACTCTACCAAACTCCAAGAAAAACCTGAAAACAGTAGATATTTCTGTATTATTGGATGAAAGGAATAGGAAAATACCAAGATATAATTGATCCTCTATTTGAGAGAAGGATCTCTCTCTCCTAATTCTCTAGATGCCGCTAGAGCCCAAGAATGTCAAGCACCAAAACAGAAATCAGCCACAAAAAAGATATCCTGACCCTCATACAAACTTCTACTTAAAGAAAATAACAAAATAATTCAAAAGGACTAAACAACCCTTCTTCAAAATCCTTTAGGAAGTGGACCCCACCCCAATAGGGGATTTGAGGCCGACGGCAACAGCAGGCTTGCGCCTGCTATAATAAGTGAGCCGACTGGATCAGCTAGACCGGTCCCTCCTGGACCAGTCTGTTTATATCAGAAGGCCACTCATACAATCCACTGTATTCAATCCAACGATTCCTTTTGGAGTAGCCTCCTATGAGTAGAAACAAGATACCATGGCCCCACATTGACGTCTTCCAAATACTAATGATAACAAACTTATACCAATAGAACTTCATTAATGTGAAGCACCCAATTAACCTTACAACTGATTAACAAGTATTGTAGATAGAGGAGAAATTATTGATCTTTTCTCTCAAAGTTCATCATCCCTCAATCCATTTGAATTCATCTTTTGCATTGTGTTAGCTTGGATACCTTCAAGGCTAGTGATAGGAAACACATGTAGGAAAAAGAAAGAACCTTGGTTGAATTTGAAATTCAGCAGTTTGCAAAAGCAGAAATTAAGAGTAGATGGTGGAATAACTAAATAGAAACTCTTTTAATTGATAATAGTGGAAGAAAACAACAAGATATAATTGATCCTCAATTGGAGAGGATGATCTAGCTTTCCCAATCTCTAGATGCCGCTAGAGCCCAATTAAAACCTAAGAAGACTCCAAATTTCAGTAAAAGACAAGTCAACCTAACCCTAGGAAAACATCCTAATTAAAGCATACAATTATAAAGGAATTCTCTAAAAAACCACTTCTTTGAATTTTTCCTCCTAAACCAACTAAAAACCTTCCGAATTGACGCAAGTTGGACCCCTCGCAGAGAGGCAGACTCTATTTGTGAGGAGCAAGCGTTCTGCCCCCGATAGAAGCAGAGCTAATCCCTCTTGGACCAGTCTAACAGCTAGTCAGCTAGCTCAAACCTCTAGACCATTTTAGTGTTCAAACAGTCATTATTCGATTACAAATGATTGGTTTGGATCATACACCTATGTGTAATTTTTTATATAGCATTACTTAGCTTCCTTAAGGAGTGCTAGCTTTTACCTTTCAGTCTTGTTCCTCTATTCACCAAGAACTTAGAAACTCCTAGCACTACATGAAAATTCCTCATTATCTCCAAGAATCAAGATATATTAATTCTTCCAAAATAATGTAGTTGGACGCTCATCAGAGAGACAATCTACACTAAATCAACATAAGGGGAAGGTGAGACAAAATTAATGAAAGCAAAAACATTAAATTTTATTTGACACTTTCGTTTTAGAACAAGCTACAATTAAACAATAAGCAGCTTGAAAAAAGAGAAACCTAATTATAATTCTGTAAACATTTAATCATTACAAGCCACTCAAACAATTACAGTATGAAGTTGAATATCGACTGGTTTCTCATCTCCTTTTGAAATCCAAATGACCATTCTTCTCCTCATGCTCTCTTCCACATCTAGAAGTGGTGTAGAAATCCCCATTCACGGATTCCATGCCAAGAAGACTACATGCAATTCCCAAGTTTTCATATATAGTATGTCAACTGTCAAAATAGTATTATTGAAAGGAATAACTCCATAGAGATTTAGGTTGAGGTCCCATTTTGGTTATATGATTTCAAACTTTTATAACAACTATGTGGCCAGAAGCTAAGCATAAAAATATTTAATTAAATCTAATTCAGAATATAAGAAGTTTCTTCTTGGTTACAATATAATTCTCTCTCTCTCTCTCTTCTTTGATAAAATGTTTAATTTTGCAAAACAGACCATAAAAAACCATAATTTTGTCTTGTAAAATAGAAAAAAGAATGTTTTACTCGCTAAAAATAACTAGTTAAAACAGAAAACTTATATTTTTACTAAATTAGAAATAATATAATATTTTGATTTTTCTAAAGTAAAAGCAAATTTTAAAAGATATCATAAATTTCAGCTATATTTCTAAGCACCTTTTGCAAAATTTTAAGGCAAAATTATAAAAAGGAGCTCGTTTAATACACTAATATACAGAAGGATCATTTTAACGAAAAAATTTAAAAAGGAGCGAAACAGGTCTGCCAAATAACACATTAGAAACCGAAAAATACTAAAGTGTTTTTTGCGGATCACGGGCGCGCGAAATGATGAGGGTGTGGAATCGTAGGAGCAAATCACTGGAGCAATTTAAGAAATTTGGGGAGGAATTTATGGAATTTGAGGGGAAACCAGAGTTTTGGAAAAACGGTTTCTTAAGAAACCAGATGACATAAATCCGGTTTCTTATAGAAACCGGAATTTTGTAAAGAACCCGGATTTACAAAATCCGGTTTATTAAGAAACTAGTTCTGAATAATCCGGTTTCGCTCTTTTTTAATTTTTTTTTTAAATTAGGATTCATCTGAGTATTTATGTATTAAATCAGTTCCTTTTTATAATTTGGCCAATTTTAAAACATTTCTCCCATACAAATTATGAGCATAAAATTAAAAAAAAAAATCCATCTTAACAATGAATTTATTAGAGTGTAAGTGTGTACACATATAGTTCTATCATTTAATTTTTTATTTCAATGATGAATTCAGTTAGTGCAACAAAATAAAGTTATGAAAATAACTAAAGCAAGCATCGGCTCAAGTCAGCTATATATTTTGTTGTTTACTTAGATAATAGACAACTCATAAATCAAAACTCACCTTACCCGCTCCCACGACGCCGTTCATCGCTGGAGTGCCACCAATAGGAACCGCCGCCTCCGCCGCCGGTGCCTCAACCATAAAAACACCACCACTGTCATTCTTCCAAGTCATCAGCCTCTGAATCCGGCCAAAGAACGGCCACCGCGAAAACCCTCCTCCTCTTCCTCCGGCTACCGTGGCGGCCGACTCCGACCGGTATCGCTTCTTCATGGACTCAATCTTATTCTTACACTGCGACGGCGTTTTAGCGGACCGGGCCCCGCCAGCCCGGCCCGAAACTCGACGGGCCACGTCATCCCAGTCCCGGCCCTTAAGCTTGGCCCGGCTGCGTAGCTCCCATTTGGACTCGTAGGCGTCGAGGAGGCAGGCCACAGCCCCTTCGCTCCACTCGTCGCGGCGGCCGCTGGCGACCGGCGGGTTGTTCGGGTTATTAAAAAGCGGCTTGGTTTCCATGATTGGGTGGAGATATTATTGTAGATATTGGTTTTGTAATTGGAGGGGGGAAAGTGGAGAGTGGGGTTATTTGAACTTGTGATGGGGAAAAAAAGTAGAGGTGGAGAAGGTTTGCCAAATGGGCTTATCATGGTTTTGGAATATGGCTTTTGTGGTTTCATGAGAAAGTATTCAACTTTTTGGGTTCTCTTTGTGGGAAAATTATTAGGTCCAGTCAACTGACAGAGAGATGCATCTGGATTTCTCTCTGTTTACAATAAAAGCTCAGTTACTGTAGTAGCTACGTTATGACTGTAGACAGAGAGAAATCTGAATGATTCTCTCTGTTCGGTGTCCGCACCTAATAATTTGCCCTCTTTGTGGCATTGGATGTTTGAATTTAAAGTATCTTTGATATAGATTTGGTGTTAATTACAAAATTTTATTTTACTTAAGGTATGAATCTCAAAGCAATCAGGATGATTAGGAAGCCGAGTTGTTTCCCTCATGCACAACAATGTTGCACTAGATGGAGAAGACGGGGTCAATCTATCATTGCAACTCTATCCACGGGCCTATGGGCCACGTATATGTCTTCGGACATCTCTTCACCACGAGCATCATAGTGGTGGTGTTCAATCATGTTGTGGTGTTGCTGGCTTATTTTCTTATGAGTAATAGAATTTTTCATAAATGATAATAAATGTGAATGAGATATAAGCATGATTACGTAGATTAGTAAAAGTAAAAAAATATATTTATTTAGGAGTTCGATTTAGATATAAAATCTCTCTAATTTAGAAAGATGAGAAATTAGGATAGGAAGAAAATAATAATATTGATGCCTAAATTATAGTGATTCATATCATTTCACCAACCATTTTCAATGGCTTCTCTAACCATCCTTTTGCCTTCGCTTCTTTTATTGTTTTTTTATCAATGATTTCTCATAGTTCGAAGAATGGCGTCCCTTTGTAACTCATATGTAGTACTAGTGCAAGCAATTTCAATTAGATTAGTTCCTGTCTTTTTTTTTTTTTTTAATAAACAATCATGTCCATTACCTACTATATTTAACTTATCTAGAACATGTCCTTGTACACAGCTCAACTTTGTCTGTTGGTTGGGAGCTTAGGCTATCAATCAAGTTCGAGTCTTCTGTATGTGATGTCCAAAAAAAATACTTGTCATTGTTTTAATTTAAGATGATCTCTCTCTCTCTCTCCGCTTACAACATTTAACAATAGGTATTTTTATAAGAAAAAATTACAACCATGTAAAATATAAAAAGTTATCTTACTTACAACAAAATCATAAATATCTCATCTCTTATAGCCAAAATTAGCCAAAGATATTCCAAGTTTTTTTCAAAAAAGTTGTCATAGTATTTTCATAAGAAAAACAAGAATGCAAATGATTTTGTGCACATTTGTGATGATCTATGTCAAACCCAACCCGGCCCACCTCTAAATAAGTTGAATTGTATTGCAATATTTTGAGCCTAAAATCTAATAATTATGTTAGAAATTTAAGACTCATCCAATAATCATCTAAATTCTAGCCAATTTTAAATTAAAATTGCACAAGATAAATTTAATACAATTACATTTTTCGAATCCAAACCGGTTTTTTTTTTTTCGTTTCTCTTAAGAAGATCTGAACCTTAGCCGAACTTTATGTAAGTTGGCTCAAATTTAATTTTTTAAGGTCGAATTCGGGTTCAAATTTTTTGTCAGATCTGATATTAACACCCTTATTTATCACTCTATCATTGTAAGATAAACAAATATAAATGAATAGAGAAGAGACCATTAATAAAACTCCAACAGAGTCCTTAAAAAGAATTATAAATAATCCTTTCCCTATCATATAAGAAATTTGCTAATGTAAGTTTTGTCTTGAAGTGAGAAGCAGTGGGAAGGCAATGGGAGAAATAATAATGGATTGGGGGGTTATAATTCACCATTTTGTGTGGAAATTAGGCGTCATCCCATTTTCTATGGCCATGGCTTCTTCACTTCACTATCTTCCACTTAACCAAAGGGCAGTCATGTCTTTTTACTTCATATATATATATATATATATATATATAACATAACACCAATATAATTGTATCAAACAAAACTTTAATGTTAAGCTTCAGAAAGTTGAAGCCATGAGGTGTTGCCTATCAGGACATTCATAGAAGAAAATAAAGCTAAACTTTTAAAATTTTGAGGTGCTTTTTTGATGCAGTGATTGATAGTTTATTTAAAATTTCAAAATTAAGTGTGCTCATATCCTATCATTTCTAAGATGAGTGATTTCCTAGAAAGTTACACCAAATAGATAAAACGGTGAGGTCATTAGGCCAAATAGGATAATATCTTGACGATTGAGAGTTTGTGTTATTACAAATGATATCAAATATACGTCCACTCTCTAGAGTTATCCTCTTCGGGTATTGTGCTAAATCTTTAGTGACTCTCCTTTAGCTCCCACAGTAAGACGGATAAGCCCTTACAAAATCACTTCCACCCTTCCACAATGCATTTGAGAACCAGAAGCCTTTCCACCCTCTTAGTGAGGCAAAGAACCTGGAATCCTTTCACCCTCTTGGTGAGGCAGAGAACCCAATGATGTTCGGCCTTGAAGACTTTCTCCTTGAAACAACCCAAAGATCAACAAAGACACTTGAAGGAACTAAGGTAGAAACTTACTTGGAGCAACCATGTGAATCTTCTTACGTACACTACTCCCTCTCACACAACTTCTCCTTCTCCCTATTCAAACTTCAAGACCTCTCAAGCACTCTCACAAAAATCTCTCAACATCCAAAGCCTTTTTCAAAGACGAATGAGAGAGCTTTAATAAGGGATTTAAAAAAAATCCTAAATTTTTTATTTTGCCATTTTTTATCATACAGTACGATATTGGTTCATACAGTACATTAGGTCAAAAACCTATTTCGTCTAGTACGTCTTAAACAATCATAGTATGATCTTTTCAAACTTTACATACCGATCGTACAATACAATCAATGGATCGTACGACACAATTAGTTCATTTATCTTAAGATCATATAGGACAAACTTCGGGACGATTGAAAATCGTCTCTACCAATCGTCTAGACGATCTACATTGTATTGTACGATTAGTTCGAAAATTAAAATTTCATCCAAGATGATCCCTGACATGACCGTTCTTCATCTATTTAATCATCCAATACGATCTACATCATATTATACAATCTTCTATATCTATTAAACCTAGATTTATTGATTAATCACAAAGCTTAATTTAGGTAGAATTTTAAATATCATACAATACAACTTGGTTCGTACAGTAAGATCTATTCAAAATTTAAATATTAAAATACTTACCTAAATCTGATTGGCAGCTAGGATTTTTGAGTTAAAATGGTCGTCTTGTATAATATGGTTCATACAGTATAATTAATTAAAAAATATTAATCACTCAATTAGCCTTTTTAATCAATCTTTTAAATAAATGATTGTACAATACGGTCGAGTTCGTACGTTAAGATTAGTCAAAAATTTTAAATTCATTTTTTCACTCCCTCGTGTGTGTGTACGGTCACCAAGTGAGTATACATATTTACATGACTTTGACTCAAGAAGTATAAAAATAAAGAAAAAAACACACTCTTGCAAAATATTATCCTATTCTACCAAGAATTGAGATATGAATCTTCCATTGCATAGTGTATGATGTACCTGAAATGTTAGAACACACAAACGTAAATATGCACAATGAATACTTGAAGAAATAAAGACAAACAATAATATTTATTATCATCAAAATCACAATCTCGATATCCCGGATTGCAATAAAGTGAAGTATTTCACCTTGAGTGTAAACAAAACTCCTCCGATTTTGAGTGAAAATTATTTACACCACAAGCTTGCTTGACCACCACCACCATTGGCCACTGCCCCACACCCTCCTTCATCGTTGGCTGCCACTGCTCGGCCTGGACACCTTTGCCACAGCCCTGCCCCCACCGCCATCCGCCACCACCATTACCCACCATTGACGACCACTTTCACTAGCCGCCGGCCGTAGCCACCGGCCTACCGATGGTTGCCACCGCCGGCCATTGCATTGATCAAGATATATATTGGGACCATGGACTTTCAATTTATATTTAATAAAGTCATATGAAATAATATATAATATAAATTTTTTATATTTATATTATTTTATAACTATATATATTCTTGATACATTCTCAAAAAAATATCTTGATTGGGCACGAATCTCGAGGAAAATCAAGTTGGAAACTTTAAAAATTAAAATTAGGACCATCCGAACTCTGATTTCAGTAACTTATAGTTGAACTTAACATCTCAAAAATACGAACCCAACAACACCAATATATTGGAGGTTTTGAACCATAATTTGGATTAGCAAAAAAATTCCAAACATGACATGCTTATTGTCGAATCAAGCTGCTCGATAAGATGAATCCAATGAGTCTAAGATCATAGAATTCTGACATCATTAAGACCTTCAAATATCTAGAGAACGATCCATGATCAAGGAATTCAACATCGGCCGTCCATCCAAACCACTCGCCATTTTCCCTTGACCCTCTTCATATTACATGTCATGCCACTCTAGGAAATCTATAAATAGACCCCTCCTTCCTCTTGAAAAGGGGGACTCTAAGCCTAAGGAGAAAAGAGAGAGATTGGAATTCTCTTTTGCCTAGTCAACCACCACCTGGAGTTCCACCGAACCACCACTACAGGAAAGCAGCTCATTTCCGGCGTAATTTCCGGCGGAAATAAATTCGTCACAAATTCTGGCAGATTTTCCGACGCAATTTTTTTTGCAAATTTCCAACACATTTTTTGACTGGTTTTCCAACGGATTTTTTCAGACAACATTTCCGGCGGCCTTTCCGACGGAAATTAAAAAATTAAGTTATATTTTAATAACTTATTATCAAATAATATTATAAAAATAACTTAAATTATGATTTAATTATTTAATAACAAAAAATTAAATGATTTAAATTAAAACTTAAATTATAATAATTTTTTATAATTATTTATTTTGTTAAATTAAGTTAAATAATTTAATATTTTATTGTTAAATTAAATTAAATAATTTAATAATTAATTGTTAAATTAAATTATATTTTTTTATCTTTTAAAAAAATTTACTTTTAAAATAATTTTTACTTTTAATATTTAGAAGTTATAAGTTAAATAAAATAAAGTATGAAAACTATCAGGTTTTCTTAATTGGCTAAATGGTAGAGGGTTAAACGTTTTCGCGCGTGCAAGAGAGGCGGCGTTTGATCCCCGCCAAAGGCAATTCCATGCGGGCGGGCTCGGCTAGTGCGAAACGGGTTCACGAGGGGCTGGGCGGAGCGGATCTAGTTCACGAGGGGCTGGTGGATGGCTGGGCGGAGCGGAAGGGGTTCACGAGGGCTCGTTGAACGGGTCCACCGCCGCTTTGGTATTAATTTTTTAATTATTTTTCTTAAAATTCCGGCCGAAAAAACATCCGACGAAAATATTTTTCCAACAAAAAATTTGTCAGAAATACGCCGGAAATATTTCCGTCGGATTATTTTTCGTCGAAAGATATTTATCGACGCACGCCAAACAGGCGCACCAAAATCCGCCAGAAATCCGCCGGAAACCAAGAAATTCCGTCGAATTTTACGTGTTACCGGCGGATATGGTCCGCCGGTAATAGCGTGTTTTCCTGTAGTGCACCACCTAATTCTTGGAGTTATGTCGGGTCAACACCTGATGCCTGGAGTTCCATCGGACCACCACATGACACCTGGAGTTTGGTCGGAGCACCACTTGAGGCCCTGAGCTCCGTTGGACCACCACTTGAGGCCCTGAGCTTCGCTGGACCACCACTTGAGGCCTTGAGTTCCGCTGGAACACCACTTGAGGCCCTTAGCTCCACTGGACTAGCACCTGAATCCTAGAATTCTGCTGGACGACCACTTGACACATGGAATCCTGATGTACCACCACTTAAGGCCTTGAGCTTCACCAGACCACCATCTAAGGCCCTGAGCTCCGTCGGACCACCACCTGACACCTAGAGTTCCACCGAACCACCACCTGACGCCTGGAGTTTCGCCGAACCACCAACTGATGCCCTGAGCTCTGCTAGACCACCACCTAAGGCCTGGAGTTCCACTGGACCACCACCTGACGCTCGGAGCTATGCCAGATCACTACACGACGCCCGAATTTCCAAGTAACATCGGACTTCCAAAGGACCACAAGTGACGCCAGACCTTTATCCCCATTTGTCACTAGATTACAACCATACCATTGGCATTTGTAATCTGATCGCCCTCAATGACGAGTTAGTATGTTGTAATCTACTCGAATTCTAGTATAATCATTTTCAACTGGGTCATGCCTCGTGGATTTTCCCTTTTTATGATTTTCCACATAAAAAATCTCGTATTCTCTGTATGTGAGCTGGATATGCATACAACACTAAGACATGTGATTATAATGCTATTGCGGCATATATTTTAGCGCGCAACAATAATAAAATATTTGCCTCTCTAAATGTGGGATATAAATCCAATAAAAGACTTGCTTTTTCTTAATGAATGTCAGCACATTCACACTTGAATATATATTAATATATTTGTAATTTACTTCTAATGCTTTATTTTTATTGTTAGTAAAAAAGCTCTTCAAGAAAATTATAACAATCATTAATTTATCCCCCAAATAAACTCCTAAGGTAATCACTACACAAATAATATATTTTGTTTATTAAAATATTTGAAAATTTTATTTTATTAAGAAAAAACAATAAACAGCACATTTTTTTTTAAATGAAATAAGATTATTTTAAAATATTCTTATGTAATTTATATCAAATGGACTTTAAAACTATTATTTTTTTAAAAATTAATATTATATATCAATAATTTATATTATATTAAAATTTAATTTCTTTTCCAAATAAAAATTATATGTAGTAACAATTATTTTTCAGATAATGTAGTGTGCAAAAATTTCTCACCATTCTAAAGAAAATTAATTAATAAGTAGTTCAATTAAGAAAATATATAATAATGGTTAATTCTTCAAAACTGTGCAAAGCTTGAACTTGAAGCTGGAATCAAAGCTTTTGCTTCTTCAACTAATCCAATCTCCTTGAAAGAGCAATGCCTTCTTTCATTCACACAAAAGGAATACTGATCACCACTTTCTCCCTATATAAATAAGCCTCTTCCTCTCTCTCTCTCTCTCTCTCTCTCTCTCTCTCTCTCTCTCTCTCTCTCTCTCTACTCCTTCCTTGTCTGGCCAACTAGCAAAGGAACAAATGGGGCAAGGTTTGAGGAAGCTAAGTAATGAAATTTTCTTCTCATTTCAATTATATTGTAGATGCCATTTGGGAATGCTTTTTATTTTTATTTTTATATAGTTTGAAAAAATATATTCAATTTATATTTTTTGAAAATACTCAAAATGGCTTTTATAATGTTTTTTAGTTGCTCTATTTTATCTATTTAAGTCATCTTGAACACCGTTCATTATTGTCGACCAATTGTTACCATCACAATGGACCCCATCACTGTTTGTCGTTATTATAATAAAAATAAAACATTGCTTATTTAGAATATCAAATATACATTTTTTAATTTAATATTAAAATATAAATAAATTTAATAAAAATAAAATGATTTATTTATTTTTGGATTCAATGATTAGGCTCTTTGCAAAAAAAAAGGTATGAATTTCACTTCAAACTTTATTAATGTAAGATTAGCATATCTAAATTTTTATGTAGAGCTATGATAATCAATACTAAGATCTAGTAGTTTGTTATCCAATTTTATGCAAGATTTAGACTAAGGGTTTGTTTGGGAAAACTTTCTAACTGCTTTGTTTTTTCATACAAGAACCATAACTTTGTTTAGCAAATGCATCTCACTGTTTTATTAAACGGGTCAATCTGAACCCGAATTTTTTAGGTTAGATCCAAATTAGATTGGCGGGTTATATCATTTATTGGCACTCTTATTGTCGAATTTTATGCAAATTTTCTTAAATAAGCTAAGTTTAAATGAGTTTCTATGCATTTAACACATCTTTTCAGTGAATATCATAGCATAAAAATATTATTTCAAAGTATTCACTAACTTATCATAGTCTTGCTTAGTGGCTGGAGAGAAAGACCTGCTGCAAAAGGAACAACTTGACATAAAAAAGCTAATTCAAGATGTATTGGATGATAAGTTTACTAGTCTTGAGAGCACCATAGAAACTATGGATGATTTCTACCATGTAATTTATGAAATTGTGGAGTAAGTTCTCTATACTATTCATGACTTATTAGATGCTCAAAATCTAATATTAAGTTTCATTTGGGACGGTTTTCTTACTATTTTCTAAAGCAATTTTTTAGTATAAAAATTTCTTAAATTAGAATTTTTTGTACTAGAAAGCTGCTTTTGAAAGCATTAAAAAAATTGTCTCAAACAAAATCTTAATTATCATTGTCATAGTTAGTAGACCAAAACAAGAGGGCAAAGTTATGTGATCAGTTTATTTTGTTTTGTGCTGTTCTTTGTTCTCAGGCTTCTAAGTGAAAAGAAAGGGGCAATGCAATTCAAGTTACCTACTAAAAAAGATCTTAAAAAAGAAGTTGATGTGAGTGATTTTTTGTATATATACTTGTTTTTCTTATGGTTGGTTTTCCTATGTTTGTCTTCTTCTTCTTCTTTTTCTATTTATTTGCAAAAACACCATATATGTTACAATAATCACTAGCTTATAACTTTTAAATTGAATTATTGATAGAGAGTATTTATGTCAAGTGTCAAAAAGTAGTATTAATAGAGACCATCTAGGCATACTAATTAGAGAAAGAGGCAAGGCAAGTGCCTCAATGATCATTGATAATGTGTACTGTCTAGCTATCAATGAAGAGGCAATGAGGTTGCTAGAGGCAGAGTCGTGATCATGGTTATCGGATATTCAAGATATAATTCAATATTTAGGATAACCCTTATTTACCATCTCATTATGACAAAGCCTTAAGCTTCATTAGAGACGACTTTCTTTCTGCTTCTTAAAACAGCTTCCTAGTAAAAATTCTAATTTTTATACTAAGAAGCAATAAGAAAGCCATCTCAAACGAAGCCTTAACGAAGCCTTAACTTCGTTTGAGACGATATTCTTATTGCTTCTTATGCCAATTTATATGTTTGTATCATCCAT
Source organism: Dendrobium huoshanense (assembly GCA_016618105.1). Taxonomy (NCBI): domain Eukaryota; kingdom Viridiplantae; phylum Streptophyta; class Magnoliopsida; order Asparagales; family Orchidaceae; genus Dendrobium; species Dendrobium huoshanense. The sequence continues at coordinate 53,289,802 of CM028360.1, read as the reverse complement.
AAATCTTAACAAGCTACACAACACAAGCATTTCACTTCTCCAACATCTATCATTCTCTCTATAGAATATAATTAGAACTTACCAACTCCACTTCATCTTCCTTGCAGGCAGTTCTGGACAAAAGAGCTGCATTTAACAAGAGCTTCCCTCTGAACAATCAGGAACTGAAGCAGGTCATCCAAAATGTAATCAAAATAGAATATTTTCAAATTGGAAAAGGAGCAAAAGACATATTTCTCTACATATTTGGTGTTCCAGTTGTTGGCTTGCTTGCCAAGAGGATAATTCCAGGTCCCACTGCATCCATACCTGATGAGATCTTCATTCCTGCAGTGACCTCTAGCACCATTATTCTTCTAGCCAAGACCAACAGGATCTGAAATATCTATGAACTAATTTATGCATCTTCTTCAAGAGTTATGGTTATTACTTTCAGTTTGATTATAAAAAAATTAATGTAAATGAGAATGGTTTTAATATTTAACAAACTTATCAAATATTTACTAATCTTACTCTTTTGATTTCTTCTTGCTATGAAAAATGGCTTATCTTCACTAATTTTTACATTAATATGTGCATTCATGATCCAATTTTTAATCAATGGAGACATATATCAACAAAAATATAAATCTATGTAAAGACATATTGATGGTAAGGATTAAGGCTTTGTTTGGGATAACTTTTGTACTGCTTTCTAAAATGATGATGGTGGTGCTAATAAGTCAGCCACTAAGGCTTCTTTTGTGACGATTTTTTTATTACTTCTTTAAACGAAGTTTTAGCACAAAAATTTTGATTTTTTAATTAAAACTCAATTTTAAAAAATAATAAAAAATTATCCCAAACAAAGCCTAAGCTGGGATTGGAACATGATTTTAGTTCATGGGAGTGAAACTTGAGCACTTTCCATCATTTTAGACATCCATAAATTATGAAATGGTGGAATGATGCAACAAGAACATTTACTTCAATTTTTTTCTTCTAGTATTTATGGTTTCAACACATGCAGGTGCACTTGCTGTGTGCATGTGAGATCCATATGAAACACAGTAATTTTCCAACCACTTCATATCATGTTTGTGAAAATATTAGAACTTAGGCTTCATTTAGGAAAACTTTCTTACTGTTTTATAAACAATTTTTTAGTATAAAAAATATTTGAATTTGAAATTTTAGTACTTTAGAAAGCAGTAAGAAAGTTATACCAAACAAAACCTTAGAAAAGTTTTGCATATTGTGACTGAAGCAAGAATAAATAAACCATGGATATGAAATAAAAAAATAATAATAGTAGCTCATAATTTGCTGTGAAAGAAAAGCTGAAACATCAAATACCAAACCATTGGTTGCAAAGCTTAAAATTCACAGAGGCAAATCTAAACAAAACCTTTGAGAAAAACAAATAGAAACCCTAAAATAGGGGACTTTGTGACAAAGAATCTTCGACTCTACTGTTCTATGGCATGGTTGGCTGCTTATGAACTGGCCTAAACACAATGGGATAAACAAACAAACAAAATTGATAATAAAATTAAGCAGAAAAGTTTATGATTTTATAATAAATGGTATGTTGTGTACATGGGCCAGCCCCTACCAATGGATCCCCTCCTGATTTACATTCTAGCATTCTGCCTTGTCTTGATCATTCGTTTCAGAGCTGCAAGCCAGAAATTGCATTCATCCCAGTCGCTTGTAGTTAATAGAACCTGTGAGATTAGAAAGGAGAAGTTTTTGGGTCAAGAATCAGGCACCCTAATCAACTATTTTATTAGAATACAACAACAACAACATCATCAAGTCTTTGTCCCACTACGTGGGATCGGCTACATGAATCTTTTTTTCGCTATTGTGTCATGTTAAAAGTCAAATTCTCAGTTAAATCTAATAAAGAAAGATCAAGTCTTTTTAGGTCTACATCTACCTTTCTTAACATAAGTCAAATCTAATACCTCTACTTTCCTAACCGGGTAATCAGAGAGCCTCCGTTTAATGTGACCAAACCATCTAATGCGACTCTCTCTAATCTTATCTTCGATTGGAGCTACTCCAAACTTTTCACGTCAACTATTTTATTAGAATGAATAGATTTATTTTGAGATGAGTAAGATACATAAAAGATAAATCATAATTTATACTACACTCGTTTAAAAGAAAATCCAAAGGTTTGAGGCCCATCCTTAGCAAAAATTTGATCACCATATTCTGAGCCAATATTTTTCCGTAGAAAAGCTCGGTCATCAGTTTCTCATTTGGTTGTTTAACAGGTTTAATCAGTATGAAATTGTAAATATAAGAGTGATGAGAGATTATTCTGTGTGGACATCGGACACAGCTTACCATCCAGAGACAAATCATGTGCAGCCATGTCATCTAGTACTGAGAAGTACCGAGCTGCGGTACCAAGAAGGGGGTGACGTGACGTATTTTCATTGAACTCTGGACGGCGTTCGTTGTCCGCACAGAATAATTCATCAAGAGTGACAGATCACAATTGATGAACAGATAAGAATTAAATTAATTTTAAGTGTAAGTTGATTCCCAAGAAAGATTGCGGTTAGTCAATTCTGAAAAAGAGAAAATTGTGACTACATTCTACATTCTAGGAATCATCAGTACATATCAAACAATGAAAAGTTCCGCAGTAAACAGAAAACTGTACAAGTCAAAATTTTGAGACGAGGAGATTTCAATTCTCGATATCATAGCAATAGAGCCTACAAAGAAGTTTGGAAAAATCATCGTATTTACCATGTTGAAGAAGTGATACATTTTTTTGCCCAAAAAATATGTCAAATGACTTACCAGAAAATGAATATATATATATATATATATATATATATATATATATATATATATATATATATATATATATATATATATATATATATATATATATATATATATATATATATTATCATTTTCATTTCTATTATGCTCAACTTAAGTAACAACTAGTTTCTATTGCTAATGATCGATCCATATAACATTGCCAGCCTGATTGTAATTTAATAAGAATTATCTAAAAGTCTCCCAGATATTCTCTACAACATAAAGCCAAGTACTTCTGTATTTTATACTCCTCTATATCTCTATTCTTTTGTATAAAAATTCAAAATACTTGAACATCTCATACCTGTGTCATCTTAGCTTCTAATAAAGTTGACTGATAATTCTTAATATACACATAAAATTATATATTATATACTCAATCTTTATTCTATTAAATCAAAGTCATCTATCTTATAAACCATAATTCTATCTTTTTACTTATTTTAATAAGTTTCTCACAAATTACAAAAATATCATATGACAAATGCATATATTTAGGCACCAATTTTGAATATTCATATCCTCTAAAGAAAAATTATTATAATTCTTATCCACTAAAGAAAATATGGACTAAATTCTTATCCAACAACAACAACAACAACATCAAGCCTTTTTTCCCACTATATAGGGTCGGCTACATGAATCTTTTTTCTCCATTGTATCATGTTAAAAGTCAAATTCTCGTTTAAATCTAATAAAGAAATAATCATTTCTAATATTTTCTAACCAAGTCTTTTTAGGTCTACCTCTACCTTTCTTAACATAAGTCAAATCTAATACATCTATTTTCCTAACCGGATCATCGGAAGTCCGTCGTTTTATGTGAACAAACCATCCAAGACGATTCTCTCTAATTTTATCTTCCACTGGCGCTACTCCAACCTTTTCACGTATATGCTTATTTCATATCCTATCTCTAAGGGTAAAGCCACTCATCCACCTGAGTATCCTCATCTCTGCAATACTTAACTTAGTATTATGCTTCTCTTTTAATGGCCAACAACTAAATTCTTATCCCCTAAAGAAAAATTATTATAATTGAAAACTCTTTGGCTACTTTATAATTGTTTCTAACACAATGTAATGCTCAATCATGCATATTTTTAATACATCTTCATATCTTTACCACACATTTCTACCTTTTAAGCACAAGAAAATTATTTTTTTAATACTCAATCATACACATTATAAAGATCAACAAAAAACTTATGATAATTCTTTATTTTCCCCTTATATGTTTTCCTTAATTAACTTAATAACAAAAATCACTTTCATAGCAGATTTTTCTAATAAGAAGCCAAATGGATTGGTTCTCCACAACTTGTGTGATTTTTTACAGCGCGTGTTTCATTATTTTCTCCCATAACTTCAATACATGATTCACAAATTCAATTTCTTTATAATTAGCACAATCTTGAGCAACTCCTTTCTTTTTAAATATTTGTACCAAAATACTTCATCTAAAACTATTTGTAATCCTTTTAGTTTTCAAATTTCTATGAAAAAAATTTATTAACCAAATTACTGCAAAATCTCTCATAACTTTCTAAATCTCAATAACTCTCATATAATCCTAAAAACTATATTTATGCATTTCTTTCAAAAAATAAATTTTACTTCACTTTTTATTAATTTATAATATATTTCATTATATTATTTTTTTTGTTCTGTAAGTGGGCAAAATCATCAGTCTTATTCAGTAACGAACTATGTGTTTAATCAAGAAATTAAAGATCAGAAAGGCTAATAGAAAAAGTTCCATAACAAATACTAAGGTCAAGGCTAATAAAATGCAAGCTGAACAGTATTTAGATGTTCAAGTATCAGCGCAGGGTGCACTTTCACGTTCATGGTTAATTCAACAGCTAAAACAATCAAAGGAGTCATGGTTAACGGAACAAGAATAATTTTATTTACAAAGAATTTTGCAATCGTGATTCAAAATTAACCATCTGTACCTGGATATGCAAAGCACTAGCGAAGTCCCCAGCGTCCAAGGCCTGACAAAGTTGACGAAGCTTGGATGAGGCATTTGGAGATATATCCCCGCTGTTAAGTTTTGCTAAAAGAACCCCAATTTTCCTTGAATTGTCCTCAATTTCCCTTTTTCTAGCTGGATTTGCACGCTGACCACCTAGCGCTTCTGACGTCTCATTGTATAGTCTAGTCAAGGTTCCAATGACTGGCCTTAGCTCGGCTGTTCAAGTACAGAACAACAGAAAACAGAGTAGACTTTGTCATATAATGCATAAAAAACTTCATGCAATCACTTCCTTAAAAACATATACCCGGAAGTTATCTCAAAATGGAAACGATTAACATATGCAAAATAGATGTCCAACAAAGATAGAAAAACGAATAGGCTGAAAAAATTATCGCCCAAATTGTTATTTGCTTGAATTTATAGATAACTACTAAGTTTCCCATACTAACTACAATAATTCACTTTTAAGTTTCAAGCTGAACACTGCCACAAATCATGTGACAGATGGCACTAATCCAAAAGCCATGCGCCGATCAAGAGAAATCATGGTCATGAACATAGTTATAAAGAAAATATATTATAAAATTTACATAATACATTCTCATTCCAACTGATCTTGAATGACAACAAAACTTCGCATCCAATGACAGAGAGGCTTGGAGGAATATTTCTCAAATAGTGTGTCGCACATCATGGATCCTGCTAGCAGATGTCATTGTCCCTCCAAATAGTGACATGTTTCACAGTCATAATATTAACAACAACATCATCAAACATTTATCCAACTATGTGGTGTCGGCTACATGAATCATTTTTCTCCATTGTGTTCTACTAAGAGTCAAATTCTCCTTTAAATCTAATAAACAAATGTCAATTCTGATACTTTCTTAAAAAAATATTTTTAGATCTATCTCTATTTTTCTTACCATAGGTCTTATTTAATAAATCTAAACTCCTAATTCGGTCATCAAAGGGCCAACAATTATGACAACAACAACAACAACATCAAACCTTTGTCCCACTACATGGGGTTGGCTAAATGAATCCTTTTTTTCCATTGTGTCATGTTAAAAGTCAAATTCTCATTTAAATCTAATAAAGAAATATCATTTCTAATATTTTCTAACCAAGTCTTTTTAGGTCTATCTCTATCTTTCTTAACATAAGTCAAATCTAATAACTCAACTTTCCTAACCGGTCATCGAAAGGCCTCCGTTTAATGTGACCAAACCATCTAAGGAGACTCTCTCTAATCTTATCTTCATCTGGAACTACTCCAACATTTATGAAATTAAGTTAAAATTATATTCCAAAATAGTCCCCCACCGCTACGCATGTGATCAATTTAATTCTAAAGTATAACATTCCTACAATTTAATAGCTAGATTATACAAAATTAATCCTAATTTAATGCCTCGATTATACAAATTTGATCTCAATTTAATTCCTAAAGGACCATTTGGGATTAGTTTTATATAATCAAGGGGCTATTTAGAGAGATGTGATACAATTGGACTAAACTGGCTACATACGAATAGGAGTGAACCACTTTGGGATTTAACTCCTAGACTTATGGAAGGCTGTATTTTGTGTTTGCTAACACAATTTTCAATCTTAGTAAGAACAAGAAGTAAGTTTTGGGAGGGGGCTGGTCATGGTTGATGGAGGAATTCATCAAATAGTGTGCCCCACATCATGGATCCTGCTTGTAGATGCTATTGTCCCCCTCCAAATAGTGATATGTTTCACAATATAATATTACGTTTAGATTAAATTCCAAAATAGTATCCGTCATTGTGAGAGGAATATTCCTCATATGGTGAGCCCCACATCATGGATCATGCTAGCAGATGCCATTGTCTCTCCACACAGTGACATATTTCACAGTTATAATATTAAGTTAAAATTAAATTCAAAACAGTCCCCCAAGGCTATGCATGTGGTCAATTTAATTCTGAAGTTTCATATTTCTATAATTTAACCCCTAGAGTATACAAAATTAATCTAATACCTCAATTATATAAAATTGATCTCAATTTAATTCCTAAAGGATCAATTGGAATTAATTTTGTATAATCAAGAGACTAAATTGAAGAAATATGATACAATTTGACTAAACTAACTACATACGAATATGAGTGGATCATTTTGGAATTTAACTGCTAGACTATGAAAGGCTGTATTTTGTGCTTGCTAACACAACTGTCAACCATAGAGCAAGAGTAAAGTTTTGTTTCTTAAGATCACAAATATAACTTCAGCCTGGTGAAATCCAATATGTAAAAAATGCAAGTGAATGCACCAGTGGTTACCAGGGACATTCGTCGTATCAACAGTTTGCACTGTAGGAGGGGCTGGAGGAGCCACAACTGATTGTTGCACTTGCTGCGTTGGACTAGAGGGTTGAATGGGACTTAGACCAGTATTCTGGCCAAAATTAGAACTAGTAACTGGCATGAATGCCCTAGGTGCTGGAGATGTTCCAGGCTGAGGAAACCTATGGCCAGCAACGGATCCTGGCTGCAGTGAACCAATAGCAGGAACTGGTACAGATGGTCCAGGTTGATAATTCTGATTAGGAACTCCCTAAAAATGATCATGAAAAGAAATCAAATTACTGCACTAATAAATAACAATATCTACGCTGCTTACTATAGTAACTATACAAACCAGATACAATTGAGAGCCCAGAGTAGGTGGCTGCTGGTATTGTTCAGCATTCCTAAGGGCAGGTGGGTTTGCAGGAACAAATGGCTTCGAAGCAGGCTGAGCAGGTGCAGGAGATTGTCCAAAACTTTGCTGAAAGGAATTAAAAAAAAAAAAATTGACAAGCTAAGATTAGTATGTTAGTTTACAAATAAAAAAAATTTAAGCAACAAAGAAATTACAAATTAGAAGTTCGTCAATTTCATTTGTTACTTGGAAACAAAAATGATTACAACAACAATAATATCAAGTCTTTTACTCCACGAGTCGACTATATGAATCATTCTTCTCCATTGAGTCCTATTAATAGTCAAATTCTAATTTAAATCTAATAAGAAATGTCATTTTTAATACTTTCTAAATTTTCAAGTCTAATTCTAACTTTCTAAATGCACTAGTACCAGGTATACATTTTGTACAATATTGGAGAGGAACATTTCAAAAAATAGAAACTAAAAAGAAGATAAGGAATAGCTTAATTAAAACAAAATCAAAATCACTAGTAAGGAAGTTTATTTTTTGCATAGGCTGATGCACAATTAGAAGATGTCATAGCCAATACAATAACAAACATTTATCCCAAGATTTTAAAAATTGGACCGGACCCGTCTATCCAATCGGTTGAGCCAGGAACCGGCTGGCCGGCCAAATTGGGCGTTTAACATAGCTGAATTTGCTTAAAACGGGAAGAGATTGGTTTGAACCGGCAATTGAATTGCTCGACCGGCAAGCCAACTCTGATGTTAAAAAATTAGTAAAATATTTTTTTTAAGTCGTTCGTTTCAAATTTGATAGTCTCAACTCCTAAATCTAACATATTAACCTAATCCCTATTTCTTATTCCCTATTCCTCATCCCGAGCCCAACCCCTATTCTCGACTATTAGAGGTGGCAAAATATGACATGACCCAAAAATCTAACCCAGACCCAACCAGAAAATTCCTGGTTCAAGTAGATCTATTTAGCATATGGGTCAGGTTCAGGTTCAAGTATCTGACCTGTTTATAATTTCGGATTTGGTTCGGGCCAACCCGCTAACCCAAAAATGAGTTATAATCATTCGATTAATAAGATTAGGGTTTGGGTCAGGAGCACTGAAGCGTGTCTTATTCTATGCTTGCCTATTTCACTTCATGCCTCTGTTCCCATCTCCATTCTTCGAGTTGCAGGCTTGTAGCCTCAAACCCTCAACAACTTAAGCCCCAAGCTCGGAGATGCAGGACGTTAGACGACAATGACTCCATGTCTCATTTTCTCCTCTCCTAGTTTGGTAGTCCCCTTCAGGTTTCAGTCTTCGACCTTCGACAATACATATCGACTGGTAAATTTTTCCATTTTTGAGATGATGGGCTAATAGCTTTGCTAAATTGAGTTTCCATATAAATTTTTGAGATGTTTTGAATTTCCTAAAGCTCGTGACATGATTCAGAAAGTGATATGGTTTCTGACATGTGATTTTTGAAGGGGAAATCCTTGCTTTTGGGATGCTTGTGTCATTTAAGGTTAAGCAAGCTTAATAATATATTTATGCATTTTGTGGGATGGCGGAGGTAATTTTATCCATGTGAAATCGAAACCCTAGATTGTGTGATTCCCAAACCCAAGGAGATGTAAAAACTTAGCGAATGAAACTCAATGAGGCTTCTTTATTGTGGCCATTCTCTTTCATTTGTTTGCTTTTTTCTCTTTTGTTTTGCTTTAAACAGCAAGATTACTTAATTGATAGTCGGAATTTGACGAGGCAGGTCTTTTTACTGTGCAATGTAAATGAGGATATTTGGTATTTGTCATTTCTGATTACTCTTTCATACGTTGTGCAATGTAAATGTTGATATAATTTCCATTTTGACTAATGATCTGCTTCACTGCTTTGTTCTCCAAATCGCTTTCATGTTTCTATTAACTTTGTTTTGTTGTCATTCAGAAATTTGTGTTATGATTTGAGGATTGTGATAGTTCAAATTCTTAAAAAAAATAGTTATAATAACTTAAAAGTTGTTTCCTTCTAAATATTTTTTTATTATAATATTTATAACAATTTTAAAGAAGTTATTTTCCAACTAATAGTGTTAAAAAGCTAATCTATTAGTTAACTTTGCGTTTTTTATTTTAGTTGGTAAGTGAATAAACTTGTTAAAATGTTATATGCACTACATGCTGTGATATGAGCGGTCTGATTTTATTTGTTGATTAGGTTGATAACAAGTTCATATAAGCATCAACACTGACTGGATCCATGCTAGACTATATATTTGGCTATACTAAATGCTTATTCGACTGAAATAAAGTACCATGCAATCCAGAATCATTCGTGGAATAGTTCATTTCTTTCTGCTGAAAATAGCGTCTTTTGATTGGAGATATTTAACTTCTTTGCTTGATCCATTGCGAGTTTGAAGGGCAATTCATGAACAAATGGTGAATAAGCAAGCATTCCTTGGCATAAATGATGATCCAAAATGGTCCATTCCTAGCTTGTTAATGCTGTTGTATTTATCAGTGATTGCTTGAACAATTATCGATTTTGAAAGTTTAACATTCTTTAAGACAAGGCAAGCTTTAAGACAAGGCAATCTACTCGTAACTTCATGTTTACCAAGCTCTCGCAATTTTGAATGAAAATTTATTTAGTTATTTTTTATTAGTTTGAAGAACAACTTTGATGGTGAGAAAATGTAGTATATTTTGCATCTAGAATTGAGATTTTCCAATATACTATACAACAGATTCCAATACTTCATGTAAGAAATACATTTGCATTTTGCTCTTTAATTGTGTTTAATTTTATTTTTTAGATGGAAGATTCCAATATTGTCACTGAATATAATTTCATATCCACTTATAATATCTAAAATACCCTTCATATTTAACTTTGGAGTTAACTTTAACTCTTATTTTAGACTCTGGGACATAATTAGCTCAACTTCTAATAGCCACGAGGCTAAAATGGGGCAATGTGAAACTCTAGGACTAAATTGGACATTTATTAATAATCGAGGAACTATTTTGAGCTTTTACTCAATTTTAAACCTGGATAAAAAATAGCCAAAGCTGATCAGACAATTAATTAGCTTTGCTTTAGATGATTATTTAAAAGTTGGTCAAACGTCTGTTGCTCGGTCAAGGGCATTCAACAATACTGATTGAATGAAGCTTAACAGCTTCTATGCCAAGTTACCTAACCTAATTATCCTCAATGTTTATAATAGCTAGGTCAATAGAGAAGCTACTGTTATACTAATGAAAACTATGAATTTGGCAGGATTCATTTAAGGAGTTCGACGAACATTATGATATAATCATATATAAGCACCAGCAGGGAAGATTCCTTACCTGTGGAACCTGGTGAGTCTGTGATGGGATGAACATCTGAGGTGACTGAGTCGGCTGGAATTGAACTGGATTAGTGTATCCTAGGTATTGCTGCCCTGATTGTGCAATTTGTGCAGGTTGGTAACCTCCGTATGAGCCCAAATTCTGCTGATACCCATCAGCATATTGAACGCTAGATGTAGGCTGCTGCTGCTGTTGGAGTTGTGCGTTATCCTACCATGAGACACGGGGATTGGCATAAATACATCAAGAGTAAAGCCCCAATTAACAGTCAATTTTCAATTTCAAAATGCAGACCTGGTAGTAATGTTGTGAGCCATTAACAGTGTCAGCAATAGATCCAACGGTATTATAGATGGCATCATTTTGATGCAGGTTTTCTTCAAAAGGTAAGCTCTTAGCCACTCCCTTCTCTGCAAAGGAATTAAAAATGATGAGGACTACATTAATTGTCACGGCTATATTAGGAACAACAATGAACATAATAGGACAGATCCATATGGTGTTTTACAAGAGAAAAACATAATACAAGTATAAGTGGATAGCACAAAGATAGGACTATAGCAATTGATAATGATATCCAAAAATTAATATAAATTCAAGTAATTTGGACATCCTACATCAAGCAATGTAATACCCAAATTGTCCTAAGGTAGAATGTTAATACATAAATAAATAAATAAAAATAAAAATACAAAAAAAATGCCTTGTTCAATTGTACTCTAAAATAGCAACTTTAAGGAAAATCATCAAAAGTATGCCATTGTGTTTTACTCGTAAAATGGATCAATTTGATATAAAGAAGTATATGTTAATTTGCAAGAATATGAAAGTAATGAAATTAGTTTTGAATTGAATTATTTTCCTAAACTTTTTAATTAAGAGTACAATTATTTTATTCAATTCATTGTGGCAGGGTTAAAACAGCCCACGCCACTTATCACGGCATGCATTGGTTGATTGGCCGGGCAATTGAGAAAAATTTGAAATTTATGCCATTTAATCCCTAATTCTTTCCAATTGAAACTAATTCATTCCCTATTAGCTCTTGGGTTGGAGTGTTCTAGCATGTAGGACTTCGGGTATGTCCTAGGGTGACCATCGTAGGTGCTGGCCGATTGGTGTAGGAATCGGAATTGGATAGAGAAAAATTGAAAAAGAAGGGAAGAAGAGAGGAAAGAAGGGGAAGGGGGTAAACTAAGAGGGTAGGAGAGGAATGAGAGAAAAAGATGAGGGGAATTTGGCATTTTGTTTATATATTTGTTTTGTGCAAAGTTTCTCATTTAAATATATTCAACTGTTATTTAGGAATTCCTTAGCAGAAAAGGAAGGGAATTTTAAGGATTCAAACTATATATGAAGAGAGGAAATTGTAATCATGTAATCTTGGAAATAACTTACTATCTTTATTTGTGTGAGGAAAAATTTGTATGAATTGTCAAATTACAGAATTTGGGTTGGTGTTGGTGATATTACTCGTAAAAGGTTGCGAGGTGTTCGAAACGTGGAGGCAACTCATTGACAAGATAAGATATGCAGCTTTTCTAATTCAAAAGTAAGTAACTTAGTCTCTTACATGTACAATTACACTTGAACCAATTAAATGTATTATTCATTAGCAATTCTATATATTCTTTAATATAATCTAGTATTGATATGTAGGTTTTGAAAATTTACAAGTTCTATTAAATGATACATTTTTAAATGAAAAACATGTGATTTGTACAGTCTTCCTTTCATACATTAAAAAATATTATTTGTTTAGTATAAATTTATATAAGATAGATGTAACAATAAAGTAAATACAGTGATCAGAATCTGCTAAGCCTGAGAATGTCATGTTAGATGATGAGCGGGCATTTCTATATATTATGATATGTTTATGATACATGCGCGGGTGGGGTCATGCGACGTTAATATAGTTCAATTGCGGATTTCACTTAGGCTTTATTGAACAATATGAAGAAGCCGAAGGGCTATGTTTATGTCATGATGATGGTCTAGATCTAGGTATCTAGACATGACACATTCTTATGCTAGAGATAACATGGATTCTAAAAGGAAAAAATGAGCAAGCAAATGAAACAATGTGATAAATCCAAAATTAAATGTTTAAATTAACTGGAATGATATCATGTTATTTATATCATCGTGATAGGCATTCTGTTATTTAGATTTCTATGAATATATTTTTGTTACGTAGTTTTATAGCTTAAGAAAAAAAGGGGTTGATGTTTTAAATATAAAATAGGCATGGTTCATAATTATGCACAATCATCACTCATATGTGTTAGTTATTGTTTTATACATCTGAATCTTGTATTAGAGCTGCATATCTTCTCAAGCCACATAGCTCATCATACTTTTATGTTAGCTACTTTAACAGAAAAAAACAAAGACAAAATTTAGGTTAAGTAAAATCAGGTTCATTTTATGTTTTATGTTTTAGTATGTACAATGTAAAAGAAGTGTTTATTTGAGATTAGTAGAGTGATTATCATATTTATGTTTTTGGAATTTGTTAGATGCTCTATAGATATATGTTAAATCTCAACCGTCCCTTGGCACTTAATCACATGGCTAAGATGAGGATCCGTGGGAGGCTCACCTGAATCACGCTGATCTCCTTCCATATTTAGGTGGCTGGTTTAGGAATGATTATATTAGGGAAATTATACATGATTCTGTAATTATTTGTTTATTTATTAAAATATATTGTATAGATCTATAAATAGGGATATGTTTATGCAATAAAATTAAGTCTTCTCTAATTCTCTGAATTTAACATGGTAACAAAACCATAATCCCTTTGGTTTGTTTTTCTTTCCTGCATACGTCTGACCTAGAGAACAAAGAGAATGGAGAGTGCTTCATCCCATGGCCTCTGTGTTCGATCAAGAGAGAAGAACAACTCATGCGTATTGCTTGAAGGAGCCGAACGAAAGAGACGAATATCTCCTGAGTGTCGTCTAGAGGAATCAATCAAGAGGGACGAATGTCTCGTGCGTATTGGATCGTCTGTAGGAGACGATCGAGAGAGAGACGAACATCTTGTGCATGTCTTCTGGAGGAGTCAAGCAAGAACCACTCTCGCAAGTGTGAGACCAAACACTACGAAGCGTGCAGCTAAAAGATCGGGCCTGCCATGAAAACCTGTTCATGCGTCTGAACCAAGCAAAATAGGAGCATCGCCAATCCACTTGTGTGTGTGACCCAGAGTGGGAAGGATTGGGCCTACCGTGGAAACCTATTCGTGCAACTAAACCAAACCAAACAGAAGCTGTTATAGTTCCTTATTTACTTAACAAGCATCAGTCATATTTGTCATTTCCAGAATTCGAAAGGTACAGTTCCAAGCAGACTTTATTGTTCTTACATATAGCCTTCATTGCTCTCCTTTGACATCGTAATGTCTGAAGTTAATTTCTCCCAGAGCATTGACCAAACTGAGGATTATATGGTGCATCAAGGAAGAGGAGATATCTAAAATTTTATGTAACATTCCTATCGCTTAAATGGGAAGAACTATTTAAAGTGGTCCGAATTTGTGAAAGTAAAGGAAAGATGAATCAACTCCTTGGAGTATGACTAAACTCCTAATTTTTGGGCATGAGATGAAGCGAACTCCATGATTATGTCATGGTTGTGGAATTCTATGACTCTAAAAATTAGCTCCTATCTAAAGGACTTATGGATGACCCGGTTAGGAAAGTAGAGGTATTAGATTTGACTTATGTTAAGAAAGGTAGAGGCATACCTAAAAAGACTTGGTTAGAAAATAGTAAAAATGATCTTTCTTTATTAGATTTAAACGAGAATTTGACTTTTAATAGGACACCATGGAGAAAAATGATTCATGTAGCCGACCCCATGTAGTGGGATAAAGGCTTGATGTTGTTGTTGTTGTTGTTGCATTAATGGCATGTTAAAATCAAATTAACTTTATCTGACAAGTGCTTATTGCTTGATTAGAGTTAATTTAGCAATTTTTTTAACTAATGTTTTATCCATGTTAAAGTTAATTCATGGAATTAATTAAACTTAAGTTCACTACGATGCATATTTTTTATAAAGAAAAGTTGATGAATGGTTGAATTAATTTTATTTATTCAATACAATTATCAATTAAATATTTTTCATTTAAAATAATTATTCATTAATTCAAAAATAGATTAAATTGAAATAAAATGTCACCAAAATGACCTCTATTAGATTAATTTATTTAATTTAAAAATTAATTGAATAAACTAAAGATTATTTAAGTCTATGTGAAAATAATCAGCCCAAATGAAGATCATTTTTTGGTTAGAATATAGATATATAGTAATAAATATGTGATAATTTTGGAATTGTTCATGCATATAGTAAGTTGGTCTAAAGAAAGGCTTATTATTGGTAGAATTTATTATCAATATTTTGGTATGCCACTAGGAAAACCTTCTCAAAGATTGGGATACAGCCTAAATCTTTGAAATTAAGGTCAAGATGAGAAGCACAAAATAAGGAAGCAAGATTGTAACAAAATATGTCACTCTCCTTCAAAGCTTGCGGCAAGAACTTGATCACTACATATACATAGAGACCAAGTGTCCAGAAGATGTTATTATGAAAACTTTATTGAGAAATATAGAGTTTATGACTTTCATGTAGGATAAATGCCGAGTTTGATGAGGTTAGAATTCAAATATTTGGCAAAGTGGAGACACGTTCATTAAATGAGACCATTTCTCTCATTCATGCTGAGGAAAGCCTAAGAGGGGTAACGTTGGAGTCAAAGGTTGTTGAAAGTTCAGCAATGGTGACAACCAAAGAGGCGTCATGGAAGAAAAAAGTAAGGATTCCTCAAAATCTAAAGACAAAGACTCCCTTTGGTGCAGCTATTGCAAGAAATCAATACACACAAAGAAGACGTGCTAAAAGATACATGGAAATCCCCCAAGAAATGAGTGGAGTCAAAAGAAGTGGACAAAAGAACAAACATCACAAGCCAACACTAAGATAAGTCAGCCCACCCCAAAAATGCAGTCCAGCTTTAGAGAGCTTAAGAAAGAAGATATTGTTAAGCTAAAATAACTCCTGGTCTACCTTAAAAAATCACGTACATCTTCTTCTCTTACACTTTCAGGTAAGTTTCCTATATTCATTGGATTAAATGCCTCTAGAAATCATTTGAAAGGTTTATGAATCATTGACCCTAGAGCCAAAGATCACATTACACACTCCACTATCCACTTCATCAACTACACTCCTTGCCCAAGTGATAAGAAAATCATCATTGTTAATAGTTCTCTTATCACAATAGCAAACCAATGTGACATACCCTTATCTCCCTCCCTCACTCTAAAAAACGTGCTCCATGTACCTCAATTATCCACAAACCTAATCTCCATACAAAAACTTACTAGTGACCATAAGTGTCATGTCCTATTTAACCCCACTTGATACTTATTTAAGGACAAGGGATTGGCAAAAAAGATTGGACTAGCTAAGGAGAGAGATGGACTGTACTACCTAGAAGAGCTGAACAAATCCAATATTATCAATAATAGCTATTATATATTATCCCTATTTAATAAAAATTCTACTATTTAGGTTCATCATTTTAGATTAGAACATCCATCTTTTAATGTCTTAAAAAAAATGTATCCAAAACTTTTTTATATCTTAGAAAATGAATATTTTCATTGTGAAACCTGAGTTAGCTTAAGTTCTTTTTTTTTTCAAACAAAAAAGAGATATGTGATACTCCATTATACCTTATTCATAGTGAAATCTGGAGAAACTTAAAAATTTCTAACATCTCAGGAGCTCGATGGTTTGTATTTTCATTGATGGCTACACTCGAGTCACTTGGATCATTCTCCTAAAAAACAAATTCGATGTTTTCACAGTCCTCCCCATTTTTCACATCATGATCCATAATCAATTTGGGATAAAAATTAAAAAAAATTTGTTTCGAGAACACTTAAAATTACTTTAACCAAACCTTATCCTCCTACTTTCAAAAAGGTCTCATTCATGAGTCTTCATGCATTCACACCCTACAACAAAATGGGATTGCATAAAGAAAAAATTATCATCTTCTAGCCTCCACCCGTTCACTTATATTCCACCATAATGTACTCAAATCCTACTAGGGGGAAGCCCTTCTAACTTTCACATATCTCATAAACTGACTACATTCAACAACCTTGGAACTAAAAATATCAATGTATATTCTATCCTCTTTTTATCCTAAATCCTGAACCCATAATAACCTTACACTTGAAATCTTTGGGTGCACTGCCCATGTTTACATGCACAACCAAAATAGAGAAAAATTAGAACCAGATATTCATCTATCCATAGAGGTTAAGTGCTGTCACCTCTTCACCAAAAAAACTCTTGTATATGTTGACATTACTTTTGACAAACAAACCCCCTATTTTACCAAATGTCATCTTCAGGGGGAGACTGCAACTAAGGAAGATGAAGAAAGTGAACTTGTCCTTCTTGACCTTCCAGCTCCACCTCAAACCAATCTACCTAAACCGAAATCAAAGCCAGAGAAATTGAGGACAAAGCTATTATGGATAACATAAGGTTTGGAAAAATATATTCCAGACATACAAATCCAAATTATGTTCCAGAACAGATCCAAGAATTTGAATTGTCTCCTGTAACTGAGGTAAACATAAATTCGCCAAAAAAATCATGCTTGTACCCCATAACCAACTTTGTATCCTTCCATAACTTATCACATTCACACACAATTTTTTTGGTTACACTAAATAATATTTATATTCCAAATAATGCTTCTGAAATTTTATCGGATGAAAATTAAAAAATTGTCATGAAAGATGATATACAGGTTATGGAGAAGAACAATATATGGGAAATCACTGACCTACCAATAGAAAAAAAAAACTAGCTGCAAATGGGTGTTCTCTATGAAATACAAAGTTGATGGTACACTGGAAAGTTATAAGGCAAAATTAGTAGCGAAAGGGTACACTCAAACGTACGCATTGACTATTAGGAAACGTTTGCACCTGTGACCAATATGAACATCGTGAGGATCCTGCTCTCACTAGCAGCTAATTATAACTGGCATCTGAAATAATTTGATTTCAAAAAATGCATTCCTACATGGGGACTTGGAGGAAGAAATATTTATGGAGATTCCACATGATTCAAAGAAAAATCTAAAGGTGATAAAGTGTGTAAGTTAAAAAGGGCTCTATATGAGCTAAAACAATCACCTAGAGCTTGGTTTGGAAGAACCTCAAAAGCCATTCTACTCATGATTATCGGTAGAGCCAAGGAGACCATATATTATTATTCAAGCACTCAAACTCAGGGGAAGTCACAGTTTTATTAATTTGTGGATGATATCATCTTGACCGGGAATGCTAAAAAGTATAAAGCAATTCTAAGGAAATATTTTGCCAAGGAATTTGAGATCAATGAACTTGATTGGTTAAAATATTCCCTTAGAATTGAAGTGGCCCGCTCTAGCAGAGGAATCTTCATTTCATAACAAAAATACATAAATGATCTTCTTAAAAAAAATAAGTAAACTAGCTTATAAATCGGTATCAACACCAATAGAACCAAATCTCAAATTAGGGAAAATTAAAGAGGGCCAAAACATAGATAAGGGAGCTTACCATATACTTTTGGAAAAAATGATCTATCTTTCTCACATGATACCAGATAAAGCATTTGTTGTAAGCATGGTCAGCTAATTCATGCGAAATCCAAAACAAATTCACATGCAAACTATAGATAGAATATTGCACTACGTTAAATGAATTCTCTTCATAAGAGACTATGAAATAACCCCATAAGCATATACTAATGTAGATTATGCAAAATCACCAATACATAGATAATCTATCTTAGGATATTACACATTCCTTGGAGGAAACCTGATTACATGAAGGAGCAAGAAAAATAGTATGTGGTGGCAAGGTCTAGTGCAGAAGAATAATACAGAGTTATGTCCTTGAGAATATATGAGATACAATGGATCAAGATGATTCTATAAATCCCAAGGATCAAGTGGGAAAGACCCATAAAGTTGCACTGTGACAACAAATCAACAATTAGTATAGTTCACAATCCAATTCAACATGACAAGACTAAGTACATAGAAGCGGACAGATATTTCATAAATAAGAAATTAGACAATGGTTTTATATGTATTTATCATGTCTCATGTTTCATCAAAAGATCAGCTTGCAAACATTCTTACCAAGGGACTTGATAAATCTACCTTTCTGGGAATAATTACCAGGCTGAGAATGATAGATATGTATTCCCCAGCTTGAGGATGAGTATTAAATTCTAGCCGTCCCTTGACACTTGATCGCACAGTTAGGATGGGAATCTGTAGGAGGCTAACCTAGATCACGCCGATCTCCTTTCACATATGATTTAGGAATGATTATATTAGGACAATTATGCATGATTTTGTAATTATTTGTTTCTTTATTAAGATATATATATCTATAAATAGGGACATGTTTGTGCAATAAAATTAAGCTTTTTCCCTCTCCAATTCTTTGAATTTAACAATATAAATTACAAATAAAATTTTTGGGCAATTTCAACTTCAGTAGATGCAGTGATGCCTTTTATGAATGTTTTATGAATATTTTATAAAATATGAAAGTAAGATGAATGGTATGATTTCCTTGGTTGAGTCCTGTGTTGATTAGTTAGAAGGTCTGCATGAGGCATGACAAGAAAAATCAAATTAGGATTATTTACCCTTTTCCTTGATAAACAATTACAAAGACAAAATACCAAAAATTTAATACACGACAGCTTTAAGGGGGTAAAAAAAATAAAATGCTTGTTATAAGAATTTGATCAGCCAATGCATTTTACCTTCCATGCAGAGTGTAATACGATTTTGAAGGATAGCAAGCTCATGCGAAGAATCTTCTGAACCCAGGAGTTTTAGATATTCCATAGCTGTTGAAAGAAGCCCTTGATTGGCAAGAAGTTCGGCATAGTTCTCTACCAATTTTGATAAAGATTTATTAAGTCGCTTTTGTCCAGATGCTAGGGCAAGAACAATGGTCTTTTCCATTAAATCCTATAAAAGTATGATTTCAGTCAATGATCTAATCATGTGAAAACAGGGTAAACATGAAATTCCTACGACACATTACCTGAAGAAGATCAACATAACTCCTACCATCTTGCTCATTCAATAGACTGCGTGACCAAATTTCCACTATCTTATCAATATTTCCAGCACAGATATAACATAGAGTAGCAGCAAGTGTATTTCCCACTGTTAATAGTCGAGAACCAAGAGTATCACAGAGGATAGTCCATTCTTCCTTCTGTGCAAACTGTTAAGACAGCATAATAACAAAATTACAAATGGAAGCATGCACTCCATAGCAAGAGAGCCCTTATTGTTAACTAAAAATATATATATTGCATGAATTAAAAAGAAAATACAAGTTTGATAAAAAAATATGACATCAATTGTTCAGGTAAATTGACAATGAATTTAGCATGTCAGAATCGTTAGGCAGCCCTCAATTGGTGATTAAAAATTAGGATTCATAATACTGAAACCAACTAGTTGGGATAAAGCTAATGAGATGATGATGATGATGACAATGAACAATTTTAAACTACCACCCAATACCCTTATGCTATAGCCTGCAACCATCAAGGAATGGATAAATATTCTGTAAAACTTGTAAAACTCACCGTGCATAGAAGCGCAAGAGTTTCTTTCCATGAGTTAAGTGGCCTAGTACTAACAAGTGCCATCAGATCATTAGTCGCCATTGCAGCAACAATCTGAACATGAAAAGAAATGAAGTTCAAACTGCTGAAAGATTTGTAATTCAAAAAAAGATAACAGCCAATCAATGTTAAAAATTGAAACTAATATTTGAAGTAAATACAGAGACCTTCAGAATAGGGCGAGAGACTATTTTGAAGATACTTATCCCGTGTAGCCTCCCACAAAGCAGGACCCCCGACATGCGCAATGACCAATGCATCAGCCAATCTGTTTGCTGAGAGGCAAAGCTGAACTGCTTCCTTATAATCTCCCACTACTAGAGCACGTTGAATAGCCTCATCAGTGGCTGGATCAGAATCATCAGAAGTTGCTTCTGTTTCTTTTGGTGCTTGTTCTTCATGAAGCTCATTTTCTTCAATTAACTCCTTATCATCAGAAGATTGTAGATTATTAAAGAAATCGTCCCCATTGTCGATGGGAAATGAAGCAACATCTCCTTCAAAAAGTGATCCTTTCTTCATATTCTCATCAAAATTAAGAGCGTTAGTCAACTCCTTGCCTAGCTCATCAGATGTAACCTGCGATTCAACATTAGGAACTCTGAAACCAAGATGAGTGAGCAACTTTGTCCTAGCTGTCCCATCCTCCTCAAACATAACTTTCAAAAAAGCCCATATTTCCTTTTCATCGTCAGACCTATCCACAAAAATCAAGATACATGCTCAAATTTCAGCGAGAATTGAACAATTCAAATAGAAAATACAATTCCATGAAGCATGTTGCTTTGGAAAGATGACATACAAAGAATCCTGAGATTTTTTCTCACATAAAACCCGCAAAGAATCCCTTTCGCCGCCTTGAATTGCAGCTTCAAATTCAGCTGAGCGGTGCACCAAACTGTCTTCAGTAACCAAATTATGCACATGAACCTGCAGATGAAATAAAGTCAATCCTAGAGACAATGACAGAGAAAAAGTACTACATTGCCTAACCTCAGAAACACATGATGAAGCACCAGAAGCTGCTTGACCAGGATAAAATGTTACAAGGTTGCCTCCAAAACCAAAAGACACTCCAGCTGGACGTTTCAACCATTTTGGAGCTCTCAAGCGTACTGAGAAAACAAAAACAATTATACTGACATTAAAAATTAGTGCAATATCAACACGATGATAAAAATTGTTGGCATCACAAAAAAAAAAAAGGACCATCCGAGTACTTGACTTGCAAATTTGGAAAAGGATGCACTAACAACCCATGTTATGTCGACAAACTTCAGGGTAAGATATGCAAACACACCAGCATAAGTTAATAAATACTGAGTTTCAGGAACAAAGGTACATATTGTTCTAGTATGGTGTCAGCAATGTATTGGAGACCACATTTAAGCTAGCAAGCATGGAATACATTGCATAAGATCTAGCATCTTCTAAAGTGTTTGAGTCAAAATTTTATCATTTTGGGAAATGATAGGAAACACTTGGATTCCCAAGTGTTTCTCACCAAAACTGAAGTAGAACCGATGGAAAATGCTGTCCACAGCAGGAAAACAGCAGATTTAAGCAGAAAAACAGCACTTGTCCGGGAAAATCTGAGAGAGAACTCAAAGGAAAGCGTGTATTTCACTAGTAGATGAATAAAAACAGCAAGATACAATTGATCCTCAATTCGAGAGGAGGATCGATCTCTCCCAAATCTCTGGCAACGCCAAGAGCCCAAAGAAACCTAAATCTAAGAGATCACAAATTTCAGCCAAATTCAAGATGATCAAACCCTAGGAAAATCTACTATTTAATGCATACAAATCAAAAGGAATTCCCTAAACAGTCCATACGTTCAAATTTCCCTCTCAAAACGCTCAAAAAAACTTCCTAAACAGCTCTACGGGGGCGGACGGGCCGCTCGTTCTCCGCCAGATCCGCCTGTTTGCGATTCCCGCCCGTGAATCGGTCCCGCCTGGACCGACTGGACCGGTCCAGTGAACCGGTCTAACAATACTCCCCTCCCAAAGATCCACCTTGTCCTCAAGGTGGAAATATGCTCGTGTTCCCGCGGAGGTGGCCATCCTTGAGGTGACTGAAAATCCTCACTGTACTGCTGAACCAAGGGCTGCATGGAAAGAGAAACATCCCCTTCCTCCTCCATCCTGATCAAATCCAGCTTGTGTAGTCCCACCAAATAATCTTCCCCCACCTCTTGTATGTCCCTAACCATGGTCTTAAGTGATTTCGTGGCTTTGGATAGCCCTGCATCTCCCCTTATAACCATCTTTCTCCCCTCCACCATTAATTCCATCGTGAGTGCTCCCCAATTGTCCTTGGTTTCCCCCAAGGTTTGTAACCACTTCATCCCCAGGATGACATCAGTGCTTCCCAACTCTAGTGGGAGAAAGTCCTCCCTTACTTGAATCCCCTGGATGGTCAACACCACTCCTTTACAGATTCCCTGGCCTTTCTCCACCTTCCCTGTACCCATCATCACCCCATAACAACCGGTGTCCACCAATTTCACTCCTAGTTGGTTGACGACCTGAGTGGAAATGAAATTGTGGGTAGCCCCACTATCAATTAGCACCAACACCTCACGGTCAGCTATCTCTCCTTTCACTTTCATAGTGTGACTCGGAGTGAATCCCACTACGGAGTTCAGAGAAACTTCTGCCACATCCAGGTGTAACTTTTCCTCCTCTTCAGATCTGCTCCCACCTCCCTCCTCGTCTTCCTCATCTTCACAGACAAGGAGAACCTGAAGAGTTCGGTCCTTGCACCTATGCCCTGGCATGTACTTCTCATCACATCTGAAGCACAACCCCTTTGTCCTCTTATCCTGCATCTCCTTCTCTGTCAGTCTTTTGAAATTTTCCCCACTCCCTCCTCCTACTGGCTTCTCCCGGGTGGTCTCATTACTGTTGCCTGATGCAGGCCCCTTGGGTGCTAGAAGAGTGGTTGTCGTCCTGTAAGAGCCTCCTGAGCAGTTTCCTCGAGCCCCTCTTTCTGCCTTCTTCTGATCTTCTACCAACTGCGCCAGCTCCATAGCCTTTCCCAGGTTCCTCGGTTCCAGTACCCTGACTGCTGTTCGGATCTCTGGTTTCAGCCCCTTCATGAAGTTCCCTTCTAAGGCAGACTCAGAAATGTAATCCAATCTGCTTGCCAGGTACTCAAATCTATCCCGGTAATCGGCCACAGTTCCCTCCTGCGTCAAAGCAAAGAATTGTTCATAGAAGTCTCCTCCCCCATCGGCTCGGAAACGCTCTAATAAACAATTTTTGAACTCGCTCCAGCTCCGGATAGGCTCCCTCCTGTCTCGCCACTGATACCATGCCAACGCCTTCCCTTCCAGACACAATCCTGCCGCCGTCAGCTTCTCATCATCTGTCAACCCGTTGACTGCAAAGTAACGCTCCACCTTGTATATCCAGCCATGGCCATCTTCCCCCTCAAAGATGGGCATCTTCAACTTCCTCACCTTCGGATCCCTTCCATTGCCTCGGTACTCTCCATAACCTCCCATTCCTCGAAGATGAGGTGCTCCCCAAGTGTCCCGGTCCTCCCTCCGGCGCTGGTATCCGAGTTCGTCGTCATAATCCCCCCTTCTTCTTTCAAAATCAGCACCTCGACGCTGATATTCTTCTCTCCTTTCTCCAAAATCTGCACTACCTTCATATTCCCCTCGCCTGCCTCCGAAATCAACACCTCGACGCTGAAAATCAGCACCTCGACGGTCATTTCCCATGCTCATCTCCTCTCTAGAGATTGGCTCTAGAGGTGGCATGTCGTCGTCCCTTTCAAGAATCTCCACCTCCGGATTCCTCCTCCCCCGGATTGGGTTTGAATTTCCTCCTACGCCATGGCCGTCAGTAGTCTCTCTCACTTCCGATGTCTCCGGATTGGTCTTCATTTCCAATAGTTTCTTCATCATTTCTTCCATAGCCGCAAACCTCCCTTCCAACCTGTCATTGTTGGCGGAGATTTCCATGAACTTTCCCTCCAGATCTGTCTTCAGTTGTCCGAACTCGCCTTCTAATGCTTCCACCTTCTTTCCGGCCATTTTTCTTCTAACGGATCCCAAAAAAATTCTTCTTCCGGAAAAGAAACTTGCTGAAATTTCGGAATTTCAGCCGCCGGTGGTCCCAAATCGACGCTCTGATACCAATTTGATAGGAAACACTTGGATTCCCAAGTGTTTCTCACCAAAACTGAAGTAGAACCGATGGAAACTGCTGTCCACAGCAGGAAAACAACAGATTTAAGCAGAAAAACAGCACTTGTCCGGAAAAATCTGAGAGATAACTCAAAGGAAAGCGTGTATTTCACTAGTAGATGAATAAAAACAGCAAGATACAATTGATCCTCAATTCGAGAGGAGGATCGATCTCTCCCAAATCTCTGGCAACGCCAAGAGCCCAAAGAAACCTAAATCTAAGAGATCTCAAATTTCAGCCAAATTCAAGATGATCAAACCCTAGGAAAATCTACTATTTAATGCATACAAATCAAAAGGAATTCCCTAAACAGTCCCTACGTTCAAATTTCCCTCTCAAAACGCTCAAAAAAATTCCTAAACAGCTCTACGGGGGCGGACGGGCCGCTCGTTCTCCGCCAGATCCGCCTGTTTGCGATTCCCGCCCGTGAACCGGTCCCGCCTGGACCGGCTGCACCGGTCTAACAGGAAACTGCTTAAATAAATGATGAACCCTAGAACACATATTAAAGCCTTTCATTTTGCACCCTCTTCATATTTTAGATTCTGTTAGACCGGTCCAGCCAGTCCAATAGGGACCGGTTCGCACGGACAATGGTGTGATTTCTCCGCCTCTTGCATGTTCCACTGAGGCCGCAAGCTTTGCGGGAGCCGAATAGGAAAGATTTTTTGGGGAATTAAGAGGGAAATTTGAATGTATCGACTGTTTAGGGATTTCCTTTTGATTTATATGCATTAAATAGATTGCTTTCCTAGGGTTAGGGATCATGAAATTTGGCTGATTTTGGAATCTCTTAGGTGTAGGTTTTGGGCTCTAGATTCGACTAGAGATTGGGAGAGATCGATCCTCCTCTCGAATAGAGGATCACTTGTATCTTGTTGTTTTCTTCCGTTAGTTGATTTCTTGCAATAAAATCTATTGTTTTCCCTTATTTTCATTGGAGTTTGGAAGAGTTTCTCGATGTTTTACAAAGATTGATAGGAAATACTTGAGATCTACAAGTGTTTCCTATCAGATTCATCCCTGCCGAGTTCGTATCACACAGCACATAAAAAATCTGGCATTTAAGCTAAGCTGTATGATCCACTTATCCAAAAAATACATAGGTCAATCAAAGATCCTCAGTTCTATATAGCTGATTTTCATTCAATGAAAATCAAAACTCATTTTAAAAGTTCAACGCCCTTCTCTACCATGATTCCTATAATCTTGAGTAATACTCAAATCTATGATAACCTCAAGTTCCATGCCACATCATTCCTAGATTATTGATTCAATATGAGAATGGATGAGAAGCAAAGAATCAAATATGCTGAACTGCCAAATCAAACTTTTAAACTCAGAAAAAATGAAGTAAAGCTTTATCAAGTTTTCCAAATAGGTATCACCACCATGTCAAGTGCAGCAATAACATACGCGTGTTAAAGTTTGCATTCATAACAAGCTCCCTGGGGAAGAGAAGTATAAGATAATTTAAAAGGAATTAAATATGTTTACCTGGAGCAACAAAGTCACCAGCACTAAGACCCAACTTGTTGCAAGCCTGGAATATATTGGAGAAAAACTAAATTTTAATTAATGACATTTCACAAAAAAAGACCAAAGATAAGAAGAAAAACTACATTTTTAAGCTATAATTGCTCCGAAGTACATATATAATTGCATTTACAGTTGATGAGTCCAAATTACATATACAGAAAGTAACCAAATAGAAAGTAGTCCTACTAAAAAAGGGTAATCTTCATTTATCTCCTCCAAACAACTCTCGGTGCACACTTTACCATCAAACATAATATACGCTCACTTAAGGACACACAATACTAGCACTCCACACATTCATATGAAGTTAAACTTAACTGCATCAAAACATGCAAATACACAGATACAGGGGCATATATTTCAAGAAGCCAATCAACAGGGAAAATTACTGAGAAAAACATGGATAGCTGGAATAAAAGAGGAAAAAGAGGAAATGAGAAAAATAAAAGATTGCACCATATATCATTCAGTTCTATAAGGTCCATCCAGTCCGCCTAAATCCTTTAAGGTAAGGCTGAAGTTATGGAGGAGATACAACTTAAGTGTGCAATGAACACAAGCTAGAAATTATATCCTCTTTGACCTTAGCAATATCCCAACCCAAGCACACGCAAGTCAAAACCCCAAAAAAATCCACAGAAATGAAAAAAAAAGGTAGAAAAGTAAAACAACCCTAATGCCCTCCAACAGAAAACACATGGTAATGGGAACTAGTAGAGAACGATGAGAGGGAGAGCTTCTTGTGTGAAGAAAATATTGAGAGACAGAATCAAATTGAGGTTGAAGGGAAAGAAAGGGACCAGTAACATGCTAATGGGAGAGATATGAAGTGGGTAGTGATTATTTTTTGGCAACAGAGAGAGCAATGGGAGTCGAGGATTTTTTTTTAAGGACTGAATGCGATGGAAAGATGACATTGCAGGATTACGAGTGGAATTTCGAGTGTGATTTCAAGGATTTAACATGGTTATATTTTGGTTACATTTTTTTTAATCAAACATAATTAGATAAAAAAACAAAATAAATGTACGAATAGACTCTTCACGCAATTCCTCATTTCTAACGCATCTTGATTTGCATGTCATCACCTCACAAGTGGATAAATTATGTATTGCATTCGTGCGTTTGACGGGACAACATGAATGTTAATACCAAGTATCTTCGACATTTCTGATGCGTCAGCGCAGCCGCATTCATGAGCCAAGCAATGGTTTTGTGGTAACCTCACATTCATCGTTCACAATTTTTGTCACGTTCAATCGAATTGACCTTGGGGGTTCATCCTTGATAATTTCGATGTTGAGGGCGCATTGACATGGCTTGTTTCACAAACTGGGAAATGTTTGAGTAATTTCATTGCAAAGGAGGGTTTCATACGACGTCGCATCCGTAGTTGTTCGTCTTTGTTGTTGCATTTGATCATGCGCATTGCAGAGTATGTATTAAGGGGCATTGAGGTCAACATCATTGTCTTCCTTATTCAAGTGGCTCACCCTGTACTTCGCTACTTCCACTCATCTTACCCATCCCCTTCTATGTACTACAACAGAAGTATTTGAAAGACTAGTTTGTCAAGCTAATTTTATTGAAGAATAAAAAGGTAGAAGTGTCAAGAGGAGAGTGTCCAATTTATTTGTGCTTGCAACATTTTTAATGCTAATATTACTACAATCCGAGACAGCATTTTTATTTTGAGCACCAATACTAGTTTATCTCATCGGGTTCAAGTTTTTTAAATGAACAACAAATAACTGCAACCAAGATTTGTGCCCCTTAAAGTCTTAGAGTGCCATCGGAACAACATAATAAACAACTTTTTATCATTTACTGTTGAAATAACTCATATGTTTGGAAGCAGGAACACACGTTCAAGCATGCTAAAAGACCAAAATGTGGGGGAAATATATAAATTGTAGTTACACGAACAAAAAAAGATCACACTGAATCTTTTGAATTTTTGTTCTTGAGAATATTACTAAAGATTTCCCAACTGGCATAGTTGCAAAACAGTTCACTATATGGTGACCGAAACACTTAAACCGAATTTAGCAATAGAAACATGACTATTTTACATTGATCTTGACCCACTTTGGCATATTTGCATAACAAGTTCGCTCTGCGGTGATGGAAATGCAACAAGTTCATATGCATGTCGTGTATATTTTATCCAAATGCCGGCAGGAGCAAGCTCACGGGCAATAACTCCATGCCATATAGAATAGCTTGCAGATGATAAAAGTACAGTCC
The DNA here is from genome assembly GCA_016618105.1 of Dendrobium huoshanense. Taxonomy (NCBI): domain Eukaryota; kingdom Viridiplantae; phylum Streptophyta; class Magnoliopsida; order Asparagales; family Orchidaceae; genus Dendrobium; species Dendrobium huoshanense. The sequence continues at coordinate 53,261,206 of CM028360.1, read as the reverse complement.
CTAAGATGCTAATACAAGTATTTTTTTCAAAATTCTGAAAACTTTCATGACTAGTTAATAAAAAAATGGAAAACAGCCATAATTAACAATGAAAGTGGATCAGTTGACTTAAAAAAAGGATTACTCATATAACAAATATAACAGGATAATCAGAGTAAAAATATTTAAACTTAGTCATCTACATACTATGTTGCACCGATACACCTATTTATGAAGACGTGTTGTATCCGATACACATATACGCCTCCGATACGACACCGATACGTGTCGGATACGGCTTTGCCGAAAGCCGTATCCAATTAAAATACTATTTAATTTCAAAAAGACACGCATGTTCGTTGAAAAACAAAAAAAAAATCTGAAAAAAAGACCCGTTGTATTTACTTCCGCGGCTGCAAGCGATGTTCTCTCATTTCCGAGATGAATTTGAGTCTCTTGATGATATGTGAATATTGAAAATTGCTAATCTTTCACTTGATGAGCCTGAATTAGAAGCTATGATATTTATTGAAGATGATATAGAAGTTCAAAGACAACCCACTGAAGAAGCTAATCATATCATTCCTTCTTGAATAGTTGAAACTTCTTGTGCTAGACAATTTATGTTTATGCCTTTGTTGTTGTGCTAGACATTTAATGTTTACTTTTATTTTGATATTATAAGCTACAAGACTACAAATGATGTTACTTTTATTATTTTTGTAATTTCAAATATTATGCTTTGATTGTTTTCTTAATTTTTATGTATGATTTATAAATTATAATGTCGTGTCCGCGCCGTACCCGTATTCTATATTTTTAAGAATTGAAGTGTCCCGTATCCATATCGTGTCATATCCGTGTCGTCGTAACTGTATCGGTGCAACATAGTCTACATATTTTTTAGGAAATAAGCAGACTTCAGCCAAACAAGGGTTATAACAATAAAAATACCAGTTCAGGTATAACTCTTCGGAGGCAATAATTGACAAACAACTCAAGAAAAAGAGAAAGAGCATGGTGGATGCACCTCAATATTATATATCCCAAGCTTTACATCAAAAGAAGATGCTGATATGACACCTGGAATCTTAGGGTACCAATGAATGTCAAAATTCCAATTGGTACTAGCTGGCAACTCACATTGCATCTACAAAGTTAGACGAGGCGGATGAAGAACTGATAAATACATAAAAATGTAAACGAGACTGATGTTGAAAAGAAGCTATTGAGGCAAAAGCTTCTCAAATGGCATATGAAGTGAAATCTTAAAGATTGTCACATACCTCCCCTGTATTTGTATCCCAGCAAATAGTACGATTGTCTTTGGCACATGTCAATAATAATGAGCTCTCATATGGACACCATGACATAGCAATCACCCCTGCTTGGAGGAAAAAATTATTAAAAAAAATTAGTAACCAAAGTTAACTATCTTTCAGACTTAATTAGCCAAAAACTCCTGGTGATCACAGTATGATGACCAAAAAACCAAAACAGTGGGTTTAACTTAGGCATCGTTTGGGATGGCTTTTCTGCTGCTTCTTAAAGCAATTTCAAGTACAAAAATTTCAACGTTTGTACTAGAAAGCTGTTTTAAGAAGCAGTAAAAAAGCCGTCCAAAACGAATTCTTAATCATAATGTCAAACAAAGTGCTGTGATAAAAAGTACTAAAAATGGAATGTAAGAGATCGCAGGATCAGGCTTTAAAGAAAGTAGAACTCAAAAAAAAGTACAAAAGAAATTATGACTCAAAAAACAAGAAACAAGGAAAGTAGAACTCAATAATAGATGGCATTATACAACTCTAAGTCAGATATAAAAGCACATAATGGTTGTTAAATGTATCAGATCATGTTCAAATAGCGCAACTGAATACTTGCTGAAGTTAAGGACAGATGCTTTGCTCACACGAAGACAGATTTCTCTCCATATTTCTGCAACTCATCATTACTCAAAAATGTTTTCAAAACAGATGATTCACTTGCATCTATCTTTGAAAACAACTTGATGTCTGTGCTTCTTTCTTGTATATTTTGACGAATATTAGCTAATATTTGCAGTATGCAAAAAAAATACTAATAGAAACGGCCTACTTCAGAAAACAACTAAAAATATTGTTATCAGAACAAAACGTGTAGAAACTGGCAGAAGTAATGTATCAATCATATCCAGAAGGTTCATTATCAACAAAAAGGAGCTGAAAAGAAATTGAAATATAAAAAGAAATAAATAATATGAAAAGAGATAGCCGGTTTCAACTTTAAAAAAAAAATGAGCAACAGAATAAAAGAAGAATTCAAGATAATATGGAACAAAACACAAAGAAAATCAGACAGCAAAAAAATAGCAACCAAACTTCTTGGGAGTAAATATATGCCATGCAAGATGGGCCATCCATGAATTGTCAAAGAAAGAAGCAGCTATGCAGATGAAATCATATAATGAACATTTAACACCAGTTGACAGTAAGCAAACAAGAACCAACAAGTAAGTAATAGTAAATAAGTTAACCTTTTGTATGCCCCACAAACTCTCTGACTGGATATATTGTTTTCCTAACATCCCAAACCTGCAGAGATAATCATACAGAAGGAATGCATTGCACGTATTAGCAATGATAAAAGAATATTGCTATGCATAAATATTGCAGGCATTACTCTGAGAGCTGGTGAGTTATCATCATCGGATGCAATAATAAGTTGTGTAGAAACTTCAGGATTCCATTGCAGAACGGAGCACCTTCTTCGAGTGGAATCTGAAAAACTGTAAAAACCCAAACATGGTAATCAGCTGATAAAAGTACCAGTTACGACTTCAATAGAAAATACAGAACAAGCCACAATCACTAACATCAAATGTTGCAGATACTTGCCTTGTCACTGGCTTTTGCTGTCTCAAATCCCAGACAACTGCAATTTAAAAAAATAGAAATATGAACAGTATCCGACAAAATGAATGCTACAGAATCACCTTAGTCCTAGAAAAGGGTATATAAACATAGAGACTAAAAAAGAACAAAGTTCAAAAACTCACCAGTTATCCCATTGTAGGAAGTTGATGCTAATATAGGTTGAAACTTCACATTCCAAGACACAAAAGATATTTCGGTTTGGGCTCCAGAGCCAATATTCTGGGCAAAACAAAAGATTGAATTAAGAAACCTAGTTAACATGAAAAATTAGAGTTTCCAAACAATAATCGATCAGATTCCATTTAAAAAATAAAGAATTTAGTCAGCAAAAATATAAACTATATATAAAAATGGGTGGCCACCACTAATGGGTTAGTATCATGTGGATATGAAAAATGAAATTTACAAAGCTGATATAATACCTAGCACAAACAAAATACATGCAACCATGATTGCTGAAAATTTAACTCATGGTCAGTAATTAAATCAATTGCGACAAGATAGAGTTAAAGCTATGAAGTTTGATGTTTTGTTACGGAAAAGTTGCCACCCTCATGGAAATAGCCAAGCTGCTTTGCAAGGGTTATTTATTATCATGAAATTGTGGGGAAGACGCATGATGGGGTAGGGATTTCCACTGTTACCTGTATAATTTTTTACTTTTGGTATATGACAGTTTATTTTGAAAAGAATGCATATTCAACAAATTCCAAGGTGTAATGATTGCATATATAAGAATAGACTAATCAAATAAAGTATATAACATTCTTAGCTGTGGTTTAGATAGAATTTTATCTTACATATAGGTAAATGATCCTAATCTTTCTGTGGTTTAGATAGCTGGCGGGATCATTAAGACGCTGCTTGGCTAAATGTATTTAAATTAAATGATCCTAATCTTTCTTCATCCAAATGTTAGCATTTTGGAAGTCGAATTGTTGCATATGCCAAATTATGAAAGTGGCTTGTTCTGATGAGTGGAATGGGAGGAGGAAATATTGAAATTGCGGCTTTGATACTATTTTGATGCAGGGAAAAATCTTTAAAATAAGCTTATATATATATAAAAGAAATAGAGACGATGGAAAGTAGCAAGATATGCAAGCCCCATGTATATGCAAAAAGAGATGGCTTTCCTCAAAATTATTCATGTCATACATTAGTTTAGAGAAAAAAAAATCCAAAAAAAAGAAAAAAAAAATCTAGACATCCACAATAAGAACTTTATTATTAGCATAAAATGCTATAAACAACTCAAAACTCTCCTATCCATACATAGAAGAAATGACAAATTGCTAACAAACTAGCAAACTTCTAATAAATTGCTAACGAACTGCGAACAAATAAAACCAAATTGATAACAAATTTGAAGACAATGTCAAGACGACGACGACAACAATATCAAACCTTTATCCCACTATGTGAGTCAGCTACATGAATCTTTTTTCTCCATTGTGTCCTGTTAAGAGTCAAATTCTCATCTAAATCTAATAAAGAAATGTCATTTCTAATATTTTCTAACCAAGTCTTTTTAGGTCTACCTCTCCCTTTCTTAACATAGGCCAAATCTAATACATCTACTCTCCTAACAGGATCATTGGAAGGCTGTCATTTTATGTGATCAAGCCATCTAAGGCGCCTCACTCTAATCTTATATGCCACTGGAACTACTCCAACCTTTTCACGTATATGCTCATTTTGTATCATGTCTTTAAGAGTAAAGCCATTCATGCACCTGAGCATCCTCATCTATGTAACACTTAACTTAATATTATGCTTCTTTTTTAATGGCCAACATTATGTGTCATAAAGCATTACAGCTCTCACCACCATCTTATAGAATTTTCCCTAAAGTTTGACTGGTACTTTTTTAACACACAACAAGTCCAATGCATTCCTCCACTTCAACCATCCAACTTGAATTCTACTAATAATATCCCCATCTATTTCACCATCACTCTAAACAATAGACCCAAAATATCTAAAATGTGCACTCTTATTAATGACTTGATCGCTCAAAGTTACAAACCCCCACTAGATCTATTACTACTAAAATTACACTCCATGTATTCGATTTAGATCTACTCAAATGAAAACCTTTAGACTCTAAGGTTGACCTCCATAATTCCAGTTTACCTTCAACTCCCTCTCTAGTCATATCAACAAGAAGATTATCATCGGCAAAAAGCATACACCATGATACATCCTCTTGCAAATGTCTAGTAAGAACATCCATGACTAAATCAAAAAGATACGAAAGGCTGGTCCTTGATGTAATCCAACTGAAATAAGAAAATACTTGGTCAAACCACTTTGTGTCTGAACACAAGTAACATCTTCTGCATACATATCCCTGATGACTAGAATAAACTTTAAAATATAATGAAATCTAGAAGATGTAAAATAACTCCAATATCCATCATAAAATAAAATTTTCAGAATTTATGTTCACATCAACATCCACCCCACCAAACCCAATAATGCTTGTTATGAGTGTGGGTGGGTATGGGTAGTAGATCTAAAATAATGATTCATTGTGCATTAGCAAAAACCAAATCCAAACCCAAAGCATCACCTCCTATAAATGTAGCATCCACATTGCCCCTACTTAGTAGAGAGACTGTTTCCATTATTAGAACCTCAGATATAAAAAATGAAAGCCAATCTCTCCTCCCAACAGCAAGCAACCAACAAAGGATCAATGCATGGAGAAATTACAGTCAAGAATTCTTTAAGTTTTACAATAAACCCTCCAACTTTAAGAATCAACACGTCCACACAACAAGAATGATTTCTTAGTAAGATAATCCATAAAGTAGCGTTAAGTCACAAATGCAACATTACCAAAGCAACTTTGTCCGAAGCAAACATTCCCTTTACACTCTACCTTTGCATCCATAGTTACGTAAAAATGCCTCAAGCATTCTCCAAGCAGCATGCTAAAGATGCCCTCAAGAGTAATAAATAAATTGTTTCCATAACTTCAAATTTCTTAACATACCTTCAAAGATGGAAAAAGCTTTGGTTCTGTGGGATTCTCTAGATCCCAAATACAGAGCTCCCCTTCATCAGCCCCAGAAGCAAGCAGCTTCGGCTCATGAGGATTGAATTCCAACCCACGAACCTGCAATCAAGATAAAAAATTGCCAAATAAATAAGGTAGATACACGCAACAAATAAAATAAACACAACATCGCTATCACTCCGAAGCAAACAATGAGTACCGGCCCAGTGTGCTTCTCAAGCCGTGCAACAAAAGCGTCATCACTCCCCTCCGAACTGCATCAAAAATAAATATTTTCCAACTCAATCTATAAAATCCAAAAAGGGGGGAGATATTTGAAAGATCCATGAGCCACAGTTCCAAAACAATTCACGAGAATCTAATAAGTCGAAAATTTAAAATAGCCGATACCCAATTAGCTTCACTGGATTCCACAGGCTAATCGTGCCATCGCCAAGGCCTCCGGCAATGAGGCCGAGAGAATACTCGCCCGAGACAGATTTCGGTTTCCCCCATGAGAGGCGGTTAAAACGGTCGCTGCTAGGGCAAGCACCGACCACAGGAAGCTCCTGGCTGTCCGACTGGAAATCGAGCTTGAATATCTCAAGGTTCGCCGACGAGCTAAACGACAGATCGACGGCGCCCGCCATCGTACCAGCAGCGAGGTACGGCGCATCCGGAGCGAAGGCGGCGAGGGCCGATCGAGGGGCGCTCTTGATGCAGGCCATCGAGTAGATCGGGGATCTCGCCGGATTGGGGCGGATCTAGGTTATCAAATTACTACCGTCCGTTACCGTGGAGGAGAGAGAGCCAATTTTAGAAAAAAAAATGGGAGAGAAAGAGAGAGAGAGATTTGACAAAGAGAAAGTTGGGATTTACGAGCCTCCGCCGGGAGGAGAGATATGTATTGCTCTTTTTTTTGTCTACACTTTCTCCAAATTTTCAATGGTATATTACATCATACATATTTTTTTTTTTAATTATGTAAATAGGATACATATTATCGATTAACTATAATTTAACTAAGATTATTGTACTTATTTGTATTAAATAATAATTATAATATAGAGGATAATTAATAAACTCATTAAATAATTGTAGTTTTAGTTAATTACTAAGTTATTAAGTTTAATTTAAGATTATTTAAAATATAACTAAAGTCCAATGATACATTGGTAAAAATTTTACTTAATTAGCACGAATTTTGAGGTAATTTTTGAATTAAAATTTTCTAGAATTATATTTTGGACCACTCGAACTCTAATTTCAATGAATTTATTATCGTTGTGAATGTATCGATTAGACAAACCCATCAAAGCTACAAATCTTTCCTTGGATATCTATGCCTTATAATTTTCTACTTACCATTAATACAAGAGTCCAATCCAATGTTGATCTTATTTATAAGTAGAAGCTCACACAGCTCATCTTGATATGTTGGTTAGGAGCTTAGACTATCAACTAAGAGGTCTTGGGTTCGAGCCTTGTATATGCGATGTGTGTGTGAGTTTGCCTTAAGTGACATAAATATCCAAAAAAAAAAAATTTTGAAGCTTAATTAATCGTTGAGGAGCCTATTAATGCTCATTGAAATTAATTAAAACAATCCTCCAATATATGTCAAAATTCACAACAAATATTTAATCAACCTCCCCAAAGAAAAAGCATTGGCATTCAATAAGGCTAAAGACAACATTCTCACTAAATTCAACTTGGGATACCCAATTACACCCCGCTCCACCAAAATATATACAAGGCTAATATTTTGATGGAGATCCAAAATTTTGACTCATTAGTCTCCTCCCCTCCGGCTGAAGAAAATCCATCATTAAGATCTAATCAATCGCATTACCCCATTGCGTTATCCCCAATAAGGTGAGCTAACATTCCAGCATTTGAAACAACAACTAAAGGAACATTAACCAAAGGACTCCCAACACCATCAATATCCTCCCCATAACTCACATCATCGGAATAACACAGTCCATCCAAAATTTGAGCACCCCTTGAACCATGAATAGAGCATGAATTCCCACCCTCATGTAAATCACCATGATGATCCCCATAAACATCAGACAGAACATTATCACCCTCATTAACAACACCAATAGGATCAGGAATGTCACTAGGACAAGCTACCATATTAGTTAAGCAATTGTTAGGTTCATCAATCTCAACAACAATAAGATCAGGTGCCACATCCTCCTCAACATTCAAGGGAGAAATCGAAGCCAATACAATAGTAGAATCCAACTACAGCGCTAAAACCTTGGTCTCAACAGACACAACAGAACTCAAATCCAAAGCTAATTCATTCACACCATAATCCTCACAAACAAGGACAACAGGGGCCATAACCGCAGGAACAAACGAAACATCTGCAGCACCAAAAAGCACACCCATGACTTCCCCACCCCAAATTAGTTAAGCAATTGTTAGGAAATTGTTTGGTAACATCAAGTTCTACAAAAACACGAGCAACGAATGGCCATGAACCAGAAGAAGCCGCACTATGAATCTTTAAGGGTTTACCAAAGATGGAGCCAAGATCATGAAGAATACACGGAGCAAAGGGCGAGGCCAAATATTATGAAAAGAAATCCAAATAGGGATAATATAAGATTCAATCTCAATGTCCAAGGAGGGAGTCCATTTAACCAATTTCATATAACAATTACTCACAAAATATGACCTATGAGCAAAAATCCTACAGTAATTCATGTCGTTAAAGAGCTAAATTAAATATTCCATTGGTTTAGGATAGTGACATAACATTCACCATTTAATTTGAGGTCGAAGAAAATTTTCCTAATAGCATCAAGAGATGGTCTCCCGCCAAAGAATTTGTTGACTAGGGCGAATTCAAATGGAGCAGCAAGAGAAAGGATTTCCGCTTCCAAAATCCACAAGGCCAGCATACCACGGTGAGAGGAAACTTTAAGATCGGGAAACGAGACGAAAGTAGAAGATGTGTCAGATAAAGCATCCTTAAAAGAAAGAGATGCACCGAAGTGACACGGGAGCTCAGCGGCGGGTCAATCCGGGTCATGACCATCCTGGGGTCAATCCGGATCATTTTTGGGTTTCTGGGTCAACCCGAACCCTACCCAGTTCGGGTTCGAGTTGGTCCGAACTCAAAATTTTCGTGTCGAGTTCAAGTCGAATTTTCGGGTCGTGTCAAATATTGACACCCCTACTTAAAACAGGGAGGTGCCATAAATCCGAAAAAGACAACAACAACCAACACATGAAACGTAAAAGGAACTAGTGAAGGAAGAAAACTTCCCTGAAGCAGACGATGGAGCTCTACTAGGGAGAGCTCCCCAATACGGAGGAAATCAACGCTTACAGGTGCAAGATCGGACTGTAAGAGGTGGCTAGGGCCACGCCCCAGAGGTATCAGGAGAGAGACAGCTACGGAAATGCAAAGTTTTTATTCTTATTAAGTAATGAGATTACCTATTTCTTAGCCAACTAAAATAACGTAGGATTGTGATTAGGGCTACTAATTATATGGCTAGTTATCCAAATTTAAAGAATAGATTTCTTCTAATGGAAGTGGAATCATAACTATAGGAGTTGGAGTCACACATTTGAGCTTCGTTTGGGACAATTACTTAAAAAAAAAAACTAGAGACTATAATTGCAAATGTGATTGATGTTTTGACATTCTTTTGAAGAACAAATTAAATAAAAAAATCAATATTAATCCTTTTGAATAGTTTTGATAAAAAAATACTAATTATGAGCCTTGCATATGTGACAAACAAATTAATAGACCATTTAAATTGATGCATCATCATCAAACTCAAGATTTTATGTTATATTTGTGAATGGTTTGTCAAGGTTTAGATTGAAAGTATTTCTTGAAGGAAAAGTGGTGTGTATTTGATGTCTTTCAAATCAAATTTCACTTATTTTTATTTTTCAATCAAAGAATAGAATGTTATGCGTTGGAGTGGGAGAAAATACCTAACAATGTTCATAAAATTTCACTTCGAGATTGACCTCCTTCATAAAGAATTATGAAACTGCTGTTTTACCCTTTTTTAAAATGAATTTTTAGTATAAAATTTTATTAAACAAAAAATTTTTGTACTAAAAAATTACTTCAGAAAGCTGTAAGAAAGCCGTGCCAAACTAAGGATTCGTTTGGGGCAGCTTTGTTCTTGCTTCTTAAAGCGGCTTTTTAGTACAAAATTAAAATTTTTGTAATGGAAAGCCGCTTTAAGAAGCAGTAAGAAAGTCATCTCAAACGAAGCCTAAGGCTTCGTTTAGGACAACTTTTTTGTTATTTTCTAAAACAATTTTTTAGTACAAAAATTTCAAATGAAATTTTTATACTAAAACATCGCTTTAGAAAACAATAAAAAAACTGTCCTAAACCAAAGGTGTAGCACATCACCCTTTAGATCGAACCTTGTTGTCTTTTGATTGTCCATAGTATTAACTTGACGTCAGAAATACATTCTATGAAGAAGAAATCTATGTGGAACAAACAGTTAGATATTTGTTATTAGATTCAAATAATTATGTTTCATTTGGGACAGTTTTTTGTTACTTCTTACAACAACTTTTTAACATAAAAGTTTCTTAAAAGCATAAAAAAAAAAATAGCAGTCAAAAGTTATTCCAAACAAAGTTTAATAAATTTGCTTATTGTTTAAAGCACGTTTCTCGAACTCGGCTTTCTAGCTTTCAAGAAAACAATTTCTGATGATAACATCTGAATCTGGAAATTCTAATGAATAGAGATACTTAGGCTTTGTTTGTGACGACTTTCTTATTGCTTCTTAAAGCAGCTTTCTAGTAAAAAACTTTAATTATTGAACTAGAAAGCTGCTTTAAGAAGCAACAACAAAGACGTCCCAAACAAAACCTTAAACATTTGTCGCAAAAAAAGGTGTAAGATTAAAGAATTAGGAAAATTGAAGTACTTTTTTGGGATAAGGTTTTTGATCAGTTACAGAAACAATATGCATTGAATTTGTTAAAGAAGTACAGGGTTTGGGGTTTATGCTCATTGTCAAGCAAAATGAGCTACCGAGTTAAGCTTGAATTAATTCCGACTCGATTCATTAGCTTGTGAGTCAACTCGTTTAAAAAATACTAGTATAAATACATGTAAAAATATATTAGAATCCAAGGGCTTAAATATAAAATTATAAAAAATATATATTTATATTTTTTTCTTCCTTTTCTAAATTGATTTCTTATTATTGCTCATATAATTTCTTTTTTTCTTTTAATTACATCATCATTTTACATTAGAATTAGCTTTTTTTTTTTTCTTTCATAATAAATAAGTTAGCTCATGAACCGACTCACGCTCTTACATTTGAGCATAAACTTGAACTTGATTAATTAGTCAAGCTCAAGCTTAAGGATTTGTTTGATACACTTTTCTTACTATTTTCTATGATAATTTTTCAGTATAAAAATTTCTTGAAAGCAGCAGAAAAATAGTAGCAAAAATTTATCTCAAACAAAGCCTAAGTTGGAATCAGCGTTCAACTAAGGCTTCACTTGAGATGGCTTTCTTGCTGCTTCTAAAAGTAGCTTTTTAGTATAAAAATTAAAATTTTTACACTAAAAACTGTTTTAAGAAGTAATAAGAAAGTCGTCCCAAATCAAGCCTAAACTTATTTGTACCACTAGCTCGAACATCTATTGATTAAAAATAGAAATTTAAAACTATTGAAGGTAACGCTATGAAGGAGCCTAGCATCTTCCAAAACATAGCAGAAACTCTACATATTTCACCATTACTAAAAAATCCATATACAAGCAATGCAGAGATAATGAGATATGTGATAATGTGAAGGAAACAAGTCTTGGAAGAGATTTCTTTTGGGATAAATTTCTTATTGTTTTCTAAAGTAAATTTTAATACAAATTTTTTTTTTAAATTATAAGTTTTTTGTATTTAAAATCTACTTTAAAATACAGTAAGAATATTATCTCAAATAAAATCTGAGAAGTACTCAGTATGCTAACAGATTATGTAGATGTTGATTGGGTAAGTGAAGATGAAAAAGGAAGATTGGTTACAAGATACTATTTTTTACGGGTATAAATCAAATATGAAAAGAGAAATTTTCATGAGCTAATTCTTACAAAAACCTTACATTGATATTATTAAGAACAAATTCAATTCTCTTCCTTAAAGGGTTAAATTTGAGGTCTGCAGTTATGTGTGGAATTTGATTGTGTTGATCAATCTGATTGTTCTATTATCTCAGATCTCAAAACTAGTCGTGTTCGTCTCCTGCTTGGATTCGGATGCAAAGCTATTTAAGGTCTGCTCAATACTTTGGTAGATCGACTCTATTATATAAGTTGATTTCTCACTTTTCATATCATGACATAAGTAAGTAGTTCTGAACTGTATTTACCAAATGATAGCTTACTAATGGATATTTACTGTGATTTCTCTATCAATTCGACTTTTTATCCACAGAGTATTGTATATAGCCAATACCTATTTCTTTCAATTTTTTTGGTTCTCGCACTTTACATAGTATTAATTGGGCCCTAGAGAAATGACGCCCATTGCTATCAATATTGTTAACAATTTCTCCTTTTCTTTTTTCTCTTGCAGAGGATCAAGATCAACAATAAACATAAAGAGCAGTGCTACAGTGTCCATTGATTTGTTCAAATAACAGGTTGAGGCTCCAACAATTTCGGCTCCAACAATTTCGACCAGTTTATTCCAACAAAAAATCATTTATAAAATAAAAGTAATTTAATTTGTCTCGCATATGGTTGCAACAGCCATACTATCAAATTTCATTTCAATGCATGGAGCATTGCAATCATTAGTGTCAGAAACGAAGTTGCAGAAGTTGAACCTAAACATTTATAAATTGTGGTGTTCACTTAAGACGGGAAACTTGGATTGTAGAACTGAAATGTAAACATATTTGCTAGTTTAATTGCCCAAGTGTGAATCTTATAGTGGAGAATTCATCAAATGAAAAAAAAAAAAGTTTACATTATTTTGGAATTCCAAAATTTTTACTGTTTTGATCTGTCAGAGCTGTCTGGCTCTTGTTTGTTCTTGTTATTAGACACATTAAATATTTTGTATTAATGATCTTTTACACGTGTTAATATGTCACTGGTTATTCATTTATATAGAGTATATATATAGACCTCCTGTACATCCCGTTTACTTAATACAGAAAGGCTTCATTTTCTTTATTTCTGTTTTAATCCTATCTGCTCTTTCTTCCTTCCTGCTCGTCCTTGAATCCTGCTTTCATGGTATCAGAGCGGAACATCCTGTGATCCTCGTCACTCCTTCGGATCTTGTCTCTTTAATCGGTTGCAATGGCAACCTCATCCTCTACCGCTGCTACAAACGAATCTTGCCAAAACTCCGGCATCATCGTCGACTACAAACAACAGCTCAAGTTCTTGATGAGCCATATCAAAGGCATCATTTCCCTCACGCTCACCGCCGAGAACTTTCCCATTTGGCGATCTCAAGTTTTTAAACTCTTCAAAGCAAATGGGTTTGAAGGTTTTCTTGACGGCAGCTGTGTTTGCCCTTCATCTACCACCATCACCTCCGACAACGAGATCTCCTATCACACCTGGAATCTCCTTGACCAAAATCTTGCCGCCACCCTCTACTCGGTTATCTCACCGAGCATTCTCCCTTACGTCCTTTCTTTAGATCACTGCGCCGAGATTTGGGATACCATCACACGCCGCCTGCAATCCAATACGCGTTCTCGCACAATCCAGCTGCGCAACGAACTTCATCACCTCTCTATGAAAAATCAGTCCATGTCTCAGTACCTTCTTGCCATTAAATCCATTGTGGATGCTATCGCTGCTACTGGTTCACCTCTTGATCCGGAGGAAGTGATTTTCTACACCCTGAACGGCCTTCCCGCGCAATATCAAGCGTTCAAAACCGCCATTCGTACAAATCTTCAACCTCTCAGTCTCGACGATCTTTATACACTCCTGTGCAGTGAAGAATTGAGCATCGCTCTTCAGAATCTTCATCTTTCTGATCCTACCACCGCCCTTGCTGCATACAAAGGACGCAGCCGTGGCCGCACTACTTCGTCCCGCGGACGGTCTTTATACCGTGGCAGAACTCGCAGAGACAAATCTTCTTACACTACCCTGATCTGTCAGATCTGCTCCAAACCTGGACATTCCGCGCTCAAATGCTGGTATCGTCATGATCCAGCATACCAAGAAGAACCTGCCAAGACTGCTCTACTTACGTCATCTGAAGCAAACAACTCCTCGGATTTGTTCCTAGACAGCGGAGCTTCAAATCATCTCACGTCCGATTCTTCTAATCTTCATTCTAGCAAATCCTACATGGGGAACCAACAAATTACTCTCGGTAACGGCTACCAATTACCCATACAACACTCCGGAAAAGGTATTTTACCCACCCCCACAGGTAATCTTTCCCTTCAGCATCTTCTTCATGTGCCAAATCTTTCGTTTAACCTTATCTCTGTTCATCGATTAACCAGCGACAATCAATGCACTGTTAAGTTCTCCGCTAATGGTTTTTCCATCCAGGACTCGAAGACGGGTCAACTACTCCTTCAGGGCCCTTGTCTTAACGGACTCTACCCGATCCGATCGCCCGTCTCTTCTTCTAACCTTGCTCTTTTCTCAGCTCAAGCTGTTCCGAACCTTTGGCATCGTCGTCTAGGACATCCGGCATGGCAGACTCTACAAAACCTCTCCAAGCACATCCCAGCAATTTGTAAAAATGCAAATAAATCTCAATGTAATGCTTGTAATTTGGCTAAAAGCCACCGTCTGCCATTTACCTCATCTAATTCCAATAGTGCTTGCATTTTTGATCTTGTTCATTCTGATGTTTGGGGTCCCTGCCCTGTTCCGTCTACGCAAGGTTATAAGTATTATGTCTCTTTCATTGATGATCACTCAAAATTTAGCTGGGTTTTTCCGCTTATGAATAAATCTGACGTCTTTAAAATCTTTGTAGATTTCTTTAATATGATTAAAAATCAGTTCAATACCTCCATCAAAGTCTTCCGCTCCGATGGTGGTGGAGAATTTGTCAATAACAGGTTTCAGTTTCTATTCCAACGCCTGGGAATTCTACATCAGTTCACATGCCCTTACACGCCGGCTCAAAACGGCGTAGCCGAACGGAAACACCGACACATCACCGAGACTATGCGCAGCTTACTGATCGAAGCTAATCTGCCGAAATCTCTCTGGGTAGAAGCACTTAATACTTCGGTCTACCTCATCAACAGATTACCATCTCGATCGCTCAAACACAACAGCCCATACCAAATCTTATATCAGAGACAGCCGGCCTACACTCATCTTAAAATTTTCGGATGCCTGTGTTATCCGTGGATTCGGCCATATAACACCAACAAGTTGTCCCCCTTGTCCATCCCCTGCGTCTTTATAGGATACGCCTCCCAGCAAAAAGGATATCGCTGCCTAAATCCTGTTACTGGTCATGTTTATACGTCAAGACATGTGGTGTTTAACGAAGCTTCTTTTCCTTACAAAATGACTCCTCCTACTGACGAGTCCAATTCTACGCCTAACTCCGCATCCATTCCTCCTTTACTACTTGTTCCAACGCAGTACACTCAATCACAACCAACACGATCCAACACCAATTCTCCTCAGCTTTCACTTGTTACTTCAATGATCTCCTCACATCAATTGGTATTAGAGCCAACATTGGCTCTTGACGTCGATCAGAGCCGTGAGCTACTGACCAGGATGAAGAAAGCCATCACAACCCTTGACATCGATCGGGGTTTGGAAGCTTTGGGAAGACCATGGATAAAGATAGGTTGTCAACGACGTTCAAAGCCAGCAACAACCGACAACCATACTGACAAACAATCCCCCCACCAATTGGCGATCATATTGTCAGTTCGTTTCCACTCCGAACCACGCCCGAGCCCACGTACTCCATATTCACGCACCCATCTTTACACGCGATCCATGACTACGCGCGCAAGTCCTACACGTGACATGTTCGTTGTTCTGTCTCCGCTTTGCAGAGGACCGCGACTTCGCCTAATTCGGCTGACCTCGTTCCACCCGCTCTCGTTTCTCCAACCCCCAGATCTCCGACCTCATCCATTCTCACGTGTGACTAGCTCCAAAGCCCCAACGCGATTAGACCCGCACGGTTTCCCTCCACTCTAGCACAGCACGCGACCATAACCACGATCCCGCACTTGGCGTTCAATCCGCTCGCAACCTGCGAGCTTCTCTATTCCCGATCAACATCAGCTAGCAGGCGTCGAGCTCCTCCGCTATTGCACAACTGAGCCTCGCCCCACAGAAACTTGTTGTCCGCCTCTAGCAAGCGATTTCTTCAGACAACGGGAAAATGATGCGGAGCATATTAGTTAAATCAATCCTTAGGAGTGGTAGATCATTTCTTGTACCTCTTTTCTAGAATTTTTCAGGACTTTCTTTTGCTCTTATAAATACAAGTTGTAGAAGATAGATATAATATGAATGAATATTTTTGGAATATAGCAGTTTACTGTTTTGCTCCCTCTTAGAGCTGTTTAGCTTTTCTTGATCATGCTTCTTCATTGATCTTCCTCTATCACATTTTTCTGAAAAAATATAGCAATATGGGTTTATAACTCGTAGTTGTATCGATTTTGTTGATATGTTGTAGGTGTTGGCCTGAATGCTTATAAAAAGATCATTAAAGTGATTTCTATGGTCAATAGCTTTGCAACCATTTCAAAATGATACAACATTTAGTACTTTTAAGCAAGTAAGCTCTCATGCTTTCAGTATCAAACGTAAGTGAATCTAATGCGATGCAGTCCAAAAGTTGCAAGCATGTTCCATTTGAGATTAGAGACATCTAAATATATATATAGTGTTGGTTTTCTCTTCCTTCTGATCAGGCGTTATTGACCAAGCAACGAGATATTAAGAAACAGTAGTGTAGAGTCTTAAACAATCAATAGGAAGTCCGCTTAACACAATACAAAATGCATTTTTCCTTAGTTCATTTGAGAGTACTTAACACAGCTTTAACATACCAGCACAAGCAATATGTATTTCCTACAAAATCTGACTAACAGTAGTATTTTCATTACAAGAAAAATATCACCCAAAAAAACTCATGAAATGGAAATTACTCACCAGACAAAGCTGACGTGCTCTCATTGCTCTTCTAGCTCAAGCTTCTTCACTCTCAATCTTTTAGAAATCTTGCTCTTCATATTAATTGCAGTGACTAGAGGATAATAGGAGGCTGGCAACTTGCTCCAAGTTCCAAACCTCTGTTCGTAATATTCCCAAAGCTCAATCCTAACGGAAATCAGATCATAAGACAACGATGACCCCATGGGGAAAAAAATGACAGCTTGTGGTTAAAATAGAATACCAGTATGCCAAGAACTGGAATGGAGCATAGTTCCCGTAGATAGCTTCTATAACCTTCTGAGCAGAGTCAATATCACAATTTCTGCCATGGAACTATATATATGTTTTATGAGACGACGACGACAACAACAACAACATCAAACATTTATCCCACTACGTGAGGTCGGCTATATGAATCATTTTTCTCCATTGCGTCCTATTAAAAGTCAAATTCTCGTTTAAATCTAATAAAGAAAGTTCATTCCTAATATTTTCTAACCAAGTATTTTTAGGTCTGCCTCTACCTTTTTTAACATAAGTCAAATCTAATACATCTACTTTCCTAACCGGGTCATTGGAATGCTGCCTTTTTATGTGACCAAACCATCTAAGGCGACTCTCTCTAATCTTATCTTCTACTGGAGCTATTCCAACCTTGTCACGTATATGTATAAGTCAATTAAAATTTTTCTAATCATAGAGAAAAATTAGAACAAGCAAACCTGTCTTATATGCCGAACTGTCTCAGTGTCTGCTGGAACTCTATGGTAAAAGCCCATACACATGAGTACATTGGCACGGGTAAAAGGTCCAAATCCACTAAGAACAGATAATTGCTCGTCGATTGAGTCATAACTTGACATTGAGAATCCTTCACATATTTCCTCCAGCTTCCTTGGCTGCAAATTGCCATTCACAATACTTTTGGCAAGAGACACAATACGTTTCGCTCGATATCCAAGTTTACAGCGGTTGGCTAGGTAGGCAGCATCGAGATTCGCTAGTTCTTCAGGAGTTGGGAAATCACCAATTGCTTCATGAGGGCAAGAGAGACCATCTGAAAATTTAAGACCATCATTGACGGATTGAGAAGGGATGGAACTATTAAAGGAATCCTGGTTTGACAGGGCAGTTGAGTCAATCTTGTGACAAGCTTGCGAATCGGAGGGTTGGGTGACATGATTGATCATTAAGCCAGCAGTTTCGAGAAGCTCTGCTCCATCAATGAACTTAGTTTCTAACTTTACTGTTACTTTCTTTCTCTTTGTGGTCTTTCTTTTTTTCTCCTTTGGTTGTGGTGTCTTTGGATGAAAAGCTTCAGAATTACAGCATTGTTTTAGCGGCAGCTGAAGTTCACATAGTGCCCTTGCCATTGACAAAGTTCTTGGCCATCTGAAATTCAGGATAAACCATCTTCCATGATGTTTAAATATTTTAATAACTCGTAATGAGTGACAAAATAGAAATTCAAGGGAGGGAAAAAAGCACGACTAGAAGATTCAGCAACTGATCTTCAAAAACTTGCTAGCATGACAAGTCATAATTAGTGCATAAGGTTGAACTCAAACGAGTCATCTTATGCATAGCAAACTACTAAGAAATTTAATTGAGTCAAACCGGCTTTGGCCTGGCTTAATAAGGGCTCATGAATTGAGCTCAATGAGCAAATGAGTCATTAATAAGAGTATATGTTTTAGATATTTTGAATCTATTGTCTAGAGTGATGATAAAATAGACGGGGATATTATTAGTAGAATTCAAGCTGGGTGGTTGAAGTGGAGGAATGCATTGAGCCTTTTGTGTTATAAAAAATTACACCTCAAACTTAAGAAAATTTCTATAAGATGGTGGTGAGACCTGCAATGTTTTATGGCACAAACTGTGAGCCATTAGAAGAGAAGTATAAAATTAAGTTAAGTGTTGCAGAGATGAAGATGCTCAGGTGGATGAGTATATAGAATGTGAAACGAGCATATACATGAAAAGGTTGGAGTAGCTCCAGTAACAGATAAGATTAGAGAGTCACTTTAGATGGTTTGGTCACATAAAACGTTGGCCTTCTGATGACCAGGTTAAGCAAATAGATGTATTAGATTTGCCAAACCTAAAAAGACTAAAGACTTAGTTAGAAAATATTAAAAATGACCTTTTTTTATTAGACTTAAATGAGAATTTGACTCTTAACGGGACACAATTGAGAAGAAGGATTAATGTAGCCGACCCCATGTAGTAAGATAAATGCTTGATGTTGTTGTTGTCGTCGTTTTGTAATGTTGCTGAAATTTTTGGTAACAGTAGAATGAGGTGTACCATGGATGCTTAAGCATGGTTGGCTCAAATTTTGATGAAATGTTGATGTTAGAATCTTTTGATCTCCTAAGAAATTCCCAAGATTTATTGGAAGGTTCCTTGGCCTTTTGGAAGATTGCGTAAGATTCTTATAGAAAATCCAGAAGTTCTTAAAATGTTAGAATTTTCGATTCTTTAGTATATAAATTGTTATAAGTTATTGTATCAAATGCTATACAACTGCTTGGGAATGAATGTAAATTTTATTATTGCAGTTGTTTCGTTATGTTGCTGAAAATTTGAGTAATAGTAGAATAAGGTGTGCCATGGATGCTTAAGCATAATTAGCTATAATTTGATGAAATATTGATGGTAGACCATTTTATCTCCTAAAAAATTCCTGAGATCTTTTGCAAGGTTCCTTGGTCCTTCATGAAGACTGCAAAAGGTTCTTTTAAAAAGTTCTAGAAGTTTTAAAAATTTTGACTATTTCTTCATGGAGGTCAACCTTAGAGTCTAAAAATTTTTGTTTGAGAAAATCCAAAACTGAATATATGGAGTCTAATTTTAATAGTAATAGATCTAATGGGGGGATTGTCACTTTGAGCAATTAAGTCCTTAATAAGAGTATATGTTTTAGATATCTCGAGTCTATTGTCCAGAGTAATGATGAAATAGATGGGAATATTATTACTATAATTCAAGCTGGCTGGTTGAAGTAGAGGAATGCATCGAGCCTTTTGTGTGATCTATTGTCCAGAGTAATGATGAAATAAATGAGGATATTATTAGTAGAATTCAAGTTGGCTGGTTGAAGTGGAGGAATGCATCGAGCCTTTTGTGTAATAGAAAAGTACCCCTAAAACTTAAGGGAAAATTCTATAAGATGGTGGTGAGACCTACAATGCTTTATGGCGCAGACTGTTAGCCATTAAAAGAGAAGTATAAAATTAAGTGTTGCAGAGATGAGGATGCTCAGGTGTAGGGGTGTCAATATTTGACACGACCTAAAAACCCGACTTGAACCCGACCCAAAAATTTCAAGTTCGGGTCAACCCGAACCTGAAACAGGTCGGGTTCGGGTTCAACATTTCAACCCGTTTCAAAAATCGGGCCGGGTTCTGGTTAACCCTTTTGACCCGAAATTGACCAGGCAACCCGAGATTGACCCATTTTAGACCCGAAAAAGAGAGATAGACCCGTTTTTGACCCAAAAAAGAGGAGATAGATCCGTTTTTAACCCGAAAACTAGCAAATGTTTTGTTGGAAATGGGTTATTCGGGTCGTGTCGGGTTGACCCGGACCCGAAGCGGGTCGGGTTCGGGTCAGGAAAACTGACCCGTTTTCAAAAATGGGTCGAGTTCGAGTTGACCCGAATAGTGTCGGGTCAGTTTCGGGTTCGACCCGAACCCGACCCGTGACCCGAAATTGACACCCCTACTTAGGTGGATGAGTGGCTTTACTCTTAGATACAGAATGTGAAATGAGCATATATATATGAAAAGGTTGGAGTAGCTCCAGTGACAGATAAGATTAGAGAGAGTCAGCTTAGATGGTTTAGTCACATAAAATGTCGGTCTTTCGATGACCCAGTTAAGCAAATATATGTATTAGATTTGCCAAACCTAAAAAGCCTTAGTTATAAAATATTAGAAATGACATTTTTTATTAGCCTTAAACGAGAATTTGGCTCTTAACATGACACAATGGAAAAAAAAAAAGATTAATGTAGTCAACCCCACGTAGTGGGATAAAGGCTTTATGTTGTTGTCATTGTCGTTTTGTTATGTTGCTGAAAATTTTGGTAACAGTAGAATGAGGTGTACCATGGATGGTTAAGCATAGTTGGCTCAAAAGCCTCAAATTTTGATAAAATGTTGATTTTAGAATATTTTGATCTCCTAAGAAATTCCTAAGATTTTATTGGAAGTTTCCTTGGCCCTTTTGGAAGATTGAGTAAGATTCTTATAGAAAGTTCTAGAAGTTCTTAAAATTTTAGAATTTTCCTCAGCTCTTTTCTATATAAATTGTTATAGGTTATTGTATCAAATGCTTTACAACCGCTTGGGAATGAATGTAAATTTTATTATTGCAGCTGTTTTGCTATGCTGCTGAAAATTTGAGTAAAAGTACAATGAGGTGCGCCATGGATGCTTAAGCATAGTTAGCTATAATTTGATGAAATATTGATGATAGACCATTTTGACCTCCTAAAAATTTCCTAAGATCTTTTGGAAGGTTCCTTGGCCCTTCATGAAGACTGCATAAGGTACTTTTAGAAAGTTCTAGAAGTTTTTAAAATTTTGATTATTTCTTCATCTATGATAAGGTCAATCCCTAATTAGTGTGACAAAAGGTCCAAATCTAATTTGAGTTGATATGGGATTTAAGCCTAATTGTGTTGTTACATGAAACATTATATTGAATTCTAATTTGACTATTGATGTTTAAAAAAATAAATAAAATTAAAAAAAAAATCTGATTGTGTTGAGATAGCTAAAATCAAGATAGAGTCAAAATGGGCAAACTAGGGTATACACAATTAAGTCAGTGCAACTAGACTGAGCTAAGTGTTAGAGAGCCTCCTTGATCATAGCTCCACTTTAATATTATTTACTCATGCAAATCATATTTTAAAGGGAGGAAGCCTCCTCTCTCTAATTCAATCTTGATTCCTAGACCTATTATACTTTCTCTTCTTCTAGACAATCAAAGGCTCTTCAAATAAAATGTGATCAAACTAGGCCAAAGTCAAAGAAGATGGTGATGGTTTGCCTTTTCCTGACAGTATGTTCCATCCATCCTAATGGCTTGACCAGCCTGATGTGGCATGTTACCGCCCTTCTTGAGTAGCAAATGTAGGCATCCTCCATTATCCACTAAGGAGCTATCATCGCTCAAGTGTTGTCTCATTAAGGACAAGAAGCGCCAAAAAGAAAGGATTTATAATAGAATAATATTTTTAATTTATCTATTTTCCTCCTCCTACAAGGCATGTTTATGAGCTGTTGCTGTCTCTTCGCATCAAGTAGTTCTGAAATAAGTTTTTTAAATCATTCCATCAATTGGTTAACTCTTTGCTATTGCATGAGCAGTTTTAACCGATGTTGGCTATGTTGGAGGTGTCAACCTTGAGGTAGCAAAGATTTGAAGTGTGGCCATGAATTCGACCAGTTGATGGCTAACTGATTTTAAAAGTTGGACATCTAGTTTGTTAACTGATTGGACATGTTACCCATAGCCTTTTTAACATCTTAATCTCTTCTCATATACAACTTAAAAACTGATGCAGGAGTTTCATGGTGATGTGGCTACGTTGGATCTTCTATGGTTTCTCCACTGTACTCAATCAACCCTAAACCATAACAACAATGAGTTACTATGAGTTGAAACTAATACTTTACTGTCACTATATTCAGAATTAGGATGAAATTCTAACATCTATAGGCTCTGATATCAATGAACTAATAGCTTGATGAGGAAACTTTTAAACCGAATGGAGATTATATGTTAAGGCTTTATGTGACGTTTGATGGCCTTTAGCCTTTAGGGTTTAGGCAAAAGTCAATAAATTGGGATTTCTTAGCTCCATGATGATGAGTTTAGGGTTTGTAAGGATTTAGGGTTTCCAATGGAAAAGCTTCATGCAAGAATGCAAAATAAGATTTCTAGAAGGAATCAAGAATTAGGATTTCATTATGAGACATAATAAAGATTTATGCAATAAACCATAAATAAGAGGTTGAGCACGATGAGATCAATATCATGCACATGTGAATCCCAAAGTTCTATTAGGCTTTTTCTTCTTTCCTTCTTGCCTCTCGCCGGTAGAAGAAAGAGTTGAAACTACTTGCACATTTGAAAATATATAAAGAGTGATACAAAAATTGGTATCTATGTCAAGGTAGAAGACATTGAATAGTATTTTGGGGGTCAACTTGAGCTAGGGGTGTCAATATTTGACACGACCCGAAAATGCGGCTCGAACCCGACCTGAAATTTCGGGTTCAGGTCAACCCAAACCCGAAAAGGTCTGGTTCGGGTTCAACATTTCGATCCATTTAAAAAATCGGGTCGGGTTCGGGTTAAACCCTTTGACCCGAAAACAAAAATGACCCAAATTGACTCGATTTTGACCAAAACCCGATTTTGACCCGAAAACCCGATTTTGACCCGACCCCGGATTGATCCGATTTGACCCGAAAAAGAGGAGATATACCCGTTTTTTACCCGAAAACTAGCAATTTTTTTGTTGGAAATGGGTCATTCAGGTCGTGTAGGGTTGACCCGGAGTCGAAGCGAATCGGGTTCGGGTCAAGAAAACTGACCCGTTTTTAAAAACGGGTCGGGTTCGGGCTGACCCGAATAGTGTCGGGTCAGTTTCGGATTCGACCTGAACCCGACCCGTGACCCAAAATTGACACCCCTAGCTTGAGCAATGGTTGAGGGGAAATGTGCGGTATGAGAAAAAAAATCCAAACATAATATTTGTGAGAGAGAGAGAGAGAGAGAGAGAGAGAGAGAGAGAGAGAGAGAGAGAGAGAGAGAGAGAGAGAGAGAGAGAGAGAGAGAGAGAGTTCAATAAATTAAGAATAATTTTATTAATACTGAATCAAACGTACATGAAGGAGTTCTATATAAGAGATAAAACTTAACCAAATCTAATCATTCTTAAATCCAATTCTCCTAAATAGGAACTAATTCACATATGATAACAAAAATTCAAAATAAACCCCATACATGGGGTTGAATGGCCAAGCATATATAATTGGTTTGAATTTTGATGTAATCTTGATGGTACAAGCTTCCCTTGATCTCCTAGAGAATAAAATTTCTCAATCCTTCTAGTAGGCTCCAAAGGTTTTCACTTCTTCTAGAAATTCCTAAAGATTAGATTGTTTTTCCATCCATGATAAACTCAAACCTCAATTGACGTGACATAAAATGCCAAACATAATTATGGTCATAAAGCTAACCCAAATTCAAGTTAAAAACAAGGTCTAAATCTGATTAGGATAAGATTAGCTAACACTACTAGATTAACAGGGCTATTGAGTCCGCATGGGAAAGCATGATTAAGTCAGCCCTATGAGACTGTGCTAGGTGTTGGAGAGACTCATGGATCATCATTTGATGTCAGGATTGTTAAGATGCACATGCAAGTAAATAATGAAGTTAAATGAAAAGTGAGGTGAGAATTTAGTGTGCGTGCATTTGTGTGCTCCCTTACTTAGCAGCTTGATCTTTTTGGTTAATGGGTATCAATCCACTAATGTATTGTGCTCAAAAAGGTCCCTAGTGTTCTACCCTCCTAACATTCCTCTCCTTCTTCCCACTTCTACTCCCACCCAACCATCCCTTTGAATACATGGTTAGCTCCTCATGAGGATTGACTCAACAGACCCGATCAATTTAACCTTAACCATGTAGATTACACAATGCTTACTCCATCCATCAGGCCTGGCACTACAACTGAATTCAAAAACTTTATGCCCTTCAGATACCCTCTAATTGCAATGAATACACATGTACAAGCAAATTAAGTTGGCTTTGTTCCAGGGAGATGGAAATAAGAGAAAAACTGAATAAACTCACTGGCAGTTACAGAGAAGGATGCACTTGACCATATCCTCAAACAAAGTTGGAGATCGAAAAATCCTCCCCAACCCCTTCTCTCTGGCATCTGCATGAATCCTGTGAAACTCCTGAATAGTCCTATCCTCCTCATCCGATATTCTTAGCATTCTCCGCACTTGATCCTTCAACAAATCCAACATACACAAAGATTATAAGAGAGGTGCGCAGAAGAGAATGGAGAAGCGAGGCCAAAGGCTAATAACGCACGAGAAGAGCTTCCTTGTCTTCCAAAGAAAGAGAAACGGAGCCTGCAACGGATACAGCAATGGGACTGGAAGGGCGAAGTTGAGATATGTGAACCCTAACGCTACCGGAGGGAAGCCGAATGGGACGTTGAAGTGTACAGGAAGCTGGATCCCAGTGATTTGGGGCCATCATGAAGAGTCCATGGCTGCAAACAGCTTTTGCTAGATCGAAGGATGCGTCCTTCACAGGGATTTCAAGCAACAACGTCTCGCCGACGAGCTTAGCGGCGGCCTCCATTGCCGCCGCTTCAAAAGAAAGTAGCGGCTGGGCCGTGTAGGACAGTTGTTAACAAAATAGGAGAGCCGGTTGGTGGAAATGAAAAGTTTCAAACTTCAGTGATAACTAAATATATTAATTAGCTGCCAGATAAGTAATTATAAATTTGATAATAATAAAATTAAGATTTAGGCTTTGTTAGGGACTGTTTTCAGTAGGGGTGCTAATTTTTGATACGACCCAAACACGACTCGAATCCGATCAGAAAAAATTCAGATTCGAGACATCCCGGACCCGAAACGGATCAGGTTCGGGTTGACCTAGCAACCCGAAAATGACCCGAAATTGACAAGAAAAACTTCTATTTGACTCTGAAACCCGAGATTGACCCAATTTTAACCCGAAAATTGAATATTAAACCGATTTTTTACCCGAAAACTAGCAATTTTAGATCAACTTCGAGTCATTCGTGTCAGGTCGGGTTGACCCGGACCCAAATCGGGTCGGGTTCAGATCCGGAAATCTAACCTGTTTTTAAAAACGGGTCAGGTTCAGGTTGACCTGAATAGTGCCGGGTCGTTTCGGGTTCGACCCGAACCCGACCCGTTGACCCGAATTGACACCCCTAATTTTCAGTAATTTTTTAGTATAAATATTTCTTAAAATCAACGGAAAAAAAATAATGATCAAAAGTCATCTCAAATAAAACTTTAGACTTTTTTGAGTTAGCTTTCTTACTATTTTCTAAATCTGTTTTCTAGTTAAAAAAATAATAATTCAATAAATTTATGTATTAAAAATTTATTTTAGAAAGTAATTCTAAAAAAAGACTTGGTTAAATTTTAGGACGAAAATAACTATTTTTAATATATTGTTATAATATATTAGATATAATGAAATGAATGTTTAATTTTTTAGAATATATTTAGAATACTCATAATATTAAATAATTTTAGCTTTTTATAATCATAAGATAATTAATTTCGGAGACATTGATAGCTACCCTTAGTAGTTCATAGAGCATGATTTTATTTGTTTTTATTTGTCTTATGCTTTCGGGTGAGAAATATATGACATGTATTTGCGATGCCTCAAATTCAAATCATTTTAGACTAAAAGCATAAGCTCCCAAACAACAGAGAAAGTTGCGATGCACCCGTTAATAAACTTAGCTTGCTTTTACTCTCTTCTAAATCAATAAAAATATATTTTCTCCTGAGTGCACTCTTACCATGTAAATTTTCGTATACGATGGATACGAAGTTTATAGACATTTTGATTATAATATTATCGATTTCTACCATGTAAAATAAATGTTATGATTTTCTAAAGCTACAAACTAATATATAGATTTTCCTGCATTTTATAGAATTGAGAATTTCATCTTTCATTTCATACATTAAAACATATTCATAAAAATAATGAAGGTTGGCTTTGTGACGCCCCAAAATCTATTAA